>CM056735.1:92502034-93752034 GCA_029844215.1 Przewalskia tangutica
ATGTCTAGGGTCTCAACGGATATCTAACATTCTAAGATTCTCAAATATTCCGCTTCCCAAGCTTACATTATCTTATCCCCTTATACGAGTGATACAGTTTCTCATAACCTCAAAATCATATTACCATTCTGGCATATCAATCGTGTGGGTATAAATCGCTCTCTAGCTGTGAGTATAGACTAACCGAAGTCATTTTTTTTTGTAACCGGGGTTATCAAATACTGTAACAGACATGAGTTAAATTTGAATCCTTAAAACTCATCTCTACGGCACGATTTATGAGATGAAAGAATAGAAACCATCCTAAATGTCTGGCATCCTCCTGCATATAAGTATGGTGCACAACATACTCATACACAAGACTCTACTAGACACAGTATGTAGACATTCCGAGGACTAACTGCTCTGATACCACTTTTGTCACGACCCGACCCGACGGGCCGTGACTAAACGTCCTAATTGGACGTCATTACTGACATGTCACTCTTAGTCCAATTAATACCGAGATCTATAGAAATTTCGGCCGCACAACGTTGCTTTTATAACATGTCCCCAAATAGGCGAGCTGACAAGGTTGCCTTACACAGCTAATCAACAAACAAAACAGGCTAACCGACTAGGCTGCCACCAAACAGCATCATATACATAAAGGGATAGTCAAAATAGGCAAGCGGGCAAGGCTACCACTTGATAACAACAGGAATAATCAGAAACATCCCAACACAGGGTATAACAACATCGAAAACCAAAACAAGGTACAAATGTCCAACCTACAACTGTCTACAGACCTCTAAGAGTGCAATACTGACATATGACGGGACAGGACCTCGTCGTGCCCAAAATATGTATAAGTCAGAAAGATAAAGGTCTGTACCAAAATAGCTGGCTCTGGAACAAAGGAGCTCTCCAACTTCTATACAGAAATCCTAGACTGGAGGGTCACCTATCTGAACACCTGAACCTGCGGGCATGAACGCAGCCCCCCGAGAAAAGGGGGGTCAGTATGAAATAATGTACCGAGTATGTAAGCATGAAATAATGTAAATAAGATCAAAAATGTGTCCTATAAGGTAGAGAGTCAACTGTATCATAAAAGAATGAGAGTCATACCCGTACTCATGCATGCTTAGTCATAAAATCATCAGATATAAATGAATGAATAAACTGCCCGGACCTTAGGTGAGGGACGTGGTGGAATATACTGTCATGGGTATATGTACTTGCATCACGGATGCCTGTCCGTGGAATCATCATATAAATATACATAATCTGTCCGGCCCTCTATGGAGGGACGCGGTGAATCATCCTGAATATCTGTGCACGAATCTGCCCAGTCCGGGACGCGGTGAAGTAGAGAAATGACTCTTAGCACGAGTAGATATCATGAGAAACTGTATGCAATTTAAATCATTTCTTGGACTCTCATTATAATCATTAAATGTCTCCTTACTAGAAAATCACATGTTCTTCTCATAACTCATGTCATTAGGAATTTAGATCAGATAGTATCGTATGCGTCATGCACATTCACTATATACAAAACTCATGCCAAATGAAAAGGATAAGAATTCATATAATCATGCCAAATGAAAGAAGGATAGGCTTACATACCTTATAGTCGAGCTAACCAACTCACTATTAGAATATGTCTCGTCTAATACTTCAAGCTATAATAATAACATTAGGCCTGTCAACTCTATGATTCCTAACGTAAGTTAAATTGAATGACTACTTTCTATTCTTACAGAAATTTGGCAGCACTTCCCCTGTTTATATGTACATCCACAAATTTCAAACCAAGCCAGCAATACCAACAGCAAGTCATAACTCAAATATATAACCACAATAATCTCAGATATTCCATTTATGTCATCATAACGTATTTCTTCTCTTTTATTTTTAAGCGATATCACAACTACAACAAACCAGGTGATTACTACACCTATTTCTCATGTTAATTCAGTCCTTAGTCCATATTAGAACAATCTTAAAATAATTCATCAACTCTAATGACAACACAATAACCAAGTTCTATAATTTGTAACATAACACTCTTTTTATACTTTACTTTCTTTTAAGACATGTATTAGTAATTTCCACAATGAATATACATGTTCCTAACTTAATTTCCAACATTATAATCTTAACAAAACAGCCTCTAATACATCACCAAAATATCCAACATTCACAAAACCAATTCTTTTATTAACTCCTTAGAATCCAAATTCATGTTTCAACACTTCTATCCAACTAATTACAACTTTAAGTATCAAGATTTCTCTTCAATTTCAACATGCAATTAGTGACGATAATAACCATAACAATAATCAAATTTGAGGGACTAAAACAATCCATAAATCGGCACACCCCATTCCAATCGGCTTAACAACATTAACAACAATCACATGCATGTTCTTATTTACAATTCTTCTTTAACATGAGTTTATCCCCTAACTACAACATCATTTAATCTTCCAAATACTCTATGAAAAGAAGATTTTTTTACCTTAAAATGAAGCCCAAAATCCATCGGTCACGGTAATTTACCCCTATTTTTGCACCATTTTTATCCTTTCTTCAACTCCAATTGACATGCATGCATTCTACTAGTTTAATCCATCATTCTTACATATTTTTCTTCCAAAAATTCTTCTCCCAAAATTTGAAATTCCTGGGCATTATTTTCGGCCAGGCAGTGGTGTTTTATTTTACCCACTGTTTGGTGCTAATCTTAGCTTGGAACTTAGTAGGAGGATTTAATCTTGGAATGGTGTTAAGAAATCTTTACCTTGGCTATGGAGAATGAAACATTTTTGGTTGGAGAAGAAGGAGAGAAGAGAGAAGTGAAGGAATGTGAAAGTGTAATTTGAAAATAGTGTATTGAAAATAAGGGGAACCTTGGCTTTTGTGGACTGAAAATGTTTGGCATGCTTGCATGTTTTTGTGTGCCCAAAGTGCTGAAAACTCTTGCATGTTTGCACAATTCCCACAAGTTGTGACTCCCACTTGTCATCCTTCCTATTAAAATTAAACCCATAATTAAATAATCTTTCAGTACCACTTCATGTAAATCTGAAAATTCCATGTCCTAGTATTGTGTTGCACGACACTTAGTCCCTAATTCCATTGGGGATATACAACTTATTTTTATAAATTCTCATCGTCACACTTGTATCCAAATTTAATCTGGGGTCACTTGCGAATATTAATTTCCGCATTAGCATATGTAAATATACTTTATATCCAATTTTCGAATTTTATTTTTCTAATCATGTTCTCAATTATTGCCTTGAAATTACGGGGTGTAACATGTACCTTCTTTTCTTTTAACCGAGAGTCAAGTCAACATCATGCGACACTGGCTCATATAATTATCACGTGCACATGTATATAAATCAGTGTTGCGGATCGTGCAACCCGTCCCAACAAATATATAAGTGTTGCGGATCGTGCAACCCGTCCCACTAAATGTATACAAATGTTGCGGATCGTGCAACCCGTCCCAATATAATTATACATTTAACTATCATGGCAACCTTGCACAATTTAAAACATCTTTTGACTATCAACAACATTATCTTTCAAATGAACTTTCATTTTAGAGAAACCAAGACACTAACAAGCCTTTCATTTTATAACACTAAGGCACTATCACATATTTCATTAAGGATTAAGATCCATTGCTACAATGTACGTCCGCCGTACATTCACTTTATAAACTCAATTTCCATTTTAGAAAGACCCAAAGTACTACATGTATCACTAAGAGTTAGAATCCAATACATGTATCATTTTGAAACCATCATTTGGAAAATCAAGACACTTATCATATCAAGTATCTATTAAAAACATGGTTTGGAAAATCAAGGCACTAGTTATCATGTACTACTTCTAAAACATCTTTTAGAAAATCTAACTGCCATATATCATGAACTCTTTCAAAACATTATTTGGAAACCAAGGTACTACATATCATACATCATGTAGGATTAGAATCCAAAGAAGCTATGTACGTATACCGTACACTAATTTCACATAACAATCATGCCAAAGAAGAAAAAGAGAGTTTCACATACCTTATAGGCTATACCGACTTGACAACTAGAATACGTCTCAAGTAGTACCTCAACCTATATTGACAAGAACACGTCTATCAATTCTATGATACTAGTATACACTTATACCACGTAATGAATCTCCTTTCTTATAAAAATTCGGGCAGCACTTCCCCTACTTATACGTACTTTTCCACCTTATAAATAAGGCCAATTTCATCAATAACCAAGTACCAATTAGGTACAAAACCAAAACAGCAACCAAATGGGATTACACGCCAACTTGACGTGTAAAATTCTGCCCCATAATCATACTAAAACAGTCCACAAAACAGCTCTTAAAAACAGTCCATAATCAACTATAACGAGGGTGGAATGTGAGGTCTTTCAACGCCTTTCCACACCCTTATTCCTTCGGGACATTCATTATCAATCTACTACATTAAACATGCAATATAGGGGCTGATTTTCCATCATAACAACATGTCTAAAACAGTCCATAAAACTGCACAACAACGCCTCACAGTTTCATGCAGTTTTCCGGCCAACTACTACGACCAAAGTCCTCTTTATAACTCCTTATAATCCAATTCGTATTCCAACATTTATATACAAACAACATCAACTTGTAACCACGATATTTACTTCATTTTAGCATACGATTAGAGACGTTAAACAACAACAATAACCAATGAATCCGACATTGACCAAAACTGTCCAGAAAATCGGTAAACACCCAACATGTCACATAGGTTTCTTATACTCCATTTTTCTTGTTACAAGTTCTTCCCCTATCTACCACAACATGTAATATATAATTACTTCAAGAGTAAGAAGGAAACTTACCAAAATCCTAGCCAAAACAGTCTCAAAGTCACGGCCAAACCGTGGCAATTTTCAGGATTTTGCACCTCTTCTTCACATTCCAATCGCACACATGTAATCTCTACTAGCTTGTACCCATCTTGCCTTCATGTTTTACTTCCAAAAGATCATCCACAAGCTTAGAGTTCCAATACCTCTTTCTTGCCAAAAATCGTGACTTACACTATTGTAAGGTTAACTTGGCTTAGAACTTTGTCTAAGTGCTTAATCTTGGAAAGAAAATACTTTGATCTTTTTCTTGTCTTGGTTAAGGAGAGATGAGGGTTTGTATAGATGAAGATCTTTTGTTCTAAGTCTTCAAGACTTATCTATATATACTAATGTGGAGTCTTTGCAAGACAAGTGGGGAGGGCACTTTCCCTCCTCCTATTGGCCAAGTATTTCTCTTCACAAAAATTATTTCCACACTTGGCCATTTTTTTCATGTAATTTTCGATGATCATGTACCAATATATACCAAGACTTAATAATTTCACTAAGTCCATAATTCTAATGAAAAATAATTTCATTACTAGTATTAATTCTTGTCATCACATTAATCTCAGAAATTTTCCGTATAATGAAATATAAAAATCCTTTCCTTCCGACATTCCAATATTATTTCTATAATCATATTCTCACTTAGTAGCTAGGGAATTACGGGGTGTAACATTCTCCCCTCCCTTAGAAACATTCGTCATGAATGTTCACATTAGGTCTTAAGTATACAACTTCCGGCATAGCTTACCTTAAACTACACCTACCAACCTATACTTAGCAAACACAAAGATGTCTCACATGGCCACAATATAACACATAATCTTATACATCAATCAAATAGTCAAATAGGGATTGGAATTACCTGTAGGAATCGGGAATAAGTGAGTATACTTCCTCATCATCTCATCTTCCGTTTCCCACGTCATATCTTCCCTATTATCGTTCCGCCAAAATACCTTGACGGAAGCCACATCCTTAGTTTGTAACTGTCTAATCTGGTAATCAAGTATGGCTATGGGACTCTCCTCATAAGTCAACTCCTCTGTCACCTAGACATCATCTACTGGGAAGACTCTGGAAGGATCCCCGATACACTTCCGTAACATCGAAACATGGAAGACCGGATGTACCGCTTCCAAATCAGACGGCAGATCTAACTCATAGGCAATTTTTCCTACTTTGCGAACGATCTAGTAAGGCCCAATATACCTCGGGTTGAGCTTCCCTTTCCTACCAAATCTCATCACACCCTTCATGGGTGATACCTTCAGGAATACCCAATCGTCAAGCTGAAACTCCAAGTGTCAACGTCGATTATCTGCATACGAATTCTGTCGACTCTGGGCTGCCAATAACCTCTCCTAGATAAGCTTCACCTTATCCACAGTTTGCTGAATCAAGTCTGGGTCAACTAACTGAACCTCGCCCACATCAAACCAACCAATGGGGGACCTACAACTCCTCCCATATAAGGCCTCATACGGGGTCATCTGAATACTGGAGTGGTAGCTGTTATTATAGGCAAACTCCACGAGTGGCAAATGATCCTCCCAACTACCTTTGAAGTCAATCACGTAGGATCTCAACATATCCTCAAGTGTCTGGATAGTACGCTCTGCCTGCCCATCAGTCTGAGGGTGAAATGTTATACTGAGACTCACCTGTGTCCCCAACCCTTTCTGGAACGACCTCCAGAAGTTAGATCTAAACTGAGCTCCTCTGTTAGATATAATAGACGTGGGAACCCCGTGCAGTCTCACAATCTCCCTGATATAAAGTCTAGCATAATCCTCAGCCGAGTAAGTAGTCCTGACCAGAAGAAAATGGGCTGATTTCGTCAGTCTGTCAACTATCACCCAAATGGAGTCACACTTCCTCTGAGTACGAGGTAACCCTGTAACGAAATCCATGTTAATCACCTCCCACTTCCAAGTCAGGATCTCTATCGTCTGTAATAACCCACGTGCTTCGGTGCTCAACCTTGACCTGCGACAATTCGGACCGAGCAACAAACCTGCTCGTCCGCACCATCCCACCAATACACACATCTGAGGTCATGGTATATCTTTGTCGACCCCGGATGAATAGAGTAACGAGCATTGTGTGCCTCTCCCAGAACCTGCTGATGAAGTCCTGCAATATCGGGTACACACAATCTACCCTCGTACCTTAGCACCCCATTAGGTGCTACCTCAAATAGACTCTTCTCCTCTCGAAGAGTCGTATCTCGATACCGTACCAGAACCGGATCCTCATACTGGTGCCTCTTCACCTCTTCTACGATGGAAGTCTCGGCAACCTCTCGGACCCGAACCCCACTGTCACCGGAATCGATCAACCGAATCCCAAGGCTCGCTAACTGATGTATCTCACGAACCATTTCCCTTCTATCTGGCTGCACATTTGATAGACTACCCATAGATCTACGACTAAGAGCATCTGCAACCACATTGGCTTTCCTTGAGTGGTATAGAATATCAACATCATAGTTCTTAAGTAGCTCTAACCACCGTCTCTGTCGCAAGTTCAGCTCCTTCTGTCGGAAGATATACTGGAGACTCTTGTGATCCGTATAAATGTCAACATGAACCACATATAGATAGTGTCTCCATATCTTCAAAGCATATATCACTGCCGCTAACTCCAAATCATGAGTAGGGTAGTTCTTCTCATGATTCCTGAGCTGTCGGGACGCGTATACTATAACCTTACCATGATGCATCAACACACAACCTAGCCCAACACCCGAAACATCACAATACACAATATAACCCTCTAATCCCTCGGGAAGAGTAAGAACTGGAGCCGTCGTCAACTTATCTTTCAATAAATAGAAGCCTTTTTCACAAGCATCCGTCCATTGGAACTTAGCCGCCTTCTGAGTCAGCATAGTCAAAGGTGATTAGATCGAAGAGAACTTTTCCACAAACCTCCGATAATAACCCGCTAGCCCCAGAAAACTATGCACCTCAGTAGGCGTAGTAGGTCTAGGCCACGTCTTCACCGCCTCAATCTTCGTCGTATCAACCCGAATACTATTGGTCCCTATAATATGCCCCAAGAATGCCACTGAGGCCAACCAGAACTCACACTTTGAAAACTTGGCATACAACGGCCGGCTCTGGAGGACTCCAAATATTGTCCTCAAATTATCCACATGCTCCTGCTCTGAGCGAGAATAAACCAGGATGTCATCAATGAATATTATAACAAACGTATCTAGAAATGGCTTGAACACCCGGTTCATCAAATCCATAAACACTGCTGGAGCATTAGTCAACCCGAAAGACATCACCCTAAACTCATAATGCCCGTACCGGGTCCTGAATGCAGTCTTCGGGATATATGTCTCTCTAACTCGCACCTGATGATAACCGGATCGTAAGTCTATCTTGGAGAAACACCTAGCACCCTGCAACTGATCAAACAATCATCAATCCTGGGGAGGGGATACCTATTTTTAATGGTTACCTTGTTCATCTGTCTATAGTTAATACACATACGCAGCGACCCATCCTTCTTCTTCACAAACAACACTGGTGCTCCCCAAGGTGATGTACTAGGCTTAATAAAGTCTTTCTCCAGCAAGTCTCTCAGTTGGTCCTTCAACTCAGCAGGTGCCATTCTATACGGTGGAATGGATATCGGCTGGGTATCTGGAAGAACATCAATATAGAACTCTATCTTCCGCTCTGGATGAATACCTGGGAGATCATCAGGGAATACATTCCGGAATTCACTAACAACCGGAACCGACTAAAGAACTGGTACCTCAGCTTCCATATTGAACACCCGAATAAGATGATAAATATACCTCTTTCGAACCATCTTCCTAGCCTTGAGGTAAGAAATAAACCTACCCCTCGGCGATGCAGTATTCCTTTTTCACTCGATAACCGGCTCACCGGGAAACTGGAATCAGACCAATCTCTCTCTACAGTCAACATTGGCATAATAGGAAGTCATCCAGTCTATACCCATAATGACATCAAAATCCATCATATCCAACTCTATCAAGTATGTTAGGGTCTGATGACTGTACATAATCACCGGGCAATTCTTATATACCCGCTCAGCTATCACCGAATCACCTACTGGTGTAGTTACCTCAAAGGGTTTTATCAACTCGGGCTCTATTCCCATTCTACCAGCAACAAGAGGAGATATATAGGACAAAGTAGAACCTGGATCTATCAAAGCATAAACGTCACAGAGGGAAATCAATAATATACCTGTGATGACATCCGGCGAAGTCTCCTGGTCGTGTCGACTGGCCATGGCATAAATGCGGTTCGGAGGACCGCTAAAACTAGGACCTCTGCCACGACCTCTACCGCGGCCTGCTGGCCCGTGAACACCCTTCCCTGCGGGGCGCATAGCTATCAAAGATGAAGAACCCGCAGCTGACTCAGTAGGTTGTGCCATACTCCCCATACCACGTCTGGAAGGACAGTCTCTCCTAAAATGACCTTGGCAGTCACACAAATAACAGGCAACTGTTGTAACACGGCACTCCCCAACATGGTACCTACCACACCGAGGACAAGGAGGTAAAGGTGGCCTCATCTGGCTAGAACCCCCGAATATCTGTGAACCTGCAGCCCTGGAGCCCTGACCTGCTCCCGAATACCCCGGACGGTCAAACCTCCTGCCTAAAGATTGTGGAGGAGCACTTTGTGCTGGCTGAGATGCATACCTAGCCTGCTACCGAGGTTGTTCGCCTCGAAAGTCACTCGAAAACCCTGCCATTCTGGCCCTCTTGGGCTGATTTCTATCAAGTCGTCGACCACGCATGTGCCGCTCGACTCCTGTGCATACGCTTTGTATCTGACGATGTCCGTCTGGTCAAGAGCTACAGCCATGCACCCATCAGTAAGATAGTGGTCTAGCCCCATCACGTAGCGATGCATTCTATCTGTCATGTCCGCTACTATAGTAGGTGCATACCGAGCCAATGAGTCGAACTCTAGGCTATACTCTCTGATCGTCCTCCCTCTCTGCCTCAACGTCAGGAACCTGTCAACCCAGGATCTCCTCATCTCAGGAGGTAAGAAGTGATCAAGAAATGCCTCCGTGAACTCGTCCCACATAGCTGGAGGAGCACCCTCGCCCCTGGACAGCTCCCATGACTCGAACCAATTAACTGCTACATTGCGCAACCGGTAAGAAGCCAATACGACTAACTTGGTCTCCGATGCCTTAATCACCTTCATCGTCCGCTGAATCTGGCGAATAAACTCCTGAGGATCATCCTCAGGCCTCGACCCATAAAACGCTGGCGGACTGCAACTCAAGAAGTCCTGAACCCTCAAATTGTCTGCTCTGGAGTTAACTCTAGGCTCGTATGCGTAGTGCGTCTGCTATTATCTGCCGATGCACTGGATCGTATCCCGAAGTCTCTATCATCGCCGCCTGGTGAGGCTGGAGGCTCAGTATCGGGGCCTCTGTAGCTTCTAAGCTCCTGCAGTGCTGGCGGTGTGGCGAACTTCGCCGGGGCCTGACACCGTGCATAGTCTGGGCCTGAGCCCTATTAACTCTCTGTATCAAGCTAGCAGCTTCTGCTACTGACTTGCCCTTCTAGGCCACTGTTGCCTTCTTCGGAGGCATAGATGTAACACAATAACAGGTTAGAAAGGAACCATCCTAATAACACAGCTCTATTGCATGATCTTATGAGATGAGAGAATGAAAACTTATCCTAAATGCCCAGCAGCCTCCTGTGTATAAGTATGGTGCACAACATACCTATACCCAAGACTCTACTTAGACACGGTCTGTAGACATTCTGAGGACTAACTGCTCTGATACCACTTTTGTCACGACCGAACCCGAGCATGGCGGTGCCTACACAGGAACCTTATACCCGTACCTCTCATATAACCAACGGAAGCAAATAAAACTCATATAATTAAAACAACTCATGTGATAAAACCGGCAAGCCGATGAGGCTGCCATTATATACATAAACCCAAAATGAGTTACAACTGTACATACTGTTACACTCCGTATTTCCAAGGCAATGAGATGAGAACGTACAAAAGAAATTGAGATTTGAATTTCGGAAGGATAGAATGATTACTTTTCTTAAGGAAAAATCTTGGGAATTTGTAAAGGAAAAAGTTTATTAATTGGAATTCGGTTCTCAAATTTGGTATTTGAGACTTTTTGAATATATTGGAATTATGGATTTTTATTTTCGGAGTTTTGTCATGTGGGGCCCACCCGAGAAATTTTACGGTTTTGTGGGGCCCACAATATTTTGAGATATTTTGGCCAATTATGGATTTTTGGGTGATGAAATATTTTTTTGACCAATTAGAGGATGACATGTGGCACCCCCATTGACTATTTGACTTGGTCTTGGAAGATATTTTGGAGACAAGTGGAGGTGGGACCCACCTCCACTTGTCTTGCTACACTTAGGCCCTCCACTTGTCATGCATCCAACCCTTGAGATACATTATATACACATAGAGGCTTGCAAGACTTAGCCATCTACATTTTCATCCAAGAAAGCTCTCATCTCTTTCCCTCTTCTCTTATGCTCTCGGTCAAGGTTGGCAGATTTCAGCCAACTTTGGAGAGGTATATCTCCTGGTATACGAGGATTTTTTAGGTGTTTTAAAAGCCTAAAATGAAGTTCGTCGAGTCTAGTTTCCAACGCAACAAACCGTTCATCGATCGGACATCGGAGTAAAGCGTTATGGATATCACAAGTTCAGCTGACAAAACTGTGAGCAAAAACGCTACACTAGGTCGAGAATAGAGGGTGAAACCCTAGGGGTTCCGTCGACTTTTTGGTGATGGAATGTGAAGGGAAGTTGCTCCTAAGGTTGTACGGGATACATATATGTGATTGGATCTTAAAGAAGTGGAGCGAAACGAAAACTACGGACCATTATTGAGCATTCTACCCGGGACGTTTTTGGGCACAAAAATGAGGTAATAGTTCTTCAAAAATTAAAGTAATTGGATATTACTTATTGTTATAATGTATAGATTAATTCATGTTAAGGAAGAAATTGAAAATAAGATGTGTATGAGGTAGATATGTTGTTGGCCGATTTGAGACAATTTTGTGCCCTTGGTTTCGTTTGTTATATGGTTGTTGTTATCCACACTTGTCACATGTTAAAATAAGGTAATATGGTTGTTGCTAAGTTGGTATGTCATATATGGAAGTGTTGGAACTCGAATTGGAATAAAATGGATTAAGGAAAGAGTTATCGGATTGTAGTTGTTTTAGTAAAAAGCGCCTAAAGCGTTAGACGTTGTCGTATCATTTTATGGACTGTTTTGGGGGTGTGTTTATGCTGGAAAATCAGCCCTAATATGCATGTTTAAGTGTAGTAGTTTCTAGTGAAAGTCCTAAGGAAATAGGGGTGTGGAAAGGTGTTGAAACGCCTCACATTTTACCCTCGTTATTGTTGGATTACGGACTGTTTTTATGGGCTGATTTGTGGACTGTTTTGTATAACTGTGGGGCAGAATTTTACACGTCCAGTTAGGCGTGTAATCCCCTTTGGCTAACTGTTGGTTGCACCTTAAATGTGGCTTGTTGGTTAATGAATACGGGCCTTAGAAAAGGTGGAAAAGTACGTAGAAACAAAGGAAGTGCTGCCCGATTTTCCGTAGAATTAGAGGGCAATTATTTGGTATAAATCTTACAATAGTAAGTATGATATTGATAGAAGTACTATGGCCATTTTAGGTTGAAGTACTACGTGTAGCATAGTCTACTTGGCTTAAGGAATATCCGATGAGGTTGAAGTACTTCGGAGCATTTTGCTACTTGTCGTATGGGTTAGTCGTCACGAGGTATGTGAACTTCTTCTTTCTATAGACATGAGTATTTTTATGGTATACTTTCCTTGTTGTTAGGAGTATACATTACTTGTTGTTTGAAGTATACTTGCCTTATTGTTAGGAGTATACATGACTGGATATTTGAGGTATATTTTCCTTGTTGTTAGGAGTATACATGATTTGTTCTTGAGTATACTTTCCTTGTCATAGGAAGTATTCATGTTATTGATTTTATGCTAAAGGCATGTCTAGAATATTCCTAAGTTCTTACCAAGTCTTACGGGGGATGTTGGTAAGAGTCGTTAGGAAGTATTGGAGTCGAGTGACCTTGCTAATTTACTACACTAATGAGAATAGGTATCGAACAAGCCATTGCAGCGTTAATGAAAATGTATCGACAATCAATTATATTGAAATGAGTAGAATTCTCCATCTGCATAGAAACTAAGATAAGATAAAATTGTATTACATTTTCTAGATCATGGCTGATTTAACAAGATCGTTATAAACGAGAATAACCTATTCGCGGCTCATAAAAGTATTAATTTTGTAAGTACATGAAGCTTGATTTTTGAAAGTACTTGGGACTTGAATTTCGAAAATGTGTAGTAACTCGTTTTGAAAAGTATAACTTACTTGGTCTTAAAAGTATAAGTTACTTGAGTTTAAAAAAGTAAGTAACTTGGCTTTAATGGTGAAAGTACTTTTGGGTCCAACGCCCTAATATTTCATGAAATGATTCTTTTATAAAGAATAGATGTACAAAGTACTTTGGGTTCAATTCCTTTACGTGGCATGATAATGCCTTGGTTTTTATAATAAGGAAAGAGGTAATGGTGCGTTAGTTGTCTAAAAATGAAGTGGTTATAACGGCTTTATGGGAAGTTTGTTACAACAAGTTTTAGTGGAAAGTCAAGGGATGGTTTAAATTGTTTTAAGGAAATCGTGCGAGAATGTCCATGATTAAGTCCTTAATATAATACATGATATGTGGCACTTTGATGTTCAAGATGTTTTAAAGTAACACGTGAGGTCTAGTGCCTTGATTTGCCAAAACCATGTCTTAGAAGGATACTTGGTACGATAAGTGTCTCGATTTTCTAAATGATGGTTCCAAAATGATACATGTATTGAATCCTACTTCCTAGCGATACATGTAGTACTTGGGCTTTCCTAAAATGGAAATTTAGTTCATAAAGTGAATGTACGGCTCACGTACATTGTCGTAATGGACTTTAATCCTTAGTAAAGCAAGGTGTGTTAGTGCCTTGATAGTACTTTGACTTGCTTAAATGATAGTTATTCTATTTTGTACCTTGATAGTACTTCGGCTTGCCTAAATGGTATTGTCTTGATTTGTTAAAAAGGAAAGGCATGGTATTGTCTTGATTTGTTGAAAAAGAAGGCATGGAAATTGTCTTGGTTTGTTAAAATGATGGTTTATTCATTTTATGATGTTGAGAGTCAAAGATTATCTTAACTTGCATATGTTGTTCATTATAGTCATTGGTGCTAGTGTTATGAGTATAAATGCGGGGTAAACCCCCAAGACGTTATACACCTCCTGAGTATAAATGCGGGGTAAACCCCCAAGACGTTATACATCTCCTGAGTATAAATGCGGGGTAAACACCCAAGACGTTATACACCTCCTGAGTATAAATGTGGGGTAAACCCCTAAGACGTTATACACCTTCTGAGTATAATTGTGGGGTAAACCCCCAAGACATTATACATCTCCATGGATTTACTACCCATGATGCGAGCATGACGTATATGTTCATTGCGGGCCCGTAGGGCCTAAGCGGGTGAAATAGTCCTGTGCGGGTGAAATAGTCCTATGCGGGGCAAATTGTCCTATGCGGGTCCACAAGACCCTTGCGGGTGAAACAGTCGCAGGAGTAGGTTTACATAATGATACTACGGGCGGGTGGCCCTAGATTGATCATAAGCTTCCTATTTTAAAGCATGTAAAGTTTACTCTCAATGTTAAAAAGGCACAGTGTGCGGGTAGTTGTATGTTATACTTGTTACATGCTGATAGTGATGTTGTATTCCACGAGCATGTTTCTGTGATATTATATGCTGAGGGCAGGTGTCCCGGATTTTGACATGGCTTTCATATTTGAAAGTGGTGCGGTGTTTCTGATGGTCTGATGATACAAGTGATTGGCTATGATTTTTATATGACACGGTAGGATCTGGTATTTGATTTTCATACTTGCCCCTGTCATTCCTTGTATAGTTATGGACTTAATTGTTGTACTTTATTTCCGTTACATACTTAGTACTTGTTGTACTAACCCCCTTCGGGGGGCTGCGTTCATGTCTGCAGGTTTAGGTACACAGTTGTGGATCCGCGAGCTTAGGATCTTGGTTCAGCATTTTGAGATGGCTCCAATATTCCGGAGCTTGTCATTATGGCTAGGTATATTCAGGGGTACGGCGGGGCCTTGTCCCGTCATAGTATTTGTCCAAACTCTTAGAGGTATGTATTCATTTGTGGGCTGGACTGGCTAAAGTTGTATTTACATTATTGAATAGTGTAGACCCTTTTGGGTGATTTATATTATGGCAGCCTTATCGGCTTTGCCTTTGTTTTAAGAAAAAAAAATAGTGTTATTTATCTTCCGCGGTTTATTGTGTTGTATGAATAGAAGGGTGCCTAGGTAGGGCACCAGTCGCTGGCCCGGGGTTCGGGGCGTGACACATACGTCCAACCGACACATGACTATAGACCTCTAAGAGTATAACAGTATCTATGACGGGACAAGGCCCCGTCGTACCCTGAATGTACATAAGTCTGTAATAAAAAAAATGTACCAAAATGACTAGACTCTGGAACAAGGGAGCTATATCAACAGCTGAGCAAAGATCCTAAGTACGCGGATCAGCAAACTGAATACCTATACCTGCGGGCATGAATGCAGCCCCCCGAATGGGGTCAGTACAACAGGTACTAAGTATGGAAACATAAGGTACAATAATTAAACACATAAATGGCCAAACGAATGACATGGGCAAGTATAAAAATCAAATACCAGTTCCAACCGTGCCATATAAAGATAAAGCCAATTGTACCTTCTTTTCTTTTAACCGAGAGTCAAGTCAACATCATGGGACGCCGGCCCATATAATTATCACGTGCACATGTAAATAAATCAGTGTTGCGAATCGTGCAACCCATCCCAATATAAAATAGTGTTGCGGATCGTGCAACCCGTCCCAACAAATATATAAGTGTTGCGGATCGTGCAACTCGTCCCACTAAATGTATACAAGTGTTGCGGATCGTGCAACCCATCCCAATATAATTATACATTTAACTATCATGGCAACCTTGCACAATTTAAAACATCTTTTGACTCTCAACAACATTATCTTTCAAATGAACTTTCATTTTAGAGAAACCAAGACACTAACAAGTCTTTCATTTTATAACACCAAGGCACTATCACATATTTTATTAAGGAATAAGATCCATTGCTACAATGTACGTCCGCCACACATTCACTTTATAAACTCAATTTTCATTTTAGAAAGACCCAAAGTACTACATGTATCACTAAGAGTTAGGATACAATACATGTATCATTTTGAAACCATCATTTGAAAAATCAAGACACTTATCATATCAAGTATCTATTAAAAACATGGTTTGGAAAATCAAGGCACTAGTTATCATGTACTACTTCTAAAACATCTTTTAGAAAATCAAAGTGTCATATATCATGAACTCTTTCAAAACATTATTTGGATACCAAGGTACTACATATCATACATCATGTTGGATTAGAATCCAAAGAAGCTATGTACGTATACCGTACACTCATTTCACATAACAATCATGCCAAAGAAGAAAAAGAGAGTTTCACATACCTTATAGGCTATACTGACTTGACAACTAGAATACGTCTCAAGTAGTACCTCAACCTATATTGACAAGAACACATCTATCAATTCTATGATACTAGTATACACTTATACCACATATTGACAAGAACACGTCTATCAACCTATATTGAAAAAAAGTGCTCTAAGGCTCGGGTTTGACTTAAGTCAACTCTTAAGTTCTAATTTCACAATTTCACAACCAAGCCCCCAAAACACACCCGACTGCCTCGGGACCCAAATCAAAGGCTCGACTAAGTCATAAACGTCATTCCGGAGCTAAGGGAACCAATGAAACTATGAAAATAACACATTTACCTAAAAATCAACTATGGGTCAAATTCATCTACTCTCTTAACTTGGGATTTTTCAAAAAGGATCTGAAACCTACCCGATCACCTCGAGAACGGTGTCACCCATCCCAACAAGTCACAAACAAGTAAATAAATCGATAATATAGGAGTTTTAAAGCAAAAAAATAAAATGACTTTTTGAGTCGTTACAAAGATCAAGTGCAAGTTTGATATAAATGTATTATTGTTAGGCCTATTTCCAATTGCTCACGCAAGTGTATGTATCGTTACAAGTAATATAGTCTGGTAAGACCGAATATCGTCCTCAGAGACTGGTTTCTAATTACCGAACATCTATTCTAGGTTATCTATTTAGCAAACGATAAGTTGATTTGGTTTTTTATCTAACTACTAGAATAATTGCAAGAAGTAAACTAAATTGTTTAGGTTTAATCAGTTATGAAGGAATTAGGGCTTTCAATATCCTCAACTATCCACTCTTTTCAATCCTTAATGCAACTAGAATGACTTCTTCTTCTACGTTAAGATAGTGGTTAACTAGACTGTCCTATATTCCGGTTAGGTTATATAATCGCTCAACCCCAGTGCAGAAACCTTCTATATTTCTATGATAGGTTTTACCACATAGGAGGATTAAGAACAATAACCTATAATGCTACACAAGTATCGGGGTACTTTCGTCCGCAATTTTAACCTATGTCTATTCAATTACAGCATATTCAAATCTCTCCTCTCGGTTCTTGATTCGAAATCATAAAGATTATGATAATTAGTGATCAATTAACTATCAAACATTCATACCAATATTGAATAAATCTTAATCAAGTGAAGAAGGAATCAAACTAATGCATTAATTCATGAAAGAGAGTTTCAAGCGATTCAATAGAAAAGCTCTAATAAAGTGTTTAGCTCTTAGCCATAGACATGCTAAGAAATAATACAAATTCAAACATGAACTGAATTACAATAGAGAAAAGAAAGAAAAATACTTAGAACTATGTCTCCAATTGTAGCCGCCAAGCGTTGTGTTGTGTTTTTCCCAAAAGAAGAAGATGTGTGGTACCATCATCCTTAAAATCTGTCCCAAGGGTTTATATATGTTGCCAAAAATGTGTGCCTTGGACCCTTTTGCCCCTTGTCAATTCTATTTCGGACTGGAAATTCCCGCATCGGCATCGCGGTCCTGTAGAATGGCACTGTGGTGCCGAAATCTGCGCTTCGCATTAATTATGGCACCGCTGCACTGCGAGAATACGCATGATCGTCCGATCTTAAATCTTTCGGATCTTTTTTTCGTCTTTTTTTTTTTTTCTTTTTTAGCTTCTTTTTGTCATTTTGCCATTTAGAACCGTTGTGACACAAAAGAAAGAAAAGCAACCCTAACTATACTAAACACAAACGAAATGAGTAAAATACTAACTAAAAATGACTCAAAAAGTGTATACAAAATGTGTCTAACAATTATCCTAACAAATATTATCAAGTTTATTGGATATACAAAGCATTCATCTAATTGACAAAAATGTTCAAAATATCTATTTCTATGAAGGATTACGATCATACGACATTGTTCAACATGACAACAACTCATACAAAGGTAACATCAATTTATAAAGTAAGTCAAAATGTCCTCGGCGTGGTTCAAATAATATTATATGTCGATGATGCAACTCTATCAAAAGAGTGGAAATACAACATACACAGTTCAACTAAAGGGGGGATTCATAAAGGAGATAGAATAAATCACATTTCACCCAAGTTTTTCTTCACATGAGCTCAAGAAAAATAGTGATATCAATATGCAACAGATTCGTTCGAGTGATAATATGGTTGATTTATTCATGAAGTCTCTACCAACTGCAACTTTCAAGAAGACGGTGCACAAGATTGGGATGTGAAGACTCAAAATTTCATCCCTCAAGAGAAATAAAGTATTATACTCTATTCTCTCTTTCTCCATAATATTCTTATTCTAGTTTTATGATTTTATAACACTTCATTTGATTTTTTATTCAAAAAAGTCATGAAATATTAGAAAGAGAACACATTTCCCTCGTCGTAAGGAAATCTCGTTAACGAATTTCCAAGTTATGTAACCGTTTTAAAATTTATTTCTTTGTTGAGATAGACTCTACCTTAAAAAATGTTTATCTCACTTATTTCTTATATATTGTATTTTCTTCTTCATTGAAAGATTAACATTTCTTGTTCTTGGGCTTTCTTCTCCATAGAAAGTCAGATCATATATATGAAGCCTAATTGTTACTTCTAATAAAGTGAAATAACAATTCATAGAAAATTCATATTCAACTCTCAATAGAGACGAAAAAAATAAGGTGATTTTTTTCATCAATTTATTCAGTTTTTGAAGTATAAAATTATTCGATATTTGTATTGGTGGAAGGTAACATGTACTCATATATCATTGAGTTGCATGTAAGTCGGTTATTTGAGATGTGAATTAAGTCATATATCGAATAATTTATGTGTATTTGTGAATTAATTGCATCCGTCAGTTCTGTGATTTTCATCCATGCTAGTTGAAAATGCGATTTGCGTGCAACTCAACTGTTTTGTGAATATCTACTACTTTTCACCACTATGATTATTGAGTACTCTATTCTCCAAAATTTAGATAGTTAGAAAGAAATCACCCTTAATTGTTTTTTCTTTTGAGATTAGTTATGGTTTTCTATGAATTTTTATCCAACTTTATTAGGAGTAACAATTAGGTTACACATATATGCTCTAACTTTCTATTGGAGAAGAAAGCTCAAGAACAACAAAAAAAAAACATCTTTACTATGAAGGAGAAAATATAATATATATGAAAAAAGTGTTGTAGTCTTTTTTCAAGGTGAAATCCATCTCAGCAAAGAAATAAGTTTTAAAATGAGATACATTAGACCAGGAGGTCTGCTAACGGGATAAGACTTTTTGCCCTTTTTATTAGGGGTGCAGGTTAAAACCGGATCGGATCGGACCGGATCGGACCGAATTTCTCGGACTTTAGTATATCAATTTCACTTTTCCCCCAAATCGTTACGTTTTTTCCCTTTTCAAATCTAAATATCTCGCGATATACAATAGATTTCAACGTACAAATTTCGTGGTAATGTGTCCGAGAATGTCAATTTCAGTATTGAAAATTCAATTTAAAAATAAAACGGGCCCCGGAACCCGACTTGAAATTATATATATTATATATTAGGAATTTAGAAAATTAGGAATTATATATATTAATATTATATATATTAGGAATTATATAATTCAATATATATTATAAATTATATATATCATATATATTATAAAAAAAAATATATATTTAAAATTTGATCCGGACCGGATCGAACCTGGACCGGACCGGATCGAAAACCGAAAACTCATATCATTAGGATCGAAGACCGGGCCGAATTTCTCGGTCCGGTTCGGTCCAGTCCAATTTTTCGGTCCGAACTGACTTTTGTGCATCCCTACTTTTTTATATATGTAACTATTCAGAATAAGTAATAATAACATAAAAATAAAGTAAGTAATGTACTATTATAGATTAAAATACACTAAGGACTCGTTTGATACAGCTTATTAAAAAGAGCTTTTAAAAGTAGAGCTTTTAGGAGTAGAGTTTTTTATCAAAAAGTTGTTAGGTGTTTGGTTGTCAATAAAAAAAGTGTTTTTGGCTTAAAAATAGGCAAAAACAACCTCTGCTTCCAAAAGTCCAAAATTTGAGCTTTTGAAAATAGAGGCCAGAAGTGTTTTTGGAAGTCAAGCATTTTTTCGATTTTCAACTAAACACTCCAATTTTTTGTTCCAAAAGCACTTTTGATCTTTCAAAAACACTTTTGACAAATCCAAAAACCCAACCAAACGGACACTAACTAAAGTGTCAAAGATGTTACACCATTATCTTTGATTAAAATACAATATCATGACAGAATAAGTCGAGCAAATTAGATAGCTCATACATGTCCACCTGGTCCATGAAATTTTATTTTTAATATTTCCACTTTTTTCTTCTCCTTGACAAGACCCTTTCCAAGAATTGCTTGAGACCCTTTGTCCATTTACATCTCTAACCCTGTCATGCTCTACTTCTTAGGGCCTGTTTGATACAGTTTATTAAAAAAGAACTTTTAAAAGTGGAGTTTTTTATCAAAAAGTTGTTAGATGTTTGGTTGTCAATAAAAAAAGTGTTTTTGACTTAAAAATGGGAAAAGACAAAAGAGATTTTGCCTCTAATAGGCAAAAGCCCAAAATTTGAGCTTCTCCCAGTATAGGTCAAAAGTGTTTTTTTCAGCCAAAAGCACTTTTGGTCTTTCCAGCCAAACACCCAAAAAAAGGCCAAAAGTGATTTTGGCCAAAAAAAATATTTTTGGCCATTTGAAAAGCTCAACCAAACGGACACTTAAACAAGTTTTTCTGTCCTTCAGACTTAGTCACTTGCAAATAACAATATACATTGACGGATCCAGAATTAAATATAAAAAATAATGTTGTTGGTGGACCATGAAACGTAGAGAGGTTATTTTCGATAGACCTCGGCTTGAAGAAAGCAAATCAAAACAGTCCGGAAAAAGAAGATTTAGTCACTTGCCTCGTCAACAATAATAATTTCCAAAAGCTTCCGCTGAAAGTTTGCAAATTTTTGGCTGTTATAAAAGCCTCAATTGTTAACAAACTACTTGAAGCAATTCAAACACAATAAGCCCTCTTCTTTCTTTTGCCTAAAACTCTAAAAAAATATTGCAATAACCATGTTCTCTCTTTCAAAAATGCCTTCAACAACATCAGTGCTATCAGCATATACAACTTTGACTGCTTCAGCAGTTTTTGTTAGAACTTTAGTCTCTGAAGTTCAGAACATGACAAACCAACTCATACCCGAAAATCTCCAACACAAAATAATGTCAAAAGTTGGAATGTTTATGGGAAATATTTCTTCCCAAATTACCCTCATCATTGAAGAAAACAATGGTTTCACTCCAAATGAAGTCTTTGAAGCTTCCAAATTATACTTAGGTACTATAGTGTGTCCTTCAGTTCAAAGGGTCAAAATCTCCAAGGCAGAGAAAGAAAAGAAATTTTCATTCAACATGAGCAAAGATGAGAAAATCATTGACACATTTGAAGGAGTTGAACTCATTTGGGAGCTAAAAATTGTGGAAATTCAAAAGACTAGTTGTGATGATGGTTATTTTTCATCAGAAAAAGTGGAACAAAAATGGTATGAACTAAGTTTCCTTAAATATTACAAGGAAATGGTGTTGAACACTTATTTGCCATTTGTTCTTGAAAGATCAAAAGCGATAAAAGAGGAAAACAAGGTGATAAACTTGTCTCCACTCGGGAGTTATGGTGGGGAAAGTCTGAATCTTGATCATCCATCAACTTTTGATACACTAGCAATGGATCCCGAACTCAAATATAAACTGATGGATGATTTAGAAAGATTTGTTAGGAGAAGAGATTATTACAGAAGAGTTGGCAAGGCATGGAAAAGGGGATATTTGCTGTATGGACCACCAGGAACAGGAAAGTCTAGCTTGATTGCAGCTATGGCTAATTATTTGAAATTTGACATATATGATATGGAACTCTCTAGCATGCGTGGTAACTCTGATTTCAGAAGAATGCTAGTCTCTACCAAGAACAGATCAATTATTGTTATTGAGGATATTGATTGCACCATTGACATACAGAACAGAAATGATGGAGCACACAATTACAATGACAGTGAAAGTCAGGTGCCCAAATATATTACTCTTATTACTGTTCCAATTTACGTGACACTCTTTCCTTTTTAGTCGGTCCCAAAAAGAATGAACCTTTCTATTTGAAACTCTGTAACTTTAAACTTCACATTTTAGTCTTAATGATTATGTTTTTATAACCAAAAAGATGTCGTGACATATTTAACACCGCAATTCTCAAGGCTCGTTTGGTTGAATTTATATTATGTCACGACATCTTTTTGGTTATAAAATCATTTTATACTTCATTTGGTTGAATTTATATTATCTTCTGCCATTAGCCCTTGGAAACAAAAGTTTATCTTATAAGAAGGATACATTTAGTATTAGTCAAAACTCTTTCTTTTTATTCTTAAGTTTCGAACTCAGACAAACACTACTATACAAAATGAAAAGGTGGTAGTACACTTTACATTCCACAAGATTTTGTAAAGTTTGTATTCATTTGAGAGACTAACAAACTTTTTCCATTTCATGGACAGGTTACACTTTCTGGATTGCTAAACTTCATTGATGGGCTATGGTCGAGTTGCGGAGATGAAAGAATAATAGTGTTCACTACCAACTTTAAAGAAAGACTAGACCCTGCATTAATAAGGCCAGGAAGAATGGACATGCACATTCACATGTCCTATTGCACTCCAAGTGGATTCAAGATCCTTGCTTCCAACTACCTTGGCCTTAAAAATCACTGCAAATTCGGCGAAATAGAAGAACTTATAACTGAAATGAATGTGACCCCAGCAGAGATTGCTGAAGAACTGATGAAAAGTGATGAAGCAGACATTGCACTTGATGGACTAATTAAGTTCCTCAACAAGAAGAAAGAGGATTGCAAAGAGAAAATTGTCGTAGAAAATGAAGTTGATGATGAGAAAGGAGATGAAATGAAGAAGGAAGAAATAATAGAGACCAAAGAGATGAGGAAACGTAAGGGGAATTCAAAAAGGGAAGGAAGAACCAGGCGTAAAAATTTCTGATGTTCTTGTTACAATTAACTTTGTCATAGTAGAATATTACGTATGCTATGTTCTCTTTTGTAATATGTCCAATAAATTTTCAGTCATGTTGATGTACCTAAGTTGAATATATCCAATATTATCTGTCTTCGGTAATTTTTCTTGAAACTGAAAAAGTTGCAAGGAAAGAGTGTAACAAAAATTGCAATTTAGTGTTATATTGTATACTGCATTCAGTGATTCCGACAACCCGAGGAATAGGTAGAAAGAGATGGTCGGATACTGGATTTTCCCAAAAGTCATTTCTCGAGACAGGGCTCCGACTGTATGGCTGTATCTGACCAACGCCTCGAACTGCTAGGGCCTGGGTGCGTCATATTCATGGATTGGCTAAGCGAACTCTCAATTTGCAATCTTTCCCCAAATTCCGACTAGCGAGGTTGCCATCATAGGATGAATTAACCCTATAACTAAGTCACTCCAAGTCTTTTAATAATCCTGAACATCCACTCCTCCTTTCTCTCTAATGAACTTACATAGATAGATAGTTATTCGATATCAATATCTTCTGCTGTAATAACTAAGGTTATCCTCAACTAATTCCAAAGCTTCGCTAAGGGAATTATTGGCATGGTTGAAGCCTGAAGGGATTGAGAGCCCTAAAAGGCCTAGAGCATTTCATGCTAGCAGTAGCATAATCCTTCTCCCTAATACGAAGTTGCACCCCTCCAAGAGGGAGAGCTCCAATAGTTGTGACAACACAGAAATAGTAGTAATATACATAACACGGTAATTGTTGATTTTAAGGCATATTCCAAAATGCATAGAACTTATGTTTTATATTGATGGTGTCCGACCCAACTAGCAACACGTTTTAGTGTTCCACCGAATACCTATTATTTCGCATCTCAAGTGTTCAACCGACTACTCATTACTCCCACCAGCAAACGTGACATAAGAGTGTGATTTGGTATCCCGGACTCCTCCGTTTTGGACTGGATAAAGAACCATCCAAGAAATAAGAGCCAGTATTGCTACATATATCTCAAGAAATAACAGCTTATATTCACATCCAATGCTGTTTTTTTTCCTGTGAAGGATGGAGCTAAAGCATTAACTCATGGACCTCTATTTGGCATGGATAAGTCCCTAACAATCCTAAAGTGCCCAGACCTGTACATCTCTTCCTCAAAAAATTACTCACCCATTGGGATAGGACAGAATATGAGAAAAGGGAGATAAATGAGAGATTTACATACTAGTGAAATGACAAGTATTTAGCACTGGTACACAGAAAAACTCTTGTTCTTCCACAAGAAACTCCATGCCTTCCCCAATTTTTTCCGCGAGGTTGACTTGCACAATGGCTTTGAATCATCAGGAGGCATGGCCAATGTCTCAGTCTTGTCTATCTGTGGCTGAGTTTGAATTGGTGATGGTTCTCTCTGTCTCTGCTCACGGAACAACATCAAAAGCTTTTGAGCTTTCTGCTTTCCTCTCATAGTCCCATTTACTGATATCGACACCAAAGAAGGTATCACTCCTTCTTGAAGGACCATTTGGCTGCATTTCTCATTTCCATTGCATAATATCAACATACAAGCTGCAGCTTGCTCCTGTTCTAAAGGCTCCCCAATGTCCAAAACGGTTGCAAGGCTACTGATAAGACCAGGAGATGACGTGATTTCGTCCCTTGCAGACTTACTTAAAGATAGGTTTATAAGAACTGCTATGCTTTTTTCTGTGGTATGGTCATCCGTATAAGACATAAGGGTTTTCAGGCCATCCAGAATTCCAGCGGACAGAAGGTGGGGTGTATTTGTTGGATTACTGGAGAGATTAAAAAGTGCATGGAGGGCATCTAGCTTACATTGAGCATCGGTCTCACGCTGAAGGACTCCGATCAAGAATGGAATGGCTTCACCAGAACCAATAATGGGCTTGGCTTCCTCGAGGCAGGAAAGATTCAGGTAAAGGGCTGTTGCTGCACTGATGGCGCTAGAAGTAGCAACCATTCTTCCCAGCAAAGGAAGTACACCGCCAGCCAGCATCAACTCCTTGTTCCTGAAGTGCAAGTTGGAAACATGTCAGAAAATGTCCATATTTCTCATCCAAGCTTAAAAAAAATCAAAAAAATTGAAAATGCACGACTTTTTTTGGACACCATGCTAAACATGCACCAAGATTCTTTTAGGCCTTAAAAAGTCAAGGAAGTACTTCACCTAGGACAATAAATACTATGGTAATTATTGAAATGGATATATATCTGATGCTTAAAGAGGGCAACTGCTAAAGGATACGAACGAAATCATGCTAAGCAGAGCCCATTTAAGATATCCAAAAATATATATAATCAAGTTCTTGTTAACCTCTTCTTTTATTTATTGGAATAATTTCAATTACCTGTTAACCTAACTTCATCTCCTTTAAATGATTTTCATTCGACAAACAAGATTGTAGTCGTCTGAAATATCAACTTTAGTTATACAAAGCAAAATGAAATTGCAAAATCACCTTAATCACTGAAGCCAATGTACATGAACATCCTACCTATAACCACTACTCAGAAGAGAAGAATAGTACCAAAGCATGTACCATGACAAGACAGTCCAAGAACAAAGCTAACAGGTAAAGTACCATAACAAACTGTACCTAATTTGTTTTATACGATGAAACCTGGAGGTGTACAACTCATGCAGTTGTTAAGTCAGCAAATAACTTGTGGACCAATGACAGAAATTAAGAAATTCAAAGCTATTTGAACCGTGGGATGCCAATGCAAAAAGTTCATAAGAGGCATAGATTATTTTGACAGCTGGACAAAATAAGTACTACATTATTCCTGAGCTAGAGGTCCTTGGGAAATTTTGAGCTGTGACTCTACAACCATAATAAAACACAAGAGAGCACACCTGTTATTATTCACACCAAGGTTGAAGAGGGCCATGGTTCCGATTTCTTGAGCAATCTCGTTCCTGGTTTGTATAGCACACTCCAAAAATCCTAATAGTGCTTCAATAAAGCCATTTGCTCCCATATATATCCTGATTTCTTCATCATCCTTTAGCAGATGCCTGATCTGTTCTACCACTCCGCACTTTTTCCTGAAATCTTCCCCTTTATTTAAGATAGCTAAAAAGTCCTCATATCTTTCAAAAGAGTTGACTTGAAGCTCCTCATCTTCCTGCGCAGATTCATCTACTTCATTTCCTTCTGCCTCCTCAATAATACCACTATCTTCCAAAGGAACCACCTTGACACCTTTGAACTTGCAAGAAACGATACTTCCCATAGATTTGGAATTAGAGGACTCACTTTCAGACAAAGCAAGTCTCCAGTAGTTGAGATCAAGGGATTCAGGTGGGCCATCTGGAATAGGAACCCCGTTCTGTTCACACCAACTAGAAACCAGACCCTTCACACAATAATTAGGAGTTAAACCAAGATGAGGGAGCTCCTGTTGAGTCTTCGGGCATGTGTTATGCCCATCACTGAACCACTTCTCAATGCAAATCCTTTCATATGTTTGCCCAGAAGCGATTATCACAGGGTTATACATTAACTGTAACGATATTGGACACCTCAACTCTTCAGGAGGAACAGGCATCTGGTCTGACCTCCTAAAGTTGGGTTTAAAATTAAAAGAACTAAGCTTTGAAAGTTGCCGGTCAAAGGCATGAATATTGCCTCCAGCCCCAATACCATACTCGAACGATCCCTGAACTGTGGGTGAACAAGGTGTTGAACCCTGTGAATCATTGTCATCTGACAATTCAGATCTAAACAACTTTGAGTATTTTCTAATGAGAGTCAAAAGAAAAGCAACAATCGACTCTTTCCTTTTATCCTCTTCTGCCCTGGCTCGTTCAACGAGCTTTTTCAGAGCCCTTCTTTCTCTAAGAGCAGCTCTTGAAGAAGTTATACCGAGTCTTGAAGCAGCTTGGTGAAAAGACTCAAGTTCATTGTTGTCATTACCATTGAATTTTCTCCCCTGCTGAAGCAATGTAATTATCTCATCACCAACTTGCTTCTCCAACGGATCAAGTGAGAACTCAATCCCCTGAAGTTCATTTAGAACTTCAGAGATCTGAAAAAATTGAGGTTACCATCAGAATCAAAATGTGAAACAGCAAAGAGGTAATCGCCCTTAAGAAATAATTTATGTGCAAAACTTCATTTGGTCAAATTAACCTATGGCACTAAAACAAACTCATCTCCTCCACACTTCGCCCATCCCCCCAAAACAAATAGAAGAAAAAAGACTCCACCATCACATTTGCACAGGAGCATAAATTTTACTAGAAAAAGAGATGAATTGACTTGGTATACTAAAGAAAGAGAATATTACCTGACAGCCAATAATTTGTGGTACTATATCTTCAACACGCTTTAGACTATCTTCAAGAGCAGATCTTGCTCTCTCAAACTTTAGAATTATAGAGTCCCCTGTTATAGCCTGAAAACAAAGACATTTCAATAAATATAGATTGTGAAAAAAGCAACTTTAGCGGAGGGGCAAGGGAACCGTCAAGAACAGTGTAATCATTAAGTAAAAATCGGGAGCAGCGCTTTTTACTACTTCTGTTTGGTAATAAGCATATACTGCATGAGCAAATAAATTATAGTTATATCTTAAGAATAACACTACATTGTTTAAATTTTCAGGTTTGATCAAAGTGTTTCATTTAGAAACTATTGTTAGATGTTAACAACTACTATGCCTCAATCCCAAGCAAGTCGGGGAGTAGTTACAAAATAACAAGAAAAGAAGTGCAAGCCATTTTATTCTAGCGAGTGTTCGCACCATAAAAAGGAAATCTTGTTATGTAGGAGCCCAACCATAGGTATATACCAGAGGAACACGAAGGCACGTTAATTTCTCTTTTAAGAAATAAATACCTAAGTTTAAAGATTGCCAGAAAACCTGCTCTCAATATTGACAATCAGAAGTAAAAAGGTAGCATTATTACCAGGTAAAGTTTACTGCATTCAGCGCAATGCTGAAGAACATTCTTCGTCTTCTCAAGGGCTATGTGCAAAGCACATAATGCTTGAATACCAGACGTGCTTCTTGGTCGTGCAGCTTCTAGTTCAGGAAATATTCCCAGCACTTTTGCGTATATAGCCGATAAACTCTTGCACATTCCTCCATGTAACTAAATTGACACATAAATTAAAGAATAATGGTAAATGAACATTGAGAAATCCATATAAACATCCAACTACTATAAAGTGCAAAGAGTTTCTATTTCAGAAACCAATTTCAAGAATTTGCCTACTTGTAGGTCTACATAGATTCAATAAATTGGAAAATGAAAACAATTAACCAAGCACTTGCATAATAAGTGTTTTCATAAGCATACCTTAGGCTCACCAATGGATAACAAGTTTTCCTCAACCTCAGTATTCTCCATCATTAACATCGAATACAATATTTGACTCCCCTCAATCACCTGTATGTTTCAATCAGTCCCAAACAATTAAACAAGTGTAAGCAACAATCACCAATGATTTAATAACATCAAGAAGCAGCAAATGGATTATTACACGAACAATAATAATATAAACAACAAATACATAACAAGATCAGCACATATTTTTGTTTCATCAAAAGGGAAAGTGCAGGACCAGATTTGCAATGAGATAACTGAAAGCAAGGTCAACAAATGATGGATAATCTAAATACATAAAAATCATATATCAAAGAACAACCAGGGAAACTTGAATGATTAATGGTTCAAACAATTCATCAAACCATCAAATAAATCAATCTTCCTGATCAAATTAAACACGCCAAAAAAAATATTTTAGATTTGCAAATGAAGAAGCAAAGCAAGCTAGGATCCACATGGGCGGAACCACCTTATGTACATAGGTTAAAATGTTAGCTATTATAAGTATATATTTAATTTTGCACCCTCAACACAAGTGAAAAGAAAATTTGTATTCGCCAAATTCCTGACTCCGCCACTGAGGACCCGTAAATATTAACATTCTCAAATCCTCAATCTCTAATAAACCTAACAACAACATGATGAAGCTGGATTCAATTCCTTTCAGAACTTCATCTATATATATACACAACAATAGCTATATGAATCCTTAATATACATTTCGCTGCATTCAAATCCTTTTCATCTTAAACTTCATAAATATATATATGATTAGAAATACAACAGAAGAATAAAAATGAAATATCAACAACTATACCATAAGAAAAAAAATGACAAACAGAAGAAAACCCAAAAAGGGTTTATATAAAACATCATATATGCAAAGAATATGGTATGTATAATTAGAAAAGAAATATATACGTACAAAAAATGAATGAAGAACAACCAAGGAGGCTTCATCAAAAGCTATACTGAATCCAATAATCAACAATACATTAGAAGGTTTATTGTTGCAGATCCAAAAACTTTATAAGTTTATGAGAGAGAAAGGAAAATGTTGATATTAGATAGATATGGAGAAAAAGAGAGAGGAGGAGGAGGAGGAGGAGGAGGAGGAAGCAAGAGACAGCTTTTATTATTAATAGTAGAAATGAATGAATGCATGTGACCAAGTACTACTTTTATGTAATATCATGCGGTTAATATATCTTAACATACTATATTTTATTTAAAAATTAATATTTACTATAAAATTTAAAAAACACTTAAAACTTTATTTCACTTTCAATTATTGAAATAACTAAAATATTATTTTATAAATTATAATGAAATACAATTTCATCTTTAACTTCGATTTTAAAATTTTCAAATAAGGTGAAAAATATTGAATTTCTATGGTCAAACGCCTACTAACCTTCTATTTTCTTAAAGTTTTATGGATTTGAGTGTTACGAATAATATCATTCTTACTATTATAAAACTATGACGTATAATTGAAAGTGAAAAGATGGGTTAGGGAATATTTGAAATGATATTCAATTCTAAGGTGTGACCTAATTTATACACATATACCCACTTGCAAGTTGCAAAGTGGAACTTAATCAATTAATTTTTTTTTTTTTGAAGGCGAATCCGCATCCGCTTCTTTCGAGTAAGCGCAGAGAAACCCCTGACCGACGCAAATTGTAGAATCACGTCAACCGCTTAAATCACACTTTGCAGTTGCGCGACAGTGCCCCCAGGCTGCGCGTTCTCCCTTAACTCGATGAGGATCTCTCACACCACCTAACGGAGATACTTCAAGCACCTGCGCTTCGGATACTTAATCAATTAATTGCAAAGTGGAACTATTGATTTGATTTAACCAAAAGAAAAAAGAAAAAAAGTTTATAAATTACACGACGATGTTGTCTCTCCCCGGCTAGAGGGACCGACAGTTGCCGACCTCCGAGTTTGTCGGTAAGCACACCTGTCAAAGTTGTTCTATGATTTTACCCTTATACCCTTGCTTCATAATTTAATTTAAACTATGCTTCGAATTTTACACGTCAGAAAACCTTTCGTTTGCTGTTAGGTACAATTTTAATTGAGTTAAAGCTACTAATGGGAACTCAATCCTATTTTTTGCTGTTTATAGAAAGTTTTCAGTTGGTAATATCAGATAGAAAATTACCATAAATTTTTCCAAAAAGTGGAACTCCCATCCCAAGAGCCCCACATCCCGATCCGACAGGTCGGTAAAGGAGATTAATCATGATAATTCAACTGATTTCAAATGTTAGATCACTATCATGTTGCGCACAAAGGGCCCTCCTTTATTTCAAGAAAAAACTCCCGCACTGCCGCTGGTGGAACTCGATCTTGGTCATTTTTTTAATTATCCCCTTGAAAACCAATTGAGCTGCTCATGCGGATAAAATTACCATAAATGAATGAACAATTAGGCGTTCTAGTTCTGGAGAAAACAACATAGGAAGGAAAAAAGAGTTTTATGTTTCATTATTATTTTTCTAATTTTACCTTCTGTCTGCTTTATTTCACATCAAAATAAGTACATTTTTCGTTTTAAAAATATTGTTTTAGTTTGATTTAACATAAAATTTAAGTAAATACATAATGACTTTTGAAACGTGTGGTCTCAAATAAGTCTTAGATATTTGTATTATTGAAAATCATCTCATAAAGTTAAATTATTTCTAAATATATAAATGTATCAATCTTTTTGAGATAAATTAATAAGGAAAGTAAAGATGTTTGTGAGTTGCGATTTGTAGAAACAAGAAAATGGGAAATGTAACAACAAAGTAATTGTCTTGCTGGGTCGATTGGATGAATAATCTATCTTTAAGATAATATTGCCCCGTATATCCTTTCAATGGTGTAATGACAATTTATCTCTCAAGATAAAATAGCAATCAAACAAATTAGCAAAGGGAACTCAAGTGTTTGCTTAGGAAAAAAGATCCTTGAGTGTTTGTGATTGCAAGAGAGGAAGACAATTCAGAAAATTGTTGAGTGTAATGTGTTTTTACAAATGAGTCCAAGGCTCCATTTTATAGTGTAGAAAAGATGGTCTTCCACATAGCCATGTAATGGCCATGAATGTGGAGTAATAATTCAGCCAAATAATGGCTGAATTCATGAGCCAAATAATGGAGAGTTAATGTTCCAAAGTCAGCCCAAAAAATAGTTTTCGTCCATCTTCCAACGGCTGCAAAGCGTCGCGGCGACGCCTGCATGGCGTCGCGGCTCAAAACTTCGAGTGGTGTCGCGCCAGCATCACGGCGCCACGGCGCCGAAACTTCAGAGAGTTGCGCCGCGGTCCTGCAGAGTGGCGCCGCGGTGCCGAGACTCCCACGGTATTTTTCAGACTCGTTTCATCTTTTACACTTTATACACGTCTTCCTTTCATTTACCAACGTGAAACCATTGTTATTTGGCCAATAACCATCTATTATTTTACGTCTCAAACAATTCGTATACGTACCAATATCTCTTCCACTAAAGGAAATTACGATCTTTGGCACTTTATGTGCACGTGTGTGAAACCCATATTTCCGACGTGTGGGGCCTCAATTGTTCGAGTCATAATTTAATAGGATATTATTTCACATTTAGTAAATTTCCAACAATTCCCTCTTGGAAGAGATTTTGGCGCACACACATGGTGTTTTTCGAGCAATCACTCGGCGGACCGATGTTGCGTCTGTAGAGGTAGCCGAAGCTTTGAACCTTCCATAGTAGAATACCATCGGACATATTTACTGCACGGTGACGTGATGTCTTGAACCGTCAGTGTTTAGTATATGCCAAGACAATGGTACCAACACATCATATTTCCTACTCAATCTTTCTAATGTTTTGTCCGTCGTGGGCCGTGGACACCCTTTGATTCTTAAGTGCGTTCATTTGAGGCGGTCTGTCCTCGCACTTAAATAGGTGGTCTCCTACAAGGTATCATGTAATACCCCGCTACACAAGCGTTAGGAACCATTAAAAATTTCCTCAACCTAACCTCAAATATTGAGGATCATTAAAGGTTTGAAATTATTCCTTTACCCCTCTTGCAGGTAGCACTTTTTGTCTATCACGGAAACGGCCTTGGATTATGTTTCTTAAGAAAGATACATTATCCAAAGTGCTCTTGCTTCCATCGAAGCATTCACGAAACTTTTACAGTTTAGTTTTCCCATTGAACCTTATTCCTGGGATCTCCAGTCTGTAAGGTTGGGTGTCCACTATATCAGTTCTGATTGTTTGGGTTTTAAGTCCATTCCCCTAGACAGGCAGAACACCTGATCTCTGGTTATTCCCTTCGCCAAGGGATCTGCAACATTTTCCTTTGATTTTACATAATTAATGTAAATAACACCCGAAGTTATCAGCTGCCTAACAAACTCATGTCTCCGTCGAATATGACGAGACTTGCCATTGTACATAGAACTTCGTGCCCTTCCTAGAGCCGACTGGCTATCACAGTGGATCATTACAGAAGACACTGGTTTATCCCAACATGGGACATCCTCTAGAAAACCATGAAGCCATTCAGCTTCTTCTCCCGCTTTGTCTAAAGCGATAAATTCTGACTCCATCGTGGATCGGGCAATAAGTGTTTGTCGAGAGGATTTCCAAGACACAGCTTCACCACCAATTGTAAAAATATATCCGTTGGTGGACTTCATGTCATCGCTATCAGATATCCAGTTTGCATCATTGTACCCCTCTAGTACAGCTGGATATCTCAAATAGTGTAACCGGAAATTTAGTGTGAACTTCAGGAACCATAGTACCCTATTCAACGCTTTCTAGTCATCCTCACTCGGATTTCAGATAAACCTAGCCAATTTATTGACTGCATAAGCGATATCTGATCGAGTGCAGTTTGTGAGATACATCAAACTCCCAATTACCCTTGCGTTTATCGCTCCTGGCGTATAGGTACACCAAAATGCTTGTCAATTTTTTGACTCTTATCCAATGGTGTCCTTACTGGTGAACTGTCAAACATCTCAAACTTCTTCAACACATCTTCGATGTAGTGAGATTGAAACAAGACCAGTCCATTAGATGTCTAAGAGATCTTGATCCTTAAGATGACATATGCGACCCCCATATCTTTCATGTCGAAACATTATTTTAACATGTTCTTAGTCTCTAGGATGATCCTAGAACTGCTACCAGTGATCAGCAAGTCATCTACATAAAGGCATATTATGACGAATGAATCGACATTTTCTTTCATGTAAACACATTTGTCACATTTGTTAATGGCGAATCCTTTTGACAGTATAGTGCTATCAAATTTTTCGTGCCATTATTTAGGGGCCTGTTTCAGCCCGTATAACGATTTAACAAGCCGACATACTTTTGTCTCTTGTCCTGGAACCACATACCCCTCGGGTTGGTCCATATATATTTCTTATTCCAAATCACCATTTAGGAAGACAGTCTTAACATCCATTTGATGTATTCCAAGATCCTGCAAGGCGGCGATAGCTATGAACATGCGTATGGATGTCATTCTAAATATCGGAGCATAGGTGTCGAAGTAATCAAGGCCCTCTTTTTAGCGATAGCCTTTGCCTACTAACCTAGCTTTGTACTTGTCGACAGATCCATCTACCTTTAACTTTCGTTTAAGGATCCACTTACAACCCAACGGTTTGTGTCCCGGGAAAGTTCAGCCAACTCCCATGTGTGGTTATGCAGGATGGATTTTATCTCACTTTCTAAAGCTTCCTTTCAGAGCGGTGCTTCTGGAGTTGACAATGCTTCGACGATTGTCTGTGGTTCATCTTGAACCAAATAAGCTTCAAAGTCTGGCCCGAAGGACTTGTCCTTTCGGACCCTTTTTCCTCTCCTTGGTTCCATTCCTGAATCTTCCAAGTCCTGAGAATCTGGAATACTGGATTCCGGATAATCAGCTACTTCAGAATTCACTAGATCTGAACCGTTCGGATCTAGGTAGTCATCTACCCCTTGATCCTCAGAGATTTGATCATAACTTCGTTTGCGAGAGGTTATGTTGTTTTCCTTATAAGGAAACGTTTCTTCAAAGAACCATGTGTTCCTTGATTCCATGATCGTACCTTCATAAATGTCCGGTACATCCGACTTATGCACTATGAAGCGATAAGCACTACTGTTATTGGCATATCCGATGAATATGCAATCCACAGTTTTAGATCCAATCTTGACCTGCTTTGGCATGGATAATTTTACCTTGGTCAGACAACATCATACCTTCAAATACTTGTAGATAGGTTTCTTTCCTTTTCATAGCTCATATGGAGTCTTGTCCTTACCTTTATGTGAGACTCTATTAAGAATCTTGTTTGCGGTAAGGACAACTTCTCCCCACATGTGTTGAGGGAGGCCCGAATTGATGAGTAAAGCATTCATCATTTTCTTTAGTGTTCTGTTCTTGCGTTCAGCCACACCGTTGGATTGAGGTGAGTAAGGAGCCGTTGTTTGATGAACTATACCCGACTGGGTACAAAATTCTTCAAAAGGTGCTACATATTCTCCCCCTTTATCGCTACAAATTGTTTTAATCCGTCCTCTTAGTTGGTTCTCAACTTCTGCTTTGTAGCGTTTGAACGCTCCAAAGGCTTCATCTTTACTCTTTAGTAAGTAAAGGTAACAAAATTTTGTGTCATCATCTATGAAAGTCACAAAGTACTTGTTTCCCCCTCTAGTTTGAGCGAACTTCAAATCACATATATCAGTGTGTATAAGTTCTAGATGAGCAGTTTCCCTTTCGACGGATCTAAAGGGACTCTTGGAAAGTTTTTTCTCTACGCACACCTCACACTTACGTTGAGGGTTTATGTCGATAGACGACAATAATTCCAGCTTTACCAATCTTTGGATAGATTGATAGTTAACATGCCCTAATCTATGATGCCATAAATTAGATGACTCAATCAAGTAAGTCGAAGGTGTAATTTTATTGATAGTTGAAACAGAAGGTATTACAGGTGCATCATTGAGCTTAAAGAAGCCTTCACATACGAAGCTCCTTCCTACTAAGGTTTCATTCTTAGTGATTAAAAACTTGTTAGCCTCTAATACTAGCCTAAAATCAGCATTTACTAACAAAGGTCCAGAAATTAAATTTCTTCGAATTTCTGGAACATGCATCACTTCCTTCAGAATCAGCTCTTTTCCGGACGTCATTTTTAGGGTCACCTTTCCTACCCCCAGCACCTCTGAAGAAGAATTGTTACCCATGAACAACTTCTTATCAGTGACTGGTGTATATGTGGAGAAGACATCTTTATTGGAACAAATGTGACGGGTAGCACCCGTGTCTAGCCACCATTGCATCGGATTCTCAACGAGGTTAGCTTCAAGAACCACCGCTTAGAACTCCTCGATCATATCGTTGATGAGCATGTCTTTAACGATGTTAGCCTTGGCTTTGCCTTTGGCCTTATTTTTATTCTCACGTTTGAGCCTGCAACAATCTTTGGCCTTGTGACCAACTATACCACAATGATTACAATTTCGCTTGAACTTTTCAGTTGTTTGGGGATTGCCTTCCTTCTGGAACTTTCGCTTCTTGCTTGAGTTTCCTTTGACTTCCGTCAGGTTCGCCTCAGTCTCAGCGGGTTGTTTCCCCTTAGGCATGGCCTTCCTATTGTCCTCCTGAATCTGGAGTTTGACAATAAGTTCATCTAAGGTCATCTCCTTCGTTTTGAGTTTTAGATAGTTCATAAACTCAGTCCACGAGGGAGGCAACTTCTCGATCAACGCCCCAACCAAGAATTGTTCGTTGGGCTTCAATCCTTTCAAATCCAGGTGATGTAGAATCATTTGAAATTCCTAGACTTGAGATGACACACTTTTGTTATCCACCATTTGTAATTTCAGTAATTTCTCAATGATGAATTTCTTGCTACCCCATCTTGGGTATTGTATTTCTTCTGAAGTTTGTCTCACAACTGCTTGGCAGTTTCAACGGTGCAATACACCGTGTAGAGAGGATCAGATAAACTGTTTAAAATATAGTTCCTACACATGAAATCACTATGTTTCCATGCTTCGCGAACCATCCTCATGTCGTCAGCGACATGGTTACCTTGGCCCCCTCTCGCCAAATCATTTGGCTGAGGGTTCACGTCTTCCCCAACTAGTGGAGGATCTTCGGTTAGGAAACATGACATTCCCATAACCGTCAGGAAAAACAGCATCTTTTGTTGTCATTTTTTAAAGTGAGCACCCATGAACTTTTCAGGACGTTCATGGTGGAAACCAGCGGGTGTCGGGGCAGTAGCACCCCCTTGAGTAATTTGCAAAGGCGTTGGAAATGCCTCTATAGATGTTGTTGACGCCTTGGGCAGGAGCATAGGCACTGTTAGTGCCTGGGGAAGCAGTGAAGGCATTGGTTGTACCAAAACCTGTGTTGACACTAGTTGTGCCAAAAGCAGTGGTGGCACTTGAAGTGCCAAAAACAGTGGTAGCACTAGAAGTGACAAAAGCAGTGGTTTGGAAGGCATTAGGAATGTCAGGATTAGTTGGAGTGTAGGCAGTGTCATCGCCTTGAGTGGTGGGATTGAAGGCAGTGGGATTGCCTTGAGCATTGGCGTTGTTCATAGCGTTGAATTGATCTTCAGCAGACATGTTGTTGTTGAAACATCAAATATTATCTTAAACTTGTGAGCTGCGATGTGTAGAAACAAGAAAATGAGAAATGTAACAACAAAGTAATTGTCTTGTTGAGTCGATTGGATGAACAATCTATCTTTAAGATAATATTGCCCCGTATGTCCTTTCAACGGTGTAATGACAATTTATCTCCCAAGATAAAACAACAATCAAACAAATGAGCAAAGGGAACTCAAGTGTTTGTTTAGGAAGAAAGATCCTTGAGTGTTTGTGATTGCAAGAGAGGAAGACAATTTCAGAGAATTGTTGAGTGTAATGTGTTTTTGCAAATGAGTCCAAGGCTCCATTTTATAGTGTAGAAAAGATAGTCTTCCACATAGCCAAGTAATGGCCAATAAAGACCATGTAATGACCATGAATGTGGAGTACTAATTCAGCCAAATAATGACTGAATTCATGAGCCAAATAATGGAGAGTTAATGCTCCAAAGTCAGCCCAAAAAATAGTTTTCGTCCATCTTCCAAGATGCCTAAAGCGTCCATGCGTGCGCTTCAAAACTTCGTAGTGGTGTTGAGGCCTGCAGATCGCGCCACGACGAAACTTGGAGAGTTGCGCGCGGTCTGCGAGTGGCGCATGGCCGAGACTCGCGGCGTTTTTGCACTCGTTTTATCTTTTACACTTTATACGTTCCTTTCATTTACCAACGTGAAACCATTGTTATTTGGACAATAACCATCAATTATTTTACGTCTCAAACAATTTGTATACGTACCAATATCTCTTCCACTTAAGGAAATTACGATCTTTGACACTTTATGTGCACGTGTGTGGAAACCATGTTTCCGATGTGCGGGGTCCCAATTATTCGAATCATAATTTAATAGGATTTTATTTCACATTTAGTAAATTTCCAATCATGTTTTCGTGGTACGAGGAAGTATGTATTAAATAGATGATCTAAATAAATAAAAATTTGAATTCAAGATTGTAATCTTCTTTTGTCAAAACAGTACTGCAATTATATCACCTTGCACACGCTAGTGAAGACATTTGTCCTAGTAAAATGACAAACGTAATAAATTTTGTATACTCAACTTGTGATCTATACTTTACTTTTAGGCAAATGTTTTCTTGGTTTGATTTGATTTTCGTTCTTGATTTTGTTTGTTGGATTTGTTGAATGGTGTTTGGTTTGCCCGAAAAAATACTCTGGGCAGATGGATCATTTGGCAGTGGTGTGTGGCTGGTGAATGTGGGGTGGTGGTGATGGTGACTTTTGAAGACGAAGGTGGGGACAACGGCTGGTGGAGGAGGTGGCAGTGGCGGTGCAAGCGGTGACTATTGAAGACGAAGGTGAGTCCCACCCTCCACGTGGATGCCACAGTCCCACCCTCCACGCGGATCCCATGTGGCATCCACGTGGATCACATGTGACATCCACATGGAATTTCCGTCCATGGAGGACAAATATGATAACTTTGCTAACGGAAATGACACATTTGGCTCCATACATTAATTGAAGACAAATATGACCCTTTTTTGAAAGTTGAATGACAAATATAACCATTTTTTCTATTTACTTTAATACAAACTATGTAACTAATTAACTTAATTACAAAATAATTATAATTCTACTTAAAATAAGAGATATATAATTAATAAAATTAATGAAAATATATTGATTTTTTTTTTATTAATTATTATATTTTTCATTTATATTATTATTTTTAATAATTTAGCATATCCCATACCTCAAACTCGATCCTCCCTTGACTTTATCATTCCTTAAGAAGACAAAATAAATATATCATAGTAATATGTATATCAAGTTGTCAAACTGATATATTCAAAGATTCAAACAAAAACTAATGCTATTTTTCCTTTTAATGGATAAAAGTATGAGTCAACTTTCAAACAACACAAGAGGGCATTGTCGTCATTACAGTACCTAATTTCAAAGGCATCTTGCCGCGGTTGTCTCCAAACGAGGAGTACGGAACGATCCTACTTGGTTTAAAATTTTAAATTGTAAGATCACAGTTAGTCCACGTGGTCATGTTTTTAACCATTTGATGAAATCCTCATACCTATGATCCGTAATTCACGGGGTCTTCTGCATTTTTTCCTCCAAAGCCAAGTGAAAATGTTCTAAAATAATCAGTATTCAATAAGGAATCATTTGGTAGTGTGCAAGAACAGTAATGGTAATGCCTGCTGGTCAGTCCGTCACCAATCCGAATTTTATTCAAAATTCACCCATTTCTACCTCGAGTCAAGGGTTTGTTACTCGTAGCCAAAAGGATATTTTTAAACCAAAAAAACATTTCAATCTAAATTCTAATGTTCTTAAATCTCCACTACCTCGTAATCCAGTGTCTGCATTAAATGACCCGAATTGGAAATTGGCTATGAACGACAAATATAATGCTCTTATTGAAAATAAGACGTGGAAATTGGTGTCCCGTTCTTTTGGTGTTAATATTATTCGATCTATGTGGATTGTTACTCATAAAGATAATTCTGACGGCTCTTTTGCGAGACATAAGGCTCGTCTTGTAGGTGGTGGAAAACTCAACAGGTTGGCGTGGACTGTGGAGAGACGTTCAGTCCGGTGGTTAAACCGGCTACCATTCACACTATTCTTAGTTTAGCTCTCTCAAAATCATGGCTCATTCATCAGCTAGACGTGAAGAATGCTTTCTTACATGGTGAGCTTAAGAAGACAGTTTACATGCATCAGCCCTTGGGTTTTAGAGACCCCTAATATCTTAATCATGTCTATTTATTGAAGAAGTTCTTGTATGGACTTAAGCAGGCCCCACAGACTTGGTATAAAAGATTTACAGACTATATATATACTATTGGGTTTTCTCACCGCAAGTCTGATAATTCTCTGTTCCTATATCATCGTGACACTTCCCTGGCATATATTCTATTATATGTAGATGCTATTATCTTAAATGCTTCTTCTGATGATTTACGCAAGTCTATCATGACACTCCTCAGTTCTGAGTTTGCTATGAAAGACTTGGGGTCCTTGAGTTATTTCTTGGAAATTGTTATCACTCGTCATACATGTGGGTTATTCTTATCACAAAGGAAGTATGCCACTGAAATAATTGAGCGAGATGGTATGTCCTCATGTAAGTCTACTTTCACTCTAGTTAACACTAAACCCAATATGGGTGCTGCTGCTGACTCACCTTACGAAGATCCCACCCACTATCGCAGTCTTGCATAGACACTTCATTATCTTACTTTCACGAGACCTGATATTACGTATGTCGTACAACATGTGTGTTTGTTTATGTATTATCCCAGGGTTGAACATATGAATGCGCTCAAACGCATCATACAATACTTATAGGGAACATTTGATTATGACTTGCATCTATAACCGTCGTCGGTCTCTACACTTGTCTCTTATACAGATGTTTATTGGGGTGGTTGATCCAGACACCAGACGTTCTACGTCTGGTTACTGTATGTTTCTTGGTGATAACTTGATCTCATGGTATGCAAAACGACATGTTACATTATCCCTTTCAGTGCAGAGACCGAGTATCGAGGGGTAGCCAATGTGCTTTCTGAATCATGTTGGTTATGTAATCTTCTCTTAGAATTTCACTTTTCCATTCAAAAGACTATCTTGGTTTATTGTGATAATGTTAGTGTAGCCTATATTTCTGGAAATCCGATTCAACAGCAGCGCACTAAACATATTGAGATGAATATCTATTTTGTTCGCGAAAAGGTAGTTCATGGACAAGTACGCGTCTTACATGTCTCTTCCAGGTATAAATTGCAGACATCTTTACAAAAGGGTCTTCTCTCGGTTCTATTTGAAGATTTTAGAGGTAGTCTCAGTATACGAAGATCGTTCGCTATGACTGCGGGGGTGTGAAATTATACCGTGATATACACGACATATACAATGCCTTGTGTATACCGTGTATATCACGAAAACACAAGACGGTTTGTACAATATTTGGACCGTGATATAAACGGTATACACAACCGTGTATATCACGGTTTGAGACTCTATAATTGATGTTGTATTTATATTTAATTAGCATTGTACACTTACCATAATTGTAGAATTCTTATACAAATATAATAGGATTTTGGGAGTAGAGTAGGAATATGATTTTTCATATTATGAAAATTGTAAATTGTATATATACTCATTATTATTGAAAATAATCATGAGATTTTTTTTCAAGTACTTAATAAAAGTAAATTTGAAAAAATAAGGTCAATGCCTTCTTGATTTGCTAAGTGGACACTCTCTTTGAACAAAAAAGACTAAATGAACACTCTTTTCGAATCGGAAGGAGTATTTGCTTTGGTGCATTAAAGGTAATTTTGTCTTTAATCATGTTTATTCATGTATTAATATTCTTTATATTGATAATACCATGATTTACTATGTATAAAAATAGTAATGAATAGGATATAAACTAATACATGTATTAAGTTAAACAACACTCCCAAACAAGGGATTATTAAAACCAAAGCTAATACATCGATAATAACATACTAAATTTAATCTCACATGTGGGATCTAGGAAGGATAAAGTGTATGCAGATCATATCTCTACCTCATAGAGATAGAAATATTATTTCTGAAAGACTCTCGGCTCAAATAACGAATATCAAAGCAAATTTAAAAGGAGAAAACATAAGTAACTAAGATATCACAAATAAAAGGGGTAGCAATATAAAGCTTACAAAGAATATCAAAGCTAATACATATATTATTTCTTTCTAATATATCCTACCAAAATAATCCCTTAAATCCGATCCGAATTACAGGATCCGAGTTACGAAAGAAGAAAAAAAGAATTTACAGTATTCAGAATTTGAATTTTAAGAATTTTGCAATCACTAATGCACAATTTAAATAAAATTTAATAGATGTGTGTGAACTTCACATGTCTCCTGGTGGTACCTATATAGCAATCGGTTATTGAGTTTATCAGCTTAAAACAAGGTCGCTTTTAAATTGTACGTGTGTATAACTTGTATCAGCATGCAATATAAATAATTTGTTGTATAATTACGTTACTTAAGATCTAATTAGAAATAATGAATACAAAAGAATGGCATAATAAACTCATCACCCCTTGTGAATTTAGCATCATTTGTTCGGTGCACACTTGACTATTTTTGCCGTAATAATTCCTGAATTTGATTAAGAGTTAAGACTATAGTTTTAGACTGACACGGCAAAGAACTCTCTTTTAGGAAATTGAAGAAATAGTATTGATAAATCAGGTTGGCATTATTCAATCATTAATTGTACAATAATATAATATTTCAACTATATATCTCTTCGTAACATATCATACAAATTTTATCTCAACTTAGTATTTTTTATTGGCGTTACAGTAGATGTATGAGAATAATATATAACTCAAGTATTTGATAGAATAGAAGGATCTTTGAGTGTGTAAGATTGCAAGAAAGGAAGAGATTTCATCAAATCTGAAATCATCCAAGTGTAGAGAGTATTTCTCTTATGTGTTCAATGTGTATATTGTGTCTTCTCAAATCTGAAATAAGGAATGATTATATAGTGTTTAAGGATGAGGAGAGGTGTTAATGAGTGTTAAAAGGGTTGTTAATGACCACCATAAAGACCATAAACGTTGTGGCACAAGTGCCAAACATTTTAGCAAGTAATGACAATCAATCTGATTTATTACCGTTGTCTGGGAGCTCACTGGACACGCAGCACCGCGGTTCAAATCATGAGGCACCGCAGTGCTTGCCTTCCAGAAACTCGAGACCAAACTGTAATTAATCGAAGTTTGGAGTCCAAAAGATAATATTAGCCCACGACCCGAGCGAGTGGTGGTGGTGCACGTGTGGGCATAGTCTTGAAACCAAGCACACCTAGGTCTTCCTACTTCAAACATATGTGTTAGCCCTTGGGGTCCCAATCCCTTATTCAATTTAGAGAATTATAACATGAACAATTCTTCCTTTTCCTACCGATGTGGTAGATTTGTCACACACCACTCTTTCATGTCTCAAACACCTTACTTCGCGGACCAATATCTCTTTCATTTCTCAATGGAATTTGACGATTCTTGGCCCTACGGTCATCTACTCACTTAGTAGATTATGCACATGTGAAGAACCAGAGTCTCCAACATGTGGAACCATGATGTTTAAGCAATTGAAGATGAGTGAGCCCAACCTCTACCGAAGGCAAATTTCCAACCTTTTTTATTTTTTCTTCTTTAGATGCACTAGTTATTTGTTTCAACAATGTAATCCTTTTTTAGGCCAAATTTTGTTGAATTGGTTGACATTAACTCCATTATTTTTAGTCAGATAACAAGTTAGCAACGAAAATGTATATTCTAACTATGATTATTTTTTGGAACAAAACGGTATTTTTAAAAAAAATTGGTTAAATTTATTATCTTTAGCCAAATGAAAAGTATTAGTGAAAACAGTGAAGTTTCAATTGAATACTTGGGTGAAACTCCATTTAGTTTAGTCAAATAAATGAAAGTTAGCCTAAATAATGAATTGGTGTATTGCAAATGGAATATTTATACATTGAAGTATTGTATGGTAATCATAATATCAAATCATGAGCGTAATATGTAGTTTGGTTCTTCATTGTCAAATCATTTATTTGCCGACAAGTAAAAACAAATTAGTTTGTTCAAATCAAAACTGTATAAAAAGTCAATCTTTTTGTCGTGCTGTTGACTTAGCCCCCCCCCCACACAATCAATGGAAGTAAAAATATTTCTTCACCATTAGAATTTGCTTGTTGACTCAGTCGCTGTCTCAATACCTGTTCAATTTTATAACAATAATAATAATATATACGACCACCTTTTCGGTCCAATAATTAATAATTATGCACCCGTATTTAATTTAAAAACAAATATATCATTTTCACAATAACTAACTATATAAAGATATGCTAGTTGGTAGACAAGGATGAGTACTTTTGGCTTTAATTTCGTTCCAACCTGCAACCAGTGACTGATCAGTTTGCCATTACTATTTTTACCCTCTAAAATTAAAGAAATATGTTCCTTAATTTTATTAATTTATGATTTACACTATATAATGTTACAGAAAATATTTATCTTACTACAAATTAGGTAACTAATCAATCTAATTACAAAAGAAATATCATTCTATCTAAAATAGGAGATATACAATTAATGTAAGAATATTCGGTAAATATTCTATAATATCCCCGCAGTCGAAGCGGGAGGTTCATGAACACTGAGACTGACTCGAAAATCATTAAACAGTATGCGCGAAAGTCCTTTGGTGAATATGTCGACAATCTGATATCTGAAAGGAACATGAATGATACAAACTTGACCACGAACCACTTTTTCGCCAACAAAATGAATGTCCATTTCAATGTTTTTGGTGCGCTAATGTTGGACGAGATTGCAGGAAAGATATATCGCACTAACATTATCGCAGTAGACCAGTGTGACCTTTTGAATCAGGCAGTGAAACTCCAGTAGAAGGTTACAGATCCAACATGACTTAGAGACGACGTTGACTACACCTCTGTATTCTGCTTCAGCACTGGATTGGATAGTGTAGGTTGCCTTTTAGAAGACCAAGACAATATGTTATCTCCGAGAAAGACGCAGTACTCAGACGTGGAGCGTCGGTGTTACACCTCGTGATTTAGGGACATTAATTGAGAACGTAATTAAGAGAATAAGATGCGGATAATGGATACAAAGTGTACTTATATATGATAATAAAGAAATTAGTATACAAAAGGACGCGACTCCGGAAAAATGTTGGTTATAACGTGTGTGACGTTGGAAATTAGTAATAATGGTTGTATATTCTCTTTATGGACTAGTGTCGTATTATAATAATTATGACATTGAGAATACGAGGCCTTATGAAATTTTCGGGAATTAAAAGAAGTGGGATTTAAGATTTAATTATTACTTGAGGAATTAATTTAAGTAGACAATTAGGGAGCAAAGTGAAATTTAATTTTCGGCACACTATACAAAATACCCCTAAACCTTTCATCTCCCCACTTCTCATTCAAAAACACTCTCTTCTCTCTCCCTCTCTCCCTTTGGCCGAAACCACCTTCCCCCATAGCAAAAAATTTAAGCTCTTATTTCCTCTTCCTAGATTAAATTCTTCATCTAAATTCTACAGTGGGTAAAAAAAAACGCCATTGCTGACCGAGAGTTTAAGCCCATAAATTCCAAATTTTAAGATGAAGTTTTTGAAAGAAAAACATGTAAGAATGATGGGTTAAACTTGTAGAATACATGCATGCCATTTTGGAGTTGAAGAAGTGATAAAAATGAGCAAGAAAAACTGGGCAGTGGACCGTGCATATTAGGGACTGTTTTGGGCAAGATTAAGGTAAGAAATTCTTCTTCTTATGGTGTAATTGGAGTTGCATATTGTTGTAGTTTAATAAATGAACTTGTATTAAGAGAAACTTGAAATTTAGACAATGCATGTGATGATTTGTGGGTAAAAACCGATTGTAAGGGTTGTTTTGTATAAATTGAATTTAAGTGTTGTGTTGTTATTTTCGTTACTGCTTTGCATGTTAAAAATGGAGGAAATCTTGATGTTAAGTTGTAGTTGTTCATATGGAATTGTTGGAATATGAATTGGAGGTTAAGAAATTATGAAATGAGTTATGGTATTGTATTCTTGTTTCCGTGACATTCATGAAATCGTTGGACTGTTTCAAGGGCTGTTTTGCTAAGTTAAGATGTTGGAATTTTCGTGTATTTAAGGGATGATTTTGCTGAGTTAAAATGTTGGAAATTTGGTTATGAACATGCATGTACATTGTGGTAGTTGTTACTCTATGTCCTAAGGGAATAAATGTGTAGAAAAATGTTACTTTATACTTTTATTATTGTTGAAGTATGGGCTGTTTTGACGGCTGTTTTAACATGATTAGAGGAGTAAGATTGACATGAGAAATTGATGTATTAATCACCTTGGTTGCTGTTTTGGTTGTACTCCATAAATATAAAGAGAAAGAATGTATAATGAAGGTGTATACCAAGTATATGAGACTGTTTTGGTTATATCCTTAAGTTGTGACTTGTTATTGGTGTTGTTGGCTCTGTTTGTAAGTTGTGGATGTGCATATAAATAGGGGAAGTGCTGCCCAATTTTTTTCTGATCGTAGACCTGTTCTGCGGTCGCAGAGTGGTCAGGCAATGACATTTTTGTAAATTCGTGAAGTCTGAAAATTAAATCTCTATATATACTCACTTAGGATTTTGTGATTTGACACATTGATTCCCACTATTCTAGCCACTTTAAAATTATTGTCTTGTGTCTTTTCTTGTCTTGAGGAGACAAGAACATTTTTCATCTTGAGTTCCAAGAATCTTGTGTTATATTCCTTTGTTTAGAAGACAACCTCATTTATTAATCAAAACATCATTGTAAGTTTCTCTTTTATGTTCATTATGTCTTCATTTATTTATTACTTTGTTGTGCATTTACTATTTGACATGAATGGCTAGAACCTAGATTGGGTTTGTGATTAAATAATGGAATGTAATAGTTGGGGTAGTTCATAAATATGAAATGAGTATATTAATATGACATTTAACTAGCCCTCACTCTTAATGATTAACAGTTGGTTGCAAACACCATTTTAATGCATATTGTCTCTAGTCAAACTTGAAAAAGGAGATTAGAGTATAGGAAAGAAGTATATTGATTAGGACTTGGGGCTTTAACCCAATTTAATGATTCTCAACTTTAATTAGAAGTCAATTAAGAGTAATAATGGGTGTTCATATATGTCACACTTTAGAGCTTGAGAAAGCCTAAAGTGATATTAGGTGGATCAATTGAGAAATCTCCACCTAGATATTAATCCCTATTGCTCACACCGCACTATTTACATACACTTTAGCAAAACCCAACACAACTTCTATGCATTAAGTCACAACCGTAACATTCCAACTTACTTGATACATTAATCATTAATTTACTTAATAACTTGATTAGTTAAAATAAATAAACAAACTTGGTTACCATATAAGTAAACTAATTAGTAAAGTCATAATACACGTGATTATAATTGATTTCACATTGTATTTCTTGTGGGATTCGACCCCAACCTAGCTGGGTTACTATTTTTGATAATTGTCGTGTTATACCATTTTAAAATGCAATTTGAGCGAGATCAAGCCACAACTTTGTCTATGAAAGTTGTTGATACTATTAGTAGGTGTTTGGACATGTGATTTCATCTCATAATTTCAAATCAGTGTTTATTATGTATTTTGAATAAAATTTCAACTTCAGTTTCATATGATGATTACAAATCCCAATTCATGTAATCTTTGAGATGCTGATCTATCCAATTTGTGGGATTTGATTTAGAGTTTGATTTTTTTTTTTGAGATACTATATTTAGTTAATTGATTGATTATCGCTTTGGTTTAAATTTGTGCTCATCTTATTAAATACTCGAATGCATGCTAAGCGAATGAAAACCTGACATGCATGCTAAACGAATGGAAACTTGATTCGCCTATCGGGTAAAGTTAGTCAGGTAGCAACCACATTTAAGAGATATTTTGTAATTTGACAGTAGTACATAACTTAGATCTATAATTAATATATGCAAGTATATATTGAATTACTTATTATATAGTTATATACTAAAGATCTGTTTGGCCAAGCATCTGAAAAGATGTTTTTGTTTCTCAGAAGTGGTTCTGCAGAAACTGTTTCTGGAGAATCATTTAGGGTGTTTGGCCTATATTTATAGAAGTGTTTGTTTGACCAACATTTATGCAAATTTACTAAAATATTCTTTTTAATAAATTTAAAACTATTTAGAATATTCTTTTATATCATATGTTTCTAAAAATTAGTATATCTTTATTTTTTTAAAATTATTTAATTGCAACATTTAATAAAATAATAATATTATATTGTACATAAGAAATGTAACGACAATATGATAGTCAATGACTCAAATATGTCCAAATCTACCCCCGCCCTACCTGCACCTACCCCTACCCCAACCCCATCCTCAAATTTCTATGTCATATTTTTTTTACTTTTATAAAAAATATGATTTTTTTCTTCCCCTTACCCCCGCCCTACCCCCAACCCCACCCCATTGCCCTACCTCATCCTTAAATTTCTATTTCATATTTTTTGTTACTTTTATAAAAAATGATTGAAAATATGAATTTTTTTCTTAACCCCCGCCCTACCCCTAGCCCCACCCCACCCCATTGCCCTACCCCATCCTCAAATTTTTATTTCATATTTTTTGTTACTTTTATAAAAAAATTATTAAAAAATATAATTTTTTTTCTTACCGCCTTACCCCCCCTCCCACCCCACCCCATTGCCCTACCCATCTTCAAATTTCTATTTCATATTTTTTGTTACTTTTATAAAAAAAATTATTAAAAATATGAATTTTTTTCTTACCCCTCCGCCCTACCCCCACCCCATCCCACTCCATTGCCCTAACCATCCTCAAATTTTTATTTCATATTTTTTGTTACTTTTATAAAAAGATATGAATTTTTTTCTTACCCACCCCACCCCCATTGCCTAACCCCATCCTCAAATTTCTATTTCATATTTTTTGTTACTTTTATAAAAAAATTATTAAAAAATATGATTTTTTTCTTCTGCCTTACCCTCCCACCCCACCCCATTGCCCTACCCATCTTCAAATTTCTATTTCATATTTTTGTTACTTTTATAAAAAAATTATTAAAAATATGAATTTTTTCTTACCCTCACTACCCCCACCCCATCCCACTCCATTTGCCTACCCATCCTCAAATTTTTATTTCATATTTTTGTTACTTTTATAAAAGATATGAATTTTTTCTTACCCCTTTGCTTCACCAATTTCTATTTCATATTTTTTGTTACTTTTATAAAAAAATTATTAAAAAATATGATTTTTTTTCTTACTCCCCCGCCCTACCCCCTACCCCTATTCCCAAATTATATTTTATATGGGGATATTATATGAGATTAAAAGGAATTTTGTGAAAAGAAAATGATAAATGAGTCCAAAAAAAATATTCAATGAATGAGCAAAAAGGATTTCTCCAGAAGCACCAAATTGATGTTTCTGCTTCTCTTTCCATCAGAAACACTTTTTGACTTCTGGAAAAAATATTTTTACTTCTGAAAAGAGGGTGTTTAGCCAAAGAAGTATTTCTGAGAAACATAAAAACACTTCCAAAAACTTGGTCAAACACCAGGTAAGGGGTAGTTGGAAAACTAAGGGCCATCGGTTTCGAACCTTGCACTACACTACACTACACTACTTCAGTCATGCAGGAATCTTTAATTTTATTTTTTATTTAGAATTCTCAATTGTTTGTTTGATGTTTGTGGTAATTGTAAGAATTATTTAGAATTAGAAAATCTTCCTTAATCTTATTCATGCCAAATGGTCACAATATATACACAAAGTAATAATTAATAGGAAGATTAAGTCTTCCTTAAAATCATCCTACCTATCCCATAATATATTCTTATTCCCTATATTAATACTATTCTATTTAATACATAATACTACTTACCATTTACAAAAGATTCTACATAATTATATTATTAATAGTAATTAATAATATTCTAACACTCCCCCGCAGTCGAAGCCGGAGGAGGGCGAATGCTGAGACTGTCCCGAAATTCTTCAAATAAGATCAGCGGAAGCTCTTTTATGAAGATATCTGCAATCTGATGTCGCGTCGGGACATGTAACACTCGCACCTGTCCGCGAGCCACCTTTTCACGGACAAAATGAATATCTAACTCAATATGCTTAATGCGTTGATGATGGATTGGATTTCCGGAGAGATAAATTGCACTAATGTTATCACAAGATACCGTGGTGGTGTAATAGAACAATGAAGCTCAAGTAAAAGATTCGAATCGGCGTAGTCAAACACAACATTCGCTACCGCGACGATATTCGGCCTTTGAAGCGTGATACGGTGGGTTGCCTTTTGGAGGACCGTGAGATTAAATTATCACCGGAAGACGTAATAGCGGAGGTGGGCGTGCGGTGTCTGGACACCGCCCGATCTGCGTCGTGTAGGTGACAAGCTTGGTCATGGAAGACGGTGCAGATGCAATCCATAATTCGAGTGCCACGAATATATCGCATAATACGCTGCAGTGCGTCGTATGTTCTTCCATCGATTGTGCGTGAACAAACACACTTATTATCTGCGTATGTAATATCGGCCCGTGAATGTGAGATATTGTAAAGCTCTGTCAGGCTGCGATACAATGTCGGATTGGCAAAAGGCTCCGGATATGACACTCAATTTTGACTTGGTATCTACGGAGTTGCAGACGGTTTGAAAGATGACATTCCGGCCGTTCTACGATCTACGATGCATACTTTTTCGGGAAAGAAATAAACCACTGCGTGACGTGTCACCGCAATTCCTAGAAAGTAGTGAAGTGGACCAAGATCCTTCATAGCAAATTCGAACTCACTGGTCATGATATTCTGCGAAGAGAGTCCGAGGTCATTAGGATAATATCATCTACATATAAGAGAATATAAGCGTATGATTACCACTGTTGATAAATAAATAGTGAATTATCCGAGCAATTTGTTTGAGAAATCCATGTTGAACACAAAATCACGCAACCGCTTGTACTAAGTCACGGGAGCTGTTTGAGTCCATATAATGATTTTTAAGTAAACACACATGATTGGGATAACGAGAATCTCTGTACCGATGGTTGGTGCGTGTATCTGATCTCACTCAAATGTCCGTATGAAGACATTCTTGACATCGATTGATGAAGTAACCATCCTTTTGAGAGGCTAACCGAGAACAATTCGATGGTTCTTTGGTTTAACCACCATCGAATGTCTCGCCGCAATCTAATCCCCTATCGAGTCTTGCCATCACTCTGAGTCGGGCCTTATGCCGCTCAAAAGAACCATCAGATTTTTCTTTATGGCTAAAAATCCACATAGAACGAATTATATTAGCATTAGATGGACGAGGTACTAACTCCCATGTCCTACTTTTAATTAGAGCATGATATTCATCATCCATGGCCATTTTCCAATTAGGATCTTTTAGAGCAGACACAGGGTTACAAGGCAAAGGTGATTTGGAGACTCATAAAAAATTACATGACGACATATAAACATACGTTTGGAAGAAATGTCATAACACATGTAACCACGGTGATTCGTAGGATATCCCAAGAAGACACATGGAGTAGACCGGGGTTGAAGTTTTGTGATTGTGGTGGATGGAAATAGGGGGTAACAAAGACAACCAAATACTCTCAAATGATGATATGAGGGCTCTCGTAAGTAAAGTATTTTTAGTGGAGCTTGGTAAGACATGTTTTTGTGGGGAAGGATATTTAACATGTAGGTTGCCATTTGAAGCGCATGATGCCAAAAAATGGGGGGGTATAGAAGCATGAGCAAGGGATGTTCTCACAATATTGTTAATGATTCTAATTTTGCGTTCCGCCTTCCCATTCTGTGAAGATGTGTGATGACAAGATAAACGAAATTGTAAACCATTTGTTTTGAAAAAATCCCAAAACTGATTATTGTCAAATTTCCTCTCATTGTCACATTGAATACTTTTAATCTCCCGTTCAAACTGAGTTCGGATAAATGCTCTAAAGTTTAGGAAAGTGGAAAACACTTGTGATTTTTTCGACAAAGGGAATGTCCACAAATAATTAGAGTAATCATCAAGAAACAGTAAATAGTATCTATGACCTGAGGAACTCAAAACAGGTGATGTCCAAATATCACAATGTAAAATATCAAATGACATAGTAGTGCATGAAGTAGAAGAAGTAAATGGCAACCTAACATGTTTACCAAGGGCACAAGCCTGACACTTATTCAAAACATGAGTTTGAGTACATGAAATAAAATTGTTTTGTTTAAGAGAGGTCAAAACGGACTGTAATGATAACACGAAGGAAAAATGAAAGTGGAAATTATTTTAATATCTTATCCAATGAAATGATTCACTTATGTATAATCAACTATAATAATGTTTTAAAAAGGATTTAAGACTAAAACTTTAACTTTTCTCGTATACTATCAATATAATTTAGTTAATGATGTCAGACCATTCCTCTATTTTGTGAAAGATCACATATTATTGTAACTAAATCTAACCTTGTAATAGTAAAAAAACTTTACATTATCGATGCACAAAATTTAAATTAAAAAAAAATATATCTCAAGTTAACGTATAGGGCTGTTACGGTCCGGTCCGGTCTGAATATCGACATACCGAAACCGGACCGATAAGAATTCGGTTCTGAAAATAGGTTTGGGATCGGACCGATAAGGTTACCGGTCCGGTTTTGAATACTGTTTCCGGTCCGAAATATTAAAATTTCTGCTTTACTTAAAAATTTCTGCTTTACTTATAATTTTTTTAATAAAAATCACTGTTTTACTGCCTTTACTGCTTTACATAATACATATTAACAAACTTAAAGCAATATATAATAGCAATATTTCAAGGATTGATAAGATAGTTATCGGGTATCGGACCGGGACTGATAACATATAAGTTATCGGGTAATTAGACCGGGTTGTTGGACCGGATTCTTATCGGTCTGGATCCTTATGTCTGGTACTCGTATTCGGACGGTTAACTTTTCGGTCTGAGTATCGATCTTGATATTTCGGTCCGGTTCTCGAATGTATCCGGATCAATAATAACCCTATTTACGTAGAAGCAAAGGAGGAACAAAAAGAAGAGTATTAGGTACAGGGTCAACTAATAAAAGACTAAACCTAAATACTACTAATAAACCAAAAAACAGCCACAACGCTGATTTAGCCGACAACAAGTTGTGTGGTCCAGTTATAGCAAGCAAAACAATGTTAGCATCACGTCTTTTAGACATTAATATCTATAAGCAAATCAAAACTTGTTCAATGTTTTCACTGTTACTACAAATATTTGAAGAATATATTCCATTAATTAGGAGTCATAGATCCTATGGTATATATGTCCAACCTGTACGTTTCATGAACTTAAATTTTGAAGCTTCAATATTTATAAATGTTACCTCTTATTTAATAAAATTTATTATAGAAGCTTTTTTTATTGGAAGAAACACTACTCACAAAAAAATAATTAGTGACTGATAAATTTTATAACTAAAGAGTAAAATTCGTCGCTAATTTTATTCAACAACAAATTATTAAAAATAATAGTTATTTGAGAGTTATTTAGCGACATATAAGCGACTAAACTCATAGCTAATTAATTTTAATTTCTTTTGTAGTGAAACATGTTATATTATTAAATAGTCATAGTACATGGAGCATAGTTTGGGAGCATTCAATATCAAAAAAGGGGTTGCATTAGTCAAAACAGCCATGGCCAACATGATAGCCTAGGGAGTGACTCATAGTAGAGTCAATACAAATAGGATAATTGGGGAATCGTGAGAATTAACTAATATATGTCGTTGGTAGAATTTTTCTAATCATTCTGGAGAGGAGGTTCTCGAGCGAAGGGAGCTTTGAAACAATAATAAAGGGGAGTTCGAGTTGTGGAATCAATCATTACTTGGGAGCAAAAGGCGAAATCCCTCGCCTATAGGGCCCCCACCCCTCCGACCCGACAGAGATTGGTGGAGGAAGGTAAATCACAGTCTTCGGCACTAGGTGGGAGGCGATGTCTGGTCTTGCGAGTCATCCTCACAAAAAGAAATGAACTCCCCATCACTGCGGTGGAGTTGAGCACTGCTTTGAGCGATCTGTGACCAGGCCGTGAAATTTCTGGCGTGCGGGTAGGAATCAATCATTACTAGTATTAGGATAAACTGTCTACATAACACCCCTATAGGGACGACCCTTTCTCTGATCCTGATAACGTAGGATGGAGTATTTTGCTCCCTTTATATATGCTCGACAGGTAGATTATTCAACAGTCTGACCAAGAACCTGCAGTCATTTAGAATTATTTTGTGATATGAATTATAATAGTATCATGATAAAATTTTAGAAGAATATTTTATATCACTAATCATATATTAAATCCAAAAAGTGAAATTCAAATTAGCTTTCCCCATATGATTAATTTTAAAGAATCCGCTAAAGCGAAGGGAAATGAAGAACTAACGTTAATACACCTTTAATGAGGAAGATGGATAACCGGAAGTGCTCACCGTAAATCACCATTTTTCCAATTATCCTCTTGAGAACCAGTTAAGCTGCCCATGCGGACACCCTGAATCACCATCATTTTATGCATTTGGGAGATCAAGGTGGATTGACTTGAATGTTCCTCAGCGGGAGTGAGGTTGTGCTTTACTGAATGACCCGGTGCCATGACCTTTGAGATATCAGTCGTGCTATCAAGCGGTTCAAGGACCCTATCAAGCCGGCGAGCCAAGTCACGGTTCAACATCATCATGAACGTGGTAAGCGTGTTACCATAACTCAACCTTTTTACCTTGCACTCCATCACTCGCCTAATTTCTTTCATCATCCAGTACCCAATGTTAATGGGCAGCCCCTTTATCAAGAAGTATACGATGCACACCCTCTCCTTCTATCACAGTTGAGTAATGGTCGAGAGGAATTATACTATAATTCAACAATCATAACCAAACACTAGCCTCCCTACAAAAGTTTCTCATCTTTAAACTCTTGTGCCTCCGCTACTTCCCATCATAGCAATCCCATGTAGTCTTTGAGCCAGGCCCAGTTAACATTTCATGTATATCTTTGTAATTGGGTCGCTGTCAATGATTTAATTGGGTGATCTGGCACCCAAGTATGGCACATAAAGTGGATGGATGTAGAGGGACTTACTATCCTTAAACTACAACAGTAGGATATTCATCATCATATTGCAACCGTGGTATACCTGTATACAATTTCAAGACCAAATCAATGTTCACTGAGCCTGGAAGCTCAAAGGCAGACTTCTAACCCATGGCGATAATTTACTATAGATATTTCTGAAATTTTGCCTCAAAGGTATCGGATCCACAACCCGCTCATGTATATATCCCTCTGATAGGTCAAAGTTTTCATACCACTCCTCACCATATCCATAAATTCTGAAGAGTGGACGAGGGAGTTGAGAAGCAATTCGAGGTACGGGGACAATTGGTTTTTTTCCCGCACGGACTTTGTGCCCTGCTTCTTCTTCGGAGCATTTTCAGCGCGCCCCCTCTTAGTGCCCTGAGAGGAGGATGTAGCTTCTGCCTTTTCTTTTCCTTTCGTATTAACCACGGTTCCTGCACACAAGAAACATCCAGAAATTAAGTATACAAGCAATCATTAAGGAGGATCGTGGAACGATCCCACACTTATTTCAAACTACATATACTTATTTTTTTGGCCACTCAACCTTTCACATTCAGGAACTTTCATGGCTAATTTGTATTAAGTTCATTTGGGGTTGAACCGACCTCACACTTACTTCAAACTAGGTTACAAAAATGGAAAATAAAGAAGTTATCTACTCTACTTTACCCCTACGAAAGCACTACCATCATGTTTTAGGACTTAGGGTGTCTACAATCCATTCTCAAATTTCCTCTCCACTTCTCAATTTTATGTGTAATTGGCTGCCCAAGGGTTTGTATAGTAAGGTTCCATTGATACTCGAGACTTCACAATTTACACCAAAAATATGGTTCAAGCAATTTATCAAACACTTTGTGGACATAGAATCATCCTTTTGATTTTGACAATAATGGGGGTTGTAGGACCCTCCCTTTTTCAAAGAGGAATCATATTCTAACCCTAATATCAATTATTTAAGCAATACAATACCAACCCCACCCAATTTCTCCCAACCCCTTCAACCCTAGTTTTCAACTTCAAATAAAACTCAAGAACAAGGTGAATAGGGAAGGAAATTCATGTAATAATGATAAAATTCACTTACTTGGCAGTTGTTAATGAGGGATGAAAGATGATTCTTGAGTTTACTTGAGAATTAAAGGGAAGATGAGGGGTTTTTTAGAGAGAGAAATAAAATTATGAGGGTCAATATTTTTTAAAAGACTTTAAAAAATTAATCTAGGCCGACCCGTGCGATGGCTGCATGTATCACGGCTAGAGACCCCACTGAATTTAAGAGCAGTCAGCGCTGGACGTGCGACCCATGCGCAGCGCAAGTCTCACCCCTCTCTTAATTTCGACTCAAGACTTTCAAAACACATGTGCGTTGCTTGTGCAACACATACACAATGGCCAAGGCAAACCTAGAGCGATTGTTTTCTATTAATTTTGCTTCGTGTTGCATTTCCACTCCTTTCCTAATACTGTAACATGAACAAATGTGACACTATATTTTTAAATTGTTTTTGTTACCTTACAACCTCGGGTTGCCTCCCCAGAAGCGCTTCATTTAACATCGTGGCACGATGTAAGTCATTCACTAATCATCATTAAGGAGAAATTGCTGCTTCTTTTCCTTATCAATATCTTCGCCCCAATATCGCTTGAGGTATTTCCAATTGACAAAAAATGTGTGCTTCTGGGTCTTGACCAGCGAGACTTCAGTTTGCCCAAAAATAACCGCAACCTTGAGTTGAATAAAAGCACTTGACGCACAAGCATAAACTCACGATATTGAATCTGCTTGTCATGTCATCTATTCGTCTTCTCCTTGTACAAATTGGCATTTTCGTACACCTCTAGTCTGAATTCATCTAGCTCGTAAAGTTGTAGCAACCACTTCTCACCTGCCAAGCTCATATCAATATTTAACTTTTTGATGGCCCAATACGCATTATGCTCCAACTCGACAGGTAGATGACATACTTCCCATAGATCAACCTATAGTGATAAGTCCTAATATGTGTTTTATAAGCCGCCCGGTAAGCCCACAGAGCATCATCCAGTTTAGCTGCCTAATCTTTCCTCTGTACATTCACCATTTTCTCCAAAATTTATTTTACCTCTCTATTTGACACTTCGACTTGTCCACATGTTTGTGGGTGGTAAGTTGTAGAAACCTTGTGCTTTAGTAGATATTTTTATAAGAGGTTCTTCATAAGCTTATTGCAGAAGTGAGATCTCCCATCACTAATCATCGCTCTCGGAGTGCCAAACCGTGCAAATATATTTTTCCTCACAAAAGTTACCACCACTTTTGCATCATTGGTAGGGAAAGGAGATGTTTCCACCTACTTTGACACATAGTCCACAACAAGAAGGACATATTTGTTGCATACGATGGAGGAAATGGTCCCATCAAATCAATGCCCCACACATCAAATATTTCTACCTCCAAAATATTATTTAATGACACCTCATGATTTCTTGAAATGTTCCACATTCGCTGACACCTGTCACAACCTTTGGCGAACACATATGCATCCTTAAAAAAGTGGGTCAATAGATTTAACTGCAATACCTTAGTTGCGGTGTGATCACCTTTGAAATGTCCCTCATATGGTAAAGAATGTCAGCTTTCCAAGACTTGGTTCACCTCGGTAGGGCCTTGTTTAAATAGATATAGCTCATTCCAAATGTAGAACTACAAGTCATGATACAACTTCCTTATCTACTGGGTGATTGTTTTCGGTGGGTAGTTCCCACTCACTATCAAGTTCACGATGTCTGCATACCACGACACATTTGCATCAACAATAGCAAAGAACTGCTCATCAAGAAAAACTTCTCATCCATCCTTCTTTAATCACATCATGGCTCTCCAATCTAGACAAGTGGTATGCAACTTGATTTTCTGTCCCTTTACGATATTTAGTATCTATATCAAATTCCTACAATAAGAGAATCCATCGAATCAGCCTAGGTTTTGCATCTTTCTTGCTGAATAAGTACCGGAGTGCGATATGATCTGTATACACCGTGACATGAGTTCCCACAAGGTAATACCGAAACTTATCAATAGCATACACCACAACTAATAGTTCTTTCTTAGTAATCATATAGTTCATCTGAGTAGCATCCAACGTCTTACTGATATAATAGATGGAGAAAAATCTTTTATTTCTCTAGCCCAGTTAAACTCCCACTACATTATCAGTAGCGTCACACATCAATTCAAATGGCAAGTTCCAATCTGGTGCTATCATTATCGGTGCAGTCACCAATCTTCACTTCAACTCTTCAGACAAATGTCGTTGAACACAAACTTTCCATCCTTCTCCAATAACTTACACATTGGACTAGATATTTTGGAGAAGTCCTTAATAAACTGTTTGTAGAACCTTGTGTGATCGAGAAAACTATGCACCCCCTTTACAGACACAGGGGGTGGTAGTTTCTTAATAACTTCCACTTTACCACGATCAACTTCTAAACCTTTTTTGACACCTTTTGCCCGAAGATAATACCTTCTCAGACCATAAAGTGATACTTCTCCCAATTCAATACTAAACTAGTATTATCACATCTTTCAAGGACCCGATCCAGATTTTTCAAACGTATTTAGAAAGAGTTCTTGAATATAGAGAAGTCATCCATGAAGTCCTACACCATTTTAGAAAATATTACCATTATATACCTTTGAAATGTTGTAGGTGTATTGCATAAGCCGAATGACATTCGCTTGAAGGAATACGGACCATAGAGGCATTTAAATGTAGTCTTCTCATGATCTTCGGGAGTAATAACTATCTGATTATAACCCGAATATTATATCAAGAAAGCAATAAAATCCTTGTCCGGCCAATATGTCCAGTATTTGATCAATAAAAGGAATCAGATAATGATCTTTTTCGGAGGCCTCATTCAGCTTGCGATAGTCCATGCAAATCCACCACACTGTCACTGTTCTAATTGGAATGAGCTTAATTTTGTCATTTGTCACTACTATTATTCCTCATTTTTTTGGACACACTGTACTGGCTCACCCACTTGCTGTAAGAGATCATATAGACATATATGCGTCTAACAGCTTAATTACTTCTTTCTTGACCACTTCCTTCATTACCGAATTTAACATTCGTTGATGTTATATACTCGACTTATGATCTTCCTACAAAAGTATCTGGTGCATACAGAATGTAGGGCTGATGCCCTGAATGTCAGATATCTGCCAACCTAATGCTCTTTTGTGATTTTCAGGACCTCCATAGACATCTCTACTTTTACCTCATTCAACTCAGCTGCTAGTATAATAGGAAGAGTTTCACCCTCACCCAAGTACACATATTTAAGATGCGGAGGTAGGGGTTTCAACTTTAACTTCAGAGCTTCTTCTATTAATAGATTTGGTGGAGGTCTAATCTCTCTGTCAAGCAGTTAAAACTTCCATTCTCGAACATAGATCCCTTCTAGATAAAAAATCTGCACCAATTCGAATGCCTCGGTATCCCCAAAGATGGCATCACTCATTAGAGCTCTTTCAAATGGATCACTCGACGGAATGATCGCTCCACTATTTTCTTTTGAAACCACAGTAATATCTGAGAGCTCTTCATAAATTACAGGTAACTTGAGGGCCTTGTACACTTTGATCATCTCAACTCTATCGTCTACCCTCATAGCTACATCAATCAAAGTTCTTTCTGTCACCAAGAATGGATGCCCCAAAATAAATGAGACTGTTGGATCTGGCTTGAACTCTAGAATAACAAAATCTGCCAAAATTATAAGAGATCCAACCTGTACCAACACATATTCGACAATACCCTCGGGACTAGCTAATTATCTTTCCGCCAACTGCAAAGCAATAGTGGTTGATCTTGAGTTTCCCAACCCCAAATTTTTAAACATGGATGATGCATTGGATTAATACTTGCACCAAAATCATAAAGTGCTCTTGCACTGACCTGCCAATAGTAATTTCAACCGTGAAGCTACCTGGATCCTTTAATTTCATCGTCAATCTATTATGAATTCGAGATGTGCACTCTTCATTAAGTGCAATTGTGGTGTACTCCGTGAAATGAATTTTATTCGCTACAATATTCTTGATATACTTTGTGTACTTTAATCCCTTGCAACATGTCTACCAAGGGAACATTCACATGAACCAACTTCAATAAAGCAAGATTGTTTTTTATATGTGGCTTCTTCTTTCTACTTTGTCAACCTTTCAGGGAACAAATGTGTTGTTTTGGTAACCACTGGCGGTGGCTGATTTACCACATGTGTATTTTACATCCTTTCTATATCAATAACCTCATCTTCTATGGATGCCTCCTTTTATGCCACTGCATGAGCTACTTTCTTTAGTGCTAGTTCTTCTAATTCCCTCCAATTTTGGAGAGATGCGCCATTACAAGGTTTCCGATTAAGATCAGTATCACTTGAAAATCCCCCTCGTGGCCTCATATTCTGAGAACTTGCTATTTGACCCACTGTCTTTCTAAGCTCTGCACAAAAAGATCACATTTCTGATTTTTTGTCATTACCTTTTGCTCAAAAGCCTGTTGACTCGCCATCATTTTCAGCATATCCATCATCATCTATTTTATCACATCTTCCATGCTACTTGGAAGAGCATGTGCCTTGGGCTGATTTCCCTGATTCTGTTAGTATTGCTAATGTTTCCCTTGTGCCCTCTACTGGTTACCACTACCTTGATTACCACCCCAAGAGATATTTGAGTGATTCTTCCAAGATATGTTGTATTAATTACCATATACGTTCTAATTACCTTATCCTCTGGTTGTATTGCCTATGAAAAAGACTGACTTTGGGTTCACCGAACATACATAACTGGTGTGCCCTTCACCGCACACTTCACAAAACACATGAGCTTGATGCACTGTCTGCACCTGTGATAGAGCCTTCCCCATAACAAAATCCTTGAATTCTTTACGCATGGCCTAAATCTACACTGTCATGCATGTGTAAAGATCTACTTATAATGCTCCAATAGGCTTTTTAGTAACATTATCCTGGTGATCAACCTACCACTCGGAGATCAATAAGATGAACAACTCATTACTGAGATCAAAAGCTTGCCTCCAGCTGCAATATCTAGCAACATTTTTTCATGGTGATCCAGACTCTTAATAAATGTGTGTGCCAGAACTTCATTCGATTGATGATGGTGAGAACAATCTATGAGCAATGCTTTAAATTTTTCTCATGCCTGATATAACCCTTCTCTAAGTTTCTACCTTCAGGACATGATTTCCCTCATGAGCCTTACTGCTTTTCCAGATGGAAAGAACTTCGTAAAAAAAATCCTCGCTAAATCATCCCAAAAGGTGATAGAATTTATCGGTTCTGCCTGCAACCACTTCTTGGCATCCCTAAGTAGAGAGAATGGGAACAGTTTCAACCTCACATAATCAGCCAGTGACCCTAGTGGTCACATAAGTATCAGCAATCTTAAAAAAGGTTTGGATGTGTTACTAAGGATTCTCGTGCGGCAAACCAGTGAACTGCCCGCTAGAGTGAAGAAACTGAATCATGGGATGTTTCAGCTCAAAGTGCCCCTCGATGGTAGATTTGACAATGGCCGAAGTGACATTACCCACGAGAGGTATTGCCACCTCTCAAACTATCGTTGGTGGTGCGTTAACTTCCACAACCTCAGGTACCACAATAATATCTTGCTGATTTGTATGAAAATTAACTTCCCTCATGCACTGGTGGAAAAACCGTTCAGGCTCAGGGTTGAAATCCTCAAGATTGTTTTGACTAGCAGACATTTGCATTTGAATGCAATACCTACGTCAATAATAGGTAGGTTCAAAATGTTAATACTTGGATAACTAAAACAGTAATAGATTATTCTAATAAAATCATTAATTTCTATGTCCCCGACAACGGTGCCAAAAACTTGTTTCTCCCAAACACATATGCAAGTATACGTGGTCGCCAAGTAATATAGTGACTTTTAGAAGTCAGATATTGTACCCACGGACACTTATGATCAATAATTATAAAAGAATTCACTACCGCTACTAATTCTGCAAGTATGAAAGATAATGTTTGTTTTGTTTTATAACTAATACAAAAAGTAAATAACTAACTATTTTATTCCAACAGTTTGCTATGAACGTTTTATTAAGACTTGAATTTATCACAGAGAGATGATTATTCCAGGGTTGTGGTTGGTTCACCAATTATGTTGTGTTATTCAAGTAACTAACCCTAACACTATTATTCATGATTCCTAAATAACCGGATTATTAATTGTGTAATGTTCTCCCGAATTACTATCCGCTGATTCAGAATAGTTCGCCGCATATATTCCTATGGAATTGATTTGTTAAGAATGAAATTAGTCAACAATATTAAATTGTATGTGGTGTCTGGATATATTCTTATCCTATCCACTAATACTAGCCCTACTTTAGGGATAATCAGATCACACTCTCATTACTTCGTCTCTAATCTAATAACGTATTTTCCAAGCATGTATATTAAATAGTATATGGAACTCGACTGTTGCGTAGGCAATCAAGCAATTAAGAGAAAAAAAGTAAAGAAACAATTGTATATGAATAAACTAGTAAGAAACAATTACTTATCAAACTTCAACAATCATGGTACACCACAACCCCAAATTTTATAGAATTTAGACGCTCATATTTTCAGAAGAACGTAAAAATTCATAGTTAACTAGGGTTTAATGAAGAAAAGAAAAATTAAGAATTCAAGATGAAACGAGGTGCGGCTTACAAGTCTTGCAAATATTCCAGCATGTCCCAAAAAATGCCCAAAAGGTCAATTTATAGTCTAGGTTAAAAGCTAAAACAAGTAAACCAACTCTCAACCCAATTAGGAAAACCGCTGGCACGTTGTGTGGTGCACCCGCGACGCACATGCATTGCGGGATGTGTTTTGCAACTTTCAAATTCCAACTTCAGAGTGGCATTCTTCTAGCCTGCAGACGATGCGATGCATCGCATGCGGCTCCATCGATCGCCAAAACTTTAGAGATGGTTTCCGCCTCGCGTGCGACACAAATGCATCACACATGGTCCTTCAGTGATTCATTTTTCCACTAAGTGTTGCGCGATCTCTCCATCATCTTGCCGATGTACAATTTCCTTCGGAATCCACCAAAATTACTCGGTTTCAACTCATTTGTCCTCGTTGTACCTAATTACACAAGAAATACCAACATAAACTCAAATACAATAATTTGACTATAATGTACGCGATTAAAGCACTAATACTAGAGGTAAAATAATGCTAAATATAGATAGTTGTGCCAAATATCAGCTACCAAACATGATGTTGCTTATGCATGATTTAATACTTGCATAACTCACCTCCAAATCAGCTACCAAATGACTCCTAAAAGAATAATTAATGCAAAACTAATAATGGACCGTATTCAAGTGAGTAAAACCTAGGAAGATAATTTCCATAATTCTTGAAATGATCTACCACTACTATCTCTCTGCTAATATTACTTGTTTATTTATATTATGATCGTACATTCTGACTCAGGGTGTGTTTGGTATGGAGCAAAGAAATTTTCCTATTTTTGCATGTTTGGTTGGCCAAAAGTTTTAGAAAATATTTCTCTATGAAAACAAGTTTCTCAAAAATAAGAAAAATGACTTCCTTAATGAAAGTAGGGAAAAAAAGTTACATAAGTAACTTTCCAAGTTCATTGTATCCTGCTCACCCATCCAACACCCCAACCCCAAAACCCCCATCATTTGATCATCCCCCCTACCCCCCTCCACCCTCCGCTGCCACCCCAACACCAACTCCCTATAGTCAGGGGCGAATGTAAAGCCTAATGCGGGTGTTCACCCAAACACCCTCGGTAAAACTTTATATATATATATATATATATATATATATATATAGAGAGAGAGAGAGAGAGAGAGAGATTTTGAATACCCTGGACACAAGAAAAAAGGTTGATTCAATGGTTTTTGGGTTCAAAATGCACCTCGTGGTTCTAATTCAAATCTCAACCACTATAATTTTATTTTTCGAACACGCTCAATGAAAATCCTGGATCTGTCACTGCCCATAGTATTTTGCTAGATTACATACAAATGTCCTTGAGATAATTTTTTTTCCTTCTTATCAAACACTAGAAAATGAGTAAGAAGCCCACTTGTTTCCAAGAAAATATTTCCTATAAACCATTTCCATGGAAAATATTTTTCTTTCTACCGAACACACCCTTAGTCGCAAGAATTTTCTTATTACTAGGAATAATTTTTTAATTAGTAGTGATAATTTCTCAAATTCATTACTCTACCAAGTTGAGTCAAGAAGTATGCATAACCAACTCAGTATGAAAGCTATTAAAATGGATGAGCGGGCTGGAGAATATGTTCAGCTCAACCCTTCATTTAAAAGGATCTCCAAAATGCTAGCTCGGCCCAACCCTTAATAAGTTGAAGGTTGATTTGCGCCAACATTGCAAATCATATTTTTTAAAATCTATGAGATGAACTTCCGTCACTCCCGTGGCCTTCAGCTAATTCTTAACAGCTTCAATCTTCTAAGGATCAACCTTGATGCATTCGCTAGATATCATATGTCCTAAGAACGCCACAGAGTTAAGCCAGAACTCACACTTGATTTTTTTTGTGTAAAGCTCATTCTCTTGAAGCATTTGCAATGTTATTCTCAAGTGACCTGCATTCTCTTCACGACTCTTCAAATACACCAAGATTTCATCAATAAAGAAAATAATGAAACGATCAAGGAAAGGTTTGGACACACAATTGATCAGGTCCATAAATGCATCCGGTGCATTAGTAAGACTAAAAGACCACCAAAAATTTAAAGTGTACATAACGAGTACGAAAAGTTATTTTCAGAATATCCTGTTCCTTTATTTTCAATTGATGGTAACTAGACCTCAAGTCAATATTTGAAAAGAATTTAGCACCCTGATGCTATTCGAACAAGTCATTAGTTCTAGGCAAATGATACTTATTTTTGTTGGTCACTTTATTAAGTTGACGATAATTAACACCTATTATAAGAGACCTTTTTCTTCTGATAAATAGGCCTGGAGCACCCCAAGGTGAGGTACTTGATCGAATAAAATTCTTATCCAACAAGTCCTTCAATTCTCGTAACTCTTCCAAAGCCATACAATACAGTGAAATAGTTATTGGTTGAGTATCAGGAATAACGTATATCCCAAAGTTGATGACTCTATCGGGTGAAACACCTGGAAGATCTTGGGGAAACATTTCGGAAATTCATTAACTATGGGTAATGATTTAAATTCGGGTATTACGACTTGAGTATCATTGAAAACAACTAGATGGTAAATACACCCTTCGAGATCATCTTATTAGCCTTAAGATAGAAAATAAATCTTCCCCGAGGCTTAGTAATTGTACTCTTCCACACCATAACGGGTTCATTAGGATATTCGGAACGAACTAACTTATGTCGGCAATCTAGATTTGCATAACATGTGGACAACCAATCCATTGCCATAATCACATCAAAGTCTACCATTTCTAATTCGAACAAATCAGCAATAGTCTCATGAGCCATGTCCACGACTACACAGTCTCTATAGATTCTAGAAGCAATAAAAGGAACACCATCAGGAGTATTCACAAAAAAAGGTTTGAGTAGTTGTTTGGGTTCCACACCAAAATCAAGAGCAAAGTATAAAGTTACATAAGAACGATTTGAACTCAGACCAATCAACGAATATGCATAAAGAGAAAATATTGAGAATACTTGTGACTACAATATCTGAGGCTTCAACTGTCTCCTTACAAGCTAAATCATAAAGTCGAGTTTGTCTCCCATTAGCAGTGTTAGCAACCGCCTTATCAATCCTATTGCTTGTGTTGTTTGCATTACCTGCAGGTGGATTATTCACAAAAACAGGAGCAGATGGTTCTCTGGATAAAAGAGTTAGCCATGTCACTCTGCCTCCTCCTACACTCCTTCTGAATATGACCCATTATACCACAATAATAGAGAATGTGATCCTCCCATCCAGACGAATGTCAAGTTCCATCTTGAGAATACCTGTTTTGATTATCGTTTCTCTGTCTCTATCTACCATGTAGAACACTAGCATTAGCTTGAGCAGCAGTATGTGCACACACAAAATAATCTTTCTGTTGCCCTCCATATATGCACCACTGAAACCATCCGTTGATCGAGTCTTCTTATTTTGTTCCCTTTTTAATAGTTTTTGGCTTTTCCAATTATCTTATTGTTCAGTGAACCCAATCAAAGATGAAAAGGTTAAAATACGAAATATAGTAGTAGCAGCATACGCAAACTTAATACATGGCACCAAACCATGCACAAATCAGCTCAACTTGTGCTTTTTCGTTAGAATCATATACATTAGAACCTCTATAAATTAATACTCAATAAATTAATAATCTCTCTAAAATAATAATTTTTCTCGGTCCCGATTTGGGCCCAAGGTCTAAATTAATAATTTTGATAAATTAATAAGATAATAATTTTCTGGAATACCCTTATATAAATTTATGGTCCCTTCAATATTATAAATTAATAATTCTATAAAATTACAAATATAAATAGGACAACTTAGAGAATTATGATTCTATTGTTGTTTGTTTCTTCTTAAAATTTAAATCTATGTGTATTTCATCTTTAACTTTTTTTACTCCATCCAAAAACTCCGATGTTGCGTTTTCATACTGCAAAAAAAACATTACAAAGAGTTGTTGCCGCTATGAGTGCTTCCTTCCGCGTAATTGGTTGCAAATATATTGTATCGTCTTCAGTTTCATTCTCAATAGGTTTTTTAACAATACTAGCTACAATTTCTTCTAAATATTGGACCTCTGAACATGTATCATTTTCACCCGGGTAATCCAATAGGTGATTGACATCCATTTTGTTGCGGTACCCAAGACCATTAATCATCGTATCAAGTTCATGAATGCCTTTTTCAGTGTTGTGATATTTCTAAGTGCTTACGCAAGTGTACGTATCGTTTAAGTAATAAAGATTTGTAAGACTGAGTTTATCGTCCATAGAGACTGGTTTATTAAGTACCGATTATCTATCCTATGGTATCTATTTGATTGACGTTCTTTTAGTTTGAGGATTATAAACTACGAATTATGACTAAGTGCAGAAAATAAACTAAAGACTATAATACTTTGGGTTTATAACAATTATGAAGAAAATATGGTTCCAATCTCCTCAACTATCCACTCTTTCACGTGTTAATGCAATGCTAACGATTCTTCTTCTTATTAAGATAGCAGGTTAACTAATCTGTCATTATATTCCGGTTAGGACATACAAGAGCTCGACCTAGTGCAGAAATCTTCTATATTTCTATGATAAGTTTTACCACACAGGAGGATTAAGAACAATAACCTTTAAATACTACCTAAGTATCGGAGTACTTTCGTCCACGATTTTAACATATGTCTAGACAATTACATCATATTCAAATCTCACATTTCAGACCTTTGATTCGAAATCATATAAGTGATGACAATTAGTAGCTAGTTAATTATCAAGCAATCATAACACTATTGAATAGATCTTAATATGATGAAGAAGAAATCAATAATCAATGCATTAACTATACGAAAGAGCTTCAAGAAGATTCGATGAAAATCCTACTAAAGTATTTAGCTCCTCAACGTTGTCATGTCAAGAACTATATTACAATCCAACATAAACTGAAATAAAGTAAAGGAAAGAAAAAGAACTTGAACAAGAGTCTCCAATTGTCTTGCCTCCTTCTTGCCTCCCAAAGAATGATTTTAGGTTATGGTATATGATCTATAATAATGAGCAGGGTTTAGGGATTTTATAGCTGGGAAAAGTTGCCTTTCGGACTAATAAAAAACAGCAAACAGATCACGGCAAACAACACTAAAACAAGATAAAAATAAAATAAAAAAACTGAAAATAAAGACCAAATTAGAAATAAGAATAGATAAATCGATATTAACAGTACGCCAGTCCTCGGCAACGGCGCCAAAAACTTGTTGCGATATTTCTAAGTGCTTACGCAAGTGTACGTATCGTTCAAGTAATAAAGATCTGTAAGACCGAGTTTATCGTCCACAAAGACTGGTTTATTACATACCGATTATCTATCCTATGGTATCTATTTGGTTGACGTTCTTTTAGTTTGAGGATTATAAACTACGAATTATGACTAAGTGCAGAAAATAAACTAAAGACTATAATACTTTGGGTTTATAACAGTTATGAAGAAAATAAGGTTCCAATCTCCTCAACTATCCACTCTATCACGTGTTAATGCAATGCTAACGATTCTTCTTCTTATTAAGATAGCAGGTTAACTAATCTGTCTTATATTTCGGTTAGGACATACCAGAACTCGACCTAGTGCAGAAACATTCTATATTTCTATGATAAGTTTTACCACACTGGAGGATTAAGAACAATAACCTTTAAATACTACACAAGTATTGAGGTACTTTCGTCTACGATTTTAACCTATGTCTAGACAATTACATCATATTCAAATCTCAGCTTTCAGACTTTTGATTCGAAATCATATAAGTGATGACAATTAGTAGCTAGTTAATTATCAAGCAATCATAACACTATTGAATAGATCTTAATATGATGAAGAAGAAATCAATAATCAATGCATTAACTACACGAAAGAGCTTCAAGAAGATTCGATGAAAATCCTACTAAAGTATTTAGCTCCTAAACGTTGTCATGTCAAGAACTATATTACAATCCAACATAAACTGAAATAAAGTAAAGGAAAGAAAAAGAACTTGAACAAGAGTCTCCAATTGTCTTGCCTCCCAAAGAATGATTTTAGGTTATGGTATATGGTCTATAATAATAAGCAGGGTTTAGGGATTTTATAGCTGGGAAAAGTTGCCTTTCAGACCATAAAAATCCTGTCCAATTCAGCCCAGGAAACCTGAAAAATACGCGTCGGCATCGCGGTGCTAATTCCTCACGAAATAACTGGAGCTTACTGGAAACATGGCACCGCGGTGCCTTCGACGGTGTTTCAGTTTCGGACTTGACCGCGGTTCCCCTGGCACCACGGTGCTACTTGACCAGGCACCGCGGTGCCTCTCTGATTTCTGTCCGGTTCCGCCTGATTTGTTCTATTCTTCGTGGCACTTTTTAGGCTTCATTCCTTGAGTTGTGGTTGTGCAATTTGCATCTCAATTAAGCTCATTTCGTCCTCAAAAGTAGTATTCTCTCCTTTATAACCGTTGTGACACAAAAAGAAAGAAAAACACACTTAACACTATACTAAACACAAAATAAAAGAGTAAAATACTAACTAAAAATGACTCAAAAGAGTGTATAAAATACACTCAACAAACACCCCTAACTTACACTTTACTCGCCCCCGAGTAAAGAACTAAACAAAAATGGAAACAAAAGACTCACTGAACTGGATCAAGTAGCTATAGCAATGCTTCTTCAAAATCATGGATGAACATTGAGATAATATGTTAGAACATACATAGCATGAACATTTAGCAATCTAGGATTTTAAGTTAGATATTTCGCAAATTCACTTAGATCATGATCAATGGAAATACAAACACCTAACCTATGCATGTCAATTTCATACCATCTTTTCCAAAATGCTATAGATCTGTCTACTTGTTATTCTCCACTGATCATAGACATACATATTAGAAATCATCAGGACTTTCAAGGGTTGTAATGTAGGCTTAAGCTGGGGTAGGTAAAAGTAGACATTTAGGCTCAATTACGTACCATAAACATTTTTTTCATTCAACTCTTTTTCCATATTTTTGACTTTCTTTTTAATCTCATACCTATTTTCCCCCTCTTTTCTTTTGAGAGAATGAGGTACATTATAAATAACAAGCACCCCCAAACTTAGGCTTTTACATATTTTACATTGGGGTGCATCAAATTTTCACTCTCTTCTTGTTTCTTTTTCAACACTTTCATCCCACTAACTTTCAATTATTACTTATGGCTCAAACTTTGAATCATAGAGTGTCAAGAAAGATCTTATTTTAGGCTCAAAAGGGGCTGACTAGTGATACAATTTATGTCAGGATAGGTAATGAATAGTCAGAAGGGCTATCAAAGAAATGCCTGAATAATCTCCCTAAACATGTACATCTTAACTATTTCGCCTCAAATAACAAACAAACAATTTTTCTAGACATTTCTCAACCTTTCTTTCCATAACTGACACACATAGGCTAAGCACATATATCCCAAATAATTAGATGTCATGAATCTTTGGCATATCTAACTTAAACACACATATTTTTGCTTTCAATTCTAATACATTATCCCACTGTATCCACTCAATATCGTTAGCAGATACAACATGCATGATCCATAAAAAAAATTATGACTAAAAAAATACATAAAACAACACAAAAACAAATAAAAAAGACTAAAAAACAATAAGACAAAATAAGACACCCCCTCAAACTTAATCGACACATTTCCCCCAATGTGTGGGGACTAAAAAAATAAAGGGACAACTTACTGACACACACAACGGTCATAACGGAGGTTTGAGATGAAGGACAAATTACTGTGCACATTTCCGAAGGAGGGACCGCGGTCCATTGACCCTGCACCGCGATGCTAATTATGAAAAAATCCAGTGTCCTCCAGTTTTCTGCATTTTGAAGCCTTCGCCCTTCGGAGTGAGTCCCTTCCTTTATCTGTCATCCAAAAACACTAACATACCAGATCGTGAGACTGTTCAAGACAAAATAAAATAAACTAAAACAAAAATTGAAATAAAAATATTGGGTTGCCTCCCAAGTTGCGCTGTCTTTAACATATTTTAGCCGGACGCATGTTACTTACTAAATCAAGGGGGTAGAGTGTCCCCTCCACATATCCACTTTAGCACAATTTTCCTCCTCGTTCTCCTCATTTTTTTCACATGGCCCATTTCAGGAAGGTTCATTCCCTTGTTCTCATCCTCCACATCATTTACGGGTGCAAAATTCTTACCATCAAGGTCATCAGTTCCCTTGGAACTTTCATGAGGAGATTCTTTATCAACTAGACCAACAGCAAAACATCTAGCATCGACTTGAGGTTTAATGGGCTGCTTGAAAACTTTGAATACAATTTCTTCACCTTGGACTCTGAGCTTTAACTCCCTCTTTTCAACATCAATGAAGGCTCTCCCTGTGTCTAGGAATGGTCTCCCAAGGATCATGAAAATATTTTCATCTTCATCCATGTCTAAAATGAGGAAATCAGCAGGAAGGATAAATTTACCCATTTGTACCAATACATTTTCAATAATTCCCTAGGGATGCATGAACGATTAGCTAGCTGCAGGGTGACTGTGGTTGGCCTTGCTTCCCCCAAACCAAGCCTTTTGAACACAGAGAGGGGCATTAGGTTGACACTTGCCCCCAAGTCACACAAGGCTTGCTTGCATGTCACATTCCCTATGGTGCAAGGTAGGGTGAAACTCCCTGGATCTTTCAACTTAGGGAGAAGTCTCTTCTGCAAGATAGCACTACACTTCTCTGTCAGCGCTATTGTCTCATAGTCCGCCAGCTTTCTATTCTTAAATAGGATGTCTTTCATGAATTTCACATAAGCTGACATCTGCTCCAAAACTTCAATGAATGGGAGATTGACATGAAGCTTTTTGAAGACCTCTAAAAATTTGGAAAATTACTTGTCTAAGGACTTCTTTTGTTGTCTTTAAGGGTAATGAATTTTGTCAGTATACTCCCTCATCTCTGCGGGTGGAGCCTTTTCTAAAATAGGGTGGTCATCAGTAACCCCCTCCTTCTCTGCCTCAGCTGCTTTCTCCAACTCTCTATCTTTTTCAGCATCGATTTAAAGTGCTCGTTTCTAGTTTTCCGCTCCTCAAAGCTTATTGCTCGACACATTCTCGGGTTCACCACAGTATCACTGGGAAGGTTTTCTTGTTCTCTATTATTCAACATGCTCGCCAGTTGACCAACCTGTGCCTCTAAATTTCGGATAGATGACCTAGTTTATGTCATGAACTGGTGCGACTCCTGAGTGTTAGCGATCGCTTAGCTCATCGCCTTCTCTTGTGGCTGTTGGTTCTGGTGTTGGCCCTGAAACTGGGCTTGCTGGCCTTGTTTATTCCTCCAAGAAAAGTTTGGGTGATTTCTCCACCCCTGATTGTACGTATTGGAGTAAGGGTTGTTGTAGGATCTCTGAAAATTCCCCACTGCTTGAACTTGCTCCATGGACACATTATTTGGGTCTACTGATGTGTATCTATCAAAAGTATGTGGACCCCCACAGATCTCACAACCCACTGGTATCTGAACCGCTTTAACTGTCATGGTGCTCTGCTGCATCTGCTTTGTCAAAGTGGCTACCTGCGCAGTCAATGCAGTGATAGCATCTAGCTCATGAACCCCAACCACTTTCCCACTGTTCATTTCTCTCTCATTGCCCCCCTGATGGTTGTTAGTGGTCATATCCTCAAGCAAATCATGTGCCTCATTGACACTCTTTCTCATGAACGTACCTCCTGCTGCAGCATCAATGATGGTACGAGTTGTACCACACAGCCCATTGTAAAATATGTGGACTAGCATCCACTTCTCAATCCCATGTTGTCGGCACTTTCTCTGCAAGTCTTTAAACCTCTCCCATGCATCATATAATGGATCTCCCTCCAGCTGATAAAAGTTATTCAACTCACCTCTGAGTTTCGCTGCCTTAGCTGGGGGGAAAAGCTTGGCAAAAAATTTCTGGGCTAAGTCTTGCCATGTAGTGATGGAGTTCGCCTGTAATGAGTTCAGCCAACACTTTGCTCTATCCCTGAGTGAGAATGGGAAGAGACGCAACCGGATGGCATCATCAGTAACACCATTATATTTAAACGATGCACACAGCTCCAGAAAATTTGCTAGATGCAAATGAGGATCTTCAGACGGTAATCCCCCAAACTGAATTGAGCTTTGAACCATGTGCAATATTGCTGGTTTGATCTCAAAATTATTGGCTTCAACAACTGAAAGCCTGATGCAAGTCTGCACCCCTGTAATAGTTGGCATCACATAGTCCCCCAAGCTTCTTTCTGCAGAGACTTGTCTTATGACAGACGGTAACTCATCATCCACCAAATTATTGTTTCGTTGATCTCCCATTGCTAACAAATCAGCTGCTCTTTTCTATTTTCTGTTCTCTCTGCACAATCTCTCAATCTCAGGGTTCAGAGGGATATGAATGTCAGCTCCTCTCCTACTTCGCATAAACTAAGTTTCTGAGACTAATCAAAAATAGCAAACAGATCACGGCAAACAGAACTAAAACAAGATAAAAATAAAATAAAAAAAACTGAAAATAAAGACCAAATTAGAAATAAGAATAGATAAATCGATATTAACAGTACGCCAGTCCCCGGCAACGGCACCAAAAACTTGTTGCGATATTTCTAAGTGCTTACGCAAATGTACTTATCATTCAAGTAATAAAGATATGTAAGAGGTTGGTGATATCTCTCCAAATTTGTAAAGAATTTTACCTTTACCACACAACTAAAGTAACACTCAGTTTTTTTGGTCGCTATGTTAATATTAATTAGTTCTTTTATTTATTTTTGGCCAGAGGGCTATTCATGAGTCCAGAGGGCTAATTTGGGCTGATCTTAATAGCCTCAGATTTGAAATGGACTAAGAGCCCGTTTGGATGAGTTTATGAGCCATAAGTTAGGAATTATAGCTTATGACTTTTGACTTATTTTTGTTATTTTGGTTTAAAAACAAATTTTTAAAAATATTTTTTTTACCCAAATACTACAAAAATACTTAAAAAGCTATTTTGGCTTAAAAACACCTAAAATAAGTCAATCCAAACAGGCTCTAAGAATTTCTAGTCTAGCCTCACCCATCTAGTGGGTTGGATGTGGCTGACTAAATCCATTTTGATAGCTCTACTCACAATGATAATAAATTATTTTTAGTTATAATCCAAAATCTAAGTAATCAATTTCTTAATTAACTTAATTGTTGTTATTCAACTACCCAAATCTTGAAATTAATTTGTTGGAAATATTTATCAAACGTGAAATAAAGTTAATCCTATTTAATTACGAATTGAATAATTGGGGCCCCGCACGTAGGAAACGCTGTTTCCACACACGTGCACATATAGTGCCAATGATCATAATTTCCTTAAATGAAAGAGATATTGGTACGTATACGAATTGTTTGAGACGTAAGGTAATAGATGGTTATTGGCCCAATGACGTTGGTTTCACGTTGGTAAATGAAGGAAGAAGTGTACAAAGTGTGAATGTCGAAACGAGTCAGAAAAAGGACCGCGACGTCGGAAAACCATCTCTCCACCGCGGCGCCACCACCACAGGGCCGCGGCACCGGCGACGCTCGGAACTCTCTAAAGTTCCGGCGCCGCGACGTCAACCTGCAGGGCCGCGGCGCTGCGACAGTTTCAGAACGTTGGAAGCGAATTTAAGGTGATCTTTGAGCTGACTTTGGAGTATTAACTCTCCATTATGTTGCTCATGAATTCAGCCATTATTTGGCTGAATTGTAACTCCATATTCAAGGCCATTACATGGTAATTCAAGGCCATTATTAGGCTAACGGAAGGTCATCTTCTCCAACACTATAAAATGATGTCTTGGGCTCATTTGGAAAATATACCTTACACACAAAATACATTCTATACTTGACAATTTTCTGAAAATTGTTCTTCCTCTCTTGCAATCAAACACTCAAGGATCTTTCTTCATAAGAGAACTCTTGAGTTTTTCCTTTACTCATTAGTTTTATTGCTGTTTTATCTTGGAAGATAAGTTGTCATACCACCGTTAAAGGAATATATGGGGCAATATTATCTTAAGGAAAGATTGAAACTTCAATCGACCCAGCAAAACCATTTCATTGTTTAATTTCCAAATTTATTATTTATTTGTTGTTGTTGTTGCAATTCCCATTTCCTTGTAATTTTATATTTACTTCCAACAAGCTTAAGTTAATATTCGCTGCTTTCAACAACAACAATGTCTGCTGAAGATCAAATCAATGTTGGAAATCCGAACACCACTTAAGGCAATTCCAATGTCTTCAACTCTACTGGTTTTGGCACTACTAGTGTCAATCCTACTACTCAAGGAAATACCACTGCCTCTAAAACCACTGTTTTTGGCACCACGAGTGCTAACACTGCTGGTCAAGGCGTTCCAAACGTCTTTACTCCTGCTCAAGGAAGCACTACTGCTTCAACTCCGGTTGACTTTCACCATGAACGTCCTGAGAAGTTCATGAGTGCACACTTCAAAAGATGGCAGCAAAAGATGTTGTTTTTCCTGACGGTTATGGGAAAGTCACGTTTTCTAACCGAAGACCCTCCACAAGTTGGGGAAGACAGGGACCCTCAGCCAAATGATTTGGCGAGAGGGGGCCAAGGTATCCATGTTGTTGACGACATGAAGTTGGTTCTTGATGCATGGAAACATAGTGATTTCATGTGCAGGAACTACATTTTGAATAGTTTGTCAGATCCACTCTACACGGTATACTGTACCGTTGAAACCGCCAAACAATTGTGGGAAAAACTATAAAAGAAATACAACACCCAAGATGCGGGTAGTAAGAAGTTCATCATTGGGAAATTTCTGAAATTTTAAATGGTGGATAACAAAAGTGTGTCAACCCAAGTCCAGGAATTCCAAATGATTCTTCATCACCTAGACTTGGAAGGATTGAAGCCCAATGAACAATTCTTGGTTGGGGCATTAATTGAAAAATTGCCTCCTTCGTTGACCGAGTTTATGAACTACTTAAAACTTAAAACGAAGGAAATGACCTTAGACAAACTTATTGTCAAACTCCAGATCCAAGAGAACAATAAGAGGCCATACCAAAGGGGAGACTACCAGCTGAGGCTAAGGCAAATCTAACAGAGGTCAAAGGGAACCCAAGCAAGAAGCGGATGTTCCAGAAGGTCTGCCAGTCCCAAACTACTGAAAAGTTTACGGGAACTTGCAACTATTGTGGTAAAGTTAGTCACATGGTCAAAGACTGCCGCAAGCAAAAAATATGATAAAGAAAAAGGCAAGGATAAGGTAAACATCGTCGAAGATACACTCTTAGATGATATGATTGAAGAATTTTCAGTTGTTGTGCTAGAGGCCAACCTCGTTGAAAATCCAACATAATGGTTGTTGGATACAGGTGCTACTCGCCTTATTTGTTCCAACAAAGATGCCTTCTCCACGTATACACCAGTTACAGATAAAAAATTATTCATGGGCAACAATTCTTCTTCCAATGTGCTGGGGTAGGAAAGGTAGTCCTCAAGATGACGTCCGGAAAGGAGATGACTCTAAAGGAAGTGATGCATGTCCCAAAAATTTGAAGAAATTTAATTTCTGGACCTGTGTTGGTCAATGCTGGTTTTATGCTAGTATTCGAGGCTAACAAGTTTGTAATCACGAAAAATGGAACTTTTGTAGGTAGGAGTTTCGTCTGTGAAGGCCTCTTTAAAGTTAATGATACTCCTGCAATGCCTTCTACTTAAGGAGATTCACATGTGAAGGCTCCTTAGGGCAAACACTGCACCTACAATGTTTTTCTTTAATATCAATAAAATTGAGCCTTCCTTTTACCTGTTTATGTCTTCTAATTTATGGCACCATAGATTAGACGTGTTAACTATCAATTTATACTAAGATTGGTAAAGTTGAAATCATTGATGTCTATTGACATAAACCATCAACATAGGTGTGAGGTGGGTATATAGGAAAAGACTCTCCAAAAAGTACTCATAGATCCTTCGAAAGGGAAATCGCTCCTCTAGAACTCACACATATCAACATATGTGTTTTGAAGTCTGCTCAGGCTAGATGGGGGAACAAATACTTTGTGACTTTCTTGGATGATGGCACAAGGTTGTGCTATCTTTACTTACTTAAAAGTAAAGACGAAGCTTCTAAAGCATCTAAATCATCTAAGCACCACAAAAATAAAGGTTGATAACCAACAATACCAATGGGTCTATAGACAAGTACAAATCTAATACATCCATACGTATGTTCATAACTATCGCCGCCTTGCGGGATCTTGAAATACATCAAATGGATGTTAAGACTGCCTTCTTAAATGGTGATTTGAAAAAATACATAGATCAACCCAAGGGGTATGTGGTTCCAGGACAAGAGACAAAAGTGTGTCGGCTTGTAAAATCGTTGTACGGGCTGAAACAGGCCCCTATACAATGGAACGGGAATTTGATAGTACCCTACTATCAAAAGGTTTTACCATTAATAAATGTGACAAATGTGTTTACATGAAAGTAAATACCGATTCATTCGTCATAATATGCCTTTATGTAGATGAATTGTTGATCACAGGTAGAAGTCCTAGGACAATCCTAGAGACTAAGAACATGTTAAAACAATGCTTCGACATAAAAGATATGGGTGTCGCAAATATTATATTAGGGATCAAGATCTCTAAGACATCTAATGGACTGGTCTTGTCTCAATCTCACTACATCAAAGATGTACTGAAGAAACTTGAGATGTTCGACAGTTCACCAGTAACGACACCGTTGGATAAAAGTTAAAAGATTGACAAGCATCTTGGTGCACCCGTACGTCAGGAGTGATACACACAGGTAATTGGGAGTTTGATGTATATTACAAACTGCACTCGACCTGTTATCGCTCATGAAGTCAATAAATTGGCTAGATTCACCCGTAATCCAAGTGAGGATCACTGGAAAGCACTAAATAAGGTACTATGGTTCCTGAAGTTCACGCAAAATTTTGGGTTACACTATTCGAGATATCAAGTTGTACTAGAAGGGTACAGTGATGCAAACTGGATATCTGATAGCGATGACATCAAGTTCTCCAGTTGATATATTTTTACAATTGGTGGTGGAGCCGTGTCTTGAAAATCCTCTAGGAAAACCCTTATTGCCCGATCCATGATGGAGTCGGAATTTATCGCTTTGGATAAAGCGGGAGAAGAAGCTGAAAGGCTTCATGGTTTCTTAGAGGATGTCCCATGTTGGGATAAACCCGTGTCTTCTGTAATGATCCACTGCGACAGTCAGTCGGCTCTAGAAAGAGCACGAAGTTCAATATACAACGACAAATCTCGTCATACGACGGAGACATGAGTTTGTTAGGAAACTGATCACCTCAGGTGTTATTTCCATTGATTACATAAAATCTAAGGAAAACATAGCAGATCCCTTGACGAAGGGAATACCCAGAGATCAGATGAACTGTCTGTCTAGAGGAATGGGCTTAAAACCCAATCAATAAGAATCAATATAGTGGACACCCAACCTTACAAACTGGAGATCCCAGGGATAAGGTTCAATGAGAAAACTAAACTGTAAAGGTACAGTTGAGCGCTTCGGTGGAAGCAAGAGCACTTTGGATAATGATTTCTTCTTAAGAAATATAATCCAAGGCCATTCGCGTGATAGACATAAAGTGCTACATGTAGATGGGTAAAGGATAAGTTTCCAAACCTTTAATGATCCTCAATAATTGAGGTTAGGTTGGAGAAACTTTTAATGGTTCCTAACGCTCGTGCAGCGGGGTATTGCAGGATATCTTGTAGGAGACCACCTATTTAAGTGCGAGGACATGCCGCCTTAAATAAACGCACTCAAAAATCTAAGGGTGTCCACGGCCCACGACGGGAAAAACATATAAGAAAGAGTAGGAAATGTGTTGTGTTGGTACCATTGTCTTGACTAAATACTGACGGTTCAAGACATCACGTTCATCGCGCAGTAAATATGTCCGATGGTATACTACTATGGCAGGTTCAAGGCTACAACTACCTCTCCAGATGCAACGTCGATCCGCCGGATGATTGCTAGAAAGACACCATGTCGTGCGCCAAAATCTCTTTCAAGAGGGGATTGTTGGAAATATTTATCAAACGTGAAATAAAGTTAATCCTATTTAATTATGAATTGAACAATTGGGGCCCCGCACGTAGGAAACGTTGTTTCCACACACGTGAACATATAGTACCAAGGATCATAATTTTCTTAAATGGAAGAGATATTGGTACGTATAAGAATTGTTTGAGACGTAAGGTAATAGATGGTTATTGGCCAAATGACGTTGGTTTCACGTTGGTAAATGAAGGAAGAAGTGTACAAAGTGTGAATGTCGAAACTAGTCAGAAAAAGGACCGCGACGCCGGAAAACCATCTCGGCGCTAACTGCGAGGCTGCGCGCCGCGATTCGTAACGTTGGAAGCGAATTTAAGGTGATCTTTGGGCTGACTTTGGAGTATTAACTCTCCATTATGTTGCTCATGAATTCAGTCATTATTTGGCTGAATTGTAACTCCATATTCAAGGTCATTACATGGTTATTCAAGGCCATTATTAGGCTAATGGAAGGTCATCTTCTCCAACACTATAAAATGATGCATTGGGCTCATTTGGAAAATATACCTTACACACAAAATACATTCTATACTTGACAATTTTCTGAAAATTATTCTTCCTCTCTTGCAATCAAACACTCAAGGATCTTTCTTCATAAGCGAACTCTTGAGTTTTTCCTTTACTCATTAGTTTGATTGTTGTTTTATCTTGAGAGATAAGTTGTCATACCACCGTTAAAGGAATATACGAGACAATATTATCTTAAAGAAAGATTGAAACTTCAATCGATTCAGCAAAACCACTTCATTGTTTAATTTCCAAATTTATTATTTATTTGTTGTTGTTGTTGCAATTCCCATTTCCTTGTAATTTTATATTTACTTCCAACATCATTTTCCAAGTTTATAACAAGAAATCAGGGCATATTCAATTAAGAACTCTTAAATTGAACAAAATAAACACGTAGATGAATAAATAGAAATAACTCACAAGCTTTAATCAAGAAATATTCAAATAACATGATTCAATAATTGATTTCATTAAATCCCTAGATAAGAAATCTAAATACTCATATTTATAATTAAAAAGGTAATAATTGAAGTCGAAGAACATCCATGATAACAGAAAATAGAAAAAAAAAGTTCAGAGAAAACTCTTCAAATTTTTATTAGAATAGATTCAAATTATTGTTTAAACATAGTCAATTGTGCCAAACACCAACTGATATCATTCCAAAAAAAGAAGTAATAAACAATTTTACTTATTGAGTTGATGGCATGTACTTTTATGAGATATCCGATTATTCATGAACTTGATATGTATAACATACATGAGTAGTTGCATAATCGGTATGATTTTAAAAAAAGATTAGTGTGTGCACTTTTCCTCCTAATAGTACTGGGGAAGAAATAATTAGCATAATGATCAATTAAGTTGCATGGGAGGTCTTTCTGCAATTACAAGGACACATAACAACATAAGAGGTAGACCATCACACAAATGAATGAACTAAGACTACATTATTATATATAAATTATAGTTAAGTTTAATAACATGTTCAATTAACAAAATGGTCACATAATTGAAGGATGCTTCTACATTCCTAGGTATATTTCTGAATTTAAGTTGAAAAACATATAAGCACAAAAGAGAATATTGTCATTAAAGTGATTATAGGACCTTAAACTGTAAGTTAACAAAGGTTATAGTTATGAACGGTAGAAGGAGCGAGCTTCACGAGAGAAGAACAGTTGGTGCTTTGGAGTTTGCTAAGCGGTTCTTCGTACGCGGAGTGACTAAGGACTTTTTTCCTGTCTCCTGTCATATGTTAAGATTCTTAGTTAGTTTCATATCCCTTGTTCCTGTAATGAGGGCTATTATGTCTAAGGATCTTCCATTGTCGTATCGTTTACGGGAAGCTGGGTACCGGATCTTCCATTAGGTTCAATCTTGACCTGTTTTGGTTTAGGTACTTCGACCTTTTCCAAACAGCCCTACACTTTCAAATATTTATAAGTGGGTTTCTTTCCTTTCCATGATTCATATGGAGTTTTATCCTTACGCTTGTGCGAGACTCTATTGAGAATAGTATTAGCGGTAAGAATCGTTTCGCCCCACATGTTTTGGGCTAAACCGGAATTGATAAGTAAAACATTCATCATTTCCTTTAACGTACGGTTTTTACGCTCAACAATACCGTTTGAATGAGGCGAGTAAGGAGGGATCGTTTGTTGAATAATGTCGAATTGAACATAGTATTCTTCAAACGATGCTACGTATTCTCCCCCTCTATCACTATGAATTGCCTTAATCCGTAGGTTTAATTGATTTTCAACTTTTGTTATGTAACATTTAAATGATTAAAGCGCTTCATCTTTACTTTTCAACAAGTAAACATAACAATATCTTGTGCTATCATCAATGAAAGTCACAAAGTACTTGTTCCCCCTATCTAGTTTGAAAAAACTTTAAATCACATATGTCGGTGTGAATAAGTTCTAGAGGAGCGATGTTTCTTTCGACTGAATGGAAAGATGACTCGATTAATTTTGCCTCTAAAACATCTCACATTTATGTTGAGAGTTTATGTCGAAGGAAGACAACAATTACAACTTTATTAACTTTTGAATGGATTTGTAGTTAACGTGTCATAATCTATGATGCCATAAATTAGAGGACTCAAGCAAGTAGGTAGAATTCTTTATTTAATTTGATAAACGAATTACATATATAACATTCATTTTGAATAGGTTGTCACATGTGAAGCCCCTTCCTACAAATATACAATTCTTAGTCATTACAAATTTGTCAGACTCAAAAACTAGTCTAAAACCAGCCTTGACCAATAGTGGCCCTGAAATTAAGTTCTTCCGGATGTCAGGGACGTGAATCACTTCTTTTAGAGTGATCTCTTTGCCAAAAGTCATTTTGAGGACAACCTTTCCAACCCTTTGCACTTTAGAGGTGGCGTTGTTGCCCATGAATAACTTCTTGTCCGTGACTGGGGCGTAAGAGGAGAATGCATTCGTGTTAGAGCAAATATGATGGGTAGCACCCGTGTCTATCCACCATTGTCTTGGGTTCTCCACTAGATTTTCCTCCAGCACCACTGCCGAGAAATCTACAGTCTTGTCGTCAAGATCCGGAGGATTACCCTCGTCTTATACAACGTTAGCCTCTGCCTTGCGTTGTTCAAGGCCTTTAGGTCATTTGTGACCTAGATATTTTGGCTCACTTCAGTCATTGTTTTAGACTAAGTTTCCATTACATCCCTACTAGAAGGAGGGTCTTCTGTCTGAGATCGTGACAGGCTCAACGCAGTAAGATAGAACAACATCTTTAGTCTCATTCTTTTGTTGCAATTGTTATCCAGAACGTTACTGATCGGTGTATTTTATATACACCTTTTGAGTCATTTTTAGTTAGTATTTTACTCATTTCATTTATGTTTAGTATAGTATTAGAGCCGTTTTCCTTTCTTTTGTGTCACAGCGGTCAGAAATGGAGAAATGACAAAAAGAAGATGAAATGAGCATAAATGAGATGAAATTGCACACTAAAAGGGCCAAGAAATGAAGCCTAAGAAGTTCCGGGAAGTATAGAAGAAATCAGACGAAGACCGGACGAAAAAAGGACGAAGAAACGAAAAATCCGGAAGAATGCCGTCACCGGCGCCGCGTCGCCTGGCAGAAGCGCCGCGGCGCCCAATGTTCTGCGGAGTCCGAAAGTTGCAGATTCTTCAGCGCCGTGGCGCCGGATTGCAGGGCCACGGCGCCGACGCGGGATTTCTGAGTTTTGGGCCGAATTTGACACGTTTTCAGGATCCAAAAGAGATAACTTTTCCTACCTACATAATCCTTAATCCTTTACCTAAAGGATTTCATAACTTTTCCTTAACCATTTACCTAAAAGATTCCATAACTTTTCCTACCTACATAATTCCTAACCCTTTACCTAAAGGATTCTTGGGCTATAAATAGTCTCTACATCATTAGAAGAATTCATTCCATCCACACTTGACAAATTCCATTCTCCATCCATCATTCCATTCTCTATCCATCATTCCATTCCATTTCATCTTGTAAATATTCCACAACACAATCCTTGGATGCTAGATGGCTTGGAGACTTGTTCTTGAGTATTTTTTTTTCTTTTGCTTTGTTTATTTCAGTTCATGTATGAAGATTATATTAGTTCTTAGCGTGACTATGGCTAGAAGCTAATTACTTTGTTAGAGATTTCCTTGTGATTCTCTTGAAACTTTTATTCATGAATTAATAAATTAGTTGATTTCTTCTTCACTTGTTTAAGATTTATTCAATAGTTGTTTTGATTGCTTGATAATTAATTGATCACTAGTTATCATCACTTATATGAGTTCTAATCGAAATCTGAAAGAGGAGATTGTGAATATGCTATAATTGAATAAACATAGGTTTAAATCGTGGATGAAAGTACCCGATACTTGTGTAGCTTAATAGGTTATTGCTCTTAATCCTCCTTTGTAGTCAATATTGTCACCGAAAGGTAGAAGAGTTCTCCATTGGGGTTGAGTGTTTATATTACCTTAACAGGAGTATAAAACGGTCTAGTTAACATGCTATCTTAACATAGAAGAAGAAATTAGTCTAACTGTATTAAAGATTAAATAGAGTGGATAGTTGATGATCTTGGAAGCCCTAATTCTCCGTCATAACTGATTTAAATCAAAGCATTTTTATAATTAGTTTATTTCCTGCATTATTAGTTTAGAATTCTAACTCAATTAACGTTAACCAAATAGAAACTAAAGGATAGATAATCGGTACTTGAAAACCAGTCCCTGAGGACGATATTCGGTCTTACCCAGACTATATTACTTGTCACGACACGTGCACTTGCGTTTAGTGTGTGCATAAATCGCGCATCAGTTACCTGGGCGTTTTCTTTGGAAACTGTCAGGAGTAGGGAAAACAATATTTCCTTGATCAAAAACAATATAACCAGCAACAATGCCTTGAATAACAGTAGTGCATTGAACAACAATAACATAACTAGAAACAAAATTGTTGACAAGAGTAGAACCAGAACTATCAACAGAATTGCTAACAGAACAGTTGGCAGAAATAGAGCCATACCCAAAATTAGAACTAGAACCGGAAACACAACTGTTGACAGATATCTTTCGAACACTCACAAAATCTTATCTTAAAATTGTAGGTAAAAAATGTAGTATCTGACTTAAAAAGAATCAAACAATGCTGAGTCGAGAAATGACTTTCTGTCTTTAAGACAAGATTGCTTCGTATATATGATTTTACGGTAATAAAAAATAGTCTCCCAAGATAAAACAACGACTATCAACAAAGTAAAGCAAATTATGTTGATTCTAGCGAAGAAATAAATATAGAACAGATTGTTGATTGTGTGTGTTTCTGTTTCTGATTTTCGTTACATAATAGAAGAAAGAAAAGAGTTTTTGTAATCTATGTTCTCTGTTACAGAAGAGTTATGTGTGTGTTCGAACTTGAAAAGAAGGAAAGAAGATTTCTGTATTTCTTATCTGATTCGAACTTGAACAGAGGAGTTCACTATTTATGGAAGAAGAGGGGCAAACCTGACCGTTAGTTGCAATGTTTCAGAATCGTTGCAACTTTCTGAAAACAGTCTCTTTCCAAGAAATAGCATCATGAGAAGATAAAGCTTCTTGTAAAGTGAGAGGGTCATCTCCAACATTAAAAACATAAAAATCACGGCCAAAATCTTTTTCTACTCTAGCTCTTTTACTTCTTCTTAACTCAAAATCATAATTTTATTTATTTTTCAAAACAAAAGTAAAAGAACTAGGTAGTGACAAAATATTGTATTATGTCCTATGACTACCACTATTTTTAGAATCAAATGAAAATTTATTTTCATGAAAAATAGCATCACATGATTCTATTACTATATTAGCTTCAAGACTAAAAAATCTATATGCTATATTATTTGAAGCATAACAAAAAAAAAACCATAAGTACTAACTTTTTTACCCAATTTAGTAATTTTGGGATCCATTAGCCTTACATAGGCTAAACAACCCCAAACTCTTAAATATCTCAAATTTAGCTTGTGACCTATCAGGCTATCACGGTCCAAAATTCTATTTGTGTCTTGAGGGCACCTACCCTGAATCTGTAGGCGAACCCCATTCATAATAAATAAATTAAATGATAAACAATGCGGAAAAACAAAGGACAATTTAAAATACTGACAAGTCTTGAATACTTAATACAAAAACCTTAGAAACATCCCACAAAATCGGATTGTCATGAGTATAGAGCTACTAAAAAGATTACAAAGTTAGAAACTTATACATCATACTGTATGAAATATAGGACAGAAAGTAAATAATAAACTGAAGGAGTTCTAATGATGGGATAGTGTCTGCAGCTCACCCTGGACTCCGAAGAATACTCTCCAATGCACTGCGTCTAAGCTCCGCTCGCGTCTGAATCAGTACCTGCACATAGAGTGCAACAAGTGTAGAGTGAGTACGGGAAACACGTGTACCCAACAACATCATCGAACGACCCTAACTATATCGGTGGCGAGGGTTGGTACTTTCCGATACTTCTCTACTAAGTTAGTTAACTAAAGTGTAAGCAAATCAAATATGTAACTCCATAAGTAAAGTCTTATAGTTCATTAAACCACGAGGGTCATCAGTCAAGTCATTCTAAAGTTCTCGACTTACTAAGGATGAAGCCAAATTACTACTACCGAATCCAATCTAAACCTCGTTCAGGGCGTCTAATCCAATAAAGGTTCTAACTTTTCATCAGCTAAGGAACATGCATTCATAGAGATTCAATCTTTACATTATTTAAGACAATATATATTAATCAAGGTTAAGTCTTTTTATGTTCTAGAACAAGTATTGTCATAAAGATTCTATCTTTCCATCCTTTAACTAAGGCTACCCATAAAGATTCTATCTTTACATTCGTTGCACTACAAAAGTCGTTAAGATTCTAGCCTTCTCTCACTTTCAAGAAAGTAAACCATAAAGTCTCATATTTATGTTTACATCAAGAATAAATTGTACAGTTTTAGTATTTTCTTCCGCTAAGAGTAACCTGAACATAAAGTCTACAACTTTACATCACCGAGTACAAATAGCATAAATTACGCATCTAGAAGAATGTATGAAATGCAATGTAGATGATATTTATGCAATGCAATAGCCATATGTGCCCGATATACATACGCTCATGTAGTAGGTGTCACGTAACCCATAGGGGACTCATGAGGTCCATATACCCATCCAAAATTTTCCATCGGATCCCAGCTATGTGGTATTATCATCATCCGAAATTTCTCATCGGATCCCAGCTCTGTGGTTATAATATCATCATCAATCATCACTCTTTTACCATGTATCATATCTAGTAACCGTCTTTCAAGCCCCTATATCAATATTCAACAGTTCAATGCCAATAATAATAGTTTGAATGAATGCAATGGATATGAGTACACCATGCAAAAACATAATCAATACAATCAATATTATAAATTCCTTTTCAAGTATTTAGACGAGATGTAGAGTGATGAATGCATGACACATCAAATCATAATAAGCTATCGAACAAGGCTACGAGCCCAAATAAAAAAGCAAACATGCAACCTAAGTGGATTTATACACCACGCTTACGGCTCGAAGGCTAACTATTAATCTCGATCATGTACAACATACTATGTTACTTTAACTACCCTTTTAAGTACACTGGTACTGTACAAGTGCTCGCCACCTTACTAATATGGGACCTCCAATTCCCCATTACTCCTCTTAATTATTAAACCACCATAATAAATACTATATTAAGGTCTAGTAAGTCTCAATTTACCTTATATTTGAAGTCTTACAGCTCACGAATGCTTCCAACTCAATCCGCGCGAAGATTAAACCACCTGGGGACTCTATGTCCAAGCTCACCAAAAGAGTTCCACCTAGTCAAAATAGTAATATACGGAGTTAGATGAGTCAAACAATATCCATATTGCTATACTTAATTCTGAAATTCAAAAAATGGACCCAAAAAGCCAATTCCGAGCCCAAAAGAGCAAAACTGAAATTTTATTTAAAAATTGGATTACGCATAACTTATATAGTATAGATCCAGAAAATCCATTCAAAAAGTTTTTATCTTGATTCTCAAATTCATGATTTACCACTTTTCAACTTTTGGGTTCAAAATCCCATTTTTTTCCAACCAAACACAGATAAAATTATTAACAAATGGAAATAATATTGGAAATATGTCAAAATAAAGGTTGGATACTTACCCCCTTATCGAGACGAGAACATCGCCGTGAAAATCACTTCCATTGAAGCTCTATAACTCAAGATGTGATGAAATTATCAAATGGATGAAGTCTGAATTTTTAACACAACAATTTTCACATTAGCAACCAGATTTCCGCTTCTGTGACCACGTATTAGCGAATGGATTTCTGATTATGCGACCTGCATTAGCGACCGGATTTTCGCATCTGCGACCACACAAGAAATCAGTAATTTTCTCTAACATTAAAATGACCATAACTTCCTCATATGATGTCAAATTTCGACGATTCAAGTTTCTACGGCTCAAAAATTGCGATACGCATCTAGTCCAACAATTAAAACTAAATTCCAACATCAAATAGATATAATGGTACATCAAAGAGTCGAAGGTGAGTGACTTATAACAACGACTCAAATACCTATACTTGACTAAACGAAATCCAAATCCAATTCCGAAAGTTCCTACAAATCACAAATGATGATATGAAGTTGTTCAAACACTCCAAACACCCAAATGAGGTTTTTAAGACACACTTATCCACAAAAACATCATAACTTTCTCAAAATGACATAAACCTCTACTGAGTACCCAAATTTCACCCGAACCCCTCGGGACCCAATTCAATGACTCGACTAAGTTATAAATGTTGACACCCAATTTTGACCCTCTTTTTCGATTATTTATCGTAAAATTAAACCATTTTATTTATTTATTTTCACAACCCATATTAAAATAAAATACCCAAAAAATCTACCCGAATCAAATAAACTCCCAAATTCAATCCTTAAAAAAATCTGAAACCCAATCTAGCCCAAACACTCATCCAACCCACCCCATTCACGCTCATTTTTCTGAAGCCCATTTCCCCTTTATTTCTTTTCCAGCCCACCCATTAATTCTCAAGACAAAACTCATAATACCCTAAAGCTCCAAAAACCAGAATGCAGCCGCTGCACCCTTCCTCCTTCTCTCTTCCAATTTTAGAATAGCAACTAAACCACTTTCAACCATAGCCAGACATTACCCACTCCATTTCCGTGCTATGAACCACGTGAAATCTAAAAAGTCCATCAAACGTTCGAATTTGAACGATTTTTGTTTGACTAGTTTTCAAAATATGAGCTAAAAAATCCCGCCCAATAAACCCTAATTCAATTCTATAAATACTAAGTTATAGAGTCCATGAAGGACACACCAAGAGAGATCCGCCTCTGCTACCCCTAAAACCTTCAAATATTTTCATTTCAACCTTCTGGAATAGAAGCTTAAGATAACTCTTCCAGCCGCCGCATTGTCTCAGTTCGTTGCACCAAAAAAAGGTCTGTAAACTCAACTTCCTCTAAATCTTAATTCCTGTATTTTCATATGTTCTCCGTTAATCATGTGTAGTTGAATTTATTGTTGTCTGATGACATCTATGTATTGTATCGAATTAGTTCATCTAGATTTTTAGTATTTTTGGGTGGTGTAATGTATATATAATCTGCTAAGCATGTTATAAATATTAGTTTAAGAGAGTATGATTTCAACTGTTTAAGTATTTGTTGTGATCTTCACTGTTAGTTTGGAAGTATTTTACATGTTTTAAAGTTATTGTTTCCGTTTACTTTCAAGAATATACTGAATAATTTCCCCCCTTTTACCTGTGATATAAAGAGAGATTTTAAACTTTACTCTCTCTCCACTTCGTATCTTATTTTCTACTATACACTTATGACTTACTTCACTTCAATATATTTTCTTTTCATACATGATGATTACAATACCCAGACATAGTGGCATAAACTGGAACAATTGACTTTTAGTAGAAGAAAAAATTTGTATGGAAATTCTTGATTAAATGTATTTTGTGGGGAAATAGCATTTGGATTGCTTGTAATGTGCAGCCTTGAAAATAACACAAGAACTTAGCCATTCTCGTGTAAATTTACATCTTTTTATTTATGTGTGTATTTTTATATTCTGTCTACTAATTCTTATTTTTTTTTGACATGAAATGCATCGGGAGCATGTGAAGAGTCTCATTATGAGACTCAATGCAACCATGACGAAACGAAGATCCGCATCCATATCCCTCGCATTCCCGCAATGTTCTAAAAGACGCTAGGCGGAGGCTTGACAGCGCCTGGCCGCCTAGCGCCTAGACGGATTCCTAGGCGGGGGCCTAGGCGGATGTATTTTTTTTAATATTTTACATCAATTGTATATATATAATATTATCATATATGTATAAAATATATAAATCATAAAATCAATACATTCTTAAGTAGTTAATAAATTCATAAATCATTAAAGTACCTTTAAGACGAACAACATGAGCAAAAATCAAAATTCTATGTCTTCGTTACCAAGATCTCCAATATCATGCTCTTCATTGTCCGATTCAAAGTCAAACTCTCATCATCTCCCTCATCCTCCGTGCCATCGGATAAAAAATCATCTTCTTCGGGCTCTCTTACTTCTAAAACTTCTTCAACATTGCGAGCACTCCTTCTTGGTTGCAATTCTTCATTTGCTCCCGATGCTTCACTCAACAAGCCCCATGTAATCCCCTGTCACGACCCAATTCAAAAGTCGTGATGACACCTACCCTATTCCCCTGAGTAGGCGAATCACATTCTCGATTTCAGTTTAATCAGCGGAAAATAAAATAACGAAAAGAATTTATTAAGTCTTAAATACGAAATTTCCCAAAATTTAGTCAAACGGGTACAAGAGCACTAAACATAATCTGAAATAAAAGTTTGAAAAATAAATGCCCGAAGGCTACATACTATCTGTCTACTACAAAAGAAAATGGAATCAACTAAGAAGCCTTTTAGGGGCCACGGATGATCAAGTAACTCACCCTGAATGACTGAAAAATGTCACCCTCGCGGATCAGCCACGGGGCATAGAACTGGAACCTGGATCATGCTCTGCACTCAATAAAAGTAAGTAGTATCAGTACAACACTAGTACTGGTAAGCATCATAGGCCAACAGTGATTAGATAACGCATGAAGAAGTTGAAACTAACAAGTAGCACATAGAACAAACATGCATGGTCACGTATCATAAACAGGTAAAGTGTAAAGAAATCGAGAATCAACCAAGACAGATATAATTTCACCAAATGATCAGTCAATTATAAGAGTAGATGAATGCAATGCAGTAGTCACCTCTCTCTCTTACTCCAATCTCGTACACACATGCTAAGCGGTGCATGACCATGGCCCGTGGGGACCCGAAGTCCATGTACCACTCGTGCTCTCGGATAGAACCTCGGAGGTCAATCACGCTCTCGTGAAACCTCGGAGGCAATCACTCCCGCCTCCCAGAAACCTCGGAGGCAATCACTCGCTCTCGAGAAACCTCGGAGGCGATCACTCCATTCTCCTGAGAAACCTCGGAGGCTATTAATATCATCACAACAATAATATAGAAAAAATAAGACAGACATGATATCCGTCTCAACACATATCACAAATAGATAATCGACAAGTACAAGTCATATCAAGTGATAATCACAGAAAATAATACATATGGCGATAAGCCCACATAACAGCTGACGAAACCAACGTAATTGTAATTTATCTCCACTTCATGCCCGAAGGCCTATCATGCTATCCCTGTCATTTCCTACAACTACATACGATTCTCTAATCAGAGTCTAACTAAAGTAAACCGTAACCTACCTCAATGCCGAGCGGGTGCCACAAACAATCAAGCAAATGTCTTTCCCTTGCGTAGAGCCTCTGAACGCTTCGAATCTAGAAAATATGTGAACTACGTTATAATACGAATCTAAAGACACCCACCTTGCTATATTTATATTAACAATATTTTTACCATTTCAATTGTCTGACTAAACCCCTACACATATAAAAATATTAGCATAACTTAAGGAATTTCAAATACCATTTCTTTCTTTCAACTTTCCAGATTTTTTTTGATAAAACAAGGCAGAACTTTGAACAGTCATATCTTTCAAACCACAAGTCGGAACTTTGAACAGTCATATCTTTCTTCGGGCTCTCTTACTTCTAAAACTTCTTCAACATTGCGTGCAATCCTTCTTGGTTGCAATTCTTCATTTGCTTCCGATGCTTTACTCAACAAGCCCCATGTAATCCCCTATCACGACCCAATTCAAAAGTCGTGATGACACCTACCCTATTCCCCCGAGTAGGCGAACCACATTCTCGATTTCAGTTTAATCAGCGGAAAATAAAATAACGAAAAGAATTTATTAAGTCTTAAATACGAAATTCCCCAATCACGGTCAAGCGGTACAAGAGCACTATCGGTGCGGAATAAAAGTCCGAAAAATAAATGCCCGAAGGCTACATACTATCTGTCTACTACAAAAGAAAATGGAATCAACTAAGAAGCCCTTTAGGGGCCACGGATGATCAAGTAGCTCATCCTGAATGACAGAAAAATGTCACCATCGCGGATCAGCCACGGGACATAGAACTGGAACCTGGATCATGATCTGCACTCAACAAAAGTGCAGCAAGAGTAGTATCAGTACAACACTAGTACTGATAAGCATCATAGGCCGAAAGTGATTAGATAACGCATTAAGAAGTTGAAACTAACAAGTAGCACATAGAACAAACATGCATGGTCACGTATCATAAATAGGTAAAATGTAAAGAAATCGAGAATCAACTAAGACAGATATAATTTCACTAAATGATCAGTCAATTATAAGAGTGGATGGATGCAATGAAATGCGATGGTCACTCTCTCTCTATCGATCTCGTGCGCATGCGTAAGGCGGTGCATGACCATGACCCGTGGGGTGGACGCGAAGTCCATGTACACTCGTGCTCTCGGATAGAACCTCGGAGGCAATCACGCCTCTCGGCGAAACCTCGAGGCGATCACTCGCTCTCGTGAAACCTCGGAGGCCAATCATTCACGCTCTCCGGCAGAAACCTCAGAGGCCAATCATTCACGCTCTCCGGCAGAAACCTCGGAGGCCAATCACTCCCGCTCTCCGGCAGAAACCTCAGAGGCCAATCACTCCCGCTCTCCGGCAGAAACCTCGGAGACTATTAATATCATCACAACAATAATATAGAAAAAATATGACAGGCATGATATCCGTCTCAACACATATCACAAATAGATAATCGACAAGTACAAGTCATATCAAGTGATAATCACAGAAAATAATACATATGGCGATAAGCCCACATAACAGCTGACGAAACCAATGAAATTGTAATTTATCTCCACTTCATGCCCGAAGGCCTATCATGCTATCCCTGTCATTTCCTACAACTACATACGATTCTCTAATCAGAGTCTAACTAAAGTAAACCATAACCTACCTCAATGCCGAGCGGGTGCCACGAACAATCAAGCCAATGTCTTTCCCTTGCGTAGAGCCTCTGAACGCTTAGAATCTAGAAAATATACGAACTACGTTATAATACAAATCTAAGGACACTCACCTTGCTATATTTATATTAACAATATTTTTACCATTTCAATTGTCTGACTAAACCCTTACACATATAAAAATATTAGCATAACTTCAGGAATTTCAAATAACATTCTTTTCTTTCAACTTTCCAGAATTTATTTGGTAAAACAAGGCAGAATTTTGAACAGTCATATCTTTCAAACCACATGTCATATTTATCTCCGTAAGATCTCAAACTGACGGGAACAAAGAGATCTATAACTTTCATTCAGCCCATATTTTCGTATTCCTTACGGATTTGTACAGTTTTCACGTTTTATATGTTGTGTCGCCTTGGTTTCGGTAAAACGAGGCAGAGCTTTAAACAGTCATAACTTTCAAACCATAAGTCGGATTTATCTCCGTAAGATATAAAACTGACGGAAACAGAGTAATCTACAACTTTCATTCAGCCCATACTTTTATATTCTTTACAGATTTATACATCTTTCACGTTTTTACCAACTGCTGTAATGATAATTCCTCAAGTTTCTCTTGTTCAAACGCATTGTGGAATTTTTGTGTAATGACTCCTTAAAACAAAAATTGATTTCATTCTACAATACATCATTATAAGGATTATAAATAGATTAACTCAACCATAAACATAGATTCTAACCTGAATTTAATAGAGCGTTTCATTTTCGTTTCCTGCTAGTAGGGTTTTCTTGATTTTCTTGCCTTTCTTTCTTGTTTTTGCTGGTGTCTCGTTTCTCCTCCCCTTCTCTCTTTTATTTTCTTTCTTTTCATTTCTTTGCTGCTTGCAGCATTTTCTTCTCTCTTTTTCTTTGTTTTTTTTGTGCACGTTCTTTTTTTCTTTTAGCTAATAGAGCTGCTAGGTTTCCTCTTTGAACGTTTTTCCTCTCCCATTTTGTTTAGTAATTTAGCCGTGCCCTTTTGTGGGATTGGCCCACTTAATCCCTTAGTTAATTTCATGCACATATCCCATATTAAAATCATCTAATTAAATACCCTATAGTCTCATACTCCTTTCGTAGTTTTAAAGTGTTAAACGACCAAACGGGTCGTTACATTAGATACCAATCAAACAATCGCTCGTCTTCGAGCGACAAGGTAGGGGTGGAGGAAAAGAGATATCCGAACTGTCGAACAACTGAGGATATCTACTCCGCATATCCGCCTCGGTCTCCCAAGTGGCCTCCTCAACTTTCTCACTTGCCTATCCAAGATTGCTACCGTCTCTTCCTCGAATGGTAAGGAAAGTATTAAAGTTGTTGAGCATCAAGAATCTATGTTATAAACCTCGTGTAAGCCTTCGTGGCAATGATCACGCTGATAGTTACGCTTGCTCATTATATCTATCAAATTTTCGATTAACTTAGCTAAAAATTAACTCTCCATTTCATGGCCGAAAATTTTCCCGTAGCTAGTTCCCATAAGTTTACACTGACTCTGATCGAATTGCTTGATTTTGATTATAACCACATCTCTGAACGAAATTAATTGATTCCACAAATACTATCATCGTCACCACAATCCCTCAGTTGTAGCCGCAATCCATTATCAAATATGTACCAGTTAATTATCTTGATTCTACTTACTCTTCTTTCACACCTTCTAATATCGTCATTAGTACAAAAAAAATTCATATAAAATACGTTGTCACCCACCACAGTTTTAATCGTGACTCGTTCTCGCCAGAAAGAATATGTGCAAATCTTTGAGCCAGTTCTAAATATTTTTGACATTATCCAAGGCCTATCACACTAATTTCAAATATGTTAGTTTTGTCGAGCTGAAGCTACTGAGTCAGCACTCATCGTCCAATTCCTCTTAAACCTTCAAATGACGTATTGTGTGCATCACTCTAGTGATTATTTTATCATCCCACATTTGTCAAAAATCAGTCCATCATCTCAACAACTTTCCACATCTATTTGTAACTCTTCAGTATAACACTAAGTACATGTGCAAACCGTTAGAACGGTTCGTAAAGTTGCCATCAACTAAATATTATCAAATCTCCTTATAAACTCCAATAAGCCTGATAGACCCATTATATCTCTATCCTGAAATAAAATCTATCATCTTTAAAAATGGGATACTAGGATACCGATAAGCCTATCTGGTAATGCATCCATAAGCCACTTGACCCTAGATGAGCAGATCCGACCAAATGTAAAATGTAAAATTTCTCGAATATCACTAGTAGTCACTCGAATTGATTCCGAACATTAACAGTATAAGTAGTGAGCCTTCCAAAAGTCTGTGATGACTCATTCCGTCCATTTTCTCTTGAATAATCAATCTTGTGTCGTCACTCTAACTATTTCACCCAACTCATTAACTTGGTACAACTATATCATTCGACTTAAATCTTCATGTTTTTCCATTAACCCTACTAGTCACACAAATTTGATAAATCCTTATAAAAATCAAAATACTTTAAGTCCTCCTTTTTGTTCTTTCACTTATCTCATCCACCACTCCGAATACTTTGATATATGGCTTTTGACCTTCTACCCTTCACAATCGTAACAACTCTGAGTGCGATGTCTCATCACACCCTTACAAAAATCCAAAAGTACCCAATCTTAAAATTTTACATGTCTCACTCCAATATCCCTATGTTATTCGTACTTGAAATGTTCAATCATGCTATCAAGCTAGAAACGTTTCGACATAGTCTACTAACATGACACATTTTCGCCTCAAAAATATACATCAACTACAAGTTGCAGAGATTCCTAGATTTCCTCTTATTTATCAACTCTAGCCCATCAATTAAATAATACTAGAAAATTACCTATTTTGGTACAACACACCACCTTTCCATCAATCTTATCATGTTAGTCATCTGAATATTACACCTTACCAGTCACCAATCGTAACACCCCCTGACACTTCGTCATAACACTTAGTCAAGTTCCATAGACTTTCCTCTTCAGTAATATTTATCGATTACACTCCAACCAAATGACGCATGACAACGCCGCCATACTCCATACCTAACTCAAGTACTCTCATGTCTTCAAATTTAAATCCTTTTTTTTCTTTCTGAAGATGTGCCTTAATACTTCCAATTCGAATCCAAACATGCCTCATCTTAATTCTTCAATTTTTCATGTTCCATTCACAATCACTTCTACCATTAACAATTATAAGATCTCTGAGTGCAATACCTTATTACGCCTTCAACAATCTAAACTATCAAATCTTACACCTACATCTTTCTTACCTCGCATAATTACTCTAAGTCATTCATATCTGAAATACTCAACTGCACTATCCAACCATCGATTCTTCGACACCGTCCATTACCCCCGACATAGGTCTTATCTCGAAACTATGCCTTCAGCTCCAATTGTAGAGATTCTTCCTCAATCATTCTTATCACTATTTCACTCTAACTGCAAGATGTAGTACAAGGTCACCAATGACTCGTGCATGCTGCAAGTAGTTGTGCTGCTTTCCTTCCAAGCCAACGAGTGAGATGCATTTTCCTTAAATCCTTCTCTATCATACTACATTCAAGATTACCTTTATCATTATCAACCAAAATCACTCAAACCGACCCATGGTGAATCAAGAAGTTATACATCCTTAAAAGTAACTGAGCCAATCATGGAGATAGTAGTAAACCACCATCTGGAGCATTTAAAGGTCCCTCTTGCTTACTTCAATATTTAACTGAGCACTTTTCCAACCTCAATATAATTGTACATATCATTTCCCACGAAGCCTATCTAACCACAGTACCGACCAAACCTAATCATACCCACACAGTTAATTCTCGTTGTTATACTACTTCAAACCACCGTCGACTTAGTCCATAAAATGTAGGGTGATCTCTAACTCATGCGCCCAAAATATCGATGTCCCCATATAGATCATAGCAGTTTCCTTATACGTTCCTTAGCAGATGAATTACCCTTCCATCTAATTCGTAAGTTTACCAACTGAATATAAACAGCTGAGGGTCCCTTGGTGAATCCACTGTCCTTTTTTTTTCTTTCCCAGAACTAACCCTTAATTCGTCGCTTTAATTTTACCTTGTAACTAGAACATGTTACCATGTACTATCACTTGTAGAAGCTTGTCGAGCCTAATAAACTTACAAAATACTCACATTTCCTCCCCCAACTTAAGTGTAACAACCGAAAATTCCGTAAGTAATTCATTTTCACCCTCGTCTATCGCTAGAATCATTCCACTAGTCAGTTATTGTTCCTTCCCCAAAAATATACACGCAATCCACCCAACTAATCAAATTATGTTCTTTTAGCATTCCTTTCATAACTAACATAATCTCACACCGGATAATCAAGCTCACCGTTCAACAATGATTTCTCATCGCCCTACACCAAAATATCAAGTGAACTATCAACCCCGGACTTAACTTAAATAACACACCAAATTATTCCCACAATATTCAATCTTCCATAGTAACCTTTGACGGACGAGCACACCTATCACTTGGGCTCGCCATATTACTGAGAATGATCCATTTGAATTCCTTTACATTTTTGTCCCATCAAGTAGCTAAAGAGTCTTCACACACTCCCTATCACAAGTCCTACTTCCTCATACCTCATCACGAAGGTCCTCCTTCATGCTAATGTGCCTCCCCGTGATTTCCTTCATAGCCTCATCATTTGTTCACTTTGTCCGGTAAAAGATTCATCCTAGTTTTTCTTTACCTCCAGGATATTAATATATGTTCCATCCTATTGTATCCCAATAAATTGGATCTAATCAAGTGTCATCAACACTGAAACACACTTTTCAAATCAAGCAAAGTCACAATTGACTCCTCATGTCTAAACCCAAAAACATGTCCCCACTATCAGTCATAAAACAGAAGAACGAGGATAAGATACCAATCTGATTAAACTCGCACGAAAAGAATGAACCAGATACCAATCAGACTGAACTAGCACGAAAAGAATGAACTAGATACCAATCGGATTGAACTAGCACGAAAGGAGAAAGGAAGTGGAATGTTTCATAAATTTCCTATAGCCTCTCGAGGATGGGTACGAACGTCTACGTACCAATCCTCAAGACTCTACCAGACATTGCTCTTGTACTCATTAGACCGATTAACCTAAAGCTCTGATACCAACTTTGTCACGACCCAATTCACAAATCGTGATGGCACCTATCCTATTCCCCCGAGTAGGCGAACCACATTCTCGATTTCAAGTTAATCAACGGAAAATAAAATAACGAAAAGAATTTATTTAAATATGAAATTCCCAATCACGGTCAAACGCAGTACAGAGAAACCTTTGGGCGTAGTGCGGAATAAAAGTCCGAAAAATAAATGCCCGAAGGCTACATACTATCTGTCTACTACAAAAGAAAATGAAATTAACTAAGAAACCCTTCAGGGGCCACAGATGATCAAGTAGCTCACCCTGAGTGACTGAAAAATGTCACCCTCGCGGATCAGCCACGGAGCATAGAATTGGAACCTGGATCATGCTCTGCACTCAACAAAAGTGCAGCAAGAGTAGTATCAGTACAACACTAGTACTGATAAGCATCATAGGCCGACAATGATTAGATAACACATTAAGAAGTTGAAACTAACAAGTAACACATAGAACAAACATGTATGGTCACATATCGTAAATAGGTAAAGTGTAAAGAAATCGAGAATCAACCAAGACATATATTATTTCACCAAATGAGCAGTCAATTATAAGAGTGGATGAATGCAATGCAATGCAGTAGTCACCTCTCTCTCTCACTCCAATCTCGTACACACATGCTAAGGCAGTGCCTTCAAGCCATGACCCATGGGGGACCCGCGAAGTCCATGTACCACTCGTGCTCTCCGGATATAACCTCGGAGGCCAATCACGCTCTCCGGCAGAAATCTCAGAAGCCAATCACTCACGCTCTCCGGCAGAAACCTCGGAGGCCAATCACTCACGCTCTCCGGCAGAAACCTCGGAGGACAATCATTCACGCTCTACGGCAGAAATCTCGGAGGCTAATCACTCCCGCTCTCCGGTAGAAACCTCGGAGGCCAATCACTCCCTCTCTCCGGCAGAAACCTCGGAGGCTATCTATATCATCACAACAATAATATAGAAAAAATATGACAGGCATGATATCCGTCTCAACACATATCACAAATAGATAATCGACAAGTATGATCGGTGTATTTTATATACACCTTTTGAGTCATTTATAGTTCGTATTTTACTCATTTCATTTATGTTTAGTATAGTATTAGGGTCGTTTTCCTTTTTTTTGTGTCACAGCGGTCAGAAATAGAGAAATGACAAAAAGGAGATGAAATGAGCATAAATGAGATGGAATTGCACTCTAAAAGGGCCAAGAAATGAAGCCTAAGAAGTTCCGGGAAGTATAGAAGAAATCAGACGAAGACCGGACGAAAAAAAGACGAAGAAATGAAAAATCCGGAAGAATGCCGTCACCGGCGCCGCGGCGCCTGGCAGCAGTGCCGCCCTCTGAATTTTCCGAAACGCCTTTGATTTTTCGGCGCCGTGGCGCCCGACTGCAGGGCCACGGCGCCGACGCGGTATTTCTGACGTTTTGGGCCGAATTTGACACGTTTTCAGGGTCTAAAAGGGATAACTTTTCCTACCTACATAATCCCTAACCCTTGACCCAAAGGATTCTTGGGCTATAAATAGTTTCTACAACATTAGGGGGATTCATCCATCCATTGTACATACAACACAACTTAGGAGGCTAAGATTGGAGGCTTTTCAAGTATTTTCTTTTCTTTCTTTTGCTTTGTTTATTTCAGTTCATGTATGAAGATTATATTAGTTCTTAGTGTGACTATGACTAGGAGCTAATTAATTTGTTAGGGATTTCCTTGTGATCCTCTTGAAACTCTTATTCATGAATTTATACATTAGTTGATTTCTTCTTCACTTGCTTAAGATTTATTCAATAATTGCTTTGATTACTTGATAATTAATTGATCACTAGTTATCATCACTTATATGAGTTCTAATCGAAATCCGAAAGGGGAGATTGTGAATATGCTATAGTTGAATAAACATAGGTTTAAATCGTGGACGAAAGTACCCCGATACTTGTGTAGCTTAATAGGTTATTGCTCTTAATCCTCTTTTGTAGTCAATCTTGTCATCGAAACTTAGAAGGGTTCTCCATTGGGGTTGAGTGTTTATATTACCTTAACATGAGTATAAAACGGCTTAGTTAACTTGCTATCTTAACGTAGAAGAAGAAGTCAGTATAATTGTATTAAGGATTGAATAGAGTGGATAGTTGATGATCTTGGAAGCCCTAATTCTCCGTCATAACTGATTTAAATCAAAGTATTTTCATAATTAGTTTATTTCCTGCATTATTAGTCTAGAATCCAAACCAATTAACGTTAACCAGATAGAAACTAAAGCATAGATAATCGGTACTTGAAAACCGATCCGTAGGGGCGATATTGGTCTTACCTGCACTATATTACTTGTAACGATACGTGCACTTGCGTTTAGCGTGTGTATAAATCGCGCATCAAGTTTTTGGCGCCGTTGCCGGGGATTGGCGTACTTTCAATATCGATTTATCTTTTCTTATTTCTAATTTGGTTGCTCCAAACATCTTTTTATCACCTTTTGTTGTTTTCTTATTTTGCAGGTTAAATTAGAAAAAAAAAATTATAATTCAGGACACATGGACTACTACTATTAGAGACAGTGGAGTCATCAAAAACAGCTTAACCCACATGTTCTGGAAGAAGATCTAGATGAGTTGCAGGCAGACATACTCAGGCTCACCAAGTGCCAGTCTCAGTTCATGGATGAGACAAAAGTGTCCCTCGGAAATTTGGAGACACAAATAGGGCAACTAATGGATAGGATGAACAATACACTTCAAGAAAGTCTGCCTAGCAATACCGTTGTGGAAAGTGATAAGCAAATTGAGGAACCTGAACCACACCCAGCTGTTGAGGAATCTGGCGAGATAGTTAGTGTAGAGAAGGAAAAGATTACTGAGATCCAATTATTCACCTTTTTGGATTCTTTGGAAATTCTTTTTCCTGTACCTATTGCAAAAGAAATACCACCAGCGGTCACTGTTGATCCCCAAATAGAAAGTCCATACCATCAAGGGCACCCCCTAGAGTTGAGAGATGTAGGGAATTTCACTGATCCCTACATTATAGAGAGCCTAAAAGACAAGCATGACTTGTGTACTTGGAGGATAATCTTATATCTAAGGCCCTTGTTTGAAAAAGGTGTTGTAGGAAAAGTGAGACCTGCAACAAACACTGTGCGGATTGCAAGCAGTTCGCAGAAGGATCAGTCGGGCACTAGTAAAGGTTAATTGCGTCCGGCTAAAAGACGTTAAAGACAACGCTTGTTAGGAGGAAACCCAATGTTTTTAATTATGTTAGTTTGATTTTTGTCTTTAGTTTGTTTTATTTTGTCTTGAACAGTCTCACGGTCTTGGGTTCTTGTTTTGTGTTGTTGGATGACAGATGGACTGAAATCTAACTCTGAGGAAAAAGGAGCAAAAACGCGGAAAAAAAGGAAAAGTCGTCGTCAGCGCCACGGCGCCCAGAATCAACGCCGTGGCGCCGGAACTTCAGAGAGCCGCAGTACTTGGGGCGCCACCGCGCCGAATTGCAGGGTCGTGGCGCCGAAGGTTCATAGGCCCAGACGCAATGCATATTTCAGAATTTTTCCTCCCAGACCCCCGTTATGACCGCTGTGTTGTGTCAGTAAGTTGTCCCTATTTTTAGTCTTCACACATTGGGGATAATGTGTCGATTAAGTTTGGGGGAGTGTCTTATTGTTTTTGAGTCTTTTTGATTTGTTTTGTGTGTTTTTGAGTATTTTTGAGTCATTTTTTTAATTATTATTATTATTATTGATCATGCATGTTGTAGTCACTTGAAACGCCTAAATGAAGTAAAGTGGGATAATGTAATGGAATTAGAAGCAGAAAATTTGAACACTTAGGATAGATATGCCAAAAATTCATAAAATCGAACTATTTGAGGTATCTTGCTTGATTTATGCATTGTTAATGATTAAGCCTATGTGTCTGCTTGCTTGCTATTTGAGGCGAAATAGTTAGGATATGCATGTTAGGGAGATGACTCAGACATTTCTTTGTTAGCCTTTTCTTACCATTCATTACCTATCTGACATCACAATTGTATCACTAGTCAGCCACATTGAGCCAAAGATAAGATCTTTCTCTGACACCCTATAATTCCATATTTATGCCATAAGTGGAAAAAATTGAGTTGTTGGAATATAAAGTGTTGAAAAAGAGACAAAAGAGAGTGAACAATTTTGTTGCACCCCAATGAAAAATAATAATAAATAGGCAAAAGCCTAAGTTTGGGGGTGCCTGCTATTCATAATACACCTCATTCTTTCAAAACAAAAGAGGAGAAAGATATGTATGAGGTGAAAAAGAGAATCAAAAGAAAAGGGAAGAATCGAAAGCAAAAAGAGCTTATGGTATGTAAAGTGAGCCTAAATGCCTATTTTTACCTACCCCTGCCTAAACTTATATTACAACCCTGAAAAGCCCTGAAGATCTCTAATATGTGTATCCATGATTAGTGGAGAATAACAAGTGAACATGCCATATGATTTTGAATCATGCATAGTTAGGTATTTTTACATCCATTGAGCATGATTGAATTGAATTAGCGAAATATCTGACTTGAGTGTTTAGAATGCTAAAAATCCATGCTATATGTTCATGCATATTATCCTACTAACCTTCATGCTTTTCTAAGTGACAATTGTGCAGCAAATTGATCAGTGTCTTTGAGTCATTTTATTTTCTTTTCTCTCGTGTCTTTATTTCTATCTTTTTGAGCTTTACTCGAGGACGAGCAAATTTTAAGTTTGGGGGTTTTTGATCGGTGTATTTTATATACACCTTTGAGTCATTTATAGTTAGTATTTTACTCATTTCATTTATGTTTAGTATAGTATTATGGTCGTTTTCCTTTCTTTTGTGTCACATCGGTCAGAAATGGAGAAATGACAAAAAAGAGATGAAATGAGCATAAATGAGATGGAATTGCACACTAAAAGGGCCAAGAAATGAAGCCTAAGAAGTTCCGGGAAGTATAGAAGAAATCAGACGAAAACCGGACGAAAAAAGGACGAAGAAACGAAGAAATGGAATGGCCGACTCATACACCCACCTAGCCACATATTTGTGCACTTGAAGTGTTCTTTCTTTGGAAAGAGCATCATGTATGTTTTGTTGCCTAGTTTTTGCTCTTTCATCCATACAACTATCATCGGCATTTATTTTGGTAGTATATCTATCCATAAGACCAAGAGAACGAGCTGGTCTCATGGTTCCTCCCTCTTCCATGTTATCAACGTCATGTGAATGTAGAACCTCAACCTCCACCTCACTTCTTAAGGCTACATCCTCCTCTTTCTTTTCCATTTTTTTCTTTTTTGTTCCATCAAGTGCCGCTTTACATCGTTCCTTATCTTCTTTAGACGCCTTTGAGTAAGGAGCGATGTTTCCTCTTATGTTGGAAATATGAAGTTTAATTCTATAAACTCCCCCACTATATTCCTTTGCACACAACTTACACCTCCACTTATCTTGGTTCATTGGGTTGGAAAACATCCCATATTCCCACCCAATATCATCACTACTTCTCTTTAATTTGGAAGAAGTCGACTCTTGATTCTCAATTGGATTAGAACTCATTTTTGCAAATTAATAACCTGCAAAATATTAAAATAAGTCCATTAACAAATAAAATAATCAATCAATAAAATAATTATTTTCAAAATGAGTAAATGACAAATGTTCACATTTCACAAATGACAAATCAGAAACTGCTGAAAATGTGTTACATGTTAGTCGTGAAGTTTAGATGAGCGCAAAGAAGCAATAGTAGAGTTCTCTTTAGTTTTGAAAGTTATGACAAGAGGATAAATCTCCAAACATACAAAAAAACTTTACTGCACAATGGTTCCCAGGTTTCAAATAGCTCCATCAGTTCATCGACACGTTGAGCAAACCCAGCAAACGCTTTCTGAAGCAGCTCGCCAGAAGTTGTTTCAACATCAACGATGGAGTCGAGAATCGCCACAAATGACAAATCATTCACTATATATTTATATTATTAACTTATTACTAGTCTATTTATACTATTACTAATAAGTTTGTAAGTTAACTAATTTATACTAAATTTTTATTATTTTTTCAGATTTAAGGCAGCAGGGCGACAAGGAATAACCGTAGAACAAAAAAAAATTTGGGTCGGGTCGCGGAGAGACGGGAAACAGACAGGAAAAAAAGAAAAAAAATTGATGATTAAAAAGTGAAAGAAGAAGAAATAGAAGATATGAAGTAAAAGAAGAAGAAATAGAAGATATGAAGTAAAAGAAGAAGAAATAGAACTAACCTTGAAGCTTCATTGACGATTTTTAGGGTTTTTTGTATTCTTGAATGTTGAAAATTGATTCTTGAAGACTTAGGGTTTTTTTTCTTCGCTGCTTGCTGTTGCTGATCGATCGATCTCTCTGAACTTTCTGAAAAAACGCCCCTGTTTTGGTGTTAGATTGGGCAAAACAATCGGGGGTAAAATCGTAATTTTACCCCTATTAAAACAAAAAAAATCTGGGGGACCAGCGCCTAGCGCCTAGGGCCAAATTGGGTCGGGTGAGCAGCGCCTAGCGCCTAGGCGGCCGCCTAGGAAGATTTTTAGAACATTGCATTCCCGACTTCAGAATTCCAAAACAAAATGGGTCGGATTACAATGTCACTCGTCCTACGTCGTCTTTATCATTACTCCTTTTAATTCCGTCTTTTATCTCCTTCTCATTGTGATATGCAATCTTTTACGAATATTGAAATGTGTAAAATAGGTAGACTTAAGACCAATAGATTAAAGGGGAGAGTAGCTTAAAAACGGAAATTTATTTTTCATATCTCTAAAACATGCTTTTTAATAATTCCTTACAAACACATATTTTCATAAAACTTTACAACATATAATTTTCAAACAAATTACTTTTCATGCATTTTTAAAACAAACATCATATAAATTCTTCAAAAAATATATACATCTTTCAAGTGATTATTTGCAACATCCTTTCTTAACTTTATCCTTTCAAAAACATGCATTTTTATACATAATAATTAACCTAAGTTTGACCGGATAACCGTAAGTTAGCGGATCCTGAAGGATGCCTAGTCCCTTTCCCTTCGGATAATAAAGAACCTTTAACCAGAATCTCATAAATTTTGCAGACCTTTTAAAACGGAGTTTACATTTGCAGCATTTTAGTTAAATATTTAGGTGTCCTAATTCATCAAAATAATTAGGTGACGACTCCTTAAATACATCTAGGAATCACTCATATGTCTTACACCGTTATGACTCCGGTTAAAATGGGGTGTGACAATAAATCACATTCTGAATCTAACGAAATCGATGAAACATTGAAAAAAGACATATTTACCCAAAAGTCAACTTTTGGTCAAACTTATTTTTCTTAACTAAAGATCTTCTAATTTTGCTAAACGATCTGAAACTCACTCGATTGTCTCGGGAATCACGCCACCCATCCCTGCTAGTTACAAATACCGAGATGAAGCTACAGAAAGGTTGGTCTTGAGAAAATAAGTCCAAAAGATCAAAACGATCAAACATGTCATTACATTATCTACCATTTAAACACACGTTCGTCTTCGAACAGTAAAGAAAAGTACCAAATATGTCGTATAACACTTCTTGTCCTCTTTACCAGTCAGAACTTCCCTTGACTTAGTTTAAAAACCCGAAATTTCTTCCACAACTGATTTTCTTATATTTGAACTTACCACTCAAATCCCTTTACTTTTATTTCAACCACACCTCTGAAAGTAATTGATTGATCCTACGAGTTCTATCACAAATACTCCAATCCTTTAGTTGTTGCCACAATTCATTACCAAGCTTGTACCAGTCAAATACTCCAATTCCACTTATTTTTGTTCCACACCATCCAAAGTTGTCTTTAGTACTAAGAATTCATAGAAACTATATCATCATACACCATGAGTCTAAATCATGAATCTCTCTCATCAGAAAGAATATGCCTGTTCTCAGCCAACTCCCAACCTTTCTATAAAAACACTGACCTTATCCAATGCCAGCACTAATTCCAAATCCGTTAGTTTTATTTTATCGAGATGAAACTATTGAGCTAACTCTCATAGTCCAATTCCTCTTAAACTCTAAACATCGTAATATGCGCATTATCCCAAAGACTATCTTGATTTTCCAAATCTGTGGAAATCATCTGGTCATTCCAAGTTTCCCATATCCATCTGTACTTTCCCAAACCATCACCAAGTGTTCGCATAGACCATTAGAATTGTTCAAATAGTTGCGATCAACAAACTATGATCACATCAACTTGCAAACTCCAAATAAAGCCTGGTAACTCTGCAATATCTATATTTTGAACTATAAAACTATCAAATATTCCAAAATAGATTACTAGACTAGCCATAAATCATGAAAAGATAACCATAAGCCATTCCACGATATGTGAATGTCCTAATCTGGTGCAAAGTGCATAAATCTTCGAATGTCGCCAATAGTCATCCGAACTGACTCTAATCCCTCACAAAACCAATCGTAGAACTCTCATATGTCTGTGGTGACCGATCTCAATCTGTTTCTCGTGAATACTCAATGTCGCGATGTCATCCATGAATTTAGAGACTGAACCCTACCCAAGTCATCAACTTAGTACCGAAGAACTACACCTTATAACTTAAATCTTGTTGTTCTCAATTCACAATCGATACGAAAATTTGGCAGAACTCCATAGAGTCTAAATACATTGAATCTTCCTTCTTGCACTTTGACTTAACTCATTCACTAATCGGAATACTTCGATGCAAGGTCTGAAGCCTCATACTCCCCCTCCATAAACACTGAATCTTTGGTTTTAATACCCTCTTTACACTTTTATCAAATCCAAAAGTATCTGTTCTTTCAATCATATGCCTTACCACACACAAATACTCTCACGTCACTAATACTTGATGTACTCAACCATGTTATCTAGCCAGTAATGCTTCGACATAATCGAATATATTTTTGCTTCAAAAATATGACTTTAACCTTCAAACTTAATAGATTTGAAGCTTCCCTCTTATTAATCAACTCTATCTCATTCATTCAAGAATGATATGAAAATTAACCACCTTAGTACAACACAAGACGTCTTTCCATTAACCTTATCACGTCAGTCATCTAAAAGTCATACCTCATAGTCATCAATCACAAATTCCTATGGAACTCGCTATAACACTTAATCAAATTCCATAGACTTCATTCAGGCATATTTAATAATTATCTCCCATTTGAACGATGCACTATAATCCTACCATAATTCACACTTATAACAACCTAAAATACCATTTGTGTCGTGAGGGCACATACTCTAACCGTAGGAGAACCACTAGCGTAACTCATGAAAAGATTCTTGAATTCTAAATGTGGAATTAATAAAGATATGAATATATATATATAAATGAAACTCTTTTGAAAGGTACATAATTCATCAAATACAACTGTTATTATCCAAAATTTGGTGTCACTAGTATAAGGACTCTAAGATACAAGTGGTAACGAAATATAACAATGTCGCCCTTAATGAAAAGGGACTATCTGACAAGATAGAGACCAAGGATACCATAAATGAATGGTCTGCATCACTCCCTCGTGCTCCATGCTGCAACCTGAATAGATCGAGTACCTATATCCACAAAAAATATGTAGCACACATAGTATGAGTACACAATATATCTCCGTAGGCATCATAGGCCGACAACGACAAAAGCTACGTAATAGATATAAATATTAAGTTACTCTACAATTAGGTCTTATGCTAGTTATCTAATCCACTTTATCCACATAAGTCAAAAACACTTAAGGCACTTAACACATAAGAACTCTTACCTTGACACCCATTGATCTAACACCCTACTTAGACCATATTCTAATTTATACACTTCCCGACCCAACCTATTAGATAGTTAGTCGATCACGACCTCAGTAACTAACTTATTAGTTATAGTATTTTAGTTCATTACGACACTAAGTGTTTACAATCATGCCAATTGATAATCCTTATTAAAGCTTCTCTTTCAACACAAGTAATAGTACACACCTTACACACCAACAAAAAAAAGGGGAATGTTCTCATACTTAGAAAATAAGGCAACACACATACCACAATGATATTGTACCAAGTCTGGGTAGACACTCACTAAAAGGTACTACAAATACTAAGAAAGACACAAGAACACACATTACCCTCACCATAGGTGATGACTCTGAAAGTTAATGTACATCCGTTGTTGACCGACATGATATTACACAACTACACATGACCATTACCTAAATCACTAACAGTCTTATTATATACTATATATACTCAACAACTAACATCGTACAAGGGTTTGTATAATACAAATGCATTTCCATTATCAAGCATACTTCCATACCCAACACATGTTCTATTATTACTTGAATATCACAAAGTCTACCAGGAATCAACACTGAACACACGCAGTACTAAATCAGCAAGGATGTGGATGAAATGAAATGCAATGATATATGTATATATATCATATTATATGTACCCAGTATACACACACTTCTATAGTAGTTGTCACGTGACCTATAGGAGATTCATGAGGTCCATATACCCATATGATACCATCGGATACCAGCTTTGTAGCTGAAGTGTCCTCATTAGTCATCACTCTCATATCATGTATCATATTTCATAACTAGCTTCCCAAGCCCCTTTCAATAATGTAACAGTCCAAATGCCAAATGTAGTATGTATAAATGATATTATGTATACACCATGAAATTAACATAATCAATACAACCGATATTGTAAATCCATTGTTAAGTATTTAGGTAAGATATAGAGTGATGAATGCAAGGCAACCAAATCAAGGATAGAAATATCAAATAGCCGCTATAAGCCCACACAACACGTAGTTTTAGCTATGCATTGGGTTACCCTTAGGGAACCCTGTGATGAATAAGCACAACAATCTCAAGTAATAGCAACAACCCTAAATAATGGTGACAAGCCCAAATAGTGGCAGCAAGGCTAGATAACAACAGTCGAAATCGACTTAAGGTTTATTCCCCAAATCACCCATATTCACAGTTCAACATTGGTACCCACTCAAAAGTTCATCACACCCATTTGAGTGGGACCCATAAACACGTCTAATACCCCTTAATACTTATATCTACTACACACTTCTATCAAAGTCTATAAGGAAAAAAACATAGCCTACCACTTTGCCAAGCGGGTGCCACAAACTCCTAGTCCACGATGCTTCTTCCAAACAATATCGGATGTTTATAACTCAAACTAATACGTAGAGGTTCTAGGTTTACACACAAAATCAACACATAAGGTTATTTCTAACGGAATACATGCTATCCGGCCAAAAAAAGAACCATGGAAATCCATTTTGACCACTAACCATTTAGTCTACCTTAGTTTTTGTCGATTGAATAAAAGCCACTATTTTTATAAGAAAAGTCCCCTTTTGATCTTACTTAAGAAACTAATTTCAAGAATCTATAATGTAGTGATTCTCTTTACTAATACATGATTACAATTATAAGATCCACTCTAGGACTTGGGTAAGGTTTTAAAACACAAGAGTATCTCTTCCACCCAAGATCCACCATTAAAACATAAATTAGAAGCTTAAATAATCATAAATAGGGTCAAAACTCTTGCCCCAAGCATTTAATATGGGAACCCTCGAGATTCTGCCTCCACCGAGCCTCCAAGGTGCTCAAAAGTGTTTGGGGAAAAAAGGCTCGGAGTTGGGAGTTTTGGAAAATAAGAAACTAGGTCTGCCTAGCAATGGCCACTGGCACAGACCTAATTGCGCTGGCGCGATACCGCTCATGCGCAAAGACTTTCCTCAGAAGCGATATTACTAATTCTCTGAGCTTTCGCCAAAGCAGATAGAGTATGGGAGGAAGCAGACACATAAGGGCGGTACGGTCTTCTCTATGGCGAAGACTGGGCTTTCGAAAATTCTTAATTTTATATACTCTATCTCTTACTGTGGCAAGGGCCACTCTTACACGTAAATATATCGGTGAGTAGTGAGCGAGGGATATTTTAGGAACAAAGATGAAAAGCTCATAAAGACAGGATTAGTCATTATAATACTTGACTCAAATAATCTTGTTGCTTCAAACCAAACATATTTTTACCTTAATTCTTTAATTTCCATATTCTATTCAAAATCACATTCACCGCTATCGATCGAAATCACTCAACCCACTAAAAATATCATAAATCTTACAAAATAGCGGAGTCAATCCTGGACATAGTAGTAAACCACAAACTCGAACAACTGAAGGTTTTCCTTACCTCACTCGAATCTCAAAACTAGATACTTCTCTAAACCAAATGCATCAAATGAATAATCCTTCACAAATAATTTCCCACCAGAAGCACTGACCAACCTATGCTACTCCAACAAGATCCATTATTGCCGATATAATATTCCAAACCATTGTTGCACTGGTCCATCACCTATAGGACAATCTTACTTACCATTCACAAAATTCTACTAACACTCGCATACGGTCCTTTTACAATATACTTGTTAAGGATTTCTTAACTGAAGAATCCTCCTTCTACCTTGGCTTACAAGTCCACCAACCGAATCTCAACACACAAAGTACCATAGTGAATTCATTTTTTCTGGCTTCAACCGTTATCATCGATCCTTACTTCAATTTTCTGAAATGCACTTTAAAACTCAAGTTATTTAACATCTACCATTGATCTACCAATTTAAATATCCTTATTGACTGACACCTCACTCAAGGGTCCTTAACCGATGTTTACCCAAAAAGAACCATATCTTGCCTTATCTCGCCCAACTAGAACGCCTCAAAACAAATCATGTAGTTATCCTCTTAATTATGTTAACTTCAGAAAATTAAATCACTATCAATTATGGAAACTTACCACGCCCTAAGCAACATGTACAATGCCCATATTACTTATCCATAATTAAGTGCAACCACCGATAACTCCTTAAATAATACATCTTCACACTTGTCCATCGCTAGATCCATCCTCATTAGCCAATCATTGTACTTCCCGGTAGTCTACAATATAGTTAAAATATCTATGAATCCATCTCCCATTAACATCCACTTTATACTTAGAGCAGTCTCTTCCAATGATATCTTAGCGAATTTATCCCACTTATCTAGTGGCCATTAGTCAATTACGTAGAGAATCCACATACCACTCATCCTTACTCAACCAACGCAACACCATCCTATCCACTCCACTTAGCCTTTTATACCCCAATGAATTAACAGAGTTAGCACACCCCGCACTCCCATCAGATGAATACTTTACCATTTTGACATTTTTTTCACCAAGCTCGAACTATTCAAATTCTCTAAAGTACCAATCAACTCTGTAAGATGGAACCAATGATCACGCTTCATGTTGTTGTCTTTTATCAAATTCTCTTCACAACATTACCATGGTCTCTATCCTCTCAAGTCTAAGCTTGTCTTCAAGATTCCAACCTATTCACTCTTCTGCTACTGAATCATCGGCTCGTCGTTAATACACCATGTTGTCTAAAATATAGGACAGAAAGTAAATAAAAAAATTGAGGGAGTTCCAGTGATGGGACAATGTTTATAGCTCATCATGGACTCCGAAGAAGCTCTTTAATGCACCGCGTCTAACTTCCGCTCGGGTCCGGATCAGTAGTGCAACAAGTGTAGAGTGAGTATGGAAAGCTCGTGTACCTAGAAGCATCGTCGATCGACCCTAACTATAGCAGTGATCAGGGTTGGTAATTTCTGATACTTCTCAACTAAGTTAGTTAACTAAAGTGTAACCAAATCGAATATCCAACTCCATAAGTAAAGCCCTATAGTTCGCTAAACCACGAGTGTCATTAGTATTATCAAGTCATTCTAAAGCTCTCGACGTACTAAGGATGAAGCCAAATTACTACTACCGAATCCAACTTAAACCCCATTCAGGGCGTCTAATCCCATAAAGGTTCTAACTTTTCATCAGCTAAGGTACATGCATTCATAGGAATTCGACCTTTACGCTATTTAAGGAAATATATATTAATCAAGGTTAAGTCTTTCTATCTTTTAGAACAAGTATTGTCATTGTTATACCCCGTATTTCCAGAGTATGTACGTAAGGACGTACGTAGAAAATTTGAACTTGAGAAAGTAGCTTGGCCGAAATTTATTTGTGCACAACACCCGATTAGAGTCGTTTTTTTAAATGGCGTTTTCCACACTTTCGTAGGGAATTTCCGGCTATGTCATTTTTAATTTTTTCGGATTTTTAGAAGACGAAACATTTTGGACCAAGAGCGCCACTTGGCACCCTCTCATTGGTGGCGGTAGAGTGGACGAAATGGTGACTATTTTGTCAAGTAGTTGGTAGGATATTTTTGTGTGTAGTTGGTTAAGGTGCACTTGGCAAGATCTTGGCCCTACACTTGCCTTGCACTTGGCAAGATCTTGGCCATTGGTTGGCCTTTGCTAGACCTATAAATACCCCCCCTTTGAAGACTAATTCATCCACAAATTGCCTAAGTCTTGAAAGCTTCTTCCTCCCCCCTTAGTGTAGTGCCTTGGCCGAGCCCTCTTCCCCTTGGCGAGAGTTCCCCACAGTGGGGTAGGCCGAGGTAGCCACCCACTCCTTGGGGTGCTAGCCTGGGGTACCACTGCCTAGTTGCTTTCGTATAATACCCCTCTCTTGGTAGAAATACTCTCAAAGTATTGTTATAATGCCCAAATTACCTTAGCCAGTATACCTTGTAGTATTCTAAGGTTATACTTATCTGAAAAGCCGTAAATACTATTATACTTCCTTAGTCACAAAAACCAAACCACAGGAAAATCTCCACATTAGTTGGAGTATTAAGTAGAAGTTGGTTAGAACTTCTAAGGGTTGGTTGGAGCGGGTTGGAGCACACGGAGTAGGAGCTAAACCTTGCTCAGGATCGACATTTAAACTCGGATAATTATGGGCTTATCGAGGTAAATATCTTGTCCATCTATTGTAATTGGAAATTACATGATTGTTAGACTATATAGTTGAAGTATACTATATATATAGAACTGAACGTTGTTGTCGTGATGTCTTTGGACTTAAGCACGAATAATAAGAAACCTTTTCGAAAGAAGAGTCTTGTCGTATTTACATAGGGTGTATTACAGATGAACTTGTGTAGCTTTTACGTGGAGTAGAATTGTACCCGTTCGGGTTAGATGTATAACCCCACGGTTGGCTTGGTAGGCGGCCTCGATAAAGCGAGAGATTTCTGTTGTTGCGGGAAGTCTTCTTAATTTTTACGTAGAATGTTCTCTGAAGGGATCTAAATGTTAATAAAGCGCCTTGTGGCCTTATAGGTTGAAGTACTACGTGTGGCGCGATCTCGCTAAGGAGTAGCGAAGCGGTTTGAAGTACTTGGGCGTTTTGCTATTAGTCGATACTCGTCGAGGTATGTGAACCTCTTCCTATCTCTTCTAGCATGATATGTGTGAACTATGTAGTACGGTGAGCGTCACGTGTGCTAAATGTATTTGATTGGTTTAAAACATAAAGTGTTATAACGGCTTTATGGGAAGTTGGTTATAATGACTTTATGTTGGTAAGAAGATACTTGTGGTTTTAAAAGGTAGCTGGTTTGAACTATAAGCGGCTTGTTATGTGTTAATAAAGAACTTGAAGTATTTCAAAAGATTTTTGAATCATTTTGAAAGAAGAAGTAATACTTGGTTTTGAAAACTTAAGAGTTATACTAGCTTTATGGGAAGTTAGGTATAACGGCTTAAGAATGTTTCTTGATTTGAAATCGAATGTGTATCGACAAACCAACTGCAGCGTTAATAAAAGGAAATGTTTTGTGATTAAGTATTATTAAAACCATGAAACTTCCATCCGTAGAAGCTAAGATGAGACAAAATGATATTTCTAGATCACTATTTGTAATAAGATTGTTATAAGCAAGAATATCCTACTCACATATAAGACTTATGTTTCTCAGTTGTTTAAAGAGAATTATATTCTTAAATGAATAAGACTATGAACTACGAAACCTTTCTAAAATAAGAAACGTGAATATTTGAAATTAGGCAAACTTGGGCGTTTGGAAAATAATGTTGTTACTTGATTTTACAAAGGTAAGTGTTTTAGTTTATTTAAAAAGACAATCCTTCTATTTTATACTACGTATTGTGTGACTTATGTGAAAGCAACGGATCTTTTAAAAGATTTAATGTATGAAGTACTTTGTGGGTAGATACGAACTTGTTAGCTTAAAGTACCTTGTGTGAATAACTTGATTGTGTTGGTTTGAGATAGCCTTGTAAATACTTTCTTGTTGATGTGATAAGTGAAAATGTTAGGATGCTACGTGTGTTAGTATCTTGTGTGATCGTGATGTAAGGTCATTCTTGTTGTGCTTACGTTGTTAAGCGTTAAGCGTTGTACTATTATTGTATCACATACCCCTTTGACTTATTATACCGAGGGCTTGCCACCCGATCACGGTCTTTACGGCTATGCGGTCCTCGTGACTACGCGGAGTCGCGGTAGCTCGAGATTGATCATTCCGGTGTTTAGCCTGACGCGGGATTCCCATGCGGTCTGCTGAGACTATGCGGTCTTTTGAGACTATGCGGGTTGCGGGAGCCTGGCGGATCCGAGGTTAGCCGCCCGATGCGGGGTATACCTCGAGTGATGCAGGACCATGATTCGAGGAATACCTCATGCGGGTCGTGTGTGACCTATGCGGAGTCTGCGAGTTCGAGGATAGACGCGCATTGATATTGCGGGCGAGTGGCCGCCGATCGTGGTGCGGTCTAGAAAGACCTCGGGATACGGTTGTGGTATTTTTGTGCGTGGGTCTTAGTAGTCGGCTATGCCTTCGTACTTGCCCGTCACGGTTTTATTGTGATGACTTTGAGGCGTGAGTCACGACTTGACATATCGCTTATTTGTTGTGATCGTAGTTTGCTTATCATACATGTCTCTGCTTTATAGACTATTATGATTTCATTTACGATATTTTTAGTTTCACATACTCTGCACTGTTGTCTTGACCTCGCCCGAAGTGCGTTCATGCGCAGTTGAGGTACACCGATCGTTGATCCTAGCTCTCGGTCGCGATTTGATTTGGGAAGCTCCGTTTCTCGAGGCTTATCGATGGTATAGTCCCCGTCGTAGTAAGTGTTTACATTCGGGGTTTGGCGGGGCCCTGTTCGCCATTGTTGTCATATCATTCTTAAGTGCATAATCTTGTTGTGGCGGGGTTTGTAAAAAGGATTAAAGCGTTCATGTTGAAAAAGTTGTTATTTACATATATCTTAGAAGGCAAGTCTTTCTCAGTTATTGTTTCATATTTCATAATATGTCTTGTATCGTTTATGTTCGATTACTCGATGTTGTATCACTAGGGTGCGGGGTAAGGCACGATCACGGGCCGGAATCGGGTCGTGACAAAAGTGGTATCGAGCGATTAATCCTCGGAAAGTGTCTGAGCCGTATCGATGAAGTCTTGATTATCGGTGTGTTGTGCACCACATCAATAATCGTGAGGCTATAGGGTATTTAGGATTGGTTTCTATTCTTCTCACTCGAGATCGTGCCTTAGAGCCGTGTTGTAAGTTGGACCTCCGACGAAATTATTTCCACTTATCATTATGCCTCGCGTAGGCAAACCCGCCTGTGAGGCAAAGCGGCGGAGGCTGAGTAGAGTTCGAGAGGGTTCTGAGGCACGAGCCCAATCATCACCGAGTTAGGTGCTTCGTTCGGGATTTCTGCGACATCACTAGCCCAGTAAAGTTTAGCAGCGGCGGCGATTCCTCTGCGGCCATGATATTTGAACGCCGATTCGCGACCGAGCAGAGAATATGGATTGCAAAGAGGCGACCTGTTACTAGCTATGGATTTAACTACCGAGAGTATACCGATGTATCGCGAGTCTTGATGAATATCAACGAGAGGGTTGTGCAAGAGTAGTTCTTGATTAGGCGAGCATGGCTGCGTGCGAGCTTATACACAAGGCGGTAGAAACGTAGAGATCGGCGTGTTAACGAGGCGAGAAGAGGGCGAGCAGCAAGGTCCTTTGGTAACTTTCGAGGCGAGTCACCTCACCAGCAGATTTGATTATGCACATCCACAATGCGGAGTGGTCTTCCACGGATTTCAGGACGTTCGGGGTATGCAGGAGTTGGTTAGAACTCCAGAGCTTCCGGTTCACATTTTTGGCAGACGTCATCCCGGGGAATGTCGTCTTTTAGTTGGTACTTGTTGTACCTGCGGCCGTCAGGGCCATGTGTCGAATGGGTGACCTAGTAGGAGGACCTTGCCTTGATGCGGTGGGTAGTTCGTCACCCCTTAGCTATCGCCTGCAGGCGAGTTTGATTAGAACGACTAAGGGGAGTGAAGCAGTAGATATAAATATATCTTTAACCCTCTAGAGATCTGTATGTGTGATAAGGTGAGTATACCTTAAGTGCTATGTTCTGATAGCCGTGTGTTAGTCGTGATTAGATCATGGTTGTTTAACCGAGTAAGATTTTGGGGGATAGAGAAGGTGTGAGCCTTAGAGCTTCTTACGTAAAGACCTTAGAGGTGAGGCCATCTCGAGAAAAGGTGTAATGTTATGTTTGACCCTTATCGGAAGTGCATAGTGCACGTGAGTTATGTTGGGATAGGTCCCTAGTAGTGTGGAACGAAAGGGGGTAGTTGAGCTAAGAAGACCGCTAGGTTTTCGAAACGTGATTAGTGAGATTGTTCCGGATCGGGGAGCTAGTATTGTGCGCGTTGCCGGGTCGGGTTGAGGCCACGTTGCGGGTCAACCCGCGGTAGGTTTGGTGGTGGGGTCAGGTTGTGGTGGTCCCGCCTTGTGTTAGGGTTGTGAGGGTGTTAGGCCCAAGTTTAGTTGACCAGCGTACGAGTTCGTGGATGCATTCGACCAGTAGTTGGGCCGAGGAGGTCAGCCGTGTTGTCTTCTAGCAAAGACCGTGTACTCGGCAGAGGGTTATGCGAGATGATATATCAGAAAAGTTGTAAGGCTGCACGGGGTGCCTACCTTCACCTTATGTCAGACAGTGGAGCCCAGGTTGCGGCTGTTTCTTTTCTGGAGGTTTTACCAGGCAAGGTTAGGAACTCGAGTAAGTCTCAGAATCACATTCGCCCTCGGGCGTTGTTTGAATTTGAGGATAGTTGCGAGAATTGTTGTCTCCGGTTGAAGGAGTGTTTAAGCTACCATTTCAGTGTTCGGATGTCGCCTTATGAAGCCTTGTAGGGGCGGATGTGTGAGTCGCCGGTCGATTGGTTCGATGTTGGCAGGATTCAGATAGTTGGTTCAGGCTTGTTCCGGTGATGTGGATAGAGTAAAGCTTGTCTAGAAGAGGTTCGCGGCTCGGAGAAATCGTGCGGATAATCGGCGGCGACGCAGAGTTTAGGTTGACGGTCGATCTTCTTGAAAGCACCACCGGGGTGGGTGTGACGAGTTTTGGAAGGCAGAGGAACTTAGCCCGAGTTACTTTGGGCGTTGAGTCCATGTGAAGAATAGGCGGGTTGCCTATATGTTAGCTTTTTGCGTCCGACTTAGGAGGCGGTATGTCCGATCTTCGTATTGTTATGATCGGAAAGTATCGGAGGTCCATCAGTGTTCCCAGTTAATGATGACCACGTTAGAGATAGTAACCGAGTTTGAGCGAAGCGATATCGAGAGTTTGGGTGTCACGGTAGCGATGATCGCATGCGATCGGTACCATTTGTTGGGTCGCTGAGAAGGTTTATGCCTCGGGCAAAGTGACAAAAGTGGTATCATGTGGTATGAATTCGAGTGTACGAGAAAGTGCGACACGTAAGGGAAGAAGCGGCGTGTATGGCGGCGTAGATGTGATCATTTCTTTTGTGTGGAGAAAGTGCGAAGGAAGTATATTTTAGACCCGGTGAGAAGTGTTTTGTGGTGATGATTAGAGGTGTTTTCCTCGTGGACTTGGATGTAAGTATTTTCGCAGATTGTTTCTGTGGCCACTGTGGCAGGATTGTTTCGTAAGTATGGTAGTGAAGACTATACTGGCGCGCGTTTGTTTTGAGACTTAGAAGGAACATTCGGGACGAATGTATCTAAGAACCGGAGAATGTTATACCACGTATTTACAGAGTATGTACGTAATTACGTACGTAGAAAATTTGAACTTGATAAAGTGGCTTGGCCGAAATTTATTTGTGCACAACACGATTAAGTCGTTTTTAAAGCGTTTTCCACGACTTTCGTAGGGAATTTCCGCTATGTCATTTTTAATTTTTGCGGATTTTTCCAGAGGCGAAACATTTTGGACCAACAAGAGGCGCCACTTGGCACCCTCTCATTGGTGTGGTAGAGTGGACGAAATGGTGACTATTTTGTCAAGTAGTTGGTAGGATATTTTGTGTGTAGTTGGTTGGGTGCACTTGGCAAGATCTTGGCCCTACACTTGCCTTGCACTTGGCAAGATCTTGGCCATTGGTTGGCCTTTGCTAGACCTATAAATACCCCCTTTTGAAGACTAATTCATCCACAAATTGCCTAAGTCTTGAAAGCTTCTTCCTCCCCAGTGTAGTGCCTTGGCGAGAGCCCTCTTCCCCCCTTGGCGAGAGTTCCCCACAGTGGGGTAGGCCGAGGGTAGCCACCCACTCCTTGGGGTGCTAGCCGTGGGTACCCACTAGCCTAGTTGCTTTCGTATAATACCCTCTCTTGGTAGAAATACTCTCAAAGTATTGTTATAATGCCCAAATTACCTTAGCCAGTATACCTTGTAGTATTCTAAGGTTATACTTATCTGAAAAGCCGAAATACTATTATACTTCCCTTAGTCACAAAAACCGAAACCACAGGAAAATCTCCACGATTAGTTGGAGTATTAAGTAGAAGTTGGTTAGAACTTCTAAGGGTTGGTTGGAGCGGGTTGGAGCACCTGAGTAGGAGCTAAACCTTGCTCGGGATCGACATTTAAACTCGGATAATTATGGGCTTATCGAGGTAAATATCTTGTCCATCTATTGTAATTGGAAATTACATGATTGTTAGACTATATAGTTGAAGTATACTATATATATAGAAGAACGTTGTTGTCGGCAATGTCTTTGGACTTAAGCTGAATAATAAGAAACCTTTTCGAAGAAGAGTCTTGAATCAGTATTTACATAGGGTGTATTCTGATGAGACTTGTGTAGCTTTTACGTGGAGTAGAATTGTACGTTCGGGTTAGATGTATAACCCACCGGTTGGCTTGGTAGCGGCCTCGATAAAGGAGGAGATTTACTGTTGTTGCGGGGAGGTCTTTTGAATTTTACGTAGAATGTTCTCGAAGGGATCTAAATGTTAATAAAGCGCCTTGTGGCCTTATAGGTTGAAGTACTACGTGTGGCGCGATCTGGCTGAGGAGTAGCCGACGGTTTGAAGTACTTGGAGCGTTTTGCTATTAGTCGATACTCGTCGCGAGGTATGTGAACCTCTTCCTATCTCTTCTAGCATGATATGTGTGAACTATGTAGTACGGTAGACGTACATGTGCTAAATGTATTTGATTGGTTTAAAACATAAAGTGTTATAACGGCTTTATGGGAAGTTGGTTATAACAGTTTTATGTTGGTAAGAAGATACTTGTGGTTTTAAAAGGTAACTGGTTTGAACTATAACTGGCTTGTTATGTGTTAATAAAGAACTTGAAGTATTTCAAAAGATTTTTGAATCATTTTGAAAGAAGAAGTAATACTTGGTTTTGAAAACGTAAGAGTTATACTAGCTTTATGGGAAGTTAGGTATAACGGCTTAAGAATGTTTCTTGATTTGAAATCGAATGTGTATCGACAAACCATCTGCGGCGTTAATAAAAGGAAATGTTTGTGATTAAGTATTATTAAAACCAGTAGAAACTTCCATCTGCATAGAAGCTAAGATGAGACAAAATGATATTTCCTAGATCACGGCTGCTGTAATAAGATTGTTATAAGCAAGAATATCCTACTCACATATAAGACTTATGTTTCTCAGATTGTTTAAAGAGAATTATATTCTTAAATGAATAAGACTATGAACTACGAAACCTTTCTAAAATAAGAAACGTGAATATTTGAAATTAGGCAAACTTGGACGTTTGGAAAATAATGTTGTTACTTGATTTTACAAAGGTAAGTGTTTTGGTTTATTTAAAAAGACAGTCACTCTATTTTATACTACGGGTATTGTGTGACTTATGTGAAAGCAACGGATCTTTTAAAAGATTTAATGTATGAAGTACTTTAGGGGTAGATACCCGAACTTGTTAGCTTAAAGTACCTTGTGTGAATAACTTGATTGTGTTGGTTTGAGATAGCCCTGTAAGTACTTTCTTGTTGATGTGATAAGTGAAAATGTTAGGATGCTACGTGTGTTAGTATCTTGTGTGATCGTGATGTAAGGGGGTCATTCTTGTTGTGCTTACGTTGTTAAGCGTTAAGCCCGTTGTACTATTATTGTATCACATACCCCCTTTGACTTATTATACCGAGGGCTTGCCACCCTTGATGCGGGTCTTTACGGCTATGCGGTCCTCGTGACTATGCAGTCGCGGTAGCTCGTGATTGATCATTCGGTGTTTAGCCCGATGCGGGGATTCCTATGCGGTCTGTTGAGACTATGCGGTCTTTTGAGACTATGCGGGTTGCGGGAGCCTGCGGATACCGAGGTTAGCCGCCCGATGCGGGGTATACCTCGGTGATGCAGGACCATGATTCGAGAATACCTCATGCGGGTCCGTGTGTGACCTCTGCGGAGCTGCGAGAGTTCCTGGGATAGACGCGCACCTTGAGATTGCGGGCGCGTGGCGGCCGATCGTGTGGTGCGGTCTAGAAAGACCTCGGGATACGGTTGTGGTATTTTTGTGCGTGGGTCTTAGTAGTCGGCTATGCCTTCGCACTTGCCGTGCGGTTTTATTGTGATGACTTTGAGGCGTGAGTCCACGACTTGACATGGCTTATTTGTTGTGAATCGTAGTTTGCTTATCATACATGTCTCCGCTTTATAGACTATTATGATTTCATTTCTGATATTTTTAGTTTCACATACTCGGTACCTGTTGTACTGACCTCCTTCGGGGGGCTGCGTTCATGCCGCAGGTTGAGGTACACCAGTCGTTGATCCTAGCTCTCGAGTCACGATTTGGCGTTTGGGAAGCTCCGTTTCTCGGAGGCTTATCGATGGTATAGTCCTGTCGTAGTAAGTGTTTACATTCGGGGTTTGGCGGGCCTGTTCGCCCATTGTTGTCATATCATTCTTAGAGTGCATGAAATCGTTGTGGGCAGGGTTTGTAAAAAGGATTAAACTGTTCATGTTGAAAAAAGTTGTTATTTACATATATGCCGAAAGGCAAGTCTTTCTCAGATTATTGTTTCATATTTCATAATATGTCTTGTATCGTTTTATGTTCCGCTGATTACTCTGATGTTGTATCACTAGGGTGCCCGGGGTAAGGCACCAGTCACGGGCCCGGAATCGGGTCGTGACAGTCATGAAGGTTCTATCTTTCCATCATTTATACTAAGGATACCCATAGAGATTCTATCTTTACATTTGTTACACTACATAAGTCGTAAAGATTCTAGCCTTCTCTCACTCAAGCAAGTAAACTGTAAAGTCTCATATTTTTGTCTTACATCAAGAATAAGTTGTACAGTTCCAATATTTTTGTCACGACCCAAATCATGGGAGTCGTGGTGGCACCAACACTATCCCCCCGATAGGTGAACCATTCCCAAACTCCCTTTAACACATAATAAAAGATTGTGAAATAATTAAAGGAACTATCAAGATATAACAATTCTTCATTCAACTCATAATTAAAAAAATCTCTAACAACACAACCTTTTCCCAAATCGGGTCTGACTTGTATAAGAGCTATTATGAATACAATGAATAGAAAAATACATAAACACTGCCTCAAAATGATAAGAAAAGAAATAACACAACGCCATCCTGAATGAATATGGGCGGTCTAACTAGAATGAAAACAAGACCGCCAGGGATGAAAGGCCTACCTTAATCTTCTTGTGCTCCAAGTTGCAATCTAAATAGATCAAATACCTGCATCCACGTAAAATATGCAACAAGTGTAGCATGAGTACACAACATAACCCTGTAGACATCATAGGCCAACAAAGATGTAAGTTACGTAACAGAAATAAACATAGTGTTGACTCTCAAATAGGTCCTATTCTAGACAGTTCAAATCTCACATAAGTTACCTTATTCACGTAAGAGTTCAATCACAATCAAGTACAGTTCAGTTCATATTGCACACAGGGACCTTACACTTATTTACCCACCGATCAGTAAACTCTGTCTAAGTCATATTTATGTTGTCACCACCAACCTGGGTTATCAAATATCAATTAAGATAGGTCGACCCTAATACACACATCAGTTCACAATCGTTCTCAACATGTATCACGATTAGTCTAATCGTAACCATACTAGCTTCTTATTCTCTCTGACCTCCTAAGCTTGATTACAGTTTTACACAAGTAAGGGCAGGACACATATTCATTCTTTTAACATCCTCATTACACTCTAAGTAGAAGTCTATGCGGTACATCTTTTGATTAAGGAGGGGATCTACACATGCATAACATACAAGTTATTTAACTACAATAACAATGCCTCGACCAATTCATTACTAGACTCTCTATCAAATAACTTCATCAAACATCAAGCAATACAAGACATGTACAATTCCCTATGATCAATATGATAGTTCTGGCAATAGAATACATTGACCACAATATATTTCACGAGCGATGAGTTAGACTCATAAAGGTTTAACCACATAACCCAATTCACATAGAACAACCAATTATGTCAACCAATCCGGTCCAGTGTAATCAATCCAATCGTCCAAATCCATTTATTCAGGAAATCACCCAAGTTCCAATAATCAATCAATATCACATTACTAATCCACAACTAATCAATGCATAATGAATATATGATATAAATACAATACAAATGTCAGGTACCTGTCATCTGCAGTATACAAGTGTGCAAATTCATTGAACTACAAACTCATCGGGGACCCACAAAGTCCTTATACTCATTCGGAATTTCCTCAATAGATCCCAATTCTTGGATGTAATAACATTTGTTACAGGTGTGCAATATGATTCTCTACGTATCATCATTATCATCAACAAGACCCCTTTGAAGTCATATCAATCATCTCAATATTTCTAACCATCTCATAGTATTCTTACCTTTCCGGTATCTTGGACCCATAACATTTAAATAACACTCTATTTTCAATATCATCAGAACCATGAGTGTATGAATGCAAATGACAATACAAGGCAAACAATCTGAATATATGAGATGCAATCAAGTATAAAAGATGAATATGACATGTTTTTAGAAAGTCAATAAGACGTAATCCACGTACAATCATGATATCATACTAACTCAATGTGATGACTAAACACAACAATAGCAATTATGGCGACGAGCCCACATAATGGCGACAAGACCAATTAACAGTAGTCAGAATCAACTTAAGGATGATTTTCCAAATCACATATCATCAATGTTAAAAACTGGTATCGACCAAAACGTATATCACAACCGCCAAGGTGGGATACCCAAACACACCCAATACCCCTAAACATTTATAACTACTATGTACTTTTATCGAAATCTACAAAAGAGAAATTGTAGCCTACCTCAAAACCAAGCAGGAGCCACGAACGGTCGACCCTCTACACATGTCTTCCCCTTTCAGAGCATCTCGTAGTAATCGTAGTCTAGCATACATAGACTCTACGTTAATAATTAAGATAATACACATATACGGGCTTAGTCCTTAAATATATCAAAAGACACCTAAAACCAACCCCGGGCCCACGGTGCCAAAAGCCAAACATTATTATTCACAAAGCATAATTACATACTAGATAGTCAGATTCTTAAATTAATTTGAGAACTACAACCGATTGGACCCTTAATTTCAAGATTAGGCAAAAAGACCCAATTTCAAACCTTGTGTTTTCCTCCAAATTAGAAAGGGTTACTAATACCAAACTAACCTTTATCAAAATTAGGCAAAATCCCCAAATTTAAAACCCTAGATTTTCTCCCAAATTAGAAAGGGGTTCTAATACCAAATTAAGCTTCGAACCATCATTATCAATCATTAATCAACACTAGTTTACAATATCATAATCATCAAATCAACATACAATCCCAAATTTTATGATTCTGGTTCTCTTAGTCTAGTATGAAAGTTTATGACATCCTCTTCCCCAAATAGGATTTACACTAGGATTAAGAGGTTCTAATGATAAATAATAATTAAAAGGGGATGCAATTATACCTCCAAGAAAGAACAAAGATGAAATCCACAAGAAATACCCTCTTAGCCGAGCTCTAGTCCCAAGAGAAAGTTTTAGAAAATGAATTAATTTAAGGTAATTTTAATGTTCTGATCTTAACAGTGATTCCGCTTTGGCGGAATCGAATTTGCCTAAGCGGCCACGCTTCGGCAGAAAATAGGCCGCCGAGGAGAACTCTCTTCATATCATAGATGATTGCTAGAGCAAGAAAAACTCTGCAGATGCGCCATCGCCTCTCGAAAAAACAGCCGCAAAAGTGGAAACATCAATAATGCATAAGGCACATATCTGCGAGCCAACCTCCACTGAGGCGGACCCTCAGAAGCGGCCAGAAGACTGCTGGTGCGGACACCAGAAACCAACAACTCAAAATTACTCAAATCTTCCACCAAACACCCGTAACACTCCCGAGAACCCCTGGATACACACCAAATATGCTATCCCAAGGTAAGTAGTGCTACAAACTCGCTCGTTCCCTCAGATTTCTCATACAATCGTGCTAGGATGTACTTTTCTAAAGAGTCGTCCAAACATCCAAATATAACAATTTTCACAAATAAGGCCACAAAGTACATCTGGTTGCCTTATAAAGTAAACCAATGACTCAACTAAGTTATAAATGACCTTCCGGAACTACTAGAAGTGACGAAACCCAAAAACAAATCCATATACTTGAAAGTCAACTTTAAGTCAAACTTATGAATTTTAAAATCTCGTTTGCGTTTTTCTTCCGATAATCACTTAAATGAACCTCGAGATCTGTGCCACCCATCCTCGAGCATCATAAACCCCACATAGAGTCTACGAGAAGGGTAATTTAGTCAAATAAGAGTCTTTAGCTAAAATGACCGGATATATGGTTACATCAGATACCAATCAAACAAACGTTTGCCTTAAACGGAGAGAAAGAAAGTATGAAAGTCGACGAGTAACCAAGGAATTGCCATCATAATCTCAAGAAGCCTCAATAGGAAAGCATTATACATGTAGTACCGCTTCTTCACTGTATCTGTCAAGACCACCTTTTAACTGTTCTCAAAACCCAACTTTATATTCCTTCATACCCAAAATTTCTTTCACAAATGATCCTCAAATATTGACTCCGCTCGAATTTCTTGATTGTATCATAACCATACCTCTATACACATTCGATTGAATCCACCAATAACACCTTAATCATTACCATCCTTTAGAAACACATAGACATACACTACAAGTCCAAGTCATGGCTTCCATCCACCAAAAAGGAATCCTTCGTTTATTTGAGAAAATTTTAAGTAATTCCATTAAAACACTTATCTAATCCAAGGCCGATTGTAAAAATACTAGTCTTGTTTGTTTGTATCCTGAAGTCAAAATCACTTAGTAAAAATCCATTGCCAAATTCTTCTAGAATCTCTAAATCACAATACTAATAATCATACCTATTGATTACCCTATCATGCCAATTCTGTTGAAAATCAAATGATCGATCTAAAGACTTCCCATAACCATTTGTGCCTTCTCAATACATTGTCGAGTACCCATGTAAACTATTAGAACTGTCGGAATAATTGCCATTCGAGAAATATCATCAATCCCACTTGCAAACTTCAATGAGAATTGATAACACTATCATACCTCCATTCTGAATTGAAATCCATCGAACCCTTATTGGTGGTTTACTAGAATACCATAAGTCCTCCAGACAATATATACATGGGCCACTAGCCCTAAATGAACAATCTGACCTAGAAAATAATGCTCAATTTCTAAATCAACTGATTCCAAACATAACTAATAGGCCTTCCATAAGTATACAGTGACCTATACCATCCTTTTTTCTCATGAATGATCAATCATGTGTCGTCACCCACAACTCCAAAACATGGAGTCTAACCAAGTCATAAACTTAATATCGAAGAACTATACCTTATGTGTAACCTTCTTATTTCTCAACTTCTACCCGATACACAGATTTGATAAAACCCATGAATGCTAAATATATTGAATCTTCTTTAAACTTCCCCTTAACTAGCCACAACTCTGAACATTCAACGTAAGGCCTTCAACCTCATTTACTACACCTCCACCCATCGAGCCTCTAATATTAATACCTCACATCCTTTTATCAATCCAAAAAGTATCAAATCTTGCAACCTTCGTGCCTTACAAAATCCTAATATATCAACCTTAAGATCCATGCACCTTACCTTGTGCATTTACTTCCAAGTCTATAATATATGAAATACTCATCATTGCTATTAATCAACAATGTTTTATACAGTCTACCACCAGTTGTCAATCTCGAACTTCATGGAATATTTGTCATAACACTTAGTTGATTACCATAGACCTACTCCCCTAAGCATGTCAAACAATTTCATCCGCTTTGAAAGATGCAAAAATATTGTCAACATGATCCACACCTAACCCAAAAATCTCCATTATTTCCAATCCAACTCATCCCCTATCTCGAATAGGCACCATACTCATTCCAAATTAGACCAATCATGCATTTATCAAATCCTTAATTTCTACATTTTCTTTCAATCACATTACCCACTAACGACTAATCATTACTCAAACCTATTCCAGAATGTACTGAAATATCACAGGTCTCGCAAATAACTAAACCGATCTTGGAAATATTAGAACACTGCATACCCATCACAGAGAGTTTCCCTCGCCATACTCAAAACTTTAAACTAGAAGCCCCTCCCAAATTCGGCACATTCCATGTACCGTCTTTTATAAAATTCCTCCACTAGAAAGGTACCGACCCACTCTGGTTACACTAACCAAAACTCATTTAGTACCCAGGCGATAACCCAAACCATCACTGAACTAGTTCATAATCCAAAAGTTGATCCTTAGTTATTGAACATATGCTCCTGCTAACATTCTCATATAGTTTCATTGAATTGCCCTTGCCGAAAATCCCTTACTGAACTAATCCTTCTTCTATATTGGTTCATAAGTTAATAATTGGATCACGATACCCGTAGCTTTCCACATCTAGTATTAGACCAAACCTTCATTAGTCTGTTACCATAAATATCCCCATTGACCACTACCTTATTCGAGAGTCTTTATACAATGTTTGTCTGCAAAGAACCAACCCTTACCTTATTTGCTGAACCAGCACATATCCAACTAAGCATGCAATTTTCCATGTCCTTCGACCAACTCCAAAGTCATTGTGCCTGTAATTATAGAACTTCTCAAGTATTAATCTTTATATACCATGCCCACAATTCTTATCCAAGAACTAGATGCAACTCCCGATAATCCCTTAAATAGAACTTCACACTTGTTCATCGCTAGAGTTATTCCTTTTAGTTGATCACTAGCTCCTATTAGCCTACGACGTAGTCTAACGTACCAACTCATATACAATAACTTACACTTACTCTATACTAAACCATTGCAAAATAACTCACAAATTAACACCATTTTGGTTTCAACAATCCTTTTTATCACTAACTTCGACATTCCAAGTGACCCTGCGAACATACTCTTATTTGAAAATATGCGATTGTCTATTTCCATAAGCTTCACTCACAAGTAACCTTGCCACCTGGCCTAGAACATATAGCCATTCCCTGAAGGAACCCACAGCCTTAGTTCTTACTCTACTACCACAATTTTGTCAAGTCGAAGCCAAACTTAACCTTTCATAACTTATACAACATCCACCCTCATACATCTTGTAACTTATCCTAACGAGCACGTCAAATACCAATTATTCCCGTCATACAGCGGAGATTAATCCATCCAATTATTTGTTTGTGCCTCTGTATTTTCATTTCCACTTTCCCAAGATATCAACAAATTGAGGGTCCCTAAACATAACCCCAATCAACTTCACCTTCAAATCATAGTTGAAGACTGAACTTGGTCACACGTTTGTATCATGGTAACACATCTCATACCCTACCGCACGATGTCATATCAAACCATTCACACACGAATTTAAGCGCGTGTTACCACCATCAGTGATAGAATAGGAAGTAGAAGTTTCAACAGTCTACGTACCTATCTGTGAGACGCTACTAAACATTGTCCTTGTATTTGTGAGACTGGTGAACCTAAAGCTATGATACCAACATTGTCATGACCCAAATCATGGGTATCGTGGTGGCACTAATAATATCCCATCGTTAGGCAAACAATTACCAAAATCCTTTTAACACATAATAAAAGATTGCAAAATAATTAAAGGAACTATCAAGATATAACAATTCTTCATTCAACTCATAATTATGAAAATCCCTTACAACACAACCTTTTCCCAAAACCGGGTCTGACATATACAAAAACTACTATGAATACAATAAATAGAAAAATACATAAACACTAGCTCAAAATGATAAGAAAAAAAATAACACAACGCCGCCCTGAATGAATATGGGATGTCTAATTAGAATGAAAACAAGGTCGCCAGGGATGAGCTACCTGCCTTAATCTTCATGTGCTCCAAGTTGCAACATGGATAGATCAAATACCTCAACCACATAAACGATGCTGCAAGCGTAGCATTAGCACACAATGTACCCCCATAGGCATCATAGGCCGACAAAGACGGAAGTTACGTAAAAGAAATAAATATCAAGTTGACTCTCAAGTAGGTTCTATTAGACAATTCAAATAGTCACATAAGTCACCTTATTCACGTAAGAGTTTAATCACAATCAAGTACAAATCAGTTCATATTGCACACATAGACCTTACACTTATTTACCCATCGATCAGTAAACTTTGTCTAAATCATATTTATATTATCACCACCTACTCGGGTTATCAAATAATCAATTTAGATAGGTCAATCCTAGTATACACATCATATCATATTCCTTCTCAAGGGGTATCACGATTAGTCTAATCGTAACAATACTAGCTTCTTATTCTCTCTGACCCCTTGAGCTTGATTACAGTTTTACACAAGTAAGGGCAGGACACATATTTATTCTTTTAACGTCCTCATTATACTCTATGTAGAAGTCTATGCGGTGCATTTTTTTATTAAGGAGGGGATCTACAGATGCATAACCTACAAGCAATTTAACTACAACAACAACACCTCGACCAATTCTTTACTAGACTCTCTATCAAATAATGTTAGCAAACATCAAGCAATACAAGATATGCATACTTCTCTATGATCAATATGATAGCGTTCTTTAGATGCCCAACTTATCTGCCAGTTGTCTGGCCGTAAAAGGAAGAGGTTAGTTCACAACTCTGAAAGCCGAAGACGAAGCGAGGAAGTGTTCTGCCAATAGAATCCACTAACCATAATATAGTTCACCAGCAGGTACTTAGACTCGTAAATGTGTAACCACACAACCTAATTCACATAGAACAACCAATTATGTCAACCAATCCGGTCCAATATAATAAGTGCAATAATCCAAATCCATTTAATTAGGCAATCACATAAGTTCCAATAACCAATACATATCACATAACCAATCCACAACTAATCAATTCATAATTAATGCAAACTCCAGGTACCTTTCATATTCAGTATACAAGCATTCAAATTCTATGATCTGCAAAACCCATGGGAGACCCGCGAAGTCCATATACTCATCCAGAATTTCTCAATGGATTCCAACTCTTTGATGTAATAACATTTGTTGCAGACGTGCAATCTGGTCCTTCACGTACTATTATTATCATCACTAAGACCCCTTTGGAGTTATATCAATTATCTCAATATTTCCAACCATCTCATAGTATTCTTACCTTTACGGCCTCTTATACCTATAACATTTTCATAACACTATTTTCAATATTATCAGAACCATGAGTGTATGAATGCAAATGACAATACAAGGAAAGTAATTAGAATGTATGATATACAACCAAGTATAAGAGATGAATATCACATGCTTTCAGAAAGTCAATAACACATAATTCTTGTACAATCAGGATATCATATCAAAAGCAATGTGATGAATAAACACCATAATAGCAATTATAGCGATGCACCCACATAATGGAAACAAGACCAATCAATAACAGTAATCAGATTAAGATTGATTGTCTAAATCACCCATCATCACAACTCAATACCGATACAGACCCAAACGTCCATCACAACCACCATGGTGGGACACCCAAACATGCCCAATACCTCTAAACATTTATAACTACTACGTACTTTTATTGAACTTTACAAAAGAGAAACTATGGCCCACCTCAAAGCCAAGAAGGAGCCACGAACGGTCAACCCTCTATGCATGCCTTTCCCTTTTAGAGCATCTCGTAGTAATCATAGTCTAACATACATAGGCTCTACATTAATAATTAAGCTAATACACATACAAGAACTTAGTCCTTAAGCACGCCAAAAGACACCTAAAACAATCCCCGAGCCCAAGGTGCCAAAATTCAAACATTATTATTCACAAAGCATAATTACATACAAGATAGTCAGATTCTTAAATTAATTTGAAAACTACAATCGATTGGACCCTCAATTTCAATATTAGGCAAAAATCTCCAATTTCAAACCTTGTATTTTCCTCCAAATTAGAAAGGGTTACTAATACCAAATTAACCTTCAAAACATCATTATCAATCATTAATCAACACTAGTTTACAATATCATAACCATCTAATCAACATACAATCCCCAATTTTATGATTCTAGTTCTCTTATTCTAGAATGGATGTTTATGACATTCTCTTCCCCAAATAGGATTTACACTAGGATTAGGAGAATCTAATGATAAATAATAATTAAAAGGGATGAAAATATACCTCCAATGGAGAATAAAGATGAAATACACAAGAAATTCGCTCTTAGCCGAGCTCTAGTCTAAAGAAAAAGTTTTAAGGAAATGAATTCATTTTAGGGCATTTTAAGGTTCTGATCTGAACAATGAGTCTGCTTCGGCGGAATTGACAAGCGAACACGCTTTGATGAAAAATAGGTCGGCGAGGCAGACTCACTTAATACTCAGAAGATCGCCGGAGCGAGAAGGACTCCGAAGAGGCGCCATCACTTCTTCGAGAAAATGTCTACAAATGTAGAAACCTCAACAATGCACGAAACACATATTTGTGAGCCAACCTCCACAGAGGCTGACACACAGAAGTGGCCAGAATACCGCTGGTGCGGACACTAGAAACCAATAACTCAAAACTACTCAAATCTTCTACCAAACACCTGAAACACTCCCGAGACCTCCGGGATACACACCAAACATGCTATCCTAAGGTAAATAATGCTACAAACTCACTCGCACCCTCAAATTTCTTATACGACCTTACTAAGACATACTTTTCTAATGAGACGTCTAAACATCTAAATATCACAGTTTCACAAATAAGGCACAAAGTACATCTGATTGCCTTGAGAAGCGAACCAATGAATCAAATATGTCATAAATGATCCACCGGAACTACCAGAAGTGACGGAACGTAAAAATGAATCCATATACGCAAAAGTCAACTTTGAGTCAAACTTAAAAATTCTAAAATTTCTAGTTTGAGTTTTTCATCTCATAATCACTTCAATGAACCACGAGATACGTGCCACCCATTCCTGTATATATCATAAACCCCACATATAGTCTACAAGAATGGTAATTTGGTTAAATAAGGGTCTTTAGCTAAAAACGACTAGACATGTCATTATAATTTTCTTCCGTTAAAAGTAAAATGATCATAAAGTCTACAGCTTTACATCACCGAGTACACATAGAATAAATTCGCATCCAGAAGTATGTATGAAATGCAATGCATATGATATATATGAAATGCAATGGCCATATTCACCCAGTATACACACGCTTCTGTTGTAGGTGTCACGTGACCCATGGAGGACTCATGGGGTCCATATACCCATATGGAATTTTCCAAAGGATCCCAACTCTATGACGATAGTATCATTATCATCAAGAGTTTCTTATCGGATCCCACCTCTGTGGCTATAGAATCATCATCAATCATACTCTCTTACCATATACCGTATCTAGTAACTGGTTATCAATCACCTTTATTAGTATCTCAACAGTTCAATACCAATAATAATATTATGAATGGATGATATGGATATAAGTACACCATGCAAAAGCATAATCAATACAACCAGTATTATCAATTCATTTTCAAGTATTTACATATGATGTAGAGCGATGAATGCATGACAAATCAACATAATAAGTTATCAAACAAGGCTACGAGCCCAGTAAACAACAAACATACCAACCTGAGTGAATTTATGCACCACGCTCAAGGCTCAAAAGCTAAAGATACATTCTTTGTAATGTATAACATACTATGTTACTTTAATTGCCCTTTTAAGTACACCGATACCCATATAAGTGCTCATCACTTCACTAGTATGTGACCCTCAATTCTCTATTACTATAATTAATTATTAAACCAATATAATAAATACTATATTAAGGTCTAGTAAGTCCCAACTTGTGTTATATTTGAAGTCTCATAGCTCACGAATGCTTTCAACTCGATTTGCGTGAAGATTAACCCTCCTAGGGACTCAACCATGTCCAAACTCACCGAATGAGTTCAACTTAGTCAAAATAGTAATCTCGGAGTTAGACGAGCCCAATGATACTCATATTACTATACTTAATTTCATAACCCAAAAATGGACCCAAAAAACCAACCCCGAGTCCACAAGGGTAAAGCTAAAATTTTATTTAAAATCTAATTACTCATAAGTTATATAGTCTAGATCCGAAAAACCCTTCAAATGACTTCATCTTAAACCTCAAATACATGGTTTACCACTTTTTAACTTTTTGGTTCAAAACCCTAATTTTCCCCAACCGAACACAGAAAAAATTAATAACCAACATAAATAATCTTGAATAAATGTCAAATTAAATATTGGATTCTTACCCCCTTGTTGAGACGAGAATAATGTCGTGAAAATTACCTCACTCGGAGCTCTAGAACTCAAGATATGGTGAAAATACCAAATGGACGAAGTCTGAATATTTTAAAACATCGATTTCCGCATTAGCGACCGAATTTCCGCTTCTGCGACCATGAATTATCGACAAGATTTCTTCTTCTGCGACTATGTATTAGTGACCGGAGTTCTGCATCTACGACCACACCAGAAACCAGCAATTTCCTCCGACACTAAAATGATCACAGCTCTTTCATACGATGTTGAAATTCAATGATTCAAGTTGATACGACTAAAAAATTGTGATGCACGTCTATTAAAAAAATCAAAACTCAATTCCAATATCAAATAGATATAATGGTACATCAAAGCGTCGAAGGGGAACGACTTATAACCACGACTCAAACACCTAAACTTGATCAGACGAAGTCCAAATTCAATTCTGAAAGTTCCTACAAGTCACAAATGATCATACGAAGCTTCTCTAACACTAAAAATACCTATATGAGGTTGTCAAGACATGATTATCCACAAAACGTCATAACTTTCTCAAAATGACATAAACCTCTACCGAGTACCCAAATCTCGAACCCCTCAGGACCCAAACCAATGACTCGACTAAGTTATAAATCATATTCTGGACCTAATGAAATCAACAAAACTTTGAAAAAGATGCATTTACCCAAAACTCAACTTTTGGTCAAACTTCTTTTTTTTTTACTTAAGAGCTTCCAATTTTGCTAAACTTGATCCAAAACTCACTCGATTGCCTCAGAAATCACGCCACTCATCCCTAAAAATAATAAATATCGAGATGAAGCTACTGAAAGGTTATTATTGAGGAAAACAAGTCCAAAATCTCAAAATGACCAAACTAATCGTTACATGACCTTTTCATAACTCAAACGGTGTTAATAGTCTTTTTATAAGGCACATGATTCAACACATAGCAATCAGTTTAAATAGCTTCACCCCAAAAATTTAGAGGTGCACTTGACTCATAAGCATGTCATTTGTTAACTCAATCAAATTTCTATTTTTTCTTTTTGTTACACTATTAGATGCAGGAGAAAAAGGTGGAGTAGTTTTATGAATTATTCCCAATGATCTAAAAAAAAGAATTAAACTCATTAGACTGATATTCACGGCATGTATCACTTCTAATTATTTTTATTTTTTTACCAAATTAATTTTAAACTTTATGGAGAAAAACCTTAAAATTTCAAAAGTATCACTTTTATTTTTTATCAAGAAAACATATGTATAATTTAAGAAATCATCAATAAAAGTGATAAAATATCAATTTTCTCCACGCGTTAAAATTCTTGCAAGTTCACAAATATTAGTATGAACTAACTCTAGCAATTTGATTTTTCTTGCAACTTGGAAATGAGGTATTTTAGTGATTTTGGCTTTACTACAAGCCTCATACTTTTCAAATCCTTTTTAAATAATTGGAATTGATCCTAAACTACTCATGATTCCCACATAACGATTATTAATATGACACGAATGAGCATGTCAAAAGTTAGTAGAAGAAATCATATAAATAAAAGTAGAAATTTTATTCATTCAACATTCAACTTGAAAATCCCATCACAAGTATACCCCTTTCCCACAAAAACATATTTTTTCACTATTACATATTGATCAAATTCAATAATTTATTTAAAGCCTGCTTTATTAAGAAGAAAACTAGGCATCAACGTTTTTCTCATGGAAGGAGTAAAAAGTACATCTTTTAATGTTAATACCCTTTCAAAAATGAAGTTCAACTCAACGTCTCCCTTTCCAAGCACTTGAGTGGAGTGAGAATCACCAAGCATAATTGTTTTAGGCTCCTCAAAATGAGTATACACTTTGAACCAATCTTTGTCATAGCAGACATGATGGTTTGCACCAGAATTAGCCACTGTCCATCACCGTTTTCAACCATATTTATGTATGTTATGACCACCACAAGTGGCTCTTTAGTAACACTCGCCTTAGGTGCAGGACCACGTTTTTAAAACTGCAAAATCGAGCAATATGCTCACTTTTACAACAGACAAAGCATGGTACTGAATCTTGAACTTGTCAATTTTGTGTTTGGTTATTGACATCATTATTTTTCTTAGGACGTTTACCATGATTTTTATTGAACATTTTCTTCTTAGGCTTCATCAAAGTATTTTGTGAGAATAAGGAGCAGCATTATCTGAAGTAATTAAATTGACCTAGTTAGTGTTCGGATGTAAGGCGCTCTCTTCCGATTGTAAAAGTGCATCTTGGCCCCTAGCATCTCCTTCCATCTGGATTTGCATTATCAACATCTCAAGAGAGGTTTCCTTTTGTTTGTGGTGCATAGGTTTTTGAAATTGCTTCCATGAAGGTGGAAGTTTATCTATTATTCCATAACCAATAGGTTATCTCCAATTTTGATCTCCTCGGACTTGAGCTCTCTGACGATCATTATAAAATCTTGAGTTTGTTCTACCATTGATTTGTTGTCCACCATTTGAAATGAAAAAAATCTACTAACAACATTTTTCGCTCCAGCCTCTTCGGTATCATATTTACTTTGCAATGGTTTTCAAATTTTCTTTGCACTAGAGTATTATAATAATCATAAAAAAATATCAGATAGACAATTAAGAAGATAATATTGATACTTGTATGAATCTTCATTATATTTTTCAACTTTCTCTTGAAGATAAATAAGTTCTTCATCATTCATGAAAGAGTTGTCTACTTTGTGTGGATTCTTCTCAGTTAACATGTAAGAGACATTGAGAAGACTTAAGTAAAAAAATACTTTACTCTTCCATCTCTTGAAATGAGTACCATTGAATCAAAATGGCTTATTAAGTAAAAATATATTTATGTCCTAGAGACAATCTGTATTAGGACAAATGTACTTTATACACATTCGTATTATTATTAATGGAGATTAATATTTTGGCATTTGCCATTATTGAATTATTAGTTAATTGTTTATGATATTATATAATATGTATCCCTAGAGGTTACACTGTTATTAATAGTGAGAGATATTAATATTATAACGTAACCCTTAAAATAGTCTCGACTAATGATCATTGAGAATATGATATCGATGATCTGTGATAAGTCGACATGTGGTCTGCATCATATCCTTAGATGATGTAGTATGTCTCACCTGCTATGAGTTACGGATACTTGTGATGAACATATGGATACTTTGGAAGTATTGGTATACCCTACTGATATACTGTTTGTTATACATGTCTAAAGTATGATCAGCGTGTGGAAGATAGAAGTCCTTAGACTTGAGGTCGATACACACATTGTCTACAGAGTAATGTACTTTGATTCTATCGTAAGCTCTAATGTCGTATAGGTTGAGATACGACTTGTATTGGGTACATTATGATATGGATTAAAGGTGGTAGTTAAGCCAAGATTATGATTCATTCCTCGAATGTATATTCGAGAGAGCACCCAATTTCTCAGTGATATTAGGTTGATTAAGTCGTTGACCAACACAATAGACATATCTAGGATATGGTCTTATTGTCAGCTAATATAGATGAGATATAATGATCAAGCCATTTGGATAGACACTTGACAAATCCTAAGCTTGATCGAGTATGTCGTGAATGAAAGAATTTTATCTTCCCACATAGAGGTTCAGTTTATCGGATTCGTGTAAATACACTTCACATATTGAGTTCGTCTTTCGGCGCCGTATAGGACTTCCGTGTATACCCTAATATGATTAGTGTCGATATGTGAATGCATGTAGGGTAACACTATGTCAATTGTTCCTTCAATCTAAGGATGTAATGAGATAATATAAATGTTCGATTTATGATCGAGACATTTGAATGAATAATGATTATTTAATTATGTTGAGATTGGATTTCGAATTTAATTAAAATGAAAATGAGATGACGTCCCACACTGGACTAGGGCCGCGGTGCCTGGGACAAAGGGTCGTGGTGCCATAGCACCGCGACGCCTCCTATTTTGAGTCGCGACACCGCCAAGGTAGTGGGCCAGTCTAACTGACCCACTGCGCCTCGTTTTTGGGCCTGGCCCACATGAATCCTAATTGCATTTTAGACCTAAAACGCAGCTATAAATAGAGGGTTCAATTCATTATTCATATAAAATATTTCATATATTATTCTAAGTCTTAGAGACCTAGAATCAAAATATTCTCTTGAACCTCTGCCGAATTTCCTAGTTGTTCGAAATAGGAATACATCAAAGTTCTAGGAACTTGTTGTCGATGATCAATTGCGTGCGCACCCTCAGAAATTACTAAAAGACTCCAAAGTTTCCAAACCGTAAATATTCTATCAAAATATTATGGTTATATACATGTTATGTATTTACATGTTTTATATTACTACATAATTATCCTACAGTTCGTCGCTTGTTGGGTTTGAAACACAAAATTTTTAAATTCCGCTGCGTACACGAACCAAAACAAATCCCAACATGTGGTGCAGCGGATGGGGCTCCTCCCTTAACCAGAAGTTTTGGGTTCGAGCGCTGGATATGAAAAAATTCTTGATAGGGTGGAAAACAAAAAAAGAAGGTATGTTCAGGACAAACATCATTAACAATATAACATGTTAAACTTTGGTTCTTTAATTCCCCCCCCCCCCCTCTTAGAATACATTAAACTATTAAAGGTGAGATCTATGCAATATTTCAGACTACAATATTTACACGACTATGATAAGTCATGTTCCATGTGAAAATACTTAAGTTACTGGCAAGAAAGAGCTAAGCAAGAAAGTTCCAAAAGCCCTTTGGGAAAATTCACCTTATTCCAGGACGAAAGGATGAACATTCTTTATCAGACGATGAAAATATCATCGACAGTGTCGTACCAAATGTCACAACAGTTGCATCAACATCAGTGATGACATCTACATTTCCAGCAACATTCGAGAGGTACAAATTCTTTAACTGTTATGATGTTAATTGCTTTAGATGTTTTATTTCTAGTAGTGAGACTGATTGTGAGGATCAAGTTGACACCAAAGATGACATGATTAAGGAATTATAAATACTTTGTAAAGACTTAATCATAGAATCCAAGTAACTTGACACAAATGTAAAATCTTTAACTCTTGAGAATGCAGATTTAAAGGGCACGATAATCAGTTTAGAGGTTGTACTTACCAAAAATGATATTGAATTTGGTAAGATCAGTGCAAAATTAGATCTAGCCGAAACAACCTTTCATAAGCTCAACATGGGGACTTCATACCTGCAAGGGTATCCAAGTTGGTGTAGCAGTAGAGCGCGGGACCGCAAGGTCACGAGTTTGATCCCCTGCATAAACCTTCTTGGTTGAGTCTGTCACACATGGCTTGCCAAGTGTGGTTAATCGACTGACGTGGTTTGCAGGCTATTGCGTCAGCCCGGGGTTTACCCTGTGCGCACTCGAAAGAGTAGCGGCTGCGGGTTCCTTCGTCAAAAAAAAAACATGGGGACTTCAAAATTGAATGAGATACTCAACCTTAGTAAACATTCACATGTAAGTTTGGATATGAAACTCTCTTAAAATAATAAACTCTCTTATTTTTTTACTTTTTCAAGAACTTCCCAATGTAATTTTCTACGCTCATAAGGTAAGGATGATAAACTATTTATAGGTGAAGAAACTCATACTTGAATTGAATTGGATGAGAGTGGGGTAATAATAGTAATAGATAATGGGAGATTTATGATTTAGAGATTACATGAGTTATAAGAAGAATGTGGGTAAGTTAATGTGATAATGGTGAGAAAAAAATAATGGTCATATTCAGCCAAGTAGTGAACGTGGGAAAATGAAATATCAAGGCCACATTCTGTTATTCAATGACCACTAACGTGAAAGAGCAACAAAATGAACACATTAATTTGAGCCACTTTAATATATTATTATAATATTAAAATGCTCCAAAAGAAACAACATTATCTATGTTTTGCTAAATTAGATGTATTCTAAGTTAGTTTTTTTTTTTACCTTTTTGATACCTCGTGTTCTTTTACCTTCTTCATATCTCTCGTTGTATAGTGAATCTCTTAATGAGTATCTCGTCGCCTTCGAAAACAAAAGTCCTGTAAAATAAAACATAAATAGAAAAGAGATGTGAGAAGAAGCAGGTATAAATATGCTAGCAGTTTGGAGCAACAAGCTGGTTTGCCCGAGAGGTTAAGGGGGAAGACTTAAGATCTTCTGAACATAAGTGCGCATGGGTTCGAACCCCATAGCCAGCAGTGTTTGTCGTTTTAGATTTTGGGCATTCTATCTTGCCAACTTTCAATGTAATTATTAATTAAGCCCACTTATCCTTTGTTGTGGGCTTAATAATTTTTTTTAATTCAAATCTCAGTTTGTTTTCCAACTTATCTTTTTGGTGTGTTCTATTACCTCAATTTTGGTGAGTTCGCCTCTATTCTGTACTCCTATTTGTTTAATGCACTCAGTCATTGCTAATTGAATTTTGATGGATACTTGAAGTATTATTGTTTTTAGTAAAATGAGTTGATAGCTGATTGACGATTACAAAAAAGAGATTGTTTTGGCGTAAATTGTGGTTAATCGGCTGACGTGGTTTGCAGGCTATTGCGTCAGCCCGGGGTTTACCATGTGCGCACTCGAAAGAGAAGACGAAAGAGATCAAGAGATAGAGTCACAAGCAATGCTGACTAAAGTTCATGAACAATTTTTATCAGACGATAAAAATATCATCGACAATGTCGTACAAGTGTCACAACTTTTGCATCAACATCAGTGACAACATCTATATTTCCAGCAACATCAGAGAGGTACAAATTCTTTAACTATTATGATGTTAATTGCTTTAGATGTTTTATTTCTAGTAGTGAGACTGATTGTGAGGATCAAGTTGACACCAAAGATGACATGATTAAGGAATTATAAAAACTTTGTAAAGACTTAATCATAGAATCCAAGCAACTTGACACAAATGTAAAATCTTTAACTCTTGAGAATGTAGATTTAAAAGACACGATAACCCATTTAGAGGTTGTACTTACCAAAAAGGATATTGAATTTGGTAAGATCAGTGCAAAATTGGATCTAGCCGAAACAACCTTCCATAAGCTCAACATGTGGACTTCAAAATTGAATAAGATACTCAACCTTAGTAACCTTCACATGCAAGTTTGAATATGAAACTCTCTTAAAATAATAAGCTCAAGTATCTTTGATAAAAACGAGAAAATATGATTTGGAAAAGAAAAAGGAGGAATAGGTTCTCATATATGTCAAGGAAAATGAAGTTTGTGTGTCATTACTGTAACTTCCCTGACATTTAAGACCTCACTGTTTCAAACTTTAAAATTCAGTGATCAAAATGTCGCCCGAAAAGTTGTCTAACATACCTGATAACACTAAAGGCAACATTTCTGAACAACAAATTAGATTTTTTTAAGAGAGTCTGGGTTCCTAAAAAAGATATTTTTTGTAATGTTGTCATAACTGCATTAAGAACTAATATTTCAGGTTCTTGGTACTTTCACCATATGACATGTACAAAGGAGTTTTTAAAGGACTGAGTCATTCAATGGAGGTAACATGACTTATGTAGGTGGAAGTAAAAGCAAAATAATTGAAAAAGAGATCTTGAATATTCCTGGATTTCCAGCCCTATGAGATGTCTTACATGTTGAGGGTTTAATGGCCAATCTGATCAGTATAAGTAAACTATGTGATGAAAATTTTGAGGTAAAGTTTAGCAAGAATGCCTGTGAAGTTACGAATGAAGCTAACGTGTGTGTCATGACAGGTACAAGAACATGTGACAATTACTATCTTGTTGGAAGGAAAGAAATATGCAATAATGTTAGGATCGATGACACAACATTGTGACATAAAAAATTAGGACATGTGAACTACCATAACTTAGAAAGATTGATCTCATATGAGGCGGTAAGGGACATTCCTTGTTACACCCCGTAAGTCCAGGACATGTAAAAGAGAATGTACGAAAGGAAACAAGACTTGGAAATTGATACGAAAGGAAGAATTGTTTTTCCGACGGAAAATCTCCGAACGTCGGTAAGGAAAAATGTTCGTTGTTGAGAATTGGATTCTCAAAATGCATTATTTGAGGAATATGGAACTTGTTAACATTATGTAAATTTATTTTTACGGATTTGGTCACGTGGGGCCCACCCGAGGAATTTTACATTTTTGTGGGGCCCACGAGGGTTACGGAAATTTATGGACGAATGAGAGGGCGACACGTGGCACCCCTACTTATGGTCTTGGTCGAATTAGAGGGAGGGTAAAATGGTCATTGACCATCTTGGAAGATAAGTCTTGCAAGCATTACATTGTTGACTTGTCAACTTGTCCACATAGGCTTAATCCAAGTGAAATTCATCCTAGCCTCACATTTGTGATAATCCAAGCCCTCCATTGTGTTTTATAAACACTACTAGTGCAAGACTAGCTCATTTACACTTAGAAAAATTAGAACACTTTGTGCGAGAGAAGAGGCTCTCGGGTTTGGTGCTTGCTCACACAAGAAAATTTTGTGATTTTGATCCATTAGCCACAAGACTTAAACCCAATGTCCCTAAGGGTATTATAAGGATATCTCAATAGAAAGATTTGGAAAAATGGCTTTTTGGTATTAGTCATGGCGGAAACTAAAGGAGTTCTTGACTTTGAAGTTGGAACTTGAAGATGGGTTCTTCATAGGCCTCTAGGAGTGCTTGGACCGGATTGGAACCTAAGGAAAGGCTAAGAATTGCTAAAGCGCGACTTTGAAGCTTGGAAATTTTAAGGGCTTGGAAAGGTATAAATTTTGTCGTTTTAGTAGTTAAGACTTACTTATTGTTGTAGCTATGGATATTAGCAAGCATGAGATGTTTAGTATGAAGTTTGATAATTATATTGGCTATTGGAACCCTAATCCGAAAACTAGCATGTTTAGCCTTAAGATTACAATTCAAGTTGATTATTCGTTTAAGTCGTCGCATGTTGTATAAAGAAGGAAATTGTAGTTGTTGAAGTTGTTTATAACTATATAACATGTTAGACCTTAGAACTTGGAATTTGAAAAAGGGTTGGAAAAGACTTGTGTTGTGTTATTATTGGCCGAGAATGGCTAGTGAAGTATTAACTACTTGGTACGAATTGTGGGGCGGAATTTTACACGTATTGTAAGGCGTGTAATCCCCTTTGTTTGGTTGTTGTTTTGAGCCTTAAATGTGGCGTGTTGGTTATTGTATTCGGCCTTGAAAAAGGTGGCAAAGGGAGTAGAAACAAATGAAGTGCTGCCCGATTTTCCGTAGAATTAGAGACCAAATACTTAGTATTATTCTACGTTAGAGACTAGAAGTTGATAGTCTTGTTGTGACCATTATAGGTTGACACTTCTACGTACGGCGTATTCGGCTTAGCTTGTGGATATTAGCCGAAAAGGTATGTGAGCTATCTCCTCTTCTAGCATGATTTCTTAAGATAAAGAAAGTATTTCCTACTCCTTAAATGATCCATTCCTTGGTTGTATTTGGATTTCTTAAAATAGAATTTGTTCTATGTACTCCCTTGATTGTACTTTGATGTTTAATTTGGAAGTTGTATAATCCATTGCCTTAGTGAAGTTGGATTCTTAAAAGTGAAAGTATTTTACTTAAAGTACATAGAGTCTTGAAAAGGAAGTGGGTTCCAAACCTTTTGGCTAGTGCCTTAGTTCCAAAACCTAAGGGTTGTTGTAATGACTTTAGGGGAGTTAAAGGAGTGATTTACTTAATTGTTTTAATAGAGGAGAAATGACATGATTTAAGAGAAGTAACTTGTTTTAAAGGGGCGAGTTACTTGAGGTTTAAAAGTAGAAGAAACTTTTTTCTAAAGATTTAGAGACTTGAAGTATTTTGAAAGTTAAGAAACTTGATTTGAAAGTTTGTGATACTTTGTTTTAATTAGTATAAGTCTCTTGGTTATAAAAAGGAATGAATATGTCTAAAACCATAAAGGGTTATAACGGCTTTATGGGAAGTTGGTTATAACGACTTTATGGAAGGTTAAGAAAGTTGTCTATTTTGATTATTGGGCATAAGTTGCCTAGATTATGAAAATTTGAAGTTACTTGATTTCAAGCTTTGAAATGAGTTTTCTAAAAGTGTAGTAACTTACTTTGAAAAATAGACACACCTTGATACTACGGGTGTTAGTATCTTGGGATTTTACATAAAAAGGAGTCTTTTGAAAAGAATGTACGTACGTAGTACTTTGGCTTGTTAAATGAGAATTATTCTATTTGTGCCTTGATAAGTATTTTGGCTTGTTAAATGAGAATTATTCTATTTGTGCCTTGATAAGTACTTTGGCTTGTTAAATGAGAATTATTCTATTTGTGCCTTGATAAGTACTTTGGCTTGTTAAATGAGAATTATTCTATTGGTGCCTTGATAAGTACTTTGGCTTGTTAAATGAGAATTATTCTATTTGTGCCTTGATAAGTACTTTGGCTTGTTAAATGAGAATTATTCTATTGGTGCCTTGATAAGTACTTTGGCTTGTTAAATGAGAATTATTCTATTTGTGCCTTGATAAGTACTTTGGCTTGTTAATTGAGAATTATTCCATGTATGCCTTGATAAGTACTTTGGCTTGATTAATTGAGAATTGCCTATGTGTGCTGGTGATAGCCTTTGAGTGCAAGTATTATGTTTTATTGCGTTGTCGCGACTCTCGGTTGGAGGGCCGGCTGTCTTGTTGTAAGTTACTTGGACGTACCGATAGTGATGTGGGATTCCACGTGTATGCTTCCGTTATTTGTAGTACTTGGGTTAAATTCCCGGATTTTTATAAAAGACCTGGTAGTGCTTATGTGTTGTTTGACGACCGGTCGAGATAGGGTAAGAGTATAAGTGAGGGGTAAACCCCCAAGACGTTATACCACCTTCTCCAGGGTAAGAGTATAAATGAGGGGTAAACCCCCAAGACATTATACCCCCTGCTTGTTTTGTTTGATGGTCGATCGAGATAGGGTAAGAGTATAAGTGAGGGGTAAACCCCCAAGACGTACCACCTTCTCCAGGGTAAGAGTATAAATGAGGGGTAAACCCCCAAGACATTATACCCCCTGCTTGTTTTGTTTGATGGTTGCCAGAGATAGGGTAAGAGTATAAATGTGGGGTAAACCCCCAAGACATTATACCCACGCTTTACCACGCTCGTCTTCTACTTGGCGTCTGATTTTAGGACATAGGTGGGACTTGGTGTTCAGGTATGCCTATTGGCGTTATACTATATCATGGACTGCCGGCAGTAAGGAAGGATTCCACGGGCATGATTGATATTGTGGGCGTGAGACCCATGGTTATATTTTAGAAATGATTTGAGGGCATGCGTCCCTGACTTGTTATATTTGCTTATGTGTTGTGTCTTGTAGGTTGACTATCATACATGTCTCTGTTTTGCTTAAGCGTTATGATTTCATTACAATACTTCATCGTTTCACATACTTGGTACATTCTTCGTCTTGACCTCGCCGAGGCGGCGTTCATCTGCCGAGTTTAGGTACGCTGTTTGGTGATCGGCGGATGTAGGACCACCTTTCGAGTTTTGGATAGCTCCCGCTCGGAGTTTATCTTTTTGGTATAGTTCCTTGATGAGCTTTTTATGCGGTTATGGAGTGCAGCGGGGCCTTGTCCGTCATAGTTGATATAACTCTTAGAAGTGCAGTATTCATATGTGGGATTGGACTCGTATGCGGTGTAGTGTCTTTTCATGTATATTATATGGCGGCCTTGTCGGCTTTGCCTTTGTGCGTATGTTGGTTTAAAAAAAAAAAAAGTGTTATTTAAATTCGCGATTACTTAGTTGTTAAGGTAGAAGGGTGCCGGGTAGGGCACCGATCCACGATCTCGGGGTTGGGCGTGAGAGTGGTATTGTCACGACCGTTCGGGGCCGTGGCCCGGTGCCTTGCCGGCACCCAGTAGTCATACATCAGTAATCGCGGAAATATAAAGCAAGACATGAAACGATTTATAAAATAGAACCACGCTTTAAGTGAGAAAACATCGTCTTTCGGCATATATATAAAAACATGGTTTAGCGATTCATCCGATCTTGTACAACGGGACTACAGACCTCTGAAATATACAACTATGGCGGGACGGGGCCCGCCATACCTGGCTAATACAAAACTATCTACAACGGGAGATCATACCCAAAGTAGAGCCTCGGAAAGGATGGAGCTCACGACACCAACGTAGAGATCCAGGAATGTGGATCTAGCACTGCTGCCCTTACTGCGGCATGAGCGGCCCGAAGGAGAGTCGATTACAACGGTACCAAGTATGTGAAACTATAAAGAAGCGAAATAAAATCAAAGTATTTAAAACCTTTTCACAAATACAATCAGTTCAATTGCATAGTGTCACATCACAACCAACAAGATAATAGGAAAAGCGTAGCAGTGCATTCTAGGCGCGAATGATCGAAGCAAGGCCAATCGCCCATAGTATCATTCTGCGTGCCTAGTCTGGACTTCCGCAGCCGCATAGGTCACTGCACCGCGTGAGGTATTCCCGCGTCGGGGCAGCGACCGGCGTCCGCCTAGGCTCCGCACGCGCATAGCCTCAAAAGACCGCGTAGTCTCAGCGGACCCGTAGAATCCCGCGTCGGGCTAAACACCGGAATGATCAATCCTGGAGCATACCGCTGCTCGCATAGTCTCACGAACCGCATAGGCCGTATAGACCGCATCGAGGCAAGCCCTCGGTATAACGATCGAGGGTAGGTGATACAATAACGATACAACGGACTTACGGTTAGCAACGTAAGCCGCAGAAGAATGACCCTTTTACACGGCAATTCAAGACACTAACCCGGGTAGCATCATAATATGTCTACTTATCACACAAATCTTACTACACTTAACGAAATCAATACAAGGCTTTTATAAACAAACAAGTAAATGATTCCTTTTATCTTCTTAAGTTGTTATACCTAACTTCCCATAAAGCTAGTATAACTCTTAAGCTTTTGTTTTAAAACCAAATATTTATCTTCTGTTAAAAATGATCGATATTCTTTTGAAATGTTTTGGTTCTTTGTTATTCGAGCTTAAGCGTGAGGCATTCTGTAAGTATTATTCGAGCTTAAGCGTGAGGCATTACCATAAGTATTATTCGGGCTTAAGTCAAAGACATTGCCGTAGTTATTATTCGATTAACACGTATGCGTCTACCGTACTATATATTGTAAAATATCATGCTTTAGGAAGAATCACATACCTTCTACCGTGAAAACCACCGCCAAGTTGAATATGTCGCGTGAGAGTCACTATAATAGTCACAGATATCTATCAAAGACTACTCTGAATGTCATTCTATACAGAGGGTTCATAATTCTACGGTAATTCGGGCAGCACTTCCCTACATGGTGAGCTATATAAGTATACTGTGAAAACTGTCCTATGTAAGTACTGTTTGATTATTCTTCTTAGTATTTATACTTATTCTTATTCTACAACAAGAAGTATTCTCTAATTCAAAGAGGGTTAGGATTAGTTACCCGGTAAGCCCAATAATATCCTAGAAAAGTCGCGCTGAGCAAGGTTTTGCTCTAAGTTGTATGCTCAGGAAACCTTAGAATTTATTCACAACTTCTACTAAGTACTAAGGTATTTGGGCTAGGGTATTTTGGGCATTATAACAAAACAAGAAGGCAACTTTTCTACCAAGGGAGGGTGGGTAGGTTTCGGCTAGGCTAGGGGTGGGGTAGCCTCGGCCAAGCTTCTCGAGGGAGGGGGTGTTGGACGGTGCTACAAAGGGAGAGGAAGGATTTTTAGACTTGGAAAGCTTTTGTGGATGAAGAACTCTTCATCTCAAGAGGGTATTTATAGCTCAAGCCTTGGCCAACCAATGGCCAAGATGAAGACAAGTGCAAGGCAAGTGTAAGGCCAAGATCAAGCCAAGTGCACCTAACCCCTACTCCACAAAACACTCCACAAAACACTCCACAAAACATGGCACAAAACAAGGCCTAAGCAAGGAACCAATCGGCCGAGGCAACGCCTCTTGGGCCTTGATCGTCCAAGCCACCACTTGCTTCCAATGTGAGGTGACACGTATCACCCTCCGTTGGTCCAAAATGTTTCGTCTCTCGGAAAAATCCATAAAAATAAGAAATGGCATAGCGGAATTTACTCTACGAAGGCTGTGGAAAGCGTTTAGTCGGAAAGCGATTCTTTTAGTGAGTTGTGTACAAAAGAAAAGCGTCGAGGCTAACTAAGGCCAAACTTTTTATGCGTATTCCCTTACGTACATACTGCGGAAATATGGGGTATTACATTCTCCCTCTTAGAAACATTCGTCCGAATGTTCCTTCTCAAACGATTAACGATAAGATTCTTCATAACTTAAGCGGTTTGCAAATGCCACACGCGCCACAAAACAACACTTAGGCATAAGCGATAACGAAAATTTACAAGTAGGAAAGTGAATTACGGAGGTGTGGGGAATAGGTGAGATACTTACGCCTCATGTCCTCGCCGGCTTCACGTCATCTCTCTGCGAGCTCGTTCGCCCACAAGACTTTGTGGAAGCCACGTCCTTCGTCGCAGACGCTAACGACGATCGACTATCGCTATGGGAATCTCCTCATACGATAACCCCTCGGTCACTGGACATCGTCAATCGGGTGTACCACTAGATGGATCCGATACATCTCGCCGGCATAGATCGTGAAAAAGCGGATGCATGCCTCCGGATCGGACGGCAGATCAACTCATGCAACCTTGCCTACCTGCCTGCGGACAATCGAAGCGGCCCGATGTACCTAGTGAGTTTCCCCTTCTTCCCAAATCTCATCACACCCTTCATGGGTGGCACCTTTAGGAAAACCCAATCATGAACCTCGAACTCAAGATGCCGACGGCGATGATCTGCGTCGACTTACATCGACTACGTTTGTCGATAGCGCTCTCGAATAAGCTTATCCTTATCCACTGCTGCGCCAAATCTGGTCCCACTTGCACCTCGCCCACATCGAACCAACCTATAGGCGATCTGCACTTCCTCCCATACAAGGCCTCATAAGGCGTCATCGAATCTGGAGTGGTAGCTATTATTATCACGAAACTCAACTAGAGGCAAATGATCCTCCCAACTACCATCGAAGTCAATAACACGGGCTCGCGAGATATCCTCGAGAGTGCGGATAGTGCGCTCTGCTGTCGTCATGCGTGGATGAAATGCGATGCTCGTGCTCACTGCGTCCTAAACCCTGCGGAAGGACCTCAAGTTAGCCGTAAAGCGGGCTCCTGCATGCGATATGATCGAAGTAGGGACTCCATGCGATCGGCGATCTCTCGGATGTAAAGTCGGCATAATCCTCGGTAGAAAAAGTCGTCGGACGGGAAGAAAGTGGGCTGATTTAAATCGACTGTCGACGATAACCCATATAGAATCATGTCTCCTCCGAGTGCGAGGTAATCTGTGATGAAGTCCATGTTGATTACCTCCACTTCCGGTTGGGATCTCGATAAATGCGTCAGAACAAACCACGGGCCTGGTGCTCTACCTTCACCTGCTGACAACACGGGCCCTGAGCTACGAACTCTGCAACGTCTCTCTTCAAGCCATCCCACCAATACACAGATCTAAGGTCGTGGTACATCTTGGTCGACCCTGGATGGATAGTAACGCTTGTTGTGTGCTTCCCCGAACAGAACTGCGAAGTCACGAAACATCTGGAACACATGCGCCCTCAAACCTTAGCACCCATCGTGCTACCTCAAGGACCCTTGCCCTCTCGAAGAGGCTGTATCACGATATCGAATCAAAGCCTGGATCCTCGAGCGTTGCCTCTTCACCTCGCCGACGATGGAAGACTCGGCAACCTCACGAACTCTAACCCCACTGCTATCGTAATCAATCAAGCGGACACCAAGGCTCGCTAATCGATGCAAATCACGAACCATGTCCCTCTCTCTAGCTGCACATCGATAGGCTCCCCATCGACCTACGACTAGAGCATACGCCCTGACATTGGCCTTCCGGGTGGTACAGATATCAACATCGTAATCCTTAAGCAACTCTAACCGTCTGCCGTAAGTTCACTCCCTCCGGTGAAGATATCTTTGGAGGCTCTTGTGGTGCGTATAAATATCCACGTGAACCCCATACAAATAGTGCCTCGGATCTTGGCGTGAATTACGGTGCGACTCGAATCATGGGTGGGGTAGTTCTGCGTGTTTCTTCGGTGTCGGGATGCATATGCTATAACCTGCCATGCTGCATCAACACATCCCAACCCGATGCTCGCGATCACAATACGACATAACCGCGGACCCTGCGGAAGAGTAAGAACGGGCGATCGTCAATCTCTCGCCGGCCGGAAACCACGCTCCAAGCATCGATCGGCTGGAACTTGGCCGCCTCGAGTCGGCTAGTCAATGGTGCGAGATAGAAGCAAACTTCTCTACGAACCGCCGATAATATCTGCAAGGCCCGAGCTGCGAACCTCTGCCGGAGTAGTAGGTCTAGGCCAAGCCATCGCCTCGATCTTGGCGTATCAACTCGAATGCCATCGGCCGGCAATATGCCCAAGAAACGCCATCAAGTCAACCAAAACTCACATTTGGAAAACTTGGCGTAATCGCTGGTCTGGAGAAGCGCCGGCCTGATCGCCAAATGCTCCGCGTGCTCCCTCTGGCGAGAATAAACCAAGATATCATCAATGAACACTATCACAAGCGTGTCCAAAAATGGTTTGAACACTCGGTTCATCAAATCCATGAATACCGCGGAGCATTGGTCAACCCAAAAGACATGACCACGAACTCATAATGCGTCTGGGTCCGAATGCGATCTAGGGACATCCACCTCTCGACTCGCACTGATGATAGCCCGATCGCGGATCAATCTTGGAGAAACATCTCGCACCTGCAACCGGTCGAACAAATCATCAATCACAGGAAGGGTATACGTTCTTAATGGTCACCTTGTTCACCGCATAATCAACACACATGCGCGGCGTCCGCCCTTCTTCTTCACGAACAATACCGGCGCTCCCGGGGAGAAACACCGGGCCTAATGAAGCCGCTTCTCTGCAAATCCCTAAGCCGATCCTTCAACTCTCTCAACTCGGCGGTGCCATTCGTATGGCGGAATGGAAATAGGCGAGTATCCGCAACACATCTATACAAAACTCGATCTCCTCTGCGGAGGATACCGAGGTCATCCGAAAACGCGTCGGGAACTCGTGACTCGGGCGGCCCGAAAATCTGGTACGCGACTTGATATCAAACACCCGAACGAGATGATAGATATACCCGCCATACCATCTTCCTAGCCTTGAGGTAGGAAATAAACCTACCACCGGCGTCTGGTGCTCCCTCCCACTCAACAACCGCTCGCCGAGCTGGAACGTGCTACTCTCTCTGCGATCTACATTGGCGTAGCAAGAAGCTAGCCAATCCATCCCCATAATCACGTCGAAGTCAATCATCTCAACTCTATCAAGTCGGCTGAGGTCGACGATCGTAAATGGTCACAGGACAAGCTCTATATACCACGAGCTACCCGAATCACCCATCGCGTAGCTACCTCGAAAGGGTCTATGGACTCGTGCTCTATCCCTATCCTACTAGCAACAAGGGAGATATATGGGGCAGTAGAACCGGATCTATCAAAGCATACACATCAAACCGAAGCGGATAAGGTACCGCGCGACATCGGTGAGGCCTTACGATCTGTCGGTGGACAAAGCATATATGCGGTTCGAGGACCGCTAAGCGGGACTGCGCCACGACCTCTGCCGCGACGCGATCCATGTACCTTGCCTCGGGCGAGTAGCTGTCGAGGATGAAGAAGCGGCAGACCACTCGTGAGGCCCTACTACGGCGCCGCTCCGGTCGGACAAACTCTCGCGAAATGACCTGCGGCCACAAGTATAGCGAGCTCGAGTCTGACTCCCGAATGGTATCTGCCACACGGCACACCGAGCGAACCTCGAGCAGTTAGCACCCTGCTACCGAAATCCAAGTCCAGGGCCCCGACACGCCCCACCGCTCTGGTATCTTGAAAATGAGGTAGGAGCGCTCTGCGCTGGCTGTGGTGCAAATCTGGACTTCTGCTGATGTCGCCCACCCTGAGGACCACCAAAAGAACCGGCCGTCTTGGCCTTCTTCTGCTGCTGATATCGCTCTACCCGGCGGTCTCTACGCTCCTCACATCCCAGTGCATGAGCCTGCATACGGGTTATGTCCATGCTCAGGTGAAGGACACACCCGCAAGACTTCGGCCATGTAATCATCTAGCCCGATGACATAGCGATGCACCACTGTCCTCCATCTCTGCTACGGTCGCGGAGACATATCGAGCCAAAGAATCAAACTCGACATTGTACTCCTCACCGCGTCCTCCCTGTCTCGGCAACAAGAATCTATCATTTCGTGCCCTCCCCATCTGCGGAGGCGAAGTGTGTGAAAAAGCCTCAAAACTCATCCCATACCGCGGAGTGCATGCTCTCCGGGAAAGCTCCATGAATCAAACCAATCGATCGCGGTATCACGCGGCCGTCGCGAACCGAATGTCATGAACTCGGTCTCGAAGCCACGATCACCGCGTAATCCTCTGCGGTGACGGATGAACTCCTGCGGATCATCTTCCGCCTCGACAGTAAAACTCGGAGGCTACAACTAAGGAAATCCGTAGTCTCAAACTATCTCGCCTCGGGTGCTACGGTGCGACCGAGCTGAGCCGGATCTGAACTGCGCGTCCGGCCTCTCTCGTGTCGGGCCTGACTTTAGCCAAAAGGCTGGGCCGTCTCCTTGTACCTAACTCCTCCGCCGGTGTGGGACGGGAGGTGAAGTGCGTGGTCTCTTTGAAATTTGGCGGTCATAGAACTCGCCGTCTCGTATAGGCGGGCACGAGCCTCGTGACTCTGGGTGTCTGCTAGCGCCTCCGCTCATTTGCCTGCCCGGGCGGGTTGCCTTACGTGGAGGCATAATCTGAGGAAAGGAATACGTTAGAGGGTCCAACCTATAACACGCCTCTAAAGCACGATCTCGTAATGAGAAGAATGGAAACCAATCCTAAATATCCTATAGCCTCACGATTATTGGTGTGGTGCACAACACACCGATAATCAAGACTCTACTAGATACGATCTGTAGACACTTTCCGAGGATTAATCGCTCGATACCACTTTTGTCACGACCGTTCGGGGCGTGATCGTGCCTTCAGGGCACCAGTAGTCATACATCGTAGTAATCGTGAAATATAAAGCAAGACATGAAACGATTTATAAAATAGAACACGTTTAAGTGAGAAAACATCGCCTTTCGGCATATATATAAAAACATGGTTTAGCGATTACATCCGAAATCGCATAACAGACTCTGCACTTCTGAAATATACAACTATGGCGGGACGGGGCCACGCCATACCTGTACAAAACTATCTACAACAGGAGATCATACCCAAAAGTAGAGCCTCGGAAAGGATGGAGCTCACGACACCAACGTAGAGATCCTAGGAATGTGGATCTAGCACTGCTTGCCCTTACTGCGGCATGAACGCAGCCCGAGGTCGATCTAACAGTACCAAGTATGTGAAACTATAAAGAATCAAATAAAATCAAAGTATTTAAAACCTTTTCACAAATACAATCGGTTCAATTGCACATAGTGTCACATCACAACCAACGATAATAGGAAAAGCGTAATGTGTCTATTCTAGGCGCGAATGATCGAAGCAAGGCGATCGCCCATAGTATCATTCTGCGTGCCTAGTCCTGGACTTCCGCGGCCGCGCAGGTCACACGCACCGCGTGAGGTATTCCCGCGTCGGGGCAGCCAACCCCGGCGTCCGCCTGAGGCTCCGCGGCCGCATAGCCTCAAAAGACCGCATAGTCTCAGCGGACCGCATAGGAATCCCGCATCGGGCTAAACACCCGAATGATCAATCACGAGCATACCGGCTGCTCGCATAGTCTCACAGACGCGTAGGCGTATAGACGCGTCGAGGGCAAGCCCTCGATATAACGATCGAGGGTAGGTGATACAATAACGATTAACGGACTTACGGTTAGCAACGTAAGCACAACAAGAATGACCCTTTTACACAAAGAATTCAAGACACTAACCCGGTAGCATCATAATATGTCTACTTATCACACAAATCTTACTACACTTAATGTAAATCAATACAAGGCTTTTATAAACAAACAAGTAAACAATTCCTTTTTATCTTAAGTTGTTATACCTAACTTCCCATAAAGCTAGTATAACTCTTAAGCTTTTGTTTAAAACCAAATATTTATCTTACATTAAAAATGATTCGATATTCTTTTGAAATGTTTTGATTCTTTGTTATTCAGCTTAAGCGTGGCATTCTTAGTAAGTATTATTCGAGCTTAAGCGTGAGGCATTACCATAAGTATTATTCAGCTTAAGTCAAAGACATTGCCATAGTTATTATTCGATTAACACGTATGCGTCACCGTACTATATATTGTAAAATATCATGCTTTAGGAAGAATCACATACCTTCTCATGAAAACCACCGCCAAGTTGAATATGTCGCGCAGAGAGTCGACTATAATAGTCACAGATATCTATCAAAGACTACTCAAGGTCATTCTAAACAGAGGGTTCATAATTACGGTAAGTCGGGCAGACTTCCCTACAGTGAGCTATATAAGTCTCATGTGAAAACAGTCCTATGTAAATCTGATTTGATTATTCTTCTAAGTATTTATACTTATTCTTATTCTACAACAAGAAGTATTCTCTAATTCAAAAGAGGGTTAGGATTAGTTACCCAGTAAGCCCAATAATATCCTAGAAAAGTCGCTGAGCAAGGTTTTGCTCTAAGTTGTATGCTCGAGAAACCTTAGAAGTTCTTCACAACTTCTACTAAGTACTAAGGTATTTGGGCGAGGGTATTGTAGGCATTATAACAAAACAAGAAGGCAACTTTTCTACCCAGGGAGGGTAGGTTTGGCTAGGCTAGGGGTGGGGTAGCCTCGGCCAAGCTTCTCAAGGGGAGGGGGGGTGTTGGACGAATTGCTACAAAGGGAGAGGGAAGGAATTTTAGACTTGGAAAGCTTTTGTGGATGAAGAACTCTTCATCTCAAGAGGGGTATTTATAGCTCAAGCCTTGGCCAACCAATGGCCAAGATGAAGACAAGTGCAAGGCAAGTGTAAGGCCAAGATCAAGCCAAGTGCACCCTAACCCCTACTCCACAAAACACTCCACAAAACACTCCACAAAACATGGCACAAAACAAGGCCTAAGCAAGGAACCAATCGGCCAAGGCACCCTCTTGGGCCAATCGTCCAAAGCCACCCACTGCTTCCAATGTGAGGTGACACATGTCACCCTCCCGTTGGTCCAAAATGTTTCGTCTCTCGGAAAAATCCGCAAAAATAAGAAATGGCATAGCCGAATTTACTCTACGAAAGTGTGGAAAGCGTTTGCGTGAAAACGATTCTTTTAGTGAGTTGTGTACAAAAGAAAACGTCCAAGGCTAACTAAGGCCAAACTTTTTGTACGTATTCCCTTACGTACATACTCTGGAAATACGGGGTATTACAGGTATCAGAGCAGTCAGTCCTCGGAATGTCTACAGACCGTGTCTAGTAGAGTCTTGATTATCGGTGTGTTGCGCGCCACACCCATAAACAGGAGGCTACAGGACATTTAGGAGTTGGTTTCTATTCTTCTCACTCTAAGATCGTGCCATAGAACTGTGTTAGTAAGATAATTCCTCTCTGATGTATTGTTGTGTTCTGATTATGCCTCGAGGAGGCAACAACCGAGAAGGGCAAAAGAGTAGCGAGCTACTAGTCGGACTCGAGAGTTGATAGGGCTTATGCCCGTGTTATCTGGATGTTGTTCGTGATCGGCGAGTTCTTCTGCGCGAGTTTTGAGGCCAAGACGAGCCTCCGGTTCTCGATTAAGAGATGACTTTAGGGTCATGAAGGAAGCCATTATGTTATTGACCAAGATAGCAGTGCTACAGTTTCTTCAGCAGGAAGTTATTCGGCGATGCGATCAGTGTACGGGGTAGAGGGCCAACGGAAATCTGCGTAAGAGAGGCTAGACCGGTTGGTTATCGGTGAGTTTTTGAGCAGCGCCTCAAGGCCGAGTGAGATATTCGTCCCAGCCTACCCAATATATACCCCCGCAGTTCACAGGTGGGATATTGGACCCCACAAGGTATTTATGAACCGGTCCAAGCTCCAGAGGTCGAGGTTCTCAGAGGAGCAGAGGATTTTCTCGGTCGAGGCCACCTATTCCTCGATGTATCGGATGTGGTAAGCGTCGTTTGGGAAATGTCGTTATGGCGCAGTCTTTGTTTTTATTGTGGCGTCGGGCCATATCGAGGGTATGTCCTTTTAGAAGAGGCACCGTGAGGTGGCTCGGCTATGAGCTGTAGTTGGTTCCCTTTCCTCCACGGTATGCGTCCCCGTGACGGTGTTGGATGTCACCGATCGTGGTAGAGGTCGAGTGGAGTTTATAGTTCGCGGTCCGAACCGCATAAATGACGTGACTCTTTGGCGGGAGCGAGGCGACATCGCACGGGGTTACTGGTATATTTCGATTCTTTTGAATCATACGTGCGTTGATAGATTCAGTTTTACCCTAGCGTATATGTTTTCCCTTTATTGCTAGAGTTGTAAAGTGATAGTACCCAGGTAGGGATACTTTGATTAGTAAAGTGAGAAGTTAAGAATGTTGACAAGAATGGTAAGTGACCGAGACTATAGTTGTGTAGAGTTCACAAGTAGTAATTACCCATGTGATGTAAGACCAATAGGGAAGATTATGCAGTAGAAATACTTTGGCTTATGTGTGAACCTCTGTGAATAGGGGATAGGGTGAGAGTACCTTGAGATAAGAGAAAGATTTATTTCGCACTAAGAATGAGAAGTTAAGTGTGACGATGAGTCGGGTTATGGACTCATTTCGGGTCAACCGGTAGTATGGAATGGGGTGATGTCAGTTAGAAATGGTCCCGTTATGTGGTAGGGTCCCGAGGGTGCAAGGCCCAAGTCTAGTTAATCGTTGTACGAGTTCGTGGATGTGTTCCACCGGAACCAGGTCGTAAGGGTCGAGAAGAACCTTAACGGGAATGTAAGTAACAATATGGCCAAGTTGGTTAGTAATTCCAAGGATTGGGGAACAGAAACAAAATTTGAGATTTTGTACGTGTACTAGATGAGTTTGAAAGTACGAGAAAGTATGATAAGTAAGGAAAGAAAGGAACCTCTAAGGATCCCGTGTTTGGGAAGACTGTAACCTTCGAGTTTTGTGAGAAGGGACCACGGACGGAAGGTCCATTATTATGTTCACGTGTGTTATGAGGTGGCCATGTGTGGCATCATTGGTCTTGTGCAGTTTTGACTGTTAGGCATAGTATAGAGATTATGCCGGAGTTTGTAGATCTTGGCAACCGACTAAGAACATTCAGGGACGAATGTTTCTAAGGGGGGAAGAATGTTACACCCCGTAAGTCCAGGACATGTAAAAGAGAATGTACGAAAGGAAACAAGACTTGGAAATTGATACGAAAAGAAGAATTGTTTTTCCGACGGAAAATCTTCCGAACGTCGGTAAGGAAAAATGTTCGTTGTTGAGAATTAGATTCGCAAAATGCATTATTTGAGGAATATGGAACTTGTTAACATTATGGAAATTTATTTTTACGAATTTGGTCACGTGGGGCCCACCCGAGGAATTTTACATTTTTGTGGGGCCCACGAGGGTTACGGAATTTTATGGACGAATGAGAGGGCGACACGTGGCACTCCCACTTATGGTCTTGGTCGAATTAGAGGGAGGGTAAAATGGTCATTGACCATCTTGGAAGATAAGTCTTGCAAGCATGACATTGTTGACTTGTCAACTTGTCCACATAGGCTTAATCCAAGTGAAATTCATCCTAGCCTCACATTTGTGATAATCCAAGCCCTCCATTGTGTTTTATAAGCTTACTACTAGTGCAAGACTAGCTCATTTACACTTAGAAAAATTAGAACACTTTGTGCCAAGAGAAGAGGCTCTCGGGTTTGGTCTTGCTCACACAAGAAAATTTTATGATTTTGATCCATTAGCCACAAGACTTAAACCCAATGTCCCTAAGGGTATTATAAGGATATCTCAATAGAAAGATTTCGGAAAAATGGCTTTTTCGTATTAGTCATGGCAAGGGAAACTAAAGGAGTTCTTCAACTTTGAAGTTGGAACTTGAAGATGGGTTCTTCATAGGCCTCTAAGGAGTGCTTGGAGCGGATTGGAACCTAAGGAAAGGAGCTAAGAATTGCTAAGGCGCGACTTTGAATCTTGGAAATTTTAAGGGCTTGGAAATGTATAAATTTTGTCGTTTTAGTAGTTAAGACTTACTTATTGTTGTAGCTATGGATATTAGCAAGCATGAGATGTTTAGTATGAAGTTTGATAATTATATTGGCTATTGGAACCCTAATCCGAAAACTAGCATGTTTAGCCTTAAGATTACAATTCAAGTTGATTATTCGTTTAAGTCGTCGCATGTTGTATAAAGAAGAAAATTGTAGTTGTTGAAGTTGTTTATAACTATATAACATGTTAGACCTTAGAACTTGGAATTTGAAAAAGGGTTGGAAAAGACTTGTGTTGTGTTATTGTTGGCCGAGAATGGCTAGTGAAGTATTAACTACTTGGTACGAATTGTGGGGCGGAATTTTACACGTATTGTAAGGCGTGTAATCCCCTTTGTTTGGTTGTTGTTTTGAGCCTTAAATGTGGCGTGTTGGTTATTGTATTCGGCCTTGAAAAAGGTGGAAAAGGGAGTAGAAACAAAGGAAGTGCTGCCCGATTTTCCGTAGAATTAGAGACCAAATACTTAGTATTATTCTACGTTAGAGACTAGAAGTTGATAGTCTTGTTGTGACCATTATAGGTTGACACTTCTACGTACGGCGTATTCGGCTTAGCTTGTGGATATTAGCCGAAAAGGTATGTGAGTTATCTCCTCTTCTAGCATGATTTCTTAAGATAAAGAAAGTATTTCCTACTCCTTAAATGATCCACTCCTTGGTTGTATTTGGATTGCTTAAAATAGAATTTGTTCTATGTACTCCCTTGATTGTACTTTGATGTTTAATTTGGAAGCTGTATAATCCATTGCCTTAGTGAAGTTGGATTCTTAAAAGTGAAAGTATTTTACTTAAAGTACATAGAGTCTTGAAAAGGAAGTGGGTTCCAAACCTTTTGGCTAGTGCCTTAGTTCCAAAACCTAAGGGTTGTTGTAATGACTTTAGGGGAGTTAAAGGAGTGATTTACTTAATTGTTTTAAGAGAGGAGAAATGACATGATTTAAGAGAAGTAACTTGTTTTAAAGGTGTGAGTTACTTGAGGTTTAAAAGTAGAAGAAACTTGTTTTCTAAAGATTTAGAGACTTGAAGTATTTTGAAAGTTAAGAAACTTGATTTGAAAGTTTGTGATACTTTGTTTTAATTAGTATAAGTCTCTTGGTTATAAAAAGGAATGAATATGTCTAAAACCATAAAGGGTTATAACGGCTTTATGGGAAGTTGGTTATAACGGCTTTATGGAAGGTTAAGAAAGTTGTCTATTTTGATTATTGGGCATAAGTTGCCTAGATTATGAAAATTTGAAGTTACTTGATTTCAAGCTTTGAAATGAGTTTTCTAAAAGTGTAGTAACTTACTTTGAAAAATAGACACACCTTGATACTACGGGTGTTAGTATCTTGGGATTTTAAATAAAAAAGAGTCTTTTGAAAAGAATGTACGTTCGTAGTACTTTGGCTTGTTAAATGAGAATTATTCTATTTGTGCCTTGATAAGTACTTTGGCTTGTTAAATGAGAATTATTCTATTTGTGCCTTGATAAGTACTTTGGCTTGTTAAATGAGAATTATTCTATTTGTGCCTTGATAAGTACTTTGGCTTGTTAAATGAGAATTATTCTATTTGTGCCTTGATAAGTACTTTGGCTTGTTAAATGAGAATTATTCTATTGGTGCCTTGATAAGTACTTTGGCTTGTTAAATGAGAATTATTCTATTTGTGCCTTGATAAGTACTTTGGCTTGTTAAATGAGAATTATTCTATTGGTGCCTTGATAAGTACTTTGGCTTGTTAAATGAGAATTATTCTATTTGTGCCTTGATAAGTACTTTGGCTTGTTAATTGAGAATTATTCCATGTATGCCTTGATAAGTACTTTGGCTTGATTAATTGAGAATTGCCTATGTGTGCTGGTGATAGCCTTTGAGTGCAAGTATTATGTTTTATTGCGTTCTGCGACTCTCGGTTGGGTACCGTCTTGTTATAAGTTACTTGGGCGTCTGAAGCGGTGATGTGGGATTCCACGGGTATCTTAGTTATTTGTAGTACTTGGGTTAAATTCCCGGATTTTTATAAAAGACCTGGTAGTGCTTATGTGTTGTTTGAAGGCCGGTCGAGATAGGGTAAGAGTATAAGTGAGGGGTAAACCCCCAAGACGCTATACCACCTTCTCCAGGGTAAGAGTATAAATGAGGGGTAAACCCCCAAGACATTATACCCCCTTCTTGTTTTGTTTGATGGTCGATCGAGATAGGGTAAGAGTATAAATGAGGGGTAAACCCCCAAGACGCTATACCACCTTCTCCAGGGTAAGAGTATAAATGAGGGGTAAACCCCCAAGACATTATACCCCATGCTTGTTTTGTTTGATGGTTGCCAGAGATAGGGTAAGAGTATAAATGAGGGGTAAACCCCCAAGACATTATACCCATCGCTTACCACCGCTCGTCTTCCTACTTGCGTCTGATTTTTAGGACACTGGGACTTGGTGTTCAGGTATGCCTATTGGCGTTATACTATATCATGGACTGCCGACAGTGAGGAAGGATTCCACGGGCATGATTGATATTGTGGGCGTGAGACCCATGGTTATATTTTAGAAATGACTTGAGGGCATGCGTCCCTGACTTGTTATGACTGCTTATGTGTTGTGTACTATAGGTTGGCTATCATACATGTCTCCTGTTTTTCTTAGACTGTTATGATTTCATTCTGATGCTACATTTCACATACTTGGTACATTCTTCGTCTTGACCTCCTTGAAGTGCGTTAAATCTGCAGTTTAGGTCTGCTGTTTGGTGATCGGCAGTGTAGGACCGCTCGAGTTTTGGATAGCTCCTGCTCGTGAGTTTATCTTTTTGGTATAGTTCCTTGATGTGCTTTTATGCGGTTATGGGTACGGCGGGGCCTTGTCCCGTCATAGTTCAGTATAACTCTTAGAGGTCTGTATTCATATGTGGGATTGGACTCATGTACGGTGTATTGTCTTTTCATGTATATTATATGGCTGCCTAGTCGGCTTTGCCCTTGTACGTATGTTGGTTTTAAAAAAAAAAAAAGGTGTTATTTAAATTCCGCAGTTACTTAGTTGTTAAGGTAGAAGGGTGCCCAGGTAGGGCACCAGTCACGGTCCCGGGGTTCGGGGCGTGACATTCCTAAACTGAGTCCTAAAGGTAAAATAGTGGTATGTGAAAGTTGTATGAAAGGTTAGCAAATCAGTGTTTTCCATAATGTTGTTTATAATGACGGACAACATTTAAGTACGTCTCACTGTTTTCAATTATTGCACATGGATCTTATGAGTCCAATTGAGATAGACAGTTTAGGAGACATGAGGTAATCCTATGTGATTGTAGATAATTTTTCTATATATTCATGGATATATTTTTGAAAGAAAAATCACAAACTTTTGACATGTTTAAAATCTTGCACTATAGGATAAGGAATTTGTTCCATTCTCATATTTTTTGAATTAGATCCGATTAAGATATTTTTTTTAAAATAGCTCATTCACAAAATTTTGTGAGAAAAAAAGTATTTTCTGATCTCAAAAGTCCTCAGCAAAATGATGTAGCAGAAAGGAAGAATAGAACACTATAAGAAATGACTAGAGTTATGCTTAGTTCAAAGAAATTGTCCAAATGTTTTTGGGCTGAAGCCTTGAACACTGCATGTCACATCACTAATAGAGTCTACTTAAGACCAGGTACAAATACAACACCCTGTGAATTAATAAATTGAAAGAAACCTAACTTGCGTTACTTTTATATTTTTGGGTGTATTTATTACATTTTAAATGATAGAGATCATTTGGAAAAGTTTGACACTAAGAATGATAAAGAAATTTTTGTTGGCTATTCACAAATAGTCACGCTTACCGAATATATAATTTGAGATCTAAAACTGTACAAGTGTCTGTTAATGTTATTTTTGATGATTTCTTGATCTTTCGGGAGAATCTGTTGAAAAATAACATTATAATTTCAGTAAAAAATAAGCAGACTGCAGAAGAATCATATGTTGCCCCAAATGTTGCCACACCTGAAGCAACATATGAACTTGAAACAGAGAACACATAGGTTGTTGATGAGGAATCAAATGTTGAATTGATTGATCAAGTGCGAAGGGATCCGTCATCAAAGATTAGGAATAATCATACAACGGGTCAGGTGATAGGGGGAGTTTTTTAGGGAATTAGAACAAGAGTGAAAGAACCACTCAATTACAGAGACATGATAATGTATGTGTGTATGTCTACCATATACCAAGAGGTTAGTCTTTCTTATTTTATATCTACTTAGTACCTAAGAATATTTTAGAAGCACTTAATGATAATTGTTGGATTCAAGCAATGCAAGAAGAACTTGAACAATTTTCTCGAAATGAAGTTTGAGATTTAATTCCTCGCCCATATAATACTAATGTAATTGGAACTAAATGGATTTTTAAAAATAAATTAGATGAATCGGGAATTGTTGTTAGAAACAAAACTCATCTAGTTGCTCAAGGTTGTACTCAGGTCGAAGGGATTGATTATGACGAAACCTTCGCACCTATAGCAAGAATTGAGTCAATTAGACTTTTACATGCCATTGCTTGCTGTCTCAAAATTACCCTACATCAGATGGATGTAAAAGTTGATTTCTTGAGTGGTTATCTTGATAAGAAAGTCTATGTTGAACAACCATAAGGATTTGAAGATCCTCACCATCCACACTATGTGTACAAGCTCAAAAAGGCATTGTATGGATTGAAGCAAGCCCATCGAACATGGTATGGTCGTCTAACTAACTTCCTTCTTGAATATGATTTTAACCGTGGTGAAGTTGATCGTACTTTATTCATTTAACGTCATAGATGAGATATTATTATTACTCAAATCTATGTTGATGACATAGTTTTTGGTTTGACCTCACAGTCTTACCTAAAGACATTTGTTGAAGCAATGTCATCGACATTTGAGATGAGCATGATTGGGGAACTAAATTTTTTCTTAGGCTTGCAAATTAAGCAAAATGAAGATATAATTTTCATCTCCTAGAGTAAATATGCCAAGAATCTAGTTAAGAGGTTTGGGTTGGAAAATGCTAAGCAGATGAAGACTCCAATGAGATCGTCACAGAAGATATGTAAGGATAATGTTGGTAAAAATATCGAACCAACTTTGTATCGATCTATGATAGGTACCCTTCTATATCTTACTACTAGTCGTCATGATATAATGTTTATTGTTTGTGTTTGTGCTCGGTTCCAAGCCTTTCCCAAAATCTCCCACTTAAATGTCGTAAAATGTATCATTAGATATGTTGCCGGCACATGTGAGTTGGGAGTTTGATATTCCAAAGACACTAATCCTAATTTAATATGGTATAGTGACTCGGATTGGGCTGGTAATGTGGATGATAGAAAGAGTACTAGTGGATGATATTTTTATCTTGACAATAATCTTGTTTCATGGTATAGTCGTAAAAAAATTGTGTCTCACTATTAACTGTTGAATCTGAATATGTAGCAGCTGGAAGTTGTTTCTCTCAATTAATATGGCTACGACACATGTTAGATAGGGATGGTAATAGGGCGGGTTAGGAGAAACAAGCTTTGACCTACTAAGATTTTGACCCACCCAGCCCTGTCTCTTTTAGCTTTGTCCAAAAAAATCTACCACCTTACCTTGCTAAGCACCGCCTCATTTATGTTATCTTTTATTTATTTTTCTTTATTTTCACTTTTCAACATGAAATTCACTACAATTTAAGAAATTCTTTTATGACACTTTTTGTAGGGATGGCAGAGTCAGGTCAAAGCTCACAAAAAGAACACCTTCCTTCAACTAAATAAACTCTCTTATTTTTTTTACTTTTTCAAGAACTTCCCAATGTAATTTTCTACGCTCATAAGGTAAGGATGATAAACTATTTATAGGTGAAGAAACTCATACTTGAATTGAATTGGATGAGAGTGGGGTAATAATAGTAATAGATAATGGGAGATTTATGATTTAGAGATTACATGAGTTATAAGAAGAATGTGGGTAAGTTAATGTGATAATGGTGAGAAAAAAATAATGGTCATATTCAGCCAAGTAGTGAACGTGGGAAAATAAAATATCAAGGCCACATTCTGTTATTCAATGACCACTAACGTGAAAGAGCAACAAAATGAACACATTAATTTGAGCCACTTTAATATATTATTATAATATTAAAATGCTCCAAAAGAAACAACATTATCTATGTTTTGCTAAATTAGATGTATTCTAAGTTGGTTTTTTTTTTACCTTTTTGATACCTCGTGTTCTTTTACCTTCTTCATATCTCTCGTTGTATAGTGAATCTCTTAATGAGTATCTCGTCGCCTTCGAAAAAAAAGGTCCTGTAAAATAAAACATAAATAGAAAAGAGATGTGAGAAGAAGCAGGTATAAATATGCTAGCAATTTGGAGCAACAAGCTGGTTTGCCCGAGAGGTTAAGGGGGAAGACTTAAGATCTTCTGCACATAAGTGCGCATGGGTTCGAACCCCATAGCCAGCAGTGTTTGTCGTTTTAGATTTTGGGCATCTATCTTGCCAACTTTCAATGTAATTATTAATTAAGCCCACTTATCCTTTGTTGTGGGATTAATAATTTTTTTTAATTCAAATCTCAGTTTGTTTTCCAACTTATCTTTTTGGTATGTTCTATTACCTCAATTTTGGTGAGTTCGCCTCTATTCTGTACTCCTATTTGTTTAATGCACTCAGTCATTGCTAATTGAATTTTGATGGATACTTGAAGTATTATTGTTTTTAGTAAAATGAGTTGATAGCTGATTGACGATTACAAAAAAGAGATTGTTTTGGCGTAAATTGTGGTTAATCGGCTGACGTGGTTTGCAGGCTATTGCGTCAGCCCGGGGTTTACCATGTGCGCACTCGAAAGAGAAGACGAAAGAGATCAAGAGATAGAGTCACAAGCAATGCTGACTAAAGTTCATGAACAATCTTTATCAGACGATAAAAATATCATCGACAATGTCGTACAAGTGTCACAACTTTTGCAACAACATCAGTGACAACATCTATATTTCCAGCAACATAGAATTAACTATTATGATGTTAATTGCTTTAGATGTTTTATTTCTAGTAGTGAGACTGATTGTGAGGATCAAGTTGACACCAAAGATGACATGATTAAGGAATTATAAAAACTTTGTAAAGACTTAATGATAGAATCCAAGCAACTTGACACAAATGTAAAATCTTTAACTCTTGAGAATGTAGATTTAAAAGACACGATAACCCGTTTAGAGGTTGTACTTACCAAAAAGGATATTGAATTTGGTAAGATCAGTGCAAAATTGGATCTAGCCGAAGCAGCCTTCCATAAGCTCAACATGTGGACTTCAAAATTGAATAAGATACTCAACCTTAGTAACCTTCACATGCAAGTTTGAATATGAAACTCTCTTAAAATAATAAGCTCAAGTATCTTTGATAAAAACGAGAAAATATGATTTGGAAAAGAAAAAGGAGGAATAGGTTCTCATATATGTCAAGGAAAATGAAGTTTGTGTGTCATTACTGTAACTTCCCTGACATTTAAGACCTCACTGTTTCAAACTTTAAAATTCAGTGATCAAAATGTCGCCCGAAAAGTTGTCTAACATACCTGATAACACTAAAGGCAACATTTCTGAACAACAAATTAGATTTTTTTAAGAGAGTCTGGGTTCCTAAAAAAGATATTTTTTGTAATGTTGTCATAACTACATTAAGAACTAATATTTCAGGTTCTTGGTACTTTCACCATATGACATGTACAAAGGAGTTTTTAAAGGACTATGAGTCATTCAATGGAGGTAACATGACTTATGTAGGTGGAAGTAAAAGCAAAATAATTGAAAAAGAGATCTTGAATATTCCTGGATTTCCAGCCCTATGAGATGTCTTACATGTTGAGGGTTTAATGGCCAATCTGATCAGTATAAGTAAACTATGTGATGAAAATTTTGAGGTAAAGTTTAGCAAAAATTCCTGTGAAGTTACGAATGAAGCTAACGTGTGTGTCATGACAGGTACAAGAACATGTGACAATTACTATCTTGTTGGAAGGAAAGAAATATGCAATAATGTTAGGATCGATGACACAACATTGTGACATAAAAAATTAGGACATGTGAACTACCATAACTTAGAAAGATTGATCTCATATGAGGCGGTAAGGGACATTCCTAAACTGAGTCCTAAAGGTAAAATAGTGGTATGTGAAAGTTGTATGAAAGGTTAGCAAATCAGTGTTTTCCATAATGTTGTTTATAATGACGGACAACATTTAAGTACGTCTCACCGTTTTCAATTATTGCACATGGATCTTATGAGTCCAATTGAGATAGACAGTTTAGGAGACATGAGGCAATCCTATGTGATTGTAGATAATTTTTCTATATATTCATGGATATATTTTTGAAAGAAAAATCACAAACTTTTGACATGTTTAAAATCTTGCACTCTAGGATAAGGAATTTGTTCCATTCTCATATTTTTTGAATTAGATCCGATCAAGATTTTTTTTTTAAAAATAACTCATTCACAAAATTTTGTGAGAAAAAAAGTATTTTTTGATCTCAAAAGTCCTCAGCAAAATGATGTAGCAGAAAGGAAGAATAGAACACTATAAGAAATGACTAGAGTTATGCTTAGTTCAAAGAAATTGTCCAAATGTTTTTGGGCTGAAGCCTTGAACACTGCATGTCACATCACTAATAGAGTCTACTTAAGGCCAGGTACAAATACAACACCCTATGAATTAATAAATTGAAAGAAACCTAACTTGCGTTACTTTTATATTTTTGGGTATATTTATTACATTTTAAATGATAGATATCATTTGGAAAAGTTTGACACTAAGAATGATAAAGAAATTTTTGTTGGCTATTCACAAATAGTCACGCTTACCGAATATATAATTTGAGATCTAAAACTGTACAAGTGTCTGTTAATGTTATTTTTGATGATTTTACTGATCTTTCAGGAGATACAACTGAAAAATAACATTATAATTTCAGTAAAAAATAAGCAGACTGCAGAAGAATCATATGTTGCCCCAAATGTTGCCACACCTGAAGCAACATATGAACTTGAAACAGAGAACACATAGGTTGTTGATGAGGAATCAAATGTTGAATTGATTGATCAAGTGCGAAGGGATCCGTCATCAAAGATTAGGAATAATCATACAACGGGTCAGGTGATAGGGGGAGTTTTTTAGGGAATTAGAACAAGAGTGAAAGAACCACTCAATTACAGAGACATGATAATGTATGTGTGTATGTCTACCATATACCAAGAGGTTAGTCTTTCTTATTTTATATCTACTTAGTACCTAAGAATATTTTAGAAGCACTTAATGATAATTGTTGGATTCAAGCAATGCAAGAAGAACTTGAACAATTTTCTCGAAATGAAGTTTGAGATTTAATTCCTCGCCCATATAATACTAATGTAATTGGAACTAAATGGATTTTAAAAAATAAATCAGATGAATCGGGAATTGTTGTTAGAAACAAAGCTCATCTAGTTGCTCAAGGTTGTACTCAGGTCGAAGGGATTGATTATGACGAAACCTTCGCACCTATAGCAAGAATTGAGTCAATTAGACTTTTACATGCCATTGCTTGCTGTCTCAAAATTACCCTACATCAGATGGATGTAAAAGTTGATTTCTTGAGTGGTTATCTTGATAAGAAAGTCTATGTTGAACAGCCATAAGGATTTGAAGATCCTCACCATCCACACTATGTGTACAAGCTCAAAAAGGCATTGTATGGATTGAAGCAAGCCCATCGAACATGGTATGGTCGTCTAACTAACTTCCTTCTTGAATATGATTTTAACCGTGGTGAAGTTGATCGTACTTTATTCATTTAACGTCATAGTGTAGATATTATTATTACTCAAATCTATGTTGATGACATAGTTTTTGGTTTGACCTCACAGTCTTACCTAAAGACATTTGTTGAAGCAATGTCATCGACATTTGAGATGAGCATGATTGGGGAACTAAATTTTTTCTTAGGCTTGCAAATTAAGCAAAATGAAGATATAATTTTCATCTCCCAGAGTAAATATGCCAAGAATCTAGTTAAGAGGTTTGGGTTGGAAAATGCTAAGCGGATTAAGACTCAATGAGATAAATCCAGAAGATATGTAAGGATAATGTTGGTAAAAATATCGAACCAACTTTGTATCGATCTATGATAGGTACCCTTCTATATCTTACTACTAGTCGTCATGATATAATGTTTATTGTTTGTGTTTGTGCTCGGTTCCAAGCCTTTCCCAAAATCTCCCACTTAAATGTCGTAAATTGTATCATTAGATATGTTGCCGGCACATGTGAGTTGGGAGTTTGATATTCCAAAGACACTAATCCTAATTTAATATGGTATAGTGACTCGGATTGGGCTGGTAATGTGTATGATAGAAAGAGTACTAGTGGATGATATTTTTATCTTGACAATAATCTTGTTTCATGGTATAGTCGTAAAAAAATTGTGTCTCACTATTAACTGCTGAATCTGAATATGTTGCAGCTGGAAGTTGTTGCTCTCAATTAATATGGCTACGACACATGTTAGATAGGGATGGTAATAGGGCGGGTTAGGCGAAACAAGCTTTGACCTACTAAGATTTTGACCCACCCAGCCCTGTCTCGTTTAGCTTTGTCCAAAAAAAAATTCTACCCTGCCCCGCTAAGCACTGCCCTGCCTCATTTATGTTATCTTTTATTTATTTTTCTTTATTTTCACTTTTCAACATGAAATTCACTACAATTTAAGAAATTCTTTTATGACACTTTTTGTAGGGATGGCCAACGGGTCGGGTCCAAAGCTCCACAAAAAAGAACACCTTCCTTCAACTAAATAAACTCTCTTATTTTTTTTACTTTTTCAAGAACTTCCCAATGTAATTTTCTACGCTAATAAGGTAAGGATGATAAACTATTTATAGGTGAAGAAACTCATACTTGAATTGAATTGGATGAGAGTGGGGTAATAATAGTAATAGATAATGGGAGATTTATGATTTAGAGATTACATGAGTTATAAGAAGAATGTGGGTAAGTTAATGTGATAATGGTGAGAAAAAAATAATGGTCATATTCAGCCAAGTAGTGAACATGGAAAAATGAAATATCAAGGTCACATTCTGTTATTCAATGACCACTAACGTGAAAGAGCAACAAAATGAACACATTAATTTGAGCCACTTTAATATATTATTATAATATTAAAATGCTCCAAAAGAAACAACATTATCTATGTTTTGCTAAATTAGATGTATTCTAAGTTGGTTTTTTTTTTTTACCTTTTTGATACCTCGTGTTCTTTTACCTTCTTCATATCTCTCGTTGTATAGTGAATCTCTTAATGAGTATCTCGTCGCCTTCGAAAACAAAAGTCCTGTAAAATAAAACATAAATAGAAAAGAGATGTGAGAAGAAGCAGGTATAAATATGCTAGCAGTTTGGAGCAACAAGCTGGTTTGCCCGAGAGGTTAAGGGGGAAGACTTAAGATCTTCTGCACATAAGTGCGCATGGGTTCGAACCCCATAGCCAGCAGTGTTTTGTCTTTTTAGATTTTGGGCATTCTATCTTGCCAACTTTCAATGTAATTATTAATTAAGCCCACTTATCCTTTGTTGTGGGATTAATAATTTTTTTTAATTCAAATCTCAGTTTGTTTTCCAACTTATCTTTTTGGTGTGTTCTATTACCTCAATTTTGGTGAGTTCGCCTCTATTCTGTACTCCTATTTGTTTAATGCACTCAGTCATTGCTAATTGAATTTTGATGGATACTTGAAGTATTATTGTTTTTAGTAAAATGAGTTGATAGCTGATTGACGATTACAAAAAAGAGATTGTTTTGGCGTAAATTGTGGTTAATCGGCTGACGTGGTTTGCAGGCTATTGCGTCAGCCCGGGGTTTACCATGTGCGCACTCGAAAGAGAAGACGAAAGAGATCAAGAGATAGAGTCACAAGCAATGCTGACTAAAGTTCATGAACAATCTTTATCAGACGATAAAAATATCATCGACAATGTCGTACAAGTGTCACAACTTTTGCATCAACATCAGTGACAACATCTATATTTCCAGCAACATCAGAGAGGTACAAATTCTTTAACTATTATGATGTTAATTGCTTTAGATGTTTTATTTCTAGTAGTTAGACTGATTGTGAGGATCAAGTTGACACCAAAGATGACATGATTAAGGAATTATAAAAACTTTGTAAAGACTTAATGATAGAATCCAAGCAACTTGACACAAATGTAAAATCTTTAACTCTTGAGAATGTAGATTTAAAAGACACGATAACCCGTTTAGAGGTTGTACTTACCAAAAAGGATATTGAATTTGGTAAGATCAGTGCAAAATTGGATCTAGCCGAAGCAGCCTTCCATAAGCTCAACATGTGGACTTCAAAATTGAATAAGATACTCAACCTTAGTAACCTTCACATGCAAGTTTGAATATGAAACTCTCTTAAAATAATAAGCTCAAGTATCTTTGATAAAAACGAGAAAATATGATTTGGAAAAGAAAAAGGAGGAATAGGTTCTCATATATGTCAAGGAAAATGAAGTTTATGTGTCATTACTGTAACTTCCCTGACATTTAAGACCTCACTGTTTCAAACTTTAAAATTCAGTGATCAAAATGTCGCCCGAAAAGTTGTCTAACATACCTGATAACACTAAAGGCAACATTTCTGAACAACAAATTAGATTTTTTTAAGAGAGTCTGGGTTCCTAAAAAAGATATTTTTTGTAATGTTGTCATAACTACATTAAGAACTAATATTTCAGGTTCTTGGTACTTTCACCATATGACATGTACAAAGGAGTTTTTAAAGGACTATGGGTCATTCAATGGAGGTAACATGACTTATGTAGGTGGAAGTAAAAGCAAAATAATTGAAAAAGATATCTTGAATATTCCTGGATTTCCAGCCCTATGAGATGTCTTACATGTTGAGGGTTTAATGGCCAATCTGATCAGTATAAGTAAACTATGTGATGAAAATTTTGAGGTAAAGTTTAGCAAGAATGCCTGTGAAGTTACGAATGAAGCTAACGTGTGTGTCATGACAGGTACAAGAACATGTGACAATTACTATCTTGTTGGAAGGAAAGAAATATGCAATAATGTTAGGATCGATGACACAACATTGTGACATAAAAAAATAGGACATGTGAACTACCATAACTTAGAAAGATTGATCTCATATGAGGCGGTAAGGGACATTCCTAAACTGAGTCCTAAAGGTAAAATAGTGGTATGTGAAAGTTGTATGAAAGGTTAGCAAATCAGTGTTTTCCATAATGTTGTTTATAATGACGGACAACATTTAAGTACGTCTCACTGTTTTCAATTATTGCACATGGATCTTATGAGTCCAATTGAGATAGACAGTTTAGGAGACATGAGGTAATCCTATGTGATTGTAGATAATTTTTCTATATATTCATGGATATATTTTTGAAAGAAAAATCACAAACTTTTGACATGTTTAAAATCTTGCACTCTAGGATAAGAAATTTGTTCCATTCTCATATTTTTTGAATTAGATCCGATCAAGATTTTTTTTTTTTAAATAGCTCATTCACAAAATTTTGTGAGAAAAAAAGTATTTTCTAATCTCAAAAGTCCTCAGCATAAATGATGTAGCAGAAAGGAAGAATAGAACACTATAAGAAATGACTAGAGTTATGCTTAGTTCAAAGAAATTGTCCAAATGTTTTTGGACTGAAGCCTTGAACATTGCATGTCACATCACTAATAGAGTCTACTTAAGGCCAGGTACAAATACAACACCCTATGAATTAATAAATTGAAAGAAACCTAACTTGCGTTACTTTTATATTTTTGGGTGTATTTATTACATTTTAAATGATAGAGATCATTTGGCAAAGTTTGACACTAAGAATGATAAAGAAATTTTTGTTGGCTATTCACAAATAGTCACGCTTACCGAATATATAATTTGAGATCTAAAACTGTACAAGTGTCTGTTAATGTTATTTTTGATGATTTTACTGATCTTTCAGGAGATACAACTGAAAAATAACATTATAATTTCAGTAAAAAATAAGCAGACTGCAGAAGAATCATTTGTTGCCCCAAATGTTGCCACACCTGAAGCAACATATGAACTTGAAACAGAGAACACATAGGTTGTTGATGAGGAATCAAATGTTGAATTGATTGATCAAGTGCGAAGGGATTCGTCATCAAAGATTAGGAATAATCATACAACGGGTCATGTGATAGGGGGAGTTTTTTAGGTAATTAGAACAAGAGTGAAAGAACCACTCAATTACAGAGACATGATAATGTATGTGTGTATGTCTACCATATACCAAGAGGTTAGTCTTTCTTATTTTATATCTACTTAGTACCTAAGAATATTTTAGAAGCACTTAATGATAATTGTTGGATTCAAGCAATGCAAGAAGAACTTGAACAATTTTCTCGAAATGAAGTCTGAGATTTAATTCCTCGCCCATATAATACTAATGTAATTGGAACTAAATGGATTTTTAAAAATAAATCAGATGAATCGGGAATTGTTGTTAGAAACAAAGCTCATCTAGTTGCTCAAGGTTGTACTCAGGTCGAAGGGATTGATTATGACGAAACCTTCGCACCTATAGCAAGAATTGAGTCAATTAGACTTTTACATGCCATTGCTTGCTGTCTCAAAATTACCCTACATCAGATGGATGTAAAAGTTGATTTCTTGAGTGGTTATCTTGATAAGAAAGTCTATGTTGAACAACCATAAGGATTTGAAGATCCTCACCATCCACACTATGTGTACAAGCTCAAAAAGGTATTGTATGGATTGAAGCAAGCCCATCGAACATGGTATGGTCGTCTAACTAACTTCCTTCTTGAATATGATTTTAACCGTGGTGAAGTTGATCGTACTTTATTCATTTAACGTCATAGTGTAGATATTATTATTACTCAAATCTATGTTGATGACATAGTTTTTGGTTTGACCTCACAGTCTTACCTAAAGACATTTGTTGAAGCAATGTCATCGACATTTGAGATGAGCATGATTGGGGAACTAAATTTTTTCTTAGGCTTGCAAATTAAGCAAAATGAAGATATAATTTTCATCTCCCAGAGTAAATATGCCAAGAATCTAGTTAAGAGGTTTGGGTTGGAAAATGCTAAGCAGATGAAGACTCCAATGGGATCTTCACAGAAGATATGTCAGGATAATGTTGGTAAAAATATCGAACCAACTTTGTATCGATCTATGATAGGTACCCTTCTATATCTTACTACTAGTCGTCATGATATAATGTTTTTTGTTTGTGTTTGTGCTCGGTTCCAAGCCTTTCCCAAAATCTCCCACTTAAATGTCGTAAAATGTATCATTAGATATGTTGCCGACACATGTGAGTTGGGAGTTTGATATTCCAAAGACACTAATCCTAATTTAATATGGTATAGTGACTCGGATTGGGCTGGTAATGTGTATGATAGAAAGAGTACTAGTGGATGATATTTTTATCTTGACAATAATCTTGTTTCATGGTATAGTCGTAAAAAAATTGTGTCTCACTATTAACTGCTGAATCTGAATATGTTGCAGCTGGAAGTTGTTGCTCTCAATTAATATGGCTACGACACATGTTAGATAGGGATGGTAATAGGGCGGGTTAGGCGAAACAAGCTTTGACCTACTAAGATTTTGACCCACCCAGCCCTGTCTCGTTTAGCTTTGTCCAAAAAAAAATTCTACCCTGCCCCGCTAAGCACTGCCCTGCCTCATTTATGTTATCTTTTATTTATTTTTCTTTATTTTCACTTTTCAACATGAAATTCACTACAATTTAAGAAATTCTTTTATGACACTTTTTGTAGGGATGGCCAACGGGTCGGGTCCAAAGCTCCACAAAAAAGAACACCTTCCTTCAACTAAATAAACTCTCTTATTTTTTTTACTTTTTCAAGAACTTCCCAATGTAATTTTCTACGCTAATAAGGTAAGGATGATAAACTATTTATAGGTGAAGAAACTCATACTTGAATTGAATTGGATGAGAGTGGGGTAATAATAGTAATAGATAATGGGAGATTTATGATTTAGAGATTACATGAGTTATAAGAAGAATGTGGGTAAGTTAATGTGATAATGGTGAGAAAAAAATAATGGTCATATTCAGCCAAGTAGTGAACATGGGAAAATGAAATATCAAGGCCACATTCTGTTATTCAATGACCACTAACGTGAAAGAGCAACAAAATGAACACATTAATTTGAGCCACTTTAATATATTATTATAATATTAAAATGCTCCAAAAGAAACAACATTATCTATGTTTTGCTAAATTAGATGTATTCTAAGTTGGTTTTTTTTTTTTACCTTTTTGATACCTCGTGTTCTTTTACCTTCTTCATATCTCTCGTTGTATAGTGAATCTCTTAATGAGTATCTCGTCGCCTTCGAAAACAAAAGTCCTGTAAAATAAAACATAAATAGAAAAGAGATGTGAGAAGAAGCAGGTATAAATATGCTAGCAGTTTGGAGCAACAAGCTGGTTTGCCCGAGAGGTTAAGGGGGAAGACTTAAGATCTTCTGCACATAAGTGCGCATGGGTTCGAACCCCATAGCCAGCAGTGTTTGTCGTTTTAGATTTTGGGCATCTATCTTGCCAACTTTCAATGTAATTATTAATTATCTTTTTGGTGTGTTCTATTACCTAATTTTGGTGAGTTCGCCTCTATTCTGTACTCCTATTTGTTTAATGCACTCAATCATTACTAATTGAATTTTTATGGATACTTGAAGCTGATTATTTCACTTTATTAATTATCTTTTTGGTGTGTTCTGTTACATCTGTATTATTGTTTTTAGTAAAGAGATTGACGATTGACGATTACAAAAAAGAGATTGTTTTGGCGTAAACGTGACATCAGATCAAAATGTAGTATTTAGTATGATTGCTAGCTGAAGAACTAAGAACTATGAGATTTATGCTTGTACAAAGTATTCATCTTTTTTTATTTTTTATTTTTATTTTTTATGATTACTGTGTATTTCAATTTGAAACAAATCATTGCCATTAATATTTAAGGTTCATTATACACTCTTTTCTATTAAAACATACCTCGATATTGAGCTAGTTCACATGCATGTTGTTGATTGATTTTAAATACTTGACCACTTAGCATCGAGCTGTGTTTTAATACAAAGGGAGTGATAGTTTAGGTTTACAAGTATCCAGATGTGTATCTAGCACTCTAGGTATGAGTTCAATTGACCCCTATTTTTTACGCAGATTATAAATTTATGTATAAAATAATTAAAACTGTAATAAATAATAGATATGAACCCATAACTTTAAATATATAATAGATTCAACGCTAAGAACCTTAAGATTAAATCCATAGAATTTAAATTGTGGATCATTCTCGGCAAGTATATGTGAGTTACAAGGAAAGGAGAAAGTAGTAATAACAACAAATGGTTACAAATCTAGAAATGAAAAACAAGAAGGTGGTTTTGCTGAGTCGATTGATATTCAATCTATCCTTAAAACAATATTGCCCCGTATTAATTTTTTAACGGCTATTGGCGATTTGTCTCCCAAGATAAAACAGTAACAAACAATTGAGTAAATGATGACTCAAGTGTTTACTAAAAGAAGGGCATTTGAGTGTGGAAAATTGCTAGAGAGGAAGAAAAACTTATAAAATTTGAGATTGTGTGTTCTTCAATTGAGCCAATGACTTCAATTTATAGTGTGATGAAGATGTCTTCCCAACTAGCCAAGTAATGACCTTCAATGCCATGTAATGACACTTAATTTTGGGGTTACAATTTAGCCAAATAATGGCTGAATTCATGAGCCAAATAATGGAGAATTAATGCTCAAAAGTCAGCCCAAGAGTCAGTTATTTTTCGTCTCAATGATCTACTGGGTAGAAGCGCGCGCCGGGAGTGCGCCGCGACGCTTCATGTCCAGTAGCTCCCAGTGATTTTCCCCCGTCACAGGTGCCGCGACGCTCTAGGCGTCGCGGTCCTTCACAGCTCCGCGGAGATTTGTGACTCGTTTCATCTTTTACACATAGTACACTTCTTCCATCATTTACCAACATGAAACCACTTGTTATTTGGCCAATAACCGTCTATCATTTCATGTCTCAAACATTTTGTATACGTATCAATATCTCTATCACTAAGGAAATTTATGATCATTGATACAACGTGTGCACGTGTGTGAAAACGATGTTGTTGACACCCAATTTTGACCATCTCGTCCAGTCATTAACTATAAAATTACACTAATTTTTCAAAAATAATTTTAACAATTTACAACAATAAAATATTAATACATGCATAAATAAGCGATTTAATAATGACACCACATTTTACGTAGAGTATTAAGCACTTTGAGTCTAACGTCCGCATTTGTTATTTGCCTAAATATCAGTCAAAATTTAAGCCATATTCTATTCCCATTAATTCTTATATAATTTAAATAATAATAAATACGTAAATAAATAAATAATTAAATAATGACATCTCAAGCATTAAGCATTCCTTAAAATTATATCTACATTTATTAATACCCAAAGCAATTTCATAATTATCATAAGCAATTGAAACCCCTATTAATTTAATTTTAATTTAACATCGCAAAGTATGCATAATAAATAAGATTTTAATAACGGCCTTACATTATAAAATATTAAGCACTAATTAAATAGCGCGCCCGCATTTATTTTTGTAATAATTTAAATCCAAACTAAGACTAATAAAGCACCTAAGGTGGTATTAAAATAATTTAATAATTTAAACCCCACTTATATACCACTAATTAATAAAGCACCTAAAACTAATTAAAACTCTACCTAAAACTCACCACACCCACAACCCATTAATTGCCCAGCCCAAATAGACTGACCAGCGACCCAACTCACCCCTCAACCCTTATTTCCCTTCCTTCATCGCCCAAAACCCAAACAGCCCTAAAACATAAAAAAGAAAACCTAAAGAGAAGAACCCTAAATCGCCACCCACACCCTTGCCCTCGCTCCCATCGCCCAGCCGGAATTCTCGCTAGAGAATCCGGCGAATCACCTCACGAATCAACTACCATATCACCCCCATAACCAGTACGAAATCACGAGGATCAGAACTTACCACAATCGACCCAAATCTCCCAAATCGCGCCCTCATAATACAACTTACCATAACCATCACACAAGATCTTACCCGGATTCTCGTGTTAATATCACCCCAAATCGCTTAATTTATAGCGGAATCACACAAAATCAGTAGGAAATCTCCTAAACTTTACCTAAATCATAACCCTAATGGAGACTATAAAAGGAACCAGTCATACACATACAAAGGGAGGGAAAATTGGCAAAAGTTCATAGAGAGAGATCGAGAGAAAACATTAAGAATTAACAAAACAAGAGTGAATCTTGCAGCACCAGCAGGCATCGATTATTCATACCCCCTCAGCATCAGAAAAGAGCAGCAAAAACGGTAATAATTGAATCCCCCTTTTACCGTCGAAAACTTTTAACATTGACGGGAGCATCGAAGAAATCAATCCACAAAATGAATCGAGAAGAAGAGTAAGTACTACTTTCAAGTTTAGTTTTCATAGCATAAGAAATAAAAAAAATCGCATAGAAGTCGTTTAAAGCATCGTCGTTCCAATCGTGTCGCAATAAATCCTTCGAGTGGATCGACGAACTTGATACGCTGTCTCGGTTCGCTGCCTGGAGAAGGTAAAATGCAATTCCCTACCGATTTCGTCGCATCGCTGAATTTCTACATTTTTTTGTTTCGTGTGTTAGACGTGCGTTCTTCTGTTTATATTCTTGCGTTCGTTGATATGTGAATATGGTGTATTTAGTCGATGCGCTTGGGTCGATTTAATGTTGGTCGATGTTAAGTCTAGTATGAAGTCGTATATGTCCTAATGTCCTTTGACTTTTGCCTCTATTTTAAGTTGGTTCCAGCCCTCTTGAAAGCTGTCACGACCTTGTATCTTATAAGCGTGTATGCCTCATAATTGTCGTATTCGTGAAGTATGAGTTAATAATGCCCCAATCATGCGGATCACAAATGCTTGACATACTCGCTTGGATTGATAGATAACCGTTTTAACAATTCTTGTATAGCTTGATATGATGTCTATGTTATATATATTTGGGTCTAGATAAACCTTTCATAATTGTACTTGGTTAATCACGGGGCTTATACTATCATCTTGTGTGTTCATTAAGTATCTTTGTCATAAAAAGAAGTAAAGACCGATAATTCCTCTTTTCGCATCTTTGCGGAGTCCGCCGAAAATGCTCTTGTTTGCTTGCTTGGTTCTCTGAATAATACCCGCAAAGCCTGATAGTTAATTATGGCATGTATCTCATCTCTTCTCATGTTAGCCAATCAACTTACCCGCTCCAGCCTTTGATTAGGATTAATCATGTTGCTTCTGGTCTATTAATTCGAGGTGTTTATGCAACAAGAACAATCCGTACACAGCTGCAGCAGTTGCCATCTATCTTGTATAATTGACTATTTTATGACGCATTGCGCAGCCCTGTTTGTCATGTGCATGTTTAACTAGCCTAGTTGTTAATGATTCGAGTTATGACCGAACCTGTGTTAGCATGAAATTAAATATCCTATCATTAGCATATTGCTTAAACTGCACAGTTTGTTATCAAGTTGCTAACCATTGTATTGGGTTGTTTTTTCTTTTGTCTAAGTGGTATAGAAATGACCTTAAAATTACTTCTCTTCTTTGCTAGCATTTTAATTTCCTGTCAAAAGCACAGGCTGGTTCAGCATTCCTTTTTTCCTCATTGTACTCCGATTCATCTTCATGTTCTTTTGTTTCATGTTCCATTTGGCTTGCTGAATCTGATACAGTATAATAAGAAGTATGCAGGGTACCTGCTGACTTCCATATACACTGGATGTATGTCGCGGCTGTACATCTTCGTATACCTTATATTTTACTAAATATATTCTGAATCCTGCAATTCTTATCAGATTAATTGTTTGTTGTCTTGCAATTTGTTTCTCTTTGCCGGTGCATTGTCCCGTACCCATGTATCTACTTTGCCACTTGCTACTTACCGTCATTGTATGTCTAGTACGTCAACTGAATCTCTTAAATCCTCTGGTTTATCTTTTGGCACCTAGTGAGTACTACTGCTTGGCCACTGCATTGTAAATTGCATGCGTTTACTTTTTATACCAAATACCTACCTGCTATTTTTGATTATTTGGATAGCTTCTAATACTTATCTCTTATTCTTTTTACATGAAACACATCGGAGCAAAAACGAAGAGTCTCATGACGAGACTCATCATGAGCTACATCATATGAAGACCCGCATTTGTGTGCATCCGCATCAAAAATTCCAAAACCATAGGCGAAACGCACCACCATGCCTTGGAGCCCTCTTTATTGATTTCCTTCCCCGTCCCCATTTATTCATTATAATTAATTATTTAACATTGCACTATTAACATTACATTTAGAATAGTTATACCTTAAATCAATAGATTAGTAAGTAGTTTTAGAAACTTGTTCCTTTTAAGACAATTATTTTAACTTGTCATACATGGCTTAAAGTCATACTAAACTTGCATAATCACTCAGGTAGCTAGGGCATTATTTCAATCTTAACCCATCTTATAAAACTATATTAACATTCATATAGGAAAAAATATTTTCTTTAAATGGTGTTTTCGGCAAAAATAGACCTGTTATAGGCCATGCTTATTTAAATAGTATATCCTTGTCAAAAACTATTTTGCATTATTATGTGCACTATTCCATACAATTTACTTTATTTACGATTGCATGTCTTTAACCAAAGCTAACATTATATATTTTAAACAAATCATGCATTCTTACGTTGGTCAAAATAAATACGTTTTATACTTGCATATATCTTTCACTCAAATACTTCTCAAAACATGCATTCTTTAGCAATAATAATTAACCTAGGTTTGATCGGACAACCGCAAGTTAGCGGATCTTAGAGGGTGCCTAATCCCTTCCATCTAGATTAATAAAGAACCCTTACCCAAAATCTCACACTAGTTTTGCAGACCATTAAGATGAAGTTAATGTTGACTTTAACCTAGTTGACATTTAGGTGTCCTAATTCACCCAAACTAATTAGGTGACGACTCCGCGGATCCTTAGCATTTTAGCACTTTTTAGCACTTTTAGCATTTAGCAACCCTTTTAGCATCTTTACCCTTTAGCATTTAGCAACCCTTTTAGCATTTTATTTTATTTTCTAACATTCTTAAGCAGGAGTTGAATTTGTCGCGGTCGAAAAAGGGCATGACAGAAATGACGACTCCGCTGGGGAATGAGGTTCTTGACCATAGCAAACCTATGTTTATTATTGCTTGGCTTTATTTGTTTTTATTTGTTTTAAATGCCTTAAAATTGCTTACTTTAATTTTGCATGTTTAACTGTTTTAATTGCTATTTGCTTTTACTGCTTTCCTTAAACTGACATTCCGCTCATACTTCTTCTACTCTGAAAAATTCACACAATCACACGCTCACGCGCTGGTGTGCTTCGCGCACCCGCAATTTTTTTCAAAATACCTAAATTTTAGGTGAGTTGGCGCCTGCGCGGAGTTAGATCGGTTCGTCTGATCAGGCGTGTAGCCTTCTCACTCGAGTTGTCCGCTCGAAAACCTTGCGTCTAGTAAGCCAAATCTTAGAAACCTAGGATAGAGCTATATCACCCTTTATCTTAAGGCATGCATGCATTTACCTTCGGTGGGTCAATCCTTGGTATTGACACCACAGTTAGAAAAATACCAAAACTTGTCGACGGGTTTCTTAACCCAACGACCAATCAGCATACTATGTGTAGCGTAACAATGGTAGACAAATCCAAGCCTAATCACGACATGCCAAAATTGGAAAAAGTGCACCGTCATTTGGTCGTCATTTCCAACAAAAGCATTACAGTTTGATGGATTGAACTAATCTGTCATAACCTCGCATATCTGGCGTTTAAGCACATTTGGCATAAAGAGGCCCCATGCATGTTAGGACTCGCTTGCAACGTGACAATTTATGTGCAACATATACTTGCTAAATGTTATTTACACCTTTGCAAAATTACGTGTTTTACACTAACGCAGTTTGCTGCATTTTGTTTTAAAGGATTTATCATCTTCCCTAAAGGTCAATTTGTATTTGACTAAGCAATGACAGAGCATCGATACTTCACAAGATCAAAGGAACGATCCAGCGACATGACTGATTCAATGACATTTGAGCAGAACGAGTCGGAACCCGTCTTGGTTCCTATAGACAAAGCAGAGGTCTCAGAAAAGAAAAGCAATGTAGATCCGATCGAATACCTCGCCCAATTACCGCAGCAAATGGCAACCCTGTAGGCCGAAATTAAAAGGCTCTGAAACCTCACCAAAACACTCGTCACTTCAAATAACCAAAACAATCAAAATCCTCCAAATTATTACCAGTACCCTCTTATTACATATCCCATTTACCACACTCAGCCAATATACAATGCACCCGTATATCCCACACAAAACCAAATGCCTACCATACCCCAGTCAAACACAAACCAAGATAAAAATCCACCACAAACCTATTTTCGTAATACATACGACAACCTCTTGTGGTACCCACCCGTGTATACGTCATGACCAAAGGCCCGTCCACTAAACACCTTCACACCCCACCTAAATGCCACAGAAAGGCCAGCCAAAATATACACCCATTTAGCCGAGCCTTTGTCGCAGCTGTACGAGAGGTTGAGAGTTGCAGGAATACTCCGGCCAATTCCAAAGAATGTTCCCAATCCCAAGTCCAAAGCTCATGATAAAAATAAAAATTGTGCATACCATTCTGGAGTCATCGGACACGACATGAGAAGGTGTTATACACTCAGAGACAAAATAAGGGAGCTGATTAAAGAGGGAGTCATTCAGGTGGAGGAGGCCTCCCCCAATAAGTACAATGACCCCCAAAGGAAGAGAGGTGTTCCCTGGCCAGAACCCGCTCCGCCTGAATCAGTCATTTATCCAAGTGTGCACCACACAAAAGTCAAAAGAAGGAGATACTGATAGCAGAGCACGAAGACCCATCCAACCATAACGCAGAGCAAGGAGACGTATTGGAGGATTGGATTTGCATCCCTGTTCTGGTCCACCTAGAGTCTAAATAAGAAGAGCAATTTAGCTTAGCAGAATAATTTAAAACTCGTATTTAAGCTTTAATAATGTTTGCTTTTGTTTCGCTTGTAATGGAACTACGTTTGACCTGATTCCCTTGGCGGATACGTAGGCAGTCATATCGGCTTCGGTCCCACCTTTAGAAATTTTAGCTTTACCCAATTTTTCTTGTAACGAACTACGTTGGGGATACGTAAACGGCCTAAATCGGCTTCGGTCACACAATTAGGAAACTTTCCCTTCGTTCTGAAAATAACAAATACATATTTTCGGCATGATAGACGAGCAATCCCATGGAGACTTGCTTTAGGCCAAACGCCTATGCATATACAAAACTAGGACCATTAGCACTGACTAAGACAGAAAGCAGGCAGGGTTGCGAGTCCAAAGCGAGCGGCGCGCAGATGTCAAGAAGCAAAGCTGCAAAGTCAAATACGAATCGACCACCCCCCCCCCCCTCCAAAACTCACAAGTTTTCTTTGAGCGCAGGTTCTCCATATTAGCAGAAGCAGAAAGAAATAGCGGAGACAGAAAAGGACATCAATAATCAAAGTTCAAATTCCGCAACAAAGTCTAGCGCATCAGCTCGACATAGAGTCAAATTGCAATCCATGCGATGCACAAACGCACAACAAAGGCATCATGGCAATCCATACGGTTCACAAAACGCATTACAACATCTCAAAACTTGCAGCATTTATCATATCCGCCCAAGGACAACATCTCAGCATTCGCACTTGCAGGAGCATTTATTCTACAGGAGCATCAGCAACACGTCCAGACAATGACATCACATCAGCAACACATCTAGACAACGATGTCACATCAACAACACGTCCATACAACGACGTTATCAGCACAACATGTCCAGACAACGACGTCACATCAGCAACACGTCCAGACAACGGCGTCATCAACAACATATCCAGACAACGACGTCATCAGCAACACGTCCAGACAACGACGTCATCAACGACGTCATTAGCACAACACGTCCAGACAACGACGTCATCAGCACAACACGTCCAGACAACGATGTCACATCAGCAACACGTCTAGACAACGATGTCACATCAGCAACATACGTCCAGATAACGGCGTCATCAGCACAACATGTCCAGACAACGGCGTCATCAGCACAACACGTTCAGACAACGACGTCGCATCAACAACATCATTCAGCATATCTCAGCATTTGCAGCACCACATCGTCATCGCATTACATAGGATGATATTCCTATCCGCCTTATCACATTTCTTATATGATCATACATTTATTACTTTATCTTAACAGTTACGCACTAATTTTTTCTTAAGCTTTAGTCAACAAGATCCTTAATTTACAGAAGTAGCATCCAACAAGTCCGTACAGAGATTACATTAGCAATCGCAGCAAGCATTCGCAGTATCCAACAAGTCCGTGCAGAGACTATATCAGCATCAGCAGCATTCGCAGCATCCAGCAAATTCATGCAGAGACTATATCATCAATCACAGCATTCAGCAAACATTCACAGCATCCAGCAAGTCCGTTCAGAGACTACATCAACAATCACAACATTTAGCAAGCATTCGCAGCATCCAGCAAGTCCATGCAGAGACTACATCAGCATCAGCAGTATTCAGCAAGCATTCACAGCACCCAGCAAGTCCATGCAAAGACTACATCAGCAATCACAACATTCAACAAGCATTCGCAGCATTCAGCAAGCATTCAGCAAGTTCGTGCAGAGACTATATCAGTAATCACAACATTCAACAAGCATTCACAGCATCCAGCAAGTGCAGTATTATATATACTTGTCACTCTTATTGTTAGTAAGGCACAGTAAAAGGTATTTTGATTTTCTTCTATGACCCCAGCTTACTTTTAGACTTATGATATCATTATTACAGTATTTTTCCAGCTTCACATACTTGGTACATATTGTATGCGACCCTTTCGCCGATTTGCGTCATGCGCCGGTAAGTGTAAGCAGATTGAGGATCCTCGTTCTTAGGATCACTATTCCAGTGTCAGAAGCTTCATCCCTCCGGAAGCTTGTCTATTGGTACGGATATTCCCTGATGCTATAGGTATTTTGTACATTCAGGGGTATGGCGGGGCCCTGTCCGCCACAGTTGTTATCTTTAGAGGTCTGTGGTCACCTATGTGTTTTGGGCTATAAGAACCCTTTGTACTACTATACTTTCGTTTAAAGAATGTTTTATGGAAGGCAGCCTTATCGGCTGGCCAATGATGTTTACCCTTTTTATAAGTTATGTGTTATGTATGTTCCGCTGCTATTCTCTGACATATACCTGACAGGGTACCCCGGTAGGGTACCAGTCGTGGCCCCGGGGTTGGGTCGTGACACTTCTAACATGAAGATCAAGTATAGCTATGGGGCTCTCCTCATATGACAACTCCTCTGTTACCTGAACATCATCTACAGGGAATACTCTAGAAGGATCACAAATATACTTGCGTAGCATCGATACATAAAAAACTGGATGTACCGCTTCCAAATCAGATGGTAGATCCAACTCATAGGCAACCTTGTCTATCCTACGAATAATCTGATAAGGCCCAATGTACCTCGGGCTAAGATTCCCCTTCTTACCGAATCTCATCACACCCTTCATAAGTGACACATTCAGGAATAACCAATCACCAATCTGAAACTCTAAGCGTCGACGTCGATTATCTGCATATGACTTATGTCGACTCTGGGCTGCTAATAATCTCTCATGTATAAGTTTCACCTTATCAACAGCTTACTGAATCATATCATGGCCGATTAACTTAGTCTCTCCTACATCGAACAAACAAATAGGTGACCTGCACTTCCTCTCATATAAGGTCTCGTACGGTGTCATCTGGATACTAGAATTGTAGCTATTATTATAAGCAAACTCAATAAGTGGTAAATGATCATCCCAGCTACCTTTGAAATCAATAATACATGCTCGCAACATATCTTCTAGTGTTTGAATAGTACGCTCAGCATGCCTATCAGTCTGAGGATGAAATGTCGTGCTAAGACTCACTTGTGTCCCCAATCCCTTCTGGAACGATCTCCAAAAGTTAGCTGTAAATTGAGCTCCCCTGTCTGATATAATAGATGCGGGAACCCCATGAAGTCTCACTATCTCCCTGATGTATAATCTCGCATAATCTTCAGCTGAATACGTAGTCCTGACTGGTAGAAAATGGGCTAATTTCGTCAGCCTATCCACAATAACCCATATAGAGTCATACTTCCGCTGCGTACGAGGTAAGCCTGTAATGAAGTCCATATTAATCACTTCCCATTTCCAAGTTGGGATCTTTATCTCCTCCAGTAATCCAACAGGCTTCTGATGCTCAACCTTAACTTGTTGACAATTCGGGCACTGAGCAACAAACTCCGCTATGTCCATTTTCATGTCATACCACCAATACAAACATCTGAGGTCATGATACATCTTCGTTGACCCTGGATGAACATAATAACGGGCATAGTGTGCCTCTCTCATAACCTGTCATCTTAGCCCTGCAACATCAGGTACACACAATATGCCGCTATACCGTAGCACCCCGTCAGGTACAACCTCGAATAGGGTCTTCTCCTTTCGAAGAGTTGCATATCTATACTGTGCCAGAACAGAGTCCTCGTACTGATGTCTTTTCACCTCTTCTATGATAGAGGACTCAGCAACTCCTCGAATAAAAACTCCACTATCTCCAGAATTAGCCAACCGGACTCCAAGAATAGCTAGCTGGTATATCTCACGAACCATCTCCTTTCTTTCTGGTTGCACATCCGTCAACCTACCCATAAATCTATGGCTAAGAGCATCTGCCATAACATTTGTTTTCCCTGGATGGTACAAGATATCAACATCATAATCCTTTAGTAACTCTAGCCACCGTCTCTATCATAAATTCAGCTCATAATTAAAGATATATTGGAGACTCTTGTGATCCGTATAAATATCAACATGAACACCATATAAATAATATCTCCACATCTTCAAAGCATGAATCACTACTGCCAACTCCAAATCATGAGTAAGATAATTCTTCTTGTGCTTCCTGAACTGTCGGGAGGCATAAGCTACAACCCTGCCATGTTACATCAACACACAACCTAGTCCAATGCCTGAAGCATCACAATAAATAACATAACCATCTGGTCCCTCAGGAAGAGTTAGAACTGGAGCCGTAGTCAACTTGTCTTTCAACAACTGGAAGTTTTGGTCACAAGCACCAGTCCATTGGAACTTAGCTGCCTTTTGAGTTATCCTTGTTAAAGGAGCTGAAATCGAGGAAAACCTTTCCGCGAACCTCCTGTAATATCCTGCTAGCCCCAGAAAATTGCGTACCTCAGTAGGCGTCGTAGGTCTGGACCAAGTCTTTACTGCCTCAATCTTCTGCGTATCCACCTGAATACCATCAGCTCTGATAATATGCCCCAAGAATGCTACTGAAGTCAACCAGAATTCGCACTTAGAAAATTTGGCATACAACTTCTGGTGCTGGAGCACCCTCAGTACCATCCTCAAATGGTCTGCATGCTCCTCTTATGAACGTGAATAAACTAGAATATCATCAATGAATATAATAACGAACATGTCTAGAAATGGCTTGAACACTCGGCTCATCAAATCCATAAATACTGCTGGAGCATTGGTCAGCCCCAAAAGACATCACTTTAAACTCATAATGTCTGTATCGGGTCCTGAATGTTGTCTTCGGAATATCTGCCTCATTTACCCGCACCTGATGATAACCTGACCGCAAGTCTATCTTCGAAAAACACTTAGCACCCTGCAACTGGTCAAACAAATCATCAATCCTGGGAAGGGGATACTTGTTCTTTATTGTTACTTTATTCAGCTGCCTATAATCAATACACATCCGCAACGATCCGTCTTTCTTCCTCACAAATAGTACCGGTGCTCCCCAAGGTGATGTACTAGGCCTGATGAAGCCTTTTTCCAGTAAGTCTCTCAGCTGCTCCTTTAACTCCTTCAGCTTTGCAGGTGTCATTCTATAAGGAGGAATAGATATGGGTCGGGTATCTGGTAGCACATCTATACTGAACTCTATCTCCCGTTTTGGAGGAAGACTTGGAAGGTCATCTGGGAATACACCTGGGAATTCATTAACTACCGGAACTGACCAAAGAGCCGGTACATCCGCTTCTACATCATGCACCCGAACCAAATGATAAATATAACCTTTTCTGACCATCTTCCTTGCCTTGAGGTATGAAATAAACTTACCCCTCGCCGATGCTGTATTCCCTTTCTACTCTATAATTGGTTCGCCAGGAAACTGAAATCGAACTATATTTCCTCTACAATCGACATTAGCATAACAAGAATCCAACCAATCCATACCCATGATAACATCAAATTCAGACATGTCTAACTCTATCATATAACCATCGAACAATTTCTATATACTCGCTTACCTATGACAGAATCTCCTACTGGTGTAACTACCTTAAATGGTTCTATCGACTCAGATTTTATTCCGATTCTACTAGAAGCAAAGGGAGATATATATGATAAGGTGGAACCTGGATCTATCAATGCATATACGTCTCGGAAAAAGATCGATAATATACTTGTAACCACATTTGGTGACGCCTCCTGATCATGCCTACTAGCCAAAGCATATATGCGGTTTGAGGGACCGCCAGAACTAGAAGCTCCGCCACGACCTCTACCACGGTCTGCTGGAGTCTGCCTACCCTGCCCTTTGGTGCGCATAGCTATAGAAGAAGATGAACCATCAACCGACCCAGTAAGCCGAGCCATACCACATGTACCACTTACATAAGGACATTCTCTCATCATATGGACTTGATGGCATTCCCCAAGATGGGACCTACCACACCGAGAATACCGAGGCAAAGGTGGCCTCGACTGACTAGAACCCCTGTTCATCTGTGAACCTGAAGCCCGGGAGCTCTGACCAGCTCATGAATACCCTGTGCGGTCAAATCTCCTACCTGTGGATTGTGGAGGTGCACTCTGTACTGGCTGGGAAGAATATCTAACATATTGTTGAGGCTGCCCGCCTCGAAACTCACCGGTATATCCAGCCGACCTAGCTCTCTTATGTTGGCCTCTGTCGTGATCCCTATCAGGTTGACGTCATCTGTGTCGGTCCTCTACCCCCTGTGCATATGCCTATATCCGAGCAATATACATACCTGGCTGAAGAGCCACTGCCATACAACCATCAATCAAATAGCGATCCAGTCTTATCACATAACGATGCACTCTGTCCGCCATATCAGCTTCTGCGCATATCTAGACAATGAATCAAACTCAAGACTATACTCCTGAATGCTCCTACCATTCTGCCCCAAGTGTAAGAATCTATCAACTCTAGCTCGTCTCATCTCTTGAGGCAGGAAGTGGCCAAGGAAGGCCTCTGCAAACTCATCACATACTGCTGGAGGAGCACCATCGCCCATAGATAACTCCCAAGACTCATACCAATTAGTAGCCACATCCCGCAACCGATACGAAGCCAACTCAACAGACTCAGTCTCAGAAGCCTTGAATATCCTCAAGGTACGATGTATCTCTGCCGAATAAACTCCTGCGGATCATCATCGGGCTTTGACCCAAAAAACTCTGGAGGATTACAACTCAAGAAGTCACGAACCCTCAAACTATCATATCTAGGGTCAACTCCTAGTCCGCCTGGTGCCGCTTCGCCACTGTCGGTCGCTGGTGAACTGCATCTCTCATGGCACTATCCTCCGCCCCTGGCTGAGGAGCTGGAGGGTCAGGTGTCGGGGCCTCGGGAGCTGGTGATGTTTCCCCGTGAACTGGAGCCTCTGCTGCGCTAAGCTCCTCTGAATGTGACGGTGTAGTCGAGCTCGCCGACTGGAGCACAATCTTAGGCATAGTCTGGGCACGGGTCGTGGTAACTCTCGGGGTCTGACTAGTATCTCCCGCTACTGATTTGCATTTCTGGGCCGCTGTCGCTTTCTTCGGAGGCATAGCTGTAGACACATTAATTCGTCAGAGAGGGGAATTATCCTAATAACACAATTCTATCGCACGACCTATGAGATGGAAGAAAAGATGACATCCTAAATGTCTGGCAGCCTCCTGCGTATATGTATGGTGCACGACATACCACTACGCAAGACTCTACTAGGGCTGGCCAGTGGTGGCCAGGCCACCGGTCGGGTTTGGCGGGGCGGGGCAGTCGGGCGGAGAAGATGGGCGAGGTCGGTGAGGCGGGCCTGGCAGGGTCAGGTCGGGCGGGACCATACCGTGTCTCGTCCGGGCAGTTGGGTAGAAGTCGGGGCCGGGTCGGGTCGGGACGGGGCCAGTGCAGCGGGGTTTTTTTTTAAAAAAAAAAAATCACTAAATTAAAAATACTAAATTACTAGCAAAGTAACAATAACATATATACTTGTCATATACTTTAATACTTATAGTCATATACTCATATACTTATACTATAATATTATAGACTTATAGTATTATAATTATAGTATTATAGCATTATACTCATATATATAATATATTTATAAAGTATAAACTATAAAGTATAAACTAAATAATTAAACAAAGACAAGAATAGTGTAAAAAAAACATTCCAAGGCTGTTTTTGTGCCTCTTATATTATTAATTATTTCATTGAAATATACAAGATTCAAAATTACAACATTGTAGTGTACTGTTGTTGAAAAAAATTGCAAAAGACATAGAAAAATTAAAAAATTGCAATGAAATAAATTACCAATTTGAAAATATTTTTTCTAGTTTCTTTATAATTTCTTGTGGTTCTTCGGTTGGAATTGGTATATCTTGGTCAAATTGTTCCACGTCGCTACTCATGCCTTCAGATAAAATGTCGTTGTAGTTGTCGTCTTCTTCTTCGTTAATCTCTGGTTGACCGCACCTCCTTCGCTCCGCTCGTATCCAATCTCTGAATAGTACCGCCATCTCCAAGCTGTCTCCGGCTAATGAGTGTATGTGCTCTCCTATTTGAAATCTGCCTGCAGAAAAAGCGCTTTCAGAAGCGATTGATGACGCTTGAATGTTCAAAATATCTCGGGCCATCATTGAAAGTGTCGGAAATGTCTTCTCATTCTGCATCCAATATTTCAGCAAGTCTTCATTTCCTTCTTCATTGATAACTGCTTGGTAAGGTAAATTACCCTGCAAAACAAAAACATCGAACTCGCTAATTTGGTTAGCACTGTTACCACCGCACATTCTATTTCTGAGGCTTTCAATAGAATTAATACTAGCCACGTAAGCATGTTTTTAAGTTTGTGTTGAAGAAGAAGAAGATGGTACAAAAGTCGGTTGGTTACTAGCACTTTCTTGCTGGTAATGCCGATATACTTTTTTGCATTCATCTTCTACGCTATTCAACACTTCTTCTAGCGTTAGTTCAATAGGTGGCTCAACATTTAAATTTTTGGGAGTTGGAGGTGGTAGTACGTCCATACAGTTATAAATATTTTCAATAAGACTTTTACAACCCTCTATTTTAATAGTCGGGTTTAATACAGCACCAATAATATAAATAGGGGGAATAGAAATAAAATATTTCTTTAATTTCATAAACATTTTTTAATAGTTTGCGATAAGCGTGTTTTTCCATATATTCTTTAAGAAGTAAATATATTATAGCTATATAAAACAACATAGTTGAAATAGTAGGATAATATAAAGTAGAAAATTCTTTTGTTGCTCGTTGAAAATTTTCTAAAAATACAATAAGTTCTCTAATTTTGTCTCAATCATTATCCACAATCATATCATTTGGATTTTGATTATGGGCGTTAAAAAATAAAGTAATAGGTTTTCTATAGTCATAAGCAACAACTAGTTGGTCATATAAAGAATTTCACCTAGTTGGTACTTCTTCGGGAATTTTTCTGTAAGATAGTCCACAATCGTGACAAGTTTTTTTATATTCTTTTCTCTGTTGAATTCTATTATTTTTAAAAATAAAGTGTATAGCAAATTGTATTTCTTCAAAAATATCTTGAAAAAGTGAAAGACCATCATTTACAACTAAGTTATAAATATGGCACGCACATTTGATATGAAAATGTTTTGGAAAAGACGGAGTTAAAACATCTCTTAAAATACTAATAGCAGAATTGTTAGAAGATGCATTATCTAATGTAATACTCATAACTTTATCAGTTATTCCGTAATAATCGCAGACTGAATAAATATTTTCTGAAATAAACTCACCAGTGTGCCTACTATCTATATATCTATATGCTAAAATACGTTTTTGCATAGACCATTTATAATCTATCCAATGACGTGTTACCGTTAAATAATCATGGCCGTTAGTACTACGACCTATATCAGAAGTTAGAGCGACTTTGCAATTTAAATGATATAATGCATAACGTAAATACTGTTGATATTCATGTGTAAATTTAAATACATCTTTTTTAACAGTTGATCTAGGAAAACCTTTATAAGCTGGATTATACATATCTCTAATTTAATGAATAAAACCAGGAGATTCAGGAAATGAAAAAGGCAAACCCTCCACAGCAACTAATTTTGCTAGTGCTTCCCTATCTTTATGTTTATCGTATTTAGGGCCTACAACTCCCCCCGTCATAGGGTTAATTTGACCCTGTACTTTATCCGGGACAGTATGTGAACCTTGTCCCGATTGAGAGGACGCTTGCTCACCAGTTTTTTCAATGATGTATTGGGCATGCAAGGCTTTGTGTTTTTGCAATAGGTGTCTTCTTAAACCCCCGTCCCACCATGACCTTGTCCAGTTTTAAAAGAATAAACATGTTTACAAGTTTTACATACAGCTACTTGATTCGGTACGTCCCTGTCAAAATATTTCCATACAACTGATTTTAATGGTCGTTTTGCCGGACCTCGTCTCATAGTAGGGGGGATAGGAGGCATTTCACTAGTGGGTGTATCATCATCTTCATTAGTAGGTGTATCATCATCTAGAGTGGCATCTAAATCAAAGTCTTCTTCATTTTGAGAAAATACATGGTCGTCAAGATCATATGGTATTTCAGGAAACTGTACATGATCTATAAAATCATCTTGTCTAGGAATAGCTGTAATACTAGAAGAAGTACCCTTGCCCTTGTTACCCCTACTACTACTAGAAGAAGTCTTACCCTTACCCAACATACTTCTTAATCCTTTCATTTTAATTATGGTAATAAATAGTTAAAGACTTAAAGATAATGAAATTAAATGTGCTAAATGAAATAAAGACAAAATAATAATTTAATGAGAGAGTGAATGTATCAAACGCCTACGTAGAGTCGACGTGTAATCGAGAGGTTGAAAATTGAAACTTTGCTCGATAGATAATCCTCAAGCTAGTTGCCAACTTCACTCCCAATTCTCAAATTAATAAATAGATTGAATATGTATTATGTAGTAGACAATGTTGTATAGAGATTAGAGAATAGAGATTGATTGATTGAGAGATTAGAGAGTAGAAAGATTTGTGAAAATAATAAGAGGAGGAAATGAGGTATTTATAGTTGGAAAATTGGGTTAAAGTGTAAATATAATAACTTAGGGGTTAAAAATAAATATAAAAAGGGTAGGGGGGAAGCCAAAAATGGCCGTTGTCCAACGGCCAAAATGTAAAATGGTCGTTAGACAACGGTTATTTTCTGCAAAGGGAGGGACTGGGGCGGGACTGGGGCGGGATCGGGGCCTTGCGAGGTCGGGTCGGGCGGGACCATACCCTGTCCCGCCCCGGTTCGAGCCCCGGTCCCGGTTTTTTTTTTTTTTAGCGGGGTCGGGTCGGGGTCGGGTCGGCCCGGCCCACTGGCCAGCCCTAGACTCTACTAGACACGGTATGTAGACATTCTGAGGATGAATTGCTCTGATACCACTCTTGTCACGACCCGACATGATGGGCCGCGAGTGGTGCCTTAGCTGGGCACCCTTATACGGACCTGTCACATATAATCAGACTCATACTAAGGAAAATATAGAAATTTGTAATAAACATGTCTCCTGAGGAGTCACAGCTAATCAAACATATCAAGATAGGCAAGCCGACAAGGCCGCCACTGTACATAGGGATATCCAAACGCATCACAACCGTACAGCTGACCAAAACACATATACAATCCACACAAGTCCAAAACACATCTACCACTCACACCTGTCTACAGACCTCTAAGAGTATGATAGTGAAACATGACGGGACAGGACTCCGCCATACCCCTGAATATACATAAGTCTATAACAAAAGGGTATGTACCAAAATAACTTGGCTCCGGATCAATGGAGCTCTCCAAATAGCTGAACAGGAATCCTAGACTACAGGATCACCAAACTGAATATTTGTACCTGTGAGCATGAAACGCATCCCCTGAGGAAAGGGGGTCAGTACGAACAAATGTACCGAGTATGTAAAACATAAAGTACAATAAAAAAGATCATAACTGGCCAAAAGATAAAAGGAGACGAGTATGATAACCAAAATGTCAATACAAATGTGTCATATAAAAATGAGAGTCAATTGTGCCTTATAAAAATGAGATTCATATCAAAATCATGGATGTCTGTCCATAGAATCATCATATCTATATACATATAACGTGTTTCGGCCCTGTAGTGAGGGACTCGGTGGAATCATCATAATCATGGATACCTATCCATTTAACATACCTGACCCATTCTGGAACTCGGTGAGCTCATCATCATCATGCATGCCTGTCCATGGAATCATCATATATATATGTTGACACCCAATTTTGACCCTCCCGTCCAGTCATTAACTATAAAATTACACTAATTTTAAAACAATTTTAAAATAATAAAATGCAGCAATAAAACATAAATACAGACATAAATAAACAATTTAATAGTGGCATCGCGTCTTACGTAGAGTATTAATCACTTAGAGTCTCATACCGCATTAATTAATTTCAAGCCTTGTCATGATTCTTAATTAATAATAAATACATAAAATAAATAATTTAGCAACAACGTCGTGTCAGGTAGCATAGCCGCATTTATCAGTACGCAAGAGAATTTCATAATCGTTTGTAATTTAAAATCAATTTTAATCTAATACACGCTTTTAATAGCGTCGCATTATAAAGCTTTTTTTAAAAAAATATCATACATGCATTTAGCATTTAATTAATTTAATCTAAACTCAATTCAATTTTAATTTAACGTCGCAATAATGCATAATAATAAGATTTTAAATAAAAGCGCCGCATTAAGCATTAATTAAATAGTACGTCCGTCTTATTTCTTTATAATAATAATTTAAACTCAAGCACCAATTAAATAGCACGCCCATTTTATTCTTGTAATAATTTTAATAAAGCACTTAAATAATTTGAGCACAATTTATTAATTTAAATACCTAATTAAATTAACTAAAGCCTAAAACTAACACTAATAATACACCTAAGGCTTTATCTATAACCCATTAATTAAATAACAAATACCTAAAACTCTACCCAACCCAAAACTAATTAAAATACCCCAAGCCCACCCTATTTTCGTCAAACCCGCGGCCCACAATCCTCACCCCTACCTAGCCCAACTACCCGCAGGCCCATTTCCCCCTAAGCCTTTAACTCGCCCCTCGTCCAGCCCGCCTACCCTTATACCCTCAGACCTCATCTTCCATCGATGCCCCTTCAGAAAACCTAAAGAACGAAACCCTAACACCCTTCTCAATCGCCGCACGCAACCCACCTTTCACACCACCTCCCCAGCCGAGATTCTCGCCTGAGAATCCGGCGACTTTACCCAACTTACCATAAAAAAACCTTCCCTTATCAAATCAGAATCCGAAATGGTAACAAATCGCCTAAAGTCAGCAACCAAATCATCCCACGAATCCTTAACAAACCAGTACGAATCATCCCTTGAATCCATCTTAAACTTACCATAGAAACAAAGCCTAATTAGAGGCTATAAATACCCAACGTTGGACATGCATCTAAAGGCAGAGTCGGCCATCGAACTATCACAGTATCCAGTCTAGAAATCCTTTTCGTTTCTATCAAAGTCACTATTATCCGTTCTTGCAAACAGTCTTTTGTGACTTTCCTTCGATTTATCGGGAAAACCATTATCGCCGCCTCGCCGCTACCCATAAAAGGTCCGGAAACCCCTTCTCTTTCATTTACTTAATTGTCTAATTGATACTATGTGATGGTGTCTGTATCATTTTGCTCAAACTTGTTCGATTTGGTTTGGTCACTGTTTCCAGACAAGTCTATCGGCAGTAGCCTTCGATATTTGTAGCATGATTCTTTTCGCACGTGCGCCGATAGTACTTTCTCGAGGGTATGATTAAGTGTACAACGATTGTATAAAGGTCGTAGATCTATTTTGTTGGTCAGACGATGGTTGTGGAAACACCGACTTGAATATTCGCTTAACTTGCTAGTACGCGATCGATGTTAGTAGATGGTCAGGTAAACACCGACTTGGATATCCTGCTTTAACTTGCTAGTATGCGATCGATGTTAGTAGGAATGTATTGATATGTTAAATCCAAAAATCGATTAATCATGATGAATCGTTAAAACCAAATTCGCTACATATGTTATTTCTTGTAACTTTCTCTATAAATAAACGCTTCTCCTAACAAATAGCTAGCGGAAGTAAAAGGGATTACGGTGTCTAATCCCGAATTGTAAAATCAAGCCGACATGCTCCCGGAAATAACAACAACCAGTATTTAAAAGGATTATGTGTTTATATGCATGTAGATTTATGTGCCTACATTCAAGATTCAAACCTCTTACTCATTTTCCAAAAGATCATAAGAAAGACTATAAGTCCACATACATGTCAACCCAAATTTCAAAAGAATTATGTGTCTATGTGTTTGTATATTTATATGCTTGCATTCAAAAGATTCAAATCCTTTACCTGTTTTCTAAAATATCACTACTATATTTTAATAACCTAAGACCGACCTCCAATCAAAAATGTTACTAAGATCAAGGATATACGATTTACAATGTCGTGTTATCCTCCCGATAAAGTAACAAACACTTTAATGGTAAAATAAATCCCCCGCGTTCTCCTCTCTAAAAAATGGTAATGTATTTACTATAAGCTAACTATACAAGTATAATATCTATCATAATATTCATTATACTTTGTTTCCACTGTCTTGGGTATAATTAAAGTTTACATTACGTGGGAATGATAAATAAAATCATTGTAAAGCAGAATTGTATACTAAATGATGAACAGGAGTGCCTTATACTTATATTCTGTGGCTGACTGCATATATACGTGTTTAAAATTGCCTATGTGAAGCATATATGCATCATACTCAGATTTCAGTCCCAGAATAAAACAGCCATATAGCCATCCGTATGTTATATTCAACAAGGTTTGTACTTTTGAATGAGCTAGCTTAATATCACATGCAATCATGTCGATTCAGATGGATTTAGGCCTAGTCAAGTAGTCTCGCTGGCATTTTAGTCGAGTTAAATGCATGTGAAGTCTTCCTATAGGAGTTCTCATGACATGAGATGTTCTCAAAGGTCATCCTTTACGCGTGATTAATACGAAATGTTGTTGTAATCCCGCAGGATTGTGGACCACCGATCATTTTGGGCCACTGTTTTGGCCATTTTTAGACCAATTCTTAGCATGGATCAGTCTGATTTTCAGCCCTGCTGAGACTGATTTTAGCCCTCTGTTTGGACTGGTTTTCCATTTCGCTGCTGATTTCGCTGCTGCATTTATCCATGAAAAAATGTGCTCTAGTCTTCCTATTGTCATTGTCCATCCATAAACTCATCTCCTTTTAAGTTTTGTCTCTTTAACTGCATTGTGGCCCTGTATGATCAAGTTATGTGATGGTTAATTGTTTTATCTCAACTCGGTTATTGCTTAGGTCTGTCGACTGGTTTTTTAAAACAAGTCAAACGAATGTTAAATGTCATCGGATAATTATTATGTATGTTCGCTAGGTTGTTACTGTTCCTGAATCCTCGAGTACACACATTAATCCATAAGTTCACTGATGTTATTCTGTTGCCATCCCTTTCGGTTTTGCTGTTGTAATTGTTTACTGTAAGGAAAACCCGCAAAACTTTAAAATTAATGGGCTCGCAATTCTTTATTTTGGGCTGATTACCCAACCGCCCGCTTTGTATTTGATCCGCTTCATTAAAATAAGTGATTAATATGTGTTCGTGTTGTGGCAATGGTTACTTACTTTTGATAAGCTTGGATGTATACTAATCTTTCCATTTTACTCGCTTCTTATTTTATCCGACACGCATCGGGAGTCAAATCAAGAGTCTCGGATGAGACTCGTCAGATTTCCATATCGCCGCTAACTATGCTTTCGCAGGCTTCCAAAAAATGCTATAGGATGGATGGTGTCACCATCCATTCCGTATGTCATGTCAACTACGATCTCATCCCCGCCTTGGCTTATTTGTGTATTTATTCATTTTTGCTTATTTATTATTGTTACATTTGTTAATTCTCAGAATTAATAGGATAACTAACTCTATTAGCCTTTAAATATACGGGAAGGGTAGCATAAAGACGAGTTCGCTCTTTGTTAATTCTAGATTCATCATACAAATCTAAATCCAAGATAAATTAATTAATCCTAGCTATGCTTTAGTTATGTAGTCAAAATACTACTCCTTATCTAGAAAGAAAGAAAAATAGACTTCCTTATAATGTCTTCATAAACAACATAGGAGCAATTTATTACTTTTTTTAATATCATTAACGTTTCATATACATTTCCAAAGACAATTTACTAACTGATCCTATATGTTTATAAGAATAATTTGTCATTTTTTACTTTGTCAAATAAAGAATGATTTCATAATTAACCTTAGGTATAAAAGTCTTAATCTTACATATACCTATAGGATGTAATTTATCATTTAATAAAACAATTTCATGTTCTACGAATTGCATAATTAATTTTACATATTTTTGTGAATCTTAAAGTCTTTTTTGTATGAGTTAAAAATACCTTTCTTTTAGATATTTGCTACGCTTTTTATTCTTTAATAATCTTCCCAAGACATACACCTCTTAAAACTAGAATAAAATTAACCTATGTTTGAACGGACAACCGCAAGTTAGCGGATCCTTTAGGGTGCCTTACCCCTTCCCTTTAGGATAATAAAGAATCCTTACTCAGAATCTCATTCATCTCACTGACCATTAAATGGAGTTAATAATCGACTTTAATCGCTTAGTATTTAGGTGTCCTAATTCACCCAATTAATTGTGGCGACTCCTTAACATTTTACATTATCTTTTACATTTTTGGGAGGATAACCATTCCACGCGCATTTAAGCCTAAGAGTTCAAAATCAAGCGACAAAGACGGCGACTAACGGGAACTACAGGTTCTTAACCATAACAAACATAGGTTAATTATTGTGCTTCTTTTTTCTTTCTTTATTTATTTATTTGTTTTTTTTATTTATTTGCTTAACTTGCTTAATTTGCTTATTTTATGTTTCACACTTATTTGCTTTATATTTTGCCTAAACTATTTTGCTTTATATATGAATATTTGCATATTGTTTTGATCGCTATTTGTTATCGCTTTCCTTAAATCGCATTCCGCTCATACTTCCTCCCTTATGGAAAATTCACACTATCACACACAACACGCGGTGTGCTTTGCGACCGCAAATTTCTTTCAAACACCCAAATTTAAGAGAGTTGGTATTTTGCGCGAGAACTGGTCCGACCGGTGGTCGCAGAGCCTTCTCACTCGAGTAGTCCACTCGGGAACTCAAGGCCTAGAAAACCAAATCTTAGAAACTTAAGATAGAGCTATACCACCCTTTATTTTTGTGGCATGCGATTTACCTTGTGCTGGTCTGGCCTCGTATCGACACCACTATTAGGAAGACACCAAACTTGTCGATGGATTTCTCAACCCAACGACCAACCAGCATATTATGTGTTGCACAGTCATGATAGATTTATCCAAGCCAAAAGACAAGCCCAAAGTTGGAAATGTCAGTTTATTATTCTTGTTTTTCAGCATTTGTAACATGGATCATATAAGGATGGTTAGCGGAGTTCCTAATAAGTTAGGAGTATGGTGGGAGGATTTCACATCGCAAATGACGATGATTAGGAAGAAGTTGGGGTGTCTCATCTCATTATTTGGTATTTCGCCAGATCCGCATTTGATCCGAGCTTTAATCCAGTTTTGGGATCCAGACCGAGTCATTTTCAAATTCAAGGATTTTGAAATAACTCCTACATTGGAAGAAGTGCATTATTTCACCAGCCTAGTTTACCAAGGTAGAAGACAGATTATTCCCAACAGCCAATCAGGGAAGAAATTCCTCCGCTACATGGGTCTTAAGAATACTAAGGAGTTGCGTTGCTTCGAGAACAACTGGGTGTCTCTTGACTATCTTTACGAGAGGTATGGACATAATAACGCTTACAAAACATGCAAAACAGTAATTTCACGCACTCTACGCCATCGCAAAACAGCGCCCTATCAGATTCACCGCCGCTCTACTTGGCACCTTGATTTTTCCTCCGAGTATGGCAAGATAAGTACTGCATATGTTCTGTGGGCCGATCACTTTTCGAGGGAATTGACGATACAACCCACTTTCGTTCCTATGATTCGCGTAAATATTCCGAGCTCTGGGAAATGCAAAAGAGATGCATAAACTTCTTTCAAGGTTGCAATCTTATCTTACAACGTGGGCCATGGAGCATTTTTACCAACGGTCAAATATGACAGACGCTTGTTTCAATAAGATCCTACAAGATCGACAAATTTCTATGATAGAACGAAACGGTTTGTGTCACCGGCCGCATCAAAGATTGGTGCAAGTTTTGACATCCCGCACCTGTGATCGATCCAATGGAAATATCCTTTACTCCTCACAAAAATGGAGCCTTCAGACGCTGTAAAGAATTATACTATATTGAGCTCATTGGTTTAAAGTGGTCTGCAACCATACGCCCCTACGCTGCATTTCGACAATTCGCCAAGAACAAATAATCCCACTCAGACGGACACGGGAGTTTCGTAAGCCACATTTGGACCAAACTTCATCGTGCCCCGAACTAGACAAATTTTGAGAGAATGGGACGACATCAACAAGGTAAACATCGAGATGAACAGCAGATGCACATCCGAATATCGCATACGGTTGCAAGAGGATTACAATGCGCAACCTACACCTCAAAAGCGAGAGCAAGGTTTCGGCGACGCGGCACGAGCAATGGATGAAAATGGTCTACTCAAAGAAAAGGTCATCACCCTGCATACGTGGGTCTTGATGCACGACGCAAGACAATATTTGGAAATGCATAGGCTATACCAAAGAAGACCTAAGTTTCACTATCACATCGACGCATACGCTTATTTAGTTTGGGATTTCCATTGTTTTCTTATAAAATGTCATTTCAATTAGCTTTATTTCCAATAAAGGCATTCCAATACAACGGCTTGGGTACATCTAACGTGACTTTGCATTTATGACGCTTAGACCTACTCCGCGTGATAGAGGCCCCTTGCATATTAGGACGCGCTTTAATCTACTTTATTTGTCAAGCTTCATTATATGCCCATACGCTCGCTATTCTCGCTTAATAATCGACACATGTTTTGAATAAAAGGACTTTGTCAGACATACTCCTCGCTCGGCCGATTTGTGTTGGCAAGCACCGGCCGAGCACCCATATTTCACCGCATCCAAAGCACGAGCAACAAAAATGAATGATTCAGTGGGCAAACGAACAGATGGCTTGGGACTCATCGCCATTCAACGAGATGAACCAGAGACATCGTAGCGGAAATGCTCCATATTCATGAACACCTTGCTCAAGCATCGCAACAACGGGCGGTCACGCAAGCGTAAATGGATAGACTCGAAATTACTAAGCTATCTATAAGCCTCAACACACAACTACCCACACTTCCTAATTCACCGCCCTTTCGACGCCATCCCCAACACCCAACAGATAACCCACAACCTCCCAATCCACAATACAACAACACGCTCCTCATAACCCACAAACCCAAAGCCACAACACAACAACACACCTCCTCATAACCCATGCATCTTAAATGACCCTAACCCGCACACACCTCAGCCCCAGATAATACAAGCCACCTTACCCGCCCAAAACAACCAACCTACTCAACCAAAGACCGATAACCTACTATAATAAACAATACGGATCACCCGATATGTAACCCATGCACCACATCTCACACCTGCACTATACCCTCCCTGAGTTTGCTCGATATGAAGAGACTGAGAAGAGGACAAGAGTCGATAGATGAAAACGTACGTGAGAAATTCACGACTAAGAAAGCTTTTAAGAACCTTCGATGGACAAAGGTCACGAGGGATCGAATACGAGGATTTACGACGCACCCGACGCCGAGCCGCCTGCTGATACAAGGTACCAAAGTTTGACCTGCTTGACTGCAAAGTAATCCTCGCGCGCACTTGAGATCCTATCACAAAATTAGTGGGAAGAGATCAATCAATCATCACGGTTGTTTATAAGGAGCTTGACCGAGAAGCCTCGATTGGTATACTAGCCAGATCCGCCGAAGTGGCGAATGGGGCGATGGCCCAGACTTTGTAGATGTGTTCAGTTTAATACGACAACGCCCCGACAGATTCTATCTTATGAAATCGAGAAAAAGTCAATAGAAACCTTTAGAGAATATGCAATGAGCGAGATCCAAGCAATAAGGTCCACCACCTATGGAAGAAAGTGAAATGACAACACTGCTTGTACAATCCTCAAGGACCCCACGCACTATGAGAGGTTGATCGCCATTGGACGCAATTTTTCCAAGTAGTAAAATGGGAGATTTTGCTGGAAGGACTCGTAATGTGCAGATCACGACTTGGCCGCTGCAAGCAACAAGCAAAGCAATACAATCGAGTCAATGGGAGGGATGAATAAGAAGAAGGACGGAGCATTTCTATCATGACGGTGCAACAACACAAAACGAATCAAGCCCTGACATACCAACCCCAAACCCAAACAGACCAACCCCAACCCCAAACCTACCAACCCCAACCCCAAACATACCAAAACCCCACCTTCCAAAACCCTCCCTATGACCACTTTGGCTGCAATACTTCCACATACAATCAACCTTCACCCATCTACACCACCCACCAATATACAACCTCACACTGGCGTCGCCACACAAATTCCTCACAATACCGACCAGCATACCCACCCCCACAACAATACCACACACAAACACACCTGCACTCAACCAACACCGAGAGTGAGGCCCACAAAATCATACACTCCACTCGAACCATACTCCCAACTATATGAAAGACTAAGAGCCGCGGGTTTTATACAAATGATCCCGTGGCAAAACCCCAATCCACTCCCACCACGGCATGATGAGAATAAGCATCAGGCATACCACTCAGAGCATCGTGGCACAATACGATGGTTGCTATGCATCAAGAACAGAATCGAGGAACTAATCAAAGAAGGAGCTATTCGTTGAAAGAGCCCTCCCTAATGTCAACAACAATCCGCCAAATCACGATAATATCGGCGCGCACATGATCACCTTTCGACGATGTATACGATATGGAAGCGACCATCGCATCAATCAAGCGGAAGGAGACAAGGGAATCTTCACCACATTGCCCATGTGATTACCGCCAAGGCCGTGGCGCTGAAGTAGAGTTGAGCCATCATAAGCCTCTAATGCCGCCTTAGTACTGTGATGGAGCCGTTCGGCCAAGATAATGAGGTAGACGTAAACAGTTGTAGAGGTCGCTGCAATGGTGACGAGGTCCCATAACGTTACTCATCCGTAGAAGTATCACGAAAGACACCCTAAAAGATCGTGACCGAACCGTAAGTAGAGGAATTTGGAGGAGGATGCCTACGAGACTATTCGATTGTAGAACAGCTGAGTAAAACACCAAAGACAAATCTCTATTGTCATCGCTGATGAATTCCGTGAACCACCGAACCTCTTTGATGGAGGTTTTGAAAGAAGCTCATGTGCTACCGAGATCGCTGAGAACTTTTCAAAGACCGACGGCAAATTAAGGAGGTGCAAAAGTTAATTTTCCATGAGAATGAACCGCCTCAAGGTCTGGGTCATAATAAGGCATTGAACATAACAAATGTGCTAATAAGTTTATCTCTCGAGTCTTGATTGACGGGGTCACCGTTAATGTATGCCCTTTGAATACTCTTCAACTTTGTGAGTCAACATCGGGAAACTCCGCGAGCTACACAAGGGTAAAGGTTTCGATGGGACTCGAGGAGCGCCGCAAAGTAGACCGACTTGACACTACAGATTGGGCCCGCAGAGTTCGAGATAGAATTCCGTGTATCGATATATCCACATGCTACAATTTGTTACTCCAGAGACCTTGATCCACGTGGTCGAGCCGCCCTTCCACTTTGCATCAAGTTTTGAAATTCATCCGAATCACCATGAAGTTGTGGTTGAGGAGACAAGGACAACATCGCAGCGGCAATTCCACCATCGAGTATGGAGAAGCTGGATGGATCCGTCACCATATGAACAAGATCGTAGACGCAGCAAGGCTAAAGGGACGCGACTACCTCGCACTCCCAAAATGGTGGCCCGAGAGACGCCGAAATGGTTTCGAGCCGTGCCGAGGACTCGACCAAGACTAGGAGGAATCACAGAGCCGATTCACCGCCGGAGAAGAAGGACACTTTTGGCCTCTGGATATCACCCACCGCCGAGGAGATGATGTTATTTGATCTCGAAGGAAGGCGAGTCTCACCGCCAAGACCTGTTCCACCCCTGAATCATTCATTCGTCAAAGTGCACTGCTCAACTACCAGAAGATGAGGATGCAGACATTCTTGCGGAGGGACTTCAAGGCCTTTTCATTTCTGAAGAAGAAGCAGAGTGTCATGCGGTTTGGAAGACTACACAGATGACCAGACCATTTGGAGTGCAGAGCCAGGAGATGTCTTGGGCAATCGACTTGTACCCCAACACCGCTTTTTCACGAGTCCGTAGAATTAATAATTAGACGCTTAAACAATTCACCATATTTTTCTCAATTATGTTTTATGAGCTTATTTCCTTTCTCAAGTTTTAATAACAAGTTATGTTTTAATCAACGCTTTATTCCTTTTTTCTTTCAGAATACTAAATAATATACTTGTCAATAATGAAAATGTGACATGTCATGAAACAAGCGAACAAAGTCAGAATAATCCAACAGAACCCGGCGGAATTTCACCGAGGAATTAACTAAGAGTTAGGAAAATTCGAGGATAAGTCAAACCTAACTGATGAAATGTAAACAAGAAACCTAGAGATGATAAAGTCGTGAAGGAGACAAGGATCGCTGTCACTTGAATACCACACGTAAAGAAGATTTCGCGCCCTATCAAGCAAAGATGTCGACATATTCGCTGGTCTTATGATGATATGCCGTGTCTAAGCACGTACATCGCTTTCTCATAAGCCCATTGAACCATCATGTCTTCCAAATGAAGCAAAACCAAGGAAAATCAAGCCGATCGTAGTTTGAAAGTCAAGGAGGATCTCCAAACAATCGACGCAAATGTCATTCGTAGCAAGGTACCCCACTTGGTTAGCCAATATTGTGCCAAGAATGTTAAGGATGGCAAAATACGAAGTTTGTGTCGACATTCTGGGATCTCAACAAGGCGAGCCCTAAGGATGATTTTCCCCTTCCGAACATTCATTTACTCATTGACAATTGTGCGAAGCATGAGTTGCAGTCCTTTGTCGATTGTTTCGCCGGGTACCATCAAATCTTAATGAACGAAGAGGATGCAGAGAAGATCGCTCACCACCCCGCGGGGTATATTATTATCGAGTCATGCCATTTGGACTTAAAAACGCAGTGCCACTTACATGAGAGCCATGACTACCATTTTTCATGATATGATCCATAAGGAAATCAAGTCTACGCGATGACGCCATTATCAAGTCGCGAGGGCTACGATCATCCGTCCATCCAAGAAGTTTTTCAACGACGAGGCAATACAACCCAAGTTAAATCCGGCAAAGTGTTTCTGCTGGCCCCACAGGAAATTGTTGGGTTTCATTGTGAGCGTATGAATAGAGTTCGATCCTTCAAGATAAAAGCCATTCAAGGATCGCCTCCAAGAATCGCAAGGAAGTTGATGAGTTTTCTGGCCGCTTGAATTATATCGCAGTTCATAGCACAATCAACAGTGATATGCGAACCAATATTTAAGTTAAAGAAGGACGCCGCCATTAAGTGGACATTGAGTGCCAACAAGCCCTTGACAAAATCAAAGAGTATCTCACAACCGCCGGCCTCGTGCCTCCGTAACCCGAGGCCTTTGCTATTATACTTATCCGTATTGGAAAACGATTCGACGTGTGTTAGACAACATGATGAGACAGAAGGAAGGAACAAGCAATATACTACTTGAGTAAAAAGTTCACGCCTTATGAAACCCGTTACACAATGCTGGAACGCACGTGTTGTGCCTTGACTTGGGTTGCCCAAAAATTCAGACATTACCTGTCCGCACACACCACCTATCTCATCTCAAGGACGGACCCGCCAAGTATATCTTTCAAGCCTATGCCACCGGAAAACTTGCAAAGTGGCGCATTCTTTTAAGTGAATTCGACATCGATACGCCACCCAAAAGCGCAACAAAGGACAAGCATTAGCAGATCATCTCGCAGAGAATCCTAGACGAGGAATACATCCTCGCGCACCTACTTTCCGCATGAAGAAGTGATGTTTGTAGGAGAAGACATTTTGAAGAATATCCGTGTGAGAATGTTCTTCACGGCGCCGAATTTCAAAGGAGTAGGTATCGGAGCGCTTTGGTATCGTAAACGGACAACACTACCCAATATCAAGAAAGCTCGATTCCCGCACCAATAATATGTCGTAATACGAGGCGTGCATACCAGACTCGAACGCTATCGATACGAACATACAAGAGTTGCTGGTCGTAGGGATTCGCACTGCTGATTCACCAAGTGCAAGGCGAACGGGCCACCAAGAATGAAGATACTTCCGCACCTACACCGCGCCAAGGAACCGCAAGAGGTTCGTTAAGATAGAATTCGTGCATACCCGAGGGCTCAAAATGAGTTTGCAGACGCCTAGCAACTTTGTCCTCCATGATCCAACATCCGCATAAGAACTATATCGACCCAATCAAAGTAGACGCTAGAGCACCAAATTTATCGTTCTCGATAGATGAAGAATCGTAAGGCAAACCTTGGTATGGCAAGATCAAGAGGTATCTCAAGGCAGCAGTACCCTAAGGCGCGACCAACATACAAAAGAAGACTCTTCTGAGGCTAGCCAACCATTTCTTCCCGAAATGCGAGGTCCTTTATCTGAGAACTCCTGATTTAGGTTTGTTAAGACGTTGACACTCGAGAAGCAAACAAGTTATTAAGAGACACACGAGGTGCATGACCCCATACGAACGGTTTCATGCTAGCTAAGAAGATACTACGGCGAGGTTACTCGATGACGATGGAAACAGATTGCATCGCTGCGCGAAATGCCATCAATGTCGATCCATGGCGACTTGATTCACGTACACCAAATGAACTCAACGTCACTAGTTCCCCGCGTGGCCATTCGCAGCCGGGGCATGGACGCCATTGGTCCTATCGAGCCAAGCGTCAAACGGACACGTGTTTATCCTAGTAGCGATTGATTACTTTACGAAACGGGTAAGCATCATCATACAAGTCCGTGACCAAGAAAGTAGTATGGATTTTGTTCATCACCACATCATTTGTCGTTCGAATTCTAATCGATCATAACCGATAACGTCCAATCTCAATAGCGGTCACGAAGGAAATGTGTGAGAAGTTCAGATCACTCATCGCAACTCTACTCCATATCGACCCCAAATGAATGGAGCAAATGGCGCCAACAAGAACATCAAGAGGATACCGAGGAAGATGATAGATAACTACAGCATTGGCATGAAAATTTGCCTTTCGCCTCTTAGTTACCAGATTACAATCCGACTTCCACAGAGCAACACCGTGATCTCTCGTTTATGGAATGTGTCGCCGCCACGAGGTGGAAATACCGCTTTGAGAATCATCCAGAAGCCGAACTAAATGGCCAAATGGATACAGAGTAGGTACGAACAATTGATGCTTATCGACGGTAAGCGAATGAACGCATCGCCACGACAACTTTACCGTAATGACCGTGAGCTTTTAATAAGAAGGCGCGACTAAGAAACTTCCAACCAGACAATCGGTCGAACGATATTCCCTAACCAAAGTGAAGCGAAGGAAATTCGCCCAATTGGCGCGGCCTTACATGGTTCACCGAAAGCGCTACGGAGGGGCCCTCATCTTAGCCGAAATGGACGATGTGGCCGAGAGCCATCAACGCAGATGCAGCCAAGAGATACTATATTTAGAGTGCTTTATTTTCCATGTAATCACTTTGCTTGTAATTTGAATTTGAACTACGTTGACCCGATTCCTTCAAGGATACGTAGGCGGCCATATCGGCTTCGGTCCCATTTCTAGAAAATCCCAATTACTTTGCTTGTAATTTGAACTACGTTTGACCTGATTCCCTTCGCGGGATACGTAGGCGGCCATATCGGCTTCGGTCCCATTTCTAGAAAAGCCCAATTACTTTGCTTGTAATCGAACTACGCTCGACCGATTCCTCAGCGGATACGTAGCGCCACATCGGCCGGTCCCACCTTTTAGAAACCCCAATTTCTATTTTTGCTTGTAATCGAACTACGCTCGACTGATTCCTCAAGCGGATACGCAGGCGCCACATCGCCTGGCCCCATCTCAAAATGTTTAAAATTTTGTCCGTAATCTAACTACGCTCGACCGATTCCCTTAACGGATACGCAGCGCCTACATCGCCTGGCCACACCATTGGAAAATCTTTGTTTTGTCAAATCTGCATCTTAGCCAGTCACTTCCCGCCATACACGCAAGACAAATCTACGACATATACCCGACCTGGGCCACACCAAAATCGACAATTTTTAAGGATTGCACCACGAAGGACACCGACAAATATGATTCCATACGCCGAAAGATCGACATAAATCGGGACAATTTTAAGGGTTTTACCACAAATGACGCCAATGGACATGGTTAAGTTATGCACAGGTTTCATGTCCCAAAATCGGGACAAATTTTAAAGAGAGCCCGACGGCAATGAGCATCGAGAGTATGGGAGAATACCGCCGATTTCTGATAAGAAAGTTCGCTTTGTTTCACAACATGTCATTATTCAAGTATCGACATAATTTCCTACTAGCATATATAAGTATATTTTCAAGATAGAATATTTTCAATAAATATTTTCGATCGAGACTCAAATCAAACAGGGTTACATGTCCGCATAAGACGACGCTGCAAATATCAAGAGCTAACACAAATCGCCGACCCTCCCGAACTAACAATTTTCCTTTGAGTGAATGTTGCAGGACAACAGGAACAAGGAGGACAACAACATCCTAACACAACAGATTCGCCCACGGAGTCCATCTGCAACAAGTCTACATCAAATACATCTCGCAAAAACCACGCCTTCACTCAAAGCTACATCATTTACATTTTATTATTTCGTCTAGCTCTGATTATGCATAACACAAGTCCATATGTAGAACAATTTTATCTATGCCCTACAAGGCGGCATCTGCATTTCGTCTATACAACGACATTCTCGTGATTTCGCCCATACAACGATTTAACATTCTGCATTTCGCCTATACAACGACGAACATCTCGCATTTCGCCCATACAACGCATTTAACATCTCGTGATTTCGCCCATACAACGATTTAACATCTCGCATCTCGCCCATACAACGATTTAACATTTTGCATCTCGCCCATACAACGCATTTAACATTCTGCATCTCGCCCATACAACGATTTAACATTCGTGCATCTCGCCCATACAACGATTTAACATTCTGCATCTCGCCCATACAACGATTTAACATCTCGCATTCGCTTCATACAACGATTTAACATTTTGCATCTCGCCTATACAACGATTTAACATCCGTGCATTTCGCCTATACAACGATTTAACATCTGATCTCGCCCATACAACGCATTTAACATCTGCATTTCGCCCATACAACGATTTAACATTCGCATTTCGCCTATACAACGACGCATTTCGTTTTATACAACGCATTTAACATCCGTGATTTCGCCCATACAACGCATTTAACATCTCGTGATCTCGCCCATACAACGACGAACATTTTGCATCTCGCCTATACAACGATTTAACATTTTACATCTCGCCTATACAACGATTTAACATCTCGTGATTCGCCTATACAACGATTTAACATTCTGCATTTCGCCTATACAACGATTTAACATATTTTGCATTCGCCTATACAACGCATTTAACATCTCGTGATCTCGCCCATACAACGATTTAACATTCTGCATTTCGTTTATACAACGATTTAACATTCGTGATTTCGCCCATACAACGCATTTAACATCTGATTTCGCCCATACAACGATTTAACATCTGATTTCGTTTATACAACGATTTAACATTCTCGCATTTCGTTTATACAACGCATTTAACATCTCGTATTTCGCCCATACAACGATTTAACATTCTGATTCGCCCATACAACGATTTAACATTTTGCATCTCGCCTATACAACGATTTAACATTTTACATCTCGCCCATACAACGCATTTAACATCTCGTGATCTCGTTTATACAACGATTTAACATTCTGCATTTCGCCTATACAACGATTTAACATTCTCGCATTTCGCCCATACAACGATTTAACATTCGCATCTCGCCTATACAACGCATTTAACATTTTGCATTTCGTTTACACAACGATTTAACATTCGTGATTTCGCCCATACAACGATTTAACATTCGATCTCGCCTATACAACGATTTAACATTTTGCATTTCGCCCATACAACGCATTTAACATCTCGCATCTCGCCTATACAACGACAAACATTCGCATTTCGCCCATACAACGATTTAACATATCTCGCATCTCGCCTATACAACGATTTAACATTTTGCATCTCGCCTATACAACGATTTAACATTCTGCATCTCGCCCATACAACGATTTAACATCCGTGATCTCGCCCATACGACATTTAACATTCTACATTTCGCCTATACAACGATTTAACATTTGCACTCGCCTATACAACGACGAACATTTGCACTCTCGCCTATACAACGACGAACATTCGCACCTCGTCTATACAAGACGGCGTATCATCACATAGTCCGACTACAACTACAACAACATATTTACATCCTTACATTGTCTTGACATTTATGCACTAATGCCTCTATCTCAGCTTCAATCTACAGGAATGATAACAAGCTGCAAAAGATGGAGCACAACGTGGACCTACCTCTTACGGCGAACTGAGGTAATTTGTTGGGAGCAAGGTTTCCCAACAAAAGACAGAAGTGGACCCGAACGTCGACCTACTCTCTCCCAACATTCTAGCACCACAATATCTCATAGTCACCATAGCCTGACACCGGGACAGATTTTAAATCCGCGTTAGCCCGCCTTGGGGTTTTGATCATGGCAGCCCAGTGTCGTCGTAACCCGACACTGGGACAATTTTTGAGTCCACGTTAGCCTTGCCTAAATTGCCCAACACTCTAGTTCTGAGGGTCGAGACAAAATTACATGAGTCAACGTCTTTGTCCGAAGATTCTTCCATCATCTCCATACAAAGAGGGACAACTGTTGACACCCAATTTTGACCCTCCCGTCCAGTCATTAACTATAAAATTACACTAATTTTAAAACAATTTTAAAATAATAAAATGCAGCAATAAAACATAAATACAGGCATAAATAAACAATTTAATAGTGGCATCGCGTCTTACGTAGAGTATTAATCACTTAGAGTCTCGCGCCCGCATTAATTAATTTCAAGTCTTGTCATGATTCTTAATTAATAATAAATACATAAAATAAATAATTTTGCAACAACGTCGTGTCAGGTAGCATAGCCGCATTTATCAGTACGCAAGAGAATTTCATAATCGTTTGTAATTTAAAATCAATTTTAATCTAATACACGCTTTTAATAGCGTCGCATTATAAAGCTTTTTTTTTTAAAATATCATACTTGCATTTAGCATTTAATTAATTTAATCTAAACTCAATTCAATTTTAATTTAACGTCGCAATAATGCATAATAATAAGATTTTAAATAAAAGCGCCGCATTAAGCATTAATTAAATAGTACGTCCGTCTTATTTCTTTATAATAATAATTTAAACTCAAGCACCAATTAAATAGCACGCCCATTTTATTCTTGTAATAATTTTAATAAAGCACTTAAATAATTTGAGCAAAATTTATTAATTTAAATACCTAATTAAATTAACTAAAGCCTAAAACTAACACTAATAATACACCTAAGGCTTTATCTATAACCCATTAATTAAATAACAAATACCTAAAACTCTACCCAACCCAAAACTAATTAAAATACCCCAAGCCCACCCTATTTTCGTCAAACCCGCGGCCCACAATCCTCACCCCTACCTAGCCCAACTACCCGCAGGCCCATTTCCCCCTAAGCCTTTAACTCGCCCCTCGTCCAGCCCGCCTACCCTTATACCCTCAGACCTCATCTTCCATCGATGCCCCTTCAGAAAACCTAAAGAACGAAACCCTAACACCCTTCTCAATCGCCGCACGCAACCCACCTTTCACACCACCTCCCCAGCCGAGATTCTCGCCTGAGAATCCGGCGACTTTACCCAACTTACCATAAAAAAACCTTCCCTTATCAAATCGAATCCAAATGGTAACAAATCGCCTAAAGTCAAGAACCAAATCATCCTACGAATCCTTAACAAACCAAGATTTAATCATCCTCGAATCCATCTTAAACTTACCATAGAAACAAAGCCTAATTAGAGGCTATAAATACCCAACGCTGACATGCATCTAGAGGCGTAGTCGCCATCGAACTATCACAAGATCCGCCTAGAAATCCTTTTCGTTTCTATCAAAGTCACTATTATCCGCTCTGCAAATACTTTTGTGACTTTCCTTCGACGATTCGGGAAAACCATTGTCGTCGCCTCAGTTCGCTACCCATAAAAGGTCCGGAAACCCCTTCTCTTTCATTTACTTAATTGTCTAATTGATACTATGTGATGGTGTCTGTATCATTTTGCTCAAACTTGTTCGATTTGGTTTGGTCACTGTTTCCAGACAAGTCTATCGGCAGTAGCCTTCGATATTTGTAGCATGATTCTTTTTCGAGCATGTGCGTCGATAGTACTTTCGGAGGGTATGATTAAGTGTACAACGATTGTATAAAGGTCGTAGATCTATTTTGTTGGTTGTATGCTGATGGTTGTGGAAACACTGACTTGAATATTCTGTTTAACTTGCTAGTATGCGACTGGATGTTAGTAGATGGTTGTGTAAACACTGACTTGGATATCCTGTTTTAACTTGCTAGTATGCGACTGGATGTTAGTAGGAATGTATTGATATGTTAAATCCAAAAATCAGTATTAATCATGATGAACTGTTAAAACCGAAATTCGCTACATATGTTATTTCTTGTAACTTTCTCTATAAATAAACGCTTCTCCTAACAAATAGCTAGCGGGAAGTAAAAGGGATTACGAGGTCTAATCCCGAATTGTAAAATCAAGCCGACATGCTCCCGGAAATAACAACAACCAGTATTTAAAAGGATTATGTGTTTATATGCATGTAGATTTATGTGCCTACATTCAAGATTCAAACCTCTCACTCATTTTCCAAAAGATCATAAGAAAGACTATAAGTCCACATACATGTCAACCCAAATTTCAAAAGAATTATGTGTCTATGTGTTTGTATATTTATATGCTTGCATTCAAAAGATTCAAATCCTTTACCTGTTTTCTAAAATATCACTACTATATTTTAATAACCTAAGACCGACTCCAATCAAAAATGTTACTAAGATCAAGGATATACGATTTACAATGTCGTGTTATCCTCCGATAAAGTAACAAACACTTTAATGGTAAAATAAATCCCCGCTTCTCCTCTCTAAAAATGGTAATGTATTTACTATAAGCTAACTATACAAGTATAATATCTATCATAATATTCATTATACTTTGTTTCCACTTGCTCTTGGTATAATTAAAGTTTACATTACGTGGGAATGATAAATAAAATCATCAGAAAGCGTAATTGTATACTAAATGATGAACAGAGTGCCTTATACTTATATTCGTGGTCGATCGCATATATACGTGTTTAAAATTGCCTATGAAGCATATATGCATCATACTCAGATTTCAGTCCCAGAATAAACAGCCATATAGCCATCAGTATGTTATATTCAACAACGTATTTACTTATGAATGATCTAGCTTAATATCACATGCAATCATGTCGTATCTGTATGGATTTAGGCCTAGTCAAGTAGTCTCGTTGGCATTTTAGTCTGAGTTAAATGCATGTGAAGTCTTCCTATAGGAGTTCTCATGACATGAGATGTTCTCAAAGGTCATCCTTTATGCGTGTGATTAATACGAAATGTTGCTGTAATCCCGTAGGATTGTTGGACCACCGATCATTTTGGGCCACTGTTTTGGCCATTTTTAGACCAATTCTTAGCATGGATCAGTCTGATTTTCAGCCCTGCTGAGACTGATTTTAGCCCTCTGTTTGGACTGGTTTTCCATTTCGCTGCTGCATTTATCCATGAAAAAAATGTGCTCTAGTCTTCCTATTGTCATTGTCCATCCATAAACTCATCTCCTTTTAAGTTTTGTCTCTTTAATCTGCATTGTGTGGCCTGTATGATCAAGTTATGTGATGGTTAATTGTTTTATCTCAACTCGGTTATTGCTTAGGTCTGTCGACTGGTTTTTTAAAACAAGTCAAACGAATGTTAAATGTCATCGGATAATTATTATGTATGTTCGCTAGGTTGTTACTGTTCCTGAATCCTCGAGTACACACATTAATCCATAAGTTCACTGATGTTATTCTGTTGCCATCCCTTTCGGTTTTGCTGTTGTAATTGTTTACTGTAAGGAAAACCCGCAAAACTTTAAAATTAATGGGCTCGCAATTCTTTATTTTGGGCTGATTACCCAACTGTCCAGTTCTTGTATTTCGGATCTGTCTATTAAAATAAGTGATTAATATGTGTTTGGGTGCTGTGGCAATGGTTACTTACTTTTTGATAAGCTTGGATGTATACTAATCTTTCCATTTTACCTGCCTTCTTATTTTATCTGACACGCATTGGGAGTCAAATCAAGAGTCTCGGTATGAGACTCGTCAGGATTTCCATATCGTCGCCAACTATGCTTTCGCCGCAGGGCTTCCAAAACAGCTATAGGATGGATGGTGTCACCATCCATTCCAGATGTCATGTCAACTACGATCTCATCCCCTGCCTTGGCTTATTTGTGTATTTATTCATTTTTGCTTATTTATTATTGTTACATTTGTTAATTCTGTAATTAATAGGATAACTAACTCTATTAGCCTTTAAATATATGGGAAGGGTAGCATAAAGATGAGTTCGCTCTTTGTTAATTCTAGATTCATCATACAAATCTAAATCCAAGATAAATTAATTAATCCTAGCTATGCTTTAGTTATGTAGTCAAAATACTACTCCTTATCTAGAAAGAAAGAAAAATAGACTTCCTTATAATGTCTTCATAAACAACATAGGAGCAATTTATTACTTTTTTTTAATATCATTAACGTTTCATATACATTTCCAAAGACAATTTACTAACTGATCCTATATGTTTATAAGAATAATTTGTCATTTTTTACTTTGTCAAATAAAGAATGATTTCATAATTAACCTTAGGTATAAAAGTCTTAATCTTACATATACCTATAGGATGTAATTTATCATTTAATAAAACAATTTCATGTTCTACGAATTGCATAATTAATTTTACATATTTTTGTGAATCTTAAAGTTTTTTTGTATGAGTTAAAAATACCTTTCTTTTAGATATTTGCTACGCTTTTTTATTCTTTAATAATCTTCCCAAGACATACACCTCTTAAAACTAGAATAAAATTAACCTATGTTTGAACGGACAACCGCAAGTTAGCGGATCCTTTAGGGTGCCTTACCCCTTCCCTTTAGGATAATAAAGAATCCTTACTCAGAATCTCATTCAGTCTCACGGACCATTAAATGGAGTTAATACTGACTTTAATCAGTTAGTATTTAGGTGTCCTAATTCACCCAATTAATTAGGTGGCGACTCCCTTAACATTTTACATTATCTTTTACATTTTTGGGGAGGATAACCATTCCGTCGCGCATTTAAGCCTAAGAGTTCAAAATCGGGTGCGACAATATACATATAACGTGTCCCTGCCCTTTAGTGAGGCACTCGGTGAACAATGCAAGGTTGTGCACGAACATGACCCGGCCCGGGACTCGGTGAAATGATATAGTCACATCAAGCACGAATAGATTATCATGAGTAATCATATGCAAATTAAATCATCATTTGACTCTCAATGGAATAAACAGAATGAATATCACTTGTAAAATCAAAGGCAACTATCATATCAAGTGTCACTAGGAATTAGGATTCAATGGAATTATGTACGTCCGCCGTACACTCACTTTATATAAATCATGCCAAAAAGAAGAAAGAATAGTTTCATATACCTTTTGTCGTCTATACCAACTCAATAATTAAAATACATCTCGTCTAGCACTTCAACCAATAATAATGGTAACATGTCCGTCAATTCTATGATTACTAGTGTAAGTTATATACCGAAAATGATGACTTTCTTTTCATATAAAAATTTGGGCAGCATTTCCCTTACTTATACACACATCCACAACTTACAAATAAGGCCAACAATACCAATAACAAGACACAACTCAAGGATATACCAAAACAGTCTCATATATCCGATATACACTACCATTATACATTCGTTCTCCTTATATTCATGGAATACAACCAAAACAGCAACCAAGGTGATTAATACACTTATTTCTCGTGTTAATCTAGCCCCTTAATCATATTAAAACAGTCACTAAGATCGGTCCATGCTCCAACAACAACGAGAGTTCAAGTCTTATAGTTTGCAACATAACACCTTAATTTCTTTAGTACATATATCCATAATTACAACAATGTATATGCTTGTTCATAGTTTATAATTTCAGCATTATAACTTAACAAGAACAGTCCCTAATATATCACAACAATCTCATGAAAGTCACGGCCCACAACATAATACCATAGCTCTTCATAATTCCTTAAAATCCAATTCATATCTCAACACTTTCATATAAACAACTACAACTTTAAATATCAAGATTTCCTTCAATTTTAATATGCAATTAGTGACAATGATAACAACAACAACAATCAAACTCAATGTATACAAAAGAGCCCCAAAAATTTGTAACAACACTTCCAATCGGCTCAATTATAACACTAATACAATCACATGCATTTCTTGCTTCCAATTTCTCTTAATATGAGTTCATCTCTTAACTACAACATCATTTAACTCCAAATACTCAAATATTAAGAAGAAATCTTACCTTCAATTAGTTAAAAATAGTCCCTACTTCTCGGCACCACTACTCCTATTTGGCACCATTTCTTCAACTTTCAATGACATGCATGTCTTCCTTATGACCTTAAATCCATCTTACTTGCATGTTTTTCTTCCAAATATCTTATCTCCAACACTTACAATTTATGGGGCAGAATCTCGGCCAGATTACCGTGACTCACTGGTTTGGGAAGTTTACCATGGCTCAGAACTTAGAGAAGAAGTTAATCTTGGAAGAAGGGAGTTAATTCGGTCTATAACTTAGCTATGGAGGTTAAGAAAAATCTGTTTTAGAGAGAATGAGAGAATGGAGGATGAGAGGGGGTGTTGTTCGAAACAAAGGTGAGGGAATGGGAATATGTGGGCTGAAAGGGGGTTTAAGCCAATGCATGTTAGTGGTCTTTCCACTTGGAGGGCACAAGGTGCCACTTGTCTTGCCCACTAGTCTCCCACTTATCATCTTTTCTACTAATATTAATCCCACACTTAGTTAAATCCTGAATTTTCCATGTCCTAATTCTCGATGACAACATATTCTTGACGTCAAACATTTTAATAACACTATACTAATCCATAACCTCATTGGGAACATTCAACTACTAGTATTAATTCCCGCCGTCATATTTGTTGTATCCAAAATTATTCTATATTAGCATATGTAAATATACTTTTCTTCCAACACTCGAATCTTATTTCCTTAATTACGTTCTCAATTTATATACTAAAATTACGGGGTGTAACACAAAATATGCCCCCAAAATCTAGTCGGAATGTAAAAGAGCTCTAACAATGCGAAAATTGAAATACTAGTCTGAATACATGCTCGAAGGTGAAATATCTGGTTGTCAAATATAAAACAAAAAGCACGTAAAAAGGGGATGATTCCAAGGGCCACGGACGATCAAGTAGATCACTTTGAAAGCCTCGACAGTCACCTCGTAATCTGCCACGAAGTCTGGAGCTCGTGCCTGGATCAGTATCTACACAAAAAGTGCATAAAAGGTAGTATGAGTACAACACTAGTATTCGTAGGCATCATAGGCCGACAACAAAGAAACATGTATAAATAGCATAAAAGTGAACGGAACATACAAGAGAGAGTGAAATAATTACATTGCAGATTAAGCACATTGAACATAACACAGTACAAACTTAAATCTTTCCTCAACAGTCACTTTAAGTCCATCCGATTATAATAATCTTAAGCAAAGTCCGTATCATTTTCTAATTTAAAGTCTTTACATTTCCATAATATGAGCACACATCTGAAGTCATTTCATCAATACAATTACAGATAAATTAGGTAGCCACATAATCAACGAGAATGAATCAATGCAGATGTTATGTGAATGGAATGTCATGTAATGCAACTGGCCAATACCAAACTTGTATACATATGCTAGCGGCATTATGTCTAGTCATGACCCATGGGGAACTCGCGACGTCCATATATCACTCAGAATAATTCTCATCGGGCATTCACAATATCGACCGTATCATCCACCCAGAATAGTTCCCATTGGGCATATTCAAAATCCTTCTTACCACTTTCCAGCCTCGTCGGACCATATCGTACCCCAAATCCATAATAAATATCAATAGAACATATGTATAAATGGGCATGCATAATGCCAACATATCAAAGGTACGGAGAGGTAAGTTCATAATAACATTTCATTTAACATGTTATTTCCAAGAACTATCCTTTCCTTACAATATTATCAAGTTACAAGTGGTGAATAGTAATTCGAATCAAGAAGTAGAAATATCCATCAAACATGGCTACCATATCCCTCATAACATCTAGAAAACCATCCTACGTGAATTTATCACCACAAAAATGCATGAAGGTCTATCATGCATCCCCCGACAACTATTAAACTATATATACACGCCTCCAAATAGAGTCTAAAAGGGTAAGTCATAACCTACCTCCAATGTCGAGCACATGCCACGAACCTCAACCAACGCCTTTCCCTTTCGCAAAGCTTCAATTCAATTCAAATCTATCATTAATGTACTCTAGATGATTAGACGATTCTAACAATACCCATAATGCTATATTATAGCCCGAAAACCAAAATAGACCTAAAATAGTCAAATCCAAGCTTTAGAGGTAAAATTGAAATTTTATTTCAAAATTGGGTTACTCAAAGCTTAAATCGTCTAAATCAAAAATAACAATTCAAAAAGTTTAAATCTTGGGATTCAACTTCTCTTTTTCCCGATATTTATCCTAGGGTTTAAATTTCCAATTTTTACACTAATGAGAAATCAACTTTCTTGCACTTTAAATCGCCTTCAACCGAGCACTCAAACCCAAAATATGATCTAATGAATTCTAGGTTCGATTTGGAATTTTTGAATCACTGCTAAAATGATTCCATAATCGCGATCGCGGATTGGGTCATCGCGATCGCGATGCCCATCCGCGACCGGCCCACAGTAGTGTCTCGCAATATCGAGGCGTTGTCGCACGACCGCGATGCACTGTGACTCACCTGTCCCACTCACACGTCCATGATCGTGCAGTATCTCCACGTGATCATGTAAGCCTACTTCATCAAGGCTCGCGATTATGGCTCCTTCCTCGCGATAACGAAGAAGGAGGTTCATCTATGAAGCACCAGATTTTTTTGGTTTCTCCGAACTTGGTTTGGCATCCAAACTCATCCCGGCTCCTCCGAACACAAACCAAACATGCTAACTGATTGTATTCTATGGTACAAACTTGCTCGCAAACTAAAGATACTCATCCGACATTAATAAGATACATTTTTCCACAAAAATGCTCAAACTTTTTCAAAACACAACTATTAGTCAATTCAATACCCAAAACACACCCAATTGTCTCGAGACTTCTAGCGCACACCTACGCGAAAACATGAATCAAAACTTCGATAAAGTCATAAATGATGTTCTGTACCTAACAAAATTGATGAAACTTGAATACGGATGTGTTTACCCAAAAGTCAACTTTTAGTCAAACCTTTCATTTTCAAACTCAAGGAAGCTCTAACTTAGAAAAAATTTCTGAAACAAATTCTATTTGCCTCAGAAAGCGTGTCAACTCTCACCGCATGTTATAAACATCAAAATAAATGTCACGAAAAGGAAAATTTGGGCATTATAATTCAAAAAAGGCTAAACGACCAAACGGGTTGTTACACTCTAGCATCGCATTAATTCCGCTATGTGTCTCATTAATTAGTACTATGTAGTCTGCAAATGATATGCACAATGGCACCTCCCCTTGAATATGATGTGTCAGTGCATCCATCGCTAAGGTAAATAAAACGGACTAAGGGAGAACTCCTAGTGAAACTTATCACAACTGAAAAGTGTTCTGAGTCACCTCCCACTACCCTGGTCTTAGCTTCATCATACATGTATTTAATCACTCTAGTGTGACCTACAAGAATACATTTAGCCTCCAAACATCATAAAAACTCCCTTGAGGGTTTGTCATATGTTGTTTTCTAGATCAACGAACACTATATGCAAATCCTTTTTCCTCTCCCTATATTGCTCCTTAAGCCTTCTTACAAGGTGAATGGTTTTTGTAGTCGATCAACCCGGTATGAGTCTGAACTAGTTCTTGTAAATAGACACACTTCCTCACCCTCACTACCACCACTCCTTTCTAAACTGTCATAGTGTGACTTAGGAGCTTGATACCCTATAATTGTTGCAATTTTGGATATCATCATCACCGTACTCCACCTCCATTCTTCAGATATTTTTGACATCCTAAAACTAATATTAAACAATTGAGTAAGCCACTTCAAGTTTGTCCTACCCGTGTTCACCAAAAATTTCACCAAGATTTCATTTGGCCTAGTCGCTCTACCCTTTTCATCTTTCGCATAGCCCAAATCACCTTCTCCACTTTACACGCATACAATACCCAAAATCTCGACAACTCTCAGAGTGCTCAAAATCTTCCAGCACATTTGCTCATGTCCTCTTCTATGTTCAAGAGTTTATAGAAGTATGTATGTCATCTTCTTCTAATATGTGTTTGTTCCACCAATACTTTACCTTCCTCATCTTTGATACACTTCACTTGGTTCAAGTCACGGTTCATACTCTATCTCTCACCTTGACTAGCATGTAGAGCTCCTTGTCCCCAATTTGTTCATACAAACACCCAATTGTTGCCTCTTTTCCTCCTCGTCTTTGCTCTCCACCAACTTCAAATACATCATTTTATTGGATTTCACTCTTCCTTAAACCTCTTCGTTCCACCACCAATCCCATTTGTGTCCACTTGAATAACATTCTAGATCTATAAGACCTATCTAATTTCTTCCATAATGCAAGCCATCGTCGTAGACCACAAAGTTTAAAAATACCAAAGCATTAAAGTTTTTGCCTTGAGTCCTAGATGATGGAAACAACTGCGAGCGAACAAGAAATTTGTCACCCGAAGTTCTAACTCCCAAAAGTGTTCTACTACTCCTGTTGAAACTAAATAGTTTTAGCATCTTGATTAGCAAACCACAAGGTATTCCAGTGAGGTTGATTAACGAGCCACAAGGTATTGGATGTAGGGATTTGTTGGGTTCGTAAGCACAACGAAAATTTAAATTTTATTTACCCAACAACATTACTGGCATGACTTATACGATAATCAAAATATGTTCAAATCATAATGACAGAAAACTTACAGTTTTTCGAATGCTGGATTCAAAACTAAGGTATCCACGCGAATTGAATCATCGAATGCAAGTTCTAACTCTAGTTTATCTCCTAATCAAGAAAGCTAGGAATTCTTGTTTTAGGAATTGAGAAACTATTTTCTGTAACCTCATAATTATGGGGTGTGGTTGAATAATGAATATATAGGGGTTTAGGACAAAACCTAAGCAGATTCAAAACAGAAAAACTGGGCCCATATTAATATTCAGTGGACCAGCCCAGCTGGTCCACTTAATCCTCCACAGTGCACGGCCAAAGTGACAATTTTGGGTCAATTAATTTGTTTCAATTTAGAAAATATTTAAATTCCAAATTTAAAACTCATTTTTCAATTTTCGGAATTTTCTGGTGATCCAAACAGTCCCTTAATAATTCAGAAATTAAAATTTAATTTTTATGGTTTTTCTCCAATTTTCATAACTTTAAAATAATTACATATTCGCTCAAGGTCCAAATCTGCTTTTCAAAAATTTACAGATCTGCCCCATGTACCAAATCTGTTTTTCTGAAATTTACAGATCTGCCCCATGTACCAAATCTGCTTTTTTGAAATTTACAGATTTGCTCCAAAGATCAAATCTGATGATTTTAAAACCTTTTAAATTTCCAGAAAATTTTCAGTGATCAAATTTGTAATTTCCAAAACTTTGAAATATTTTCAGATTTGCCCAGGGACCATTTGCAATTTAAAAACCCTAATTTTATTTGTAAATAGGTTCTTGGACTATTTCAAATTTCCAAATTAATCCAACCCCAAATCAAATTTGGGGATTCGTTTTCCGGGCAAAATTGACGAAATTAAACATCGGTCACCAACCCACTTCCGGCCAAACATACCGGTGATTTTTAATTCAGATCTGGTGGCCCACGGCGGTTGGAAATTGAGTTGTCGATGGTGCTCCTTTTCCGGTCACCTTCGCCATGTAACACCACCACCGTTAGATTCCTCTCGTCGAGACGATCACTGTGGTGGTATTACTTCACAATTTCGACGCCCGTGGCGGCCGAAAACAGCCCCGCCATCGACGGTCTTTCGGTGACTTTTTCCGGCGTGTACATCGCGTTCCACCACCTCTCAACACCTTAATCGACCATCTTAAAAAGTGGATTTCTCGATAATAGTGGAGACGGTGTTAGAACACGTCGAATCTCCGAAAGAACTTTCGAAAAATCGCCATTCTGCACGAACGATGGATCGCGCCATCGTTCACGAGCAAATGATGAGTGTTCACTGATCCAAAAAAAATTATTAAATTTCGAAAATCAATTTTATAAATCGAAACAATTAATTATCACACGTAATCGTTATTAAAGATTATCGTATAATCATTAAATCAGTCTGGGCTCTGATACCACTGTTCGGATTTATTGGGTTCGTAAGCACAGCGAAAGTTTAAAATTTTACTTACCCAACAACATTACTGGCATGACTTATACGATAATCAAAATATGTTCAAAACATAATGACAGAAAACTTACAGTTTTCGAACGTTGGATTCAAAATTAGGGTTTTCGCGCGAATTGAATCCTCGACTACAAGTTATAACTCCAGTGTATCTCGTAATCAAGAAAGCTAGGAATTCTTGCATTAGGAATTGAGAAACTATTTTCTATAACCTCATAATTATGGGGTATGGCTGAATAATGAATATATAGGGGTTTAGGACAAAACCTAAGCAGATTCAAAATAGGAAAACTGGGCACATATTAATATTCAGTAGACCATCCCAGGTGGTCCACTTCATCTGCTACAGTGCACGGCCAAAGTGCCAATTTTGGGCCAGTAATTGCTGGCCCAATTTCTTCCTTGTATTTGTCTGAGTACCCGTATAATATATCTAACACATTGAATTAAATCTGAAATTCAATTTGACTTAATTAAATAATTTCTATCTAATAGAAATATTCCATAATTATTATAAATTAAATATCTCGATTCTTAATCGAATATTTAATACTTTCTCAATACACTCATGGATCGAAGAAACAATCCCATATAGTGTGACCCTATAGGTCTTCACATTGTTTGTTGTTCAAAAATTCTTGTTTAGGCAGTTCATACCATCCATACAGTACCGGCTTGAGCAGCCGAAATATTGATACTGGGAGATTGGGGATCGGATGAAACACTCGAAGATGCACATTTGGGGATTTGATCTAATTAAGGTCCAGACAAAACTCCTAGACTGCATCGTATGACAAACTCAATATGTGAAGTACGTTTACATGAATCAAGCGAACTTAACCTTTATGTGGAACTATAAATTCCTTTAATTCGACACACTCGATTAAGCTTAGGATTTGTCAAGTGTCTATCCAAATGGCTTAATCACTTTATCTCACATTTATTAGTTGACGACTAGACCATATTCTAAATATGTCTCTTGCACTGGCCAGTGACTTTAGTCAACCTAATAACATTGAGAACTTGAGTGCTCTCTCTCTCAAATTTCCAATCGAGGAATAAATCATATTCTTGGCTCAATACCATCTTGATTTACATCATGATGCACCCAGCACAAGTTGTATCTTATGCAGAATGAGTTTTAGCTTAGAACTTGGTCAAAGTACATCATTCTGTAAACAATGTGTGTATTGACTTCAAGTCAAAGGACTTATATTCCACACGCCGACAATACTATAGACATGTATAACAAATAGTTTATCGGTAGGGTATATCAATACTTCTCAAGTATTCATGTGTACATCACGAGTAACCATTACTCGTAGCTGTGAGACGACATATTACATTCTCCAAGAATATGATGCAGACCACATGTCGACTTATAGTATATTATTGATATCTCATTCTCGATGATCATTAGTCGGGCTATTTTGATAGTTATGTTCTATCATTAATATCTCACTCTATTAATGACAACGTAAACTCAAGGGATGCACATATGAATAATTGCAAACAATCAAACAATAATTCAATAATTCAATAATTACAAAAGCCATAAATATTAATCTCATTAATAATAATACGAATGTGTTCAAATATATTTTGTCTCTAATATAAATTGTTTTTAGGACATATATACTTTTGGATACTCCTTATACAATTTAGATTTCTTTTATTGGATATTTATTTCTAGTAGACTCCATTCATAAGTCACATCTCATTTGCTATCTTTTCTCTCGTGTGATCTAAATTTCTTATTTATGCTTAACTTTTTTTAAACTACTATAGAAAAGTGGGATAGATTTGTTATGTGGTTGTCATTCATATTCCATTGATTCATTTTTAAAAAGGTAAATATATCTAAAAAAGATTGGCGGGGTCCTAACTTTTACTTATGAACAAATGTTTTCAAAGGTATTTTTAAGGAAGTCACGGGGCGGGGCGTACCAAAAACACTCCAAATGCGTAGATTCATAAGGTGTACGCCCTAGAATTTGGAGCGTAAATGTGGGGCGCAAAAGTGTAAGCCCCGGGCATAAAAGTGTATGCACGGGTCTTAATTTTGATTTTTGTTATTTTAAAAGTATTTTTGTTATAGATTATGATTTTGATTATTGGTGTAATGATGTTTATACTTTATATTATCATGTTTATGATTTTTCCTAAATTGATTTTTTTTAAAACAACTCTCATAAAATAACAACATTGCCGTAAATAATTTTTTAAAATGATTATGTCAGAAATTGATAGGATATCATGGCACTATTTTCCTGAAGCAACTTTATTTATTTTTTATCATTAATCTTACACTTTTTATCCTTTTTTAAAATATGTCAATAAAATCAGTGTAAATATTTGTAGAAGGTGGGAAGGACTAATAAATGTGGAGATCGATAATGAAGTGCCTGATGATTTCATTTTAAAGATCCTATTTGCATTTTTAGTGTTATTACCTTTCTAAAAGAATAATTACAATAATTTTTTTCTATATTATTGATTATTTATTTATAAAATTTTACTTATACTTACTTTCTTCGTAATAATAGTATAAAATTTAAGTTACGTGAGACATACGCCTCGTGTCTCGAGACTTACGCCTAGCCCCGTGTTGTGTAAAAAGCCACTTAAAACACTACTTATTACATTTAAATGATGTTTTAAAAGAATACCAAATACTAATCGTACAAAAACCAAAATGATTTTGAAAGCTTCAAATATGTAATTTTGAAAATAAACTGTAGTAGTGCGGCGGAAATTGCATTAATAAAAAATTAAAAACTAGCCAAATTAAACCATTTAAGCCCGTACCCTATAGTCTATACTACCATTTGATCTAGTCAATAATCCGTGATTTCATAGTATTTTGGTTAAACTTCTAAAATTTACTTACTTTAATGAGTTAAAATTTCAAGTTTGATTAATCAATTTAAAAGATAATTTTGTAATTTAAATAATTTGTGCTTGGCCAAGAATCCAAAAGTGCTTCGAAGGATAAGCCACTTCTTTTAAGCTTTTGAAAAACTTCTGATATTACTCAAAAACACTTATATTTTTTCACACCTATTAAACTGATTCATTCCCAAAGTGCATGTGATACAATACTCAGATTACTCTTCATAATATAATTACTCTTCCTCCAGATCTAACGTCTCTATCAACTAAATTCTCTTTTCTTCACCGTGATTGATATTAACTTGCCTACTCCTACCGGATCCAAGAGGGTTGATGCCCTCTCCACTTACTCGTAACAAGCTTTTCTTCTATAGAAGACTTCTCCCGAATGGCATACTTGTCCGACACTATATTCCTCGATCTTCAAAGAATAGATAATTACTCAACGGTGAGCAGTAAGACACAAATAGATAAAACTAACAAGATTATTGTAAAGTTGTAAGAATACACTAATAGATAAACTGCAAAACGTCTAGCTTTAAGCAAATGGTACAAACATTCTTGTATGTGTCAAACATATCTAATGCCATAATTGACCTATTTGTTACCATCTTTTCTTATGCCATAATTGACCTATTTGTTACCATCTTTTCTTATGCCATAATTGGCGTATTTGTTACCCTCAATTCTTATGCCTTAATTAGCCTATTTTCTAAAGCCATAATCAACCAATTTCAAAGGAAAAGAAGCAGATATACCAATCCTTTCCAACAATTTCAAACATTTCACTTCTACATTGTATGTAATGTAGGAACACATTTGTGAGTTAGTTTCCAGTATGCACATCAACTTTTTCCTAGTTAGAATATAATGAAAACATAAAGAGTATATACAGCATAAAGGGCAGGAGAACCAGACACAAATCCGAAAAGAAATGGTTACCATCAAGAACATCAGAGTTCCCTTTTTATCTGATTTATCTGGCTGTACAGTATCAATGTGTTATATGTATAGTCTTCAAACAGAATTTACTCTCCAAGTCATTATTGTTAAGAAAATTGTGTAGCCATATTTCTGAACAAACGATTGAAACCATCATGTTCATTAGGAGAGGACAACAGCAACAGCCACAAGAAAACTTCTCGCAAACTAGCAGACACTGCTGCAGTTAGGTTCAGACATAACGGTGCCCAATGGCATCCAAGGCCTAAAGGGCCGTGAAGCACAACACTGCAAATGCATTCTGCACAGGGCAACATTCTGTTACTTGGTCTAACATTTAAGACCGACACCAAGTCCACCCTAAGCTTCAACAGAAGACTGCATGACATTAGTTACAACAACATACCCAGTGTAATCCCACACGTTGGATTTAGGAGGGAATGATGTATGCAGAGATAGAGAGGTTGTTTCCAATAGACCCTCCTCCTCCGCTCAAAAGACTGCATGACGCTAGTTATAGAGGAATACGAAGGCGCTTTAGTTACAAGCATATTCAATAAAAAGAAATAAGTTGGTTATAGCAAATTTCGAGCGATTTTTCCTCTCCAAGAGGAAGTTTGCGTTCTCAGCCAGATTTATTTTGCTGAAGACCAGTATCTACTGCTTTCCCTTCTTTTCTGATTGTAAAATTCTGCAGACACCCATGCGACGACCACAACATGCAGGGAAGAACCTCCACAAATCAAGCAGATATAACAATAAAAAACAAGCGTAAAATCATACCGATAAATTTTTTAGCTGCTATACAACATTTGCATGGTCTTTCAAGCACCACGGTGAAACATCCATCTCCCCATTTCATAGCCTCAACATTCTAGGGGACAGTCCACCACCAACTTCAAGTAGCTATATAACTTATATCAATCTCTTCCTAGTCTGCACTGGGAACAAACAGATCTATTCCTTGAGACATGTCCTTCCACCCACTTCCCTGCTAGTAGATGAGCTTCCGAACTAGTGATTCTAATGTACCTGCCTAAAGCCCCACGAGAAAATTCTTAGGAAAAATATGAACATCTGCGCTTACAAGCCTTTACACTTCTTTTTCCAGACCCTTCTGGCAGGAATTTGTAACCAGGCTCACCTGCTCTATCTGGTCTGAAACAAGTCAATGGAGCGGGTGGGAGTATGGCTAAAAAAATCACAAATAGGTTTAGAACACAACCAAGGTCTTGACCACTACTGGCCCCTCTCCATCCAAAATAAATATACAGCACAGAGAAGTCGACAAAGTAGAATTTCAACATTGAATGCGACTATTAAAATTGAACAAAAGAAATATGGAGGTGAAGACTTCTCCCAATTACAAGGATTCAAGACCAAAAGAGTTTATACATGACTTCTACAGAGTAACAGTTCAAAGAATGACATCTTTGCAGTTTGGATCAAGAACCAATAGGGTTATTATAGTCCGTGCTCTCTGTTTCAATGTTGGCACTGGAACACAAAATATAACTATTCACTGGGGCTGAGATATAACACAAATCTAAAACACTAGTTCCTTCTTTCATTGATCAACTTGCAAAAATCCCACTTGCAACAAAGCCAAGAAATGCCCAGTGTTGCCTCTAAAAGAATGTATACCAAAGGATGGTAACAGAAAAACTATTTATCACCTTTCCACAAGACTAACAATTAGAAAGTATATCAAAAATAGATACAGCCCGACTCATTATAGGCTCGAATAAAATCCCCCATCTAGAAAAGAATGCACAAGATATCAAACTTAACATTTGTACATCTCTAGTAGATGAGGGCAGTAAAGTACCTTTACTGGCTTGGGCAAACAATATGAGTATTTGAAGTACGGAAAATAAATTTGAAATTTTATGTATGCCAGGTTGTAGATAAGCTCCTCAACCTGCTTTCCTTGATGCTGCAGTGAAATTTGTAGATTTCAATTCTACAATAAAATTTGAAAATTTGCTAACACCACACAAAAAAAGAAACCAAAAAATGTACATCCGGTTGTTTGGCATGCAAGCCAAAAGGAATACAGATATCCATGTTCTCAAAAATGAGATAAAATAAACAATAATAGAGGTCATAAAACAAAAATCAAAGCAACCACCAAGGCACTACCTACATAGGGAATAAGGCTAAAGGAAAAACAAGAGTAACCAAATGCATCAAGGAACAAACTAACTTGTAATTTAAATAGTGTCAACACCAATAACCAACCAACAGTTTTTCCGAATACAACAAAATAACAACTTTTATAAGTATCTAATCGATAGTACTTACCAAGATTGTTGTATCTTGCTTGGCAAAACATTGTTAAATAGAAATCGGATAATGCTTTCAGACATGCAGAAAGTGGATGGAGAACCATTAGTTAAAATCGAAATATAAGAAGAAGATATGCAAGTCATAACAAGACTAATTAATTTTGGGGGGAAATTAAAGCCAGAGAAAAGTGGTGGTCTTTCCTCTGTGATACAACATAAATCCAGCATTTTGGAATAAACTTCAAAGGACACAACTAAACCGAGATCTTAAGATAACAATGTCATCCGTGAGAGGCGATCATTAACATCATGTGTATGAGGCGTCATGTCAGTGAACAAATAAGCACAATACTGATAAATATTATAAATTATTAATCCAATTCAGAGATGCTTCGGTTAGGCCTTACTTTTCAGTGGCATTCAGTCATGTCTACCTATTAATAGTAACTTTCATTATCAGCATTAGCAGTCAGTAACTTCAGAATCCCGTGTAGATAAGAGAGGTAAGTGTAGTCAGTCCCTAAAACATGAAATGACACCAATCCTATAGAGGAACACTATTACATGCTTGTTCAAAATATCACCATAAAGTCTGCAATTTCTTTTAAGTAAATTGAAAACTTCATCATGACTTCCATCACATTTGAAACTGGACGTCTTTAAGACACGCACAAGAACATATAGTTATTCATTACTAAGGTTTGTCAAAAAAAAATCAAACATGTGAGATTTATGTGGCCTAATCCGTTGTGGTCAAGACACTGATGTGCAACCTGTCCATGTAGATGGAGTGTGCCAGAAGAAAAGCATGTGAAGTACATAAAATGAGGAGTCAATGCTGCTAACATGGAGAGGAGTGAACATTCAAAATTGACGGGAAAGCATATATGTCATCCTTGAGTACTATCCATGTATCCAGATCCAATAATTACCTTAAATGTGCAATAGTTTCAGTGAAATTCTTCGTCAACGAAAAAGCTAAGAATTCCCCATCTGCTTTACACCACCATCACTTGCAAACAGAATATGAAAATTAAAATCGACATACTAGAAGTACGAAACCAATCGATATGTTTTGAGTAACAAAATCAATTTCAAGAGAATTGTTTACACTGCCAATGGGAAATATGTTACATACACGAGTTTCAATTGAAATTGTTCCTTAACAGGTAAGCTCTCTATGCCACCCCTGCCTTGCAAGCAGTCTCAAAGATTTTGATAAGGCACCAGAGCCCAGTAGTACAACCTGCAACAGATCTGATAACGCACAGCCAAAAGAATTGTTTCTCGATCTAATTGTCAGATAAGCCTGCCTGCTAAAAGAACAGCTGAACTGATTGTCTCGCAAACAATATTTGCAACTTCCTTTCAATGGATGGCTCAAACCTCAACCACATCAACTCATGAGTATTAGAGAAAGCAAAACTCAAACAGTTACTGAGCACTATTCACTTATCTTAGCCAAACAATCCACCAGTTCCTAACACCCCTTGCTTCAGTTCCTTTCTTCGCTGCTCCTCAAGAGGATCTGGACTCTTTATTACTCTTCGCACACGCCTAAAAACAAAAACAAAAACAAAGAACATCAAATAAGAGTCTAAGGAGCTAAACAAACTACCGTCGAAAATTATTATTGAAAGAAGTTTTACCTATCTTGTGCATGCTGTGCAGGGAAAGTAGGCATGAATTCTTTAGACTTGGGGAGAGGAACTTCACGAAACCACTCATGGTTCAAAGCAGCATCGGCAGTTATTCTCTGCAATATGTCACACAAACAATAATCAGAAAAGGTAAAGACAACCTAACACAGAATTATAAATTCCCAAATGTAGTGGCCATCACCTTCTCAGGATCATAAGTTAGAAGCTTATTCAACAGGTCATAGCCAGCATCTGATAGGACTGTTGACCCCGTGAAGGCTGTAGCGGGAAATATTTTTCTTAAATTATTATACCTGACACAAACAAATCAAATGGTTTAGTAGAAACATGAAAATATTTCTCCGCCAATAGATTGTCATCAAAGGAGGCCAGAAAGCCAAACCAGAATCACCCAAAGCTGGAAGCCTGGGAAAACAGTGACAAAAATAAAAACATGAATCTCCGGCCAACAAAAGCAGGGATAGAATATAGAAGAAGATAATACTTACTGATGCTTTACAAAGTTGACCTTCACCCCAGGAAGTCTGGAAAACCCTGGCCAAATTGTCTCGTTTGGGGTACCAAGAATTCTGAAAATCTGCTAAGAAAAATCACAGAAGTATGTTAAGAAGACTTGAGATCTCATGGTAAATGATATCCAATATCAAGAAAAATTCTCCCTCAGCTGCTAGAAAATATACCTTGTCCATTTGATCAACTTCTGTTCTTCCATTGAAAAGAGGTTCTTTGGATAGCATCTCGGCCATGATACAACCCAGTGACCACATGTCAATTGCAGTAGAGTATTGTTTGGCTCCCAACAGAAGTTCTGGCGCCCTGTATGCATAAATACTATTCAATCACTGGCTGAATAAAAGCCAGATCGGCAAGAACTCAATAGAAACCTTCATCTACAGACAGACACGTGTCAACAGAAGTATACATCTATTTACATCTTTTCAAATTAATGAAGAATACGAACTGAAGCTCACCTGTACCACAAAGTAACCACCAAATGAGTGTATGGTTTCAAAGGGCTCCCATATTGACGAGCTAAACCAAAGTCACAAATCTTCAACTCACCTCGGTTGTTTAAAAGCAAATTTGAAGTCTTCAGATCTCGGTGAAGGACCCAATTATCATGAAGGTACTTGACACCCTGCAAAAGCTGGAGCATAAGACACTTGACTTCACTTTGGCTAAATGGTTGTTTCATTGTCTCCATCAATGCCTTCAGATCATGTTCCATATACTCCATAACCATAAAAATACTGTCAAGACTGCTTCCTACAACTACTTCTTTGACATCTACAATTGAGGGGTGATGAATAGAAAGAAGAATGTTTATCTCCCTTAGAGATGTCAGGGGAAATCCTTCTCGTTCCTTCTCCATCTTAACCTTCTTTAGTGCAACAACTTCTCCTGTCTTCTTATCTTTAGCTCTGTATACAACACCATAAGTACCTTCATCTATCCTGTTAAGCCGCTCAAACTCATCAACACTTCTACACCCCTGCAGCATGTTTACGCTCCTTTGTGGAGGGAGTGCAGGCTCTGGTGTACCCCGAGAATCATGTTCATCTTCAGAATCTCTATCTGACTGGCTAACACTAGTACCATCATAATTACGGTCCTTATCCACATCCATTGAGTCATTCTTATCTAAATCATTGTCCTGGTAGCTATCTCTGCTGGAAGACCTAATACGTTCATCAGAGTCTGAGGATCTTTCTCTATTTCCTCCAGAGCTGTCTCTTTTGATATCCCCAAATTCTGGAGTTAGTGATTTCCTGCGTCCACCCATTTCAGCTGACTGGGAAACTGCTCGTCTCTTCTTCAATAGGGGCATATCATCACCTGAAATCTCACCTTCATCAGCTGGAGAGTCAGCATCAGTTGCCCATCGAGATGATCTTATTGTCGGCACGTATTCCTCATCTTCTACTGTCCTGGCTTCCTGATTGGGCAATTTCTCCTCATCAGGAGGTGGCGAACATATGTCAACTGGGGATTCAGATGCATCAATATGTGAACCAAGTGCAATATTTGGATTACTTGGGGGTGGCTCCGTACTGTGAAGATTATTAGTGTTCAACAGAGAGACCTGGTCAACCCTTTCGGAGGGAAAATTAGCCAACTGGCCAGATGGCTTTGGCAACGGAGGCGGAGGAGGAAGCTTAGCAGCTGCTGGTGAATTTCTACTCTTTGACATTCTATTTTCCTTATCTTCCCTATCCCATATAATTGGAGAGAATTTTCGTTTCTTGCTCTTTACAGGTGACTGGTTCCCATTGTCGGCATTCTTCATCGAATCAATAGCCCCGTCAGACCCACTCTCACTAGACAATTCCCCAGGCTCTCGGTCAACATCCCGAACACTAACCCCACTTCCTCTCCCTCCACCACCATCACCACCATCACTACTACCAGAATCACTCGACCTATAATTGCCATTTATCATACCCCTTTCTTTTATATCCTTCTGTCTCAACCTACCCCTATTATCTTGACCACTCCTGTCGTGAACTCGATCCATATCAAAATCCCGATCATCAGTCCTAATTCGTTCATAATCCCCCTTCGGATAACCAAGCTCCCTCCTTGATACCTCAAACTCGGCATCACGACCCCTAAATTCATTATCCCTGTAACCACCATGTCTTCCAGCAGCCATATAAACGTCTATATCAAAGAAAACCCTAATTCACCTATAAACCCTAACCCTAATTTCACAAATTAAGCCAAAGAAACCCTAGCTCGAAGCAAAAACCAGTTAATTCAAAAAACTAAATAGCAGATCTGGTAACAAAACTAATCAAAATACATTAAAAAAATCAATTGATTTTTTTTTCTTTTTCTTTAATTTCTCGAAAACTCTAGAGACGGCGAATAAGAAGAAACCCTAGAAATTGAGGACTAGATGGTAAATTTACGCACTTCTCCGGTATGTTGTTGCTGAGATCGGAATTCTTACCGGTGAATCGAAGCAACCAGACACGGCGGCGATGAAACTTTTATATATATATATAGAGAGAGAGAGAGAGAAAATATGGGGAGTTGTATTGCAAATGAAAGTGAAGGGAAAGTCCTAAGGAGGAGTTTTAGATTGTTATAATTGCGAATTAGACCCCGGTATGTTTATCGAATTGTTTATTTTGGTCACTAGAATTGAGAGATTTGGATCCCCGAAGTCTTTGGCACGAGTTTAAATATCATTGGGTAAATTAAAATTCCGAGCCTGGTAGATTTTTCTCTTTATTTATCAAATTATTTTATAATACTTATTACCATATATAGAAGCCATAGCCACAACTTGAGGAGGTTGAGGTTTTTAATTGAGTTCTGAGGGTATTTAGGTCATTTGGATAGATATTTATGCAATTATTTGTTTTTGTTGTATGCATGAAAGTTGAAACTAAGCTTGGACATGTGATTTTATTGATGAACACACTAGTCAACTTTGCTAAAATGACATTGTTGATAGGGGCCCAATTGGTATTTTTGTATTTACACTTAATGAAGCAATTATATTGGATGAGAAATGAATTTATTGTAGCTCCCTTGAAAATTTTGGACATACTTGATCATTTTATTTAGGCCAAATCAATCACTTTTGTGGTCGTCAAGATCTTTTACTTAAACATTTTAACGTGGTCGTCAAGATCTTTTACTTAAACACTTTAATTAAATCTTGTTCTATTTAGACACATGAGGTAGGATTTTACTGTGTCATTTAGACAATTTTCGCTGAATCAATCAAATATGTAATATATGTGTAACACACTCGCCGATAACATGGCAAAATATCAAATTAAATTATGGCATGTGTCATTTGATCCCATAATAATATAAAAATAAATTTTGAGTAAAACTAATATTTCAAACAAGAAAAGAAAAATCTATTTTCTAATAGAAAATACATTTACTAACAAAAGAAAAAAATTGAAATCATGTTCTTGGTGTTCGTCACCATTTTCATTTGTGTTCTTGTTCCACTCACTATTTTAATCCAAATTTAAAAAATATTCCTCCAAATTTGTTATAACTTCAGCTAAAGATTCTCCGTGAAGGCCCCAAGACAACCTTAACATTAATTTCTCGAAATTTTCATCAAATAAAGTAACTCATTTTAAACCTCCAAATTTCTAAAAATTCTTTAATGGTGTTTCGATGAGTTCCTTTGATTTTTTCTTTTTACTAGGTCTACAAGAGCAAAAAATTGAGTTGAATTAAAAATGTAATTGGTTTTTTTTTTGTAGTAATAGTGGCGGCGGCAATGTCGATGATGGCAGGAAGATGGTAGAAAAAAAAATGAAGAAGAAGAGGAAATGAAGAAGAAGAAGAAAATTTAAAAATATATATGATTTTGGCCTTTTCACGCACCTGTTTGGAGTAAAATCCACGTAACTTGTCAAGTCACCGAAAAGTGTCTAAATGACACAATGGGAATTCACTTCATGTGTCTAAATGAAACAAGATTTAGTTGAGATGTCTAAGTGTAAGATTTTGACGACCACAAGAGGTCGTCGATGAGTTTAGCCTTTTATTTACATTATAATCAAGTTTTATCCGAGTCATCCTACTTTACATGGATTCCATTTATACTAGACATGTTGATATTGTGCAACACTTATAACGTTTGTGTTGTGACTTTTACAAATGATGTAATGTCTTAATATGAACATCTGATAATGTTGTTCTAGGTTGGATAAGATCCACATCAAAAGGAGTCGGTATTAAGCGTTGGTTCACTAAAATGATTAATAATTGCTTTAATTTATGATAAAACGTTTTGTACGTCCCCAAGGACATGGAATACATCCAAACTCAAATATCGATAATTAATTACTACTTATATAGGAGTCATAACTCGAGGAGCTTGGAGTTGTCCTGAATGCATGAAATCTTTAATTGCATATCGCGGGCATTTAGGATATATAACAATTATTTGTTTACTTTTATGTTCCTTTAATTTTTTTTCTCCTCTTACTTTTTTTTGTTTGTAAATATCGCACTCTGGGACTACTTCAATCTGTAAAGTGACTTATGGAGATGATATACATAATTAGGGTCATGCTGATGGACAAAACCTAGCGGTTGGTGCATGTAGACAGTTTCTTTCAAGTTTCTAGGTAGAAATACATTTCTCACATCAATCTAATAAATTGACTAGTGCTTACCCATAACGATACTCAGAAATGTACGAATGGTAGCCGATTTAACAATCAGACTGAATGTCTCATCACAATCAATATTTTCATGTTGATTAGTGTCATTAGCCACTAGTCTCACCTTATATCTCTCTAGGTCACCATTGTCTCTGTATTTGTGACGGAAAAAACAAATGCATCAGATTACATTCACCCCGTCTAGTCTAGGAACCAAATCTCAAGTGTGTTATTTCATTAAAACATTAAATTACTCACGCTCGGTCGCATTCCAATTAAGGTCAAGTTTGGCTAATTTAGAATTCTTGGGAATTGAGGATATGGTTTGTATGGACAAGTTAAATTGGACTTTGGGTTTGAAAATTTCATATTGGGCACGAGTTTTCATACAATGTGTAGGGATGTTGGGTCTATGTGTTGGTGTGGGTTATGGGATAGGGTTGGTGTTGGGTTTAGGTCGTGTTGCTGATTCTGGGTTTGTAGATGGTGGACCGATGGCAGTGTGTGGAGAGGTATAACGACGGGCTGATGGATATTGCTAGGGGTCTTGGGTGATTGAGAAGGGTTGGTTGAGTTTGGTGATATGGTTGGAACTTGTGGGAATTGGGGAATCGATGTTGATTCTGGCGACGGTGTGGGTTAGGTTGGGAAGGGTCATGGTGGTATTTCCCAACCTAAAACCTAGTTTCGCCCGCCTACCTCTGATAATTTATGATGCCGAATCGACCGTATATCACCGGTATACCTCTGATATACAGTTGTCTAGCCCTCAAACTCTACTAAAAACATTGTATACCGCGAGAATACTGCTGATATACAACCTCCTTTCTTTTCCTATCTCTCAACCAGCTTATATACCCTTGTATATAGCATATACATACTGATATACACTTGTATACGATGATATAACATCATTGCCATTGTATACCACATGTATACAACCTCCCTAAGTTGTTAAACACCCCGTATACGGCTATTTCTACACATATACGCCTACATCCCGAACGCCTCTTATAATTTTTTCCCACTCAGGCAAATGAGACTGGCCTGCGAACTAGGCCTCCAACATTAGCCCAACAACCGCCAGAAATAGCCCAGCAATTGTGGCCTCTAGCCATAGCCCAATAGTTGCGTCCCATTTTAATACAGACATACCATCCGCCCCATACGACTCAATGGGCCACAATTACACGACCAACTTTCCTACTGCTCAAATTTGACCCAACCGTATGGAAAATCTGCAGACATGGCACTTATATCTGGCCCAATATTCTGGGGCCCAACAGTCCACTATGAGAATTTTCTAATCCAATTTAGGCTAGGCTTTCAGCAGATTGACTCATCGGAAGCCCGTAATACGTGGTATAGGGATACGAGCGTCACATCTCATCTCACCAACAATTCTGGTAATCTTACTCATATATAAAATTTAAATACTCCACAGTCTATTATGATCGGTAATGGTCATCGCATTTCAATTCAAGGATTTGGCCACACCCTTTCCCCACCACTGCATTTCCACTTCTCTATTAAACATGTCTTTTATGCCCCAAACATCATCAAAAATCTAATTTCTGTTAGAAAGTTTGCAATTATGTCTCAGTTAATTTTGACCCATTTGAATTTTCTATAACGGACTTCCGTACCGGAAAATTCCTTACGAGATGCAATAGTGAGGGGGACTTATATCTTTTCCTATCCACATCCGCTACTAGAGTCACTTCTTCCACCATTTTAACTACCATATCTTCCTCTACGTGGCATAGTAGACTTATCATCCGAATTCTCACATTTTTTATTCTCTTAGAAACAGAAATTGAATACAATGTAACAAAGGGAACCTTTCTCATAGTTGCTCTTCTTGTCAGTTAGGAAAACACATTACACTACCATTTACGACGTCTATGAGTACTACTTTCTCTCCCTTTGATATTATTCACAGTGATTTATAGATATCTCTCAAGTGTTCTCCAAATTTGTTGAGTTTCGTACACTGGTTAAAACGTAATTTGAAAAAAACATAAAATCATTTCAATATAAAAATGGCCGTGAGTTTAATAATTCCCTATGTCATAAATTTTATGCGGCTAATGACGTGATTTTTCATTTCTCGTGCTCCCATACCTACCCTTAAAATGGAAAAACAGAAAAAAAATCTCCGAACCATTAATAATATGAATCGTACCCTCCCCTTTCATGTGTCTCTTCCCATATTTTTTGCGTTTATGCACTAAAATGGTAAACACATTCTTAACATTTTACTTACTCGTGCGATTCAAAATAGGACACCCACCGAAATTCTCTAATGTCGGATCCCTATCTATGACCATTTTAGAATTTTTGATTGTATGTGTTACCCTAATATGACATCCACCCCCCTCCCCACAAATTGACACCCAAATCTACTCCGTGTGCCTTCCTATATTTTCCATAAAACCATAGGGGGTACTTGTGCTATGAGTTCTCCACCGATAAAATCATAATTTCTCATCACGTCACATTTGTTGAGTATGTTCACCCGTTTGACAATATTAAAAAATTATGGGTCACTGATTACCAATTCCTAGAAGATTCAGACCCATCATCGCTTGTCCAACAAGTATTACATCAGGCGGACACTATTCCAGCGGCAGCAGATGAACCAACTGCTACGACCAGCAGTCTAGTCATGGTCTCCCCACCGCCCGTCAACAATGCCACCATCGAAAATCGGTTGGACCAACTTTCATATTATCTGATTGCCAGAGCAACCACATGTCTCCTCCCGTCGATGTTTATCCTCCCAACTGGCAATACCAACCCCCATTCTACGCGTCACTGATGACCGTTCATCTGGTCATTCTAACCGACTTTGTCCCTCCAGTTACAACCCCAGCCCGCATCCATTAAGTTTACAATCATATCAACTCTTCCACAATCTCAACCCGATATTGTACCATGCACCCCGACCTAGCAAAGTCACCATACCCAAACCAATATCGCCCCAACGCAAACCCCACAACTCATCCACCTGTCGTACGCCACTGGTTATGCCATCTGGACACCGGTGTTATCGATCTACCCAAACCGACACACCTGTCTTGCCCGATCTCACACCCAGGTACCACAATCCCGACTCTATACCCTATTGCCCGACCCAGTCATCAACCAGATCCCAACAATAACACAGGTACCCCAATAACACATCCACATCAAACTACCTACCCCACCCCTGCCCATACTCACCATATAGAAACCCATGCCCAACACAGTTTTTTTAAATCCAAAGTCCATTTTAAATTGTCTACCCAAACCGTGTCTCCAATTCCTAAAACCCCAAAATTAAACAAGACCCTAATTGGAATGAGACTATGTATGAGAAATTCAATCTTTAGCAAAATAACACAATTGGGAATTGATTTCTAGACCGGAGAGGGTGAATACGATATATTGCGTGTGGATTTTTTGTCACAAATACAGAGACATTGGTGAGCTAGAGAGGTATAATGCGAGACTTGTGGCTAATGACACAAATCAACATGAGGGTATTGATTATGGTGAGACATTTAGTCTGATTGTCAAATCGGCTACTATTCGTACTTTTCTGAGTATTGATATGGGTAAGCATTGACTGATTCATCAACTTGATATGAAAAATATATTTCTACACGGAGATTTGAAAGAAATTATTTATATGCACCAGTCATCTGGTTTTTTCCATCCAACAGCCTCTCAGTATGTCTACCATCTTTATAAGTCACTATATGGTTTGAAATATGCACATCGAGTGTGGTATGATCGATTTGCATAGTATCTTTTGTGAATTGGGTTTGTATACAATAAGTGTGATAATTCTCTATTTATTTTTCATTGAGATAGTAGCATTGCTTACTTATTGTTATATGTTGATGACATTGTGCTTACTGCCTCCTATAATTTGCAGAAAAATGAGATCATTGCTTTACTAAAAATCGAATTTGCTATGACTGACTTGAGGAAGTTGGGCTATTTTTTGGGGATTCAGTTACTATCTGCATATACTATGTTTATTTGTCAATGTAAGTGTGTAGAGGAGATCGTGTACATGGATAAAATGATAAATAACAATATTATGTCTACTATTGTTGACTCTAAATCAAAGCTTAGTGTTGTTGATGGCAATATAGTGTCAGATTACACTCTCTACAGGAGCCTTGCATGTGCACTACAATACCTTACTTTCACCAGGCCTGACATTGCTTATGTTGTTCAGCAGATATGTGTACATCCGCGGCTACAGGAAGCCCTAGTGCGTCTGAAGAACTTGCATCTACCACATATGTGTACTTTGTTGTTTCTCCTCTTGGACGGTATCTTTTCGTTTGTTTTCATCCAGTTCTTTTTTTTACATCTGGCGGTGTTATTTTGATATCCTTGATGTTTTGTGGAACAATCCATGAGTCTTCATTTCAATTGATAGAATTTCACCTTTATATGTCCCTTTCCAGACCTCTTTATTGAACTAATCCAAACAGTATGTTGATTTGTTCAAGCTCCTTATACTGCCATATCATGTGTGCAAGGTAACTCATCAGTTTGGAACTCCAAGCAGTCATAACTCATGTCCTTGAGGTTTATGTTAGTTCGATAAGCTTCATCTTTCACGATAAATTTGACATTAGCGATATTTTCTACCTAGAGGAATTAATGATAAAATGAGTAATATTGTTTCCAATTATAAGGATATGTATAAGTCCTATGTGGTTTATCTTTGTGTGTTCCTATATTTATGTCTTAAGACGGAGTTCAATTAACTTTTTACATTTCAAATGTGCCACGACCCGACCCCGGGCCCGCGACTGGTGCCCTACCTGGGCACCCCTTTCAAGTATACATCAGAAAATAGCAGCGGAACATACACAACTCATAAGAATACTTAGACATTAAATATCAACAGGCTAGCCGATAAGACCACCTTCCGTAAAATATACATAATAAAACAATACATTTTTTTATTCTTTACAACCCAATCCACACATGACTACTCTCTAAATAACAATCGTGACAGACGGGGCCCCGCCATACACGAATGTACAACAACCGACAATATCGGGGATTCGAACCAAGGATAAGCCTCCAAGTAAATGAGCTTCTCAGCGGTGACGGTGATCCTAAGAGTGAGGATCAAGAATTTGTATACTCTACTGCGGCATGAACGCACTTCAAGGAGGTCGATAATATGTACCAAGTATGTGAAGCGAAAAGATCAGAATGAAATCATAAAGTCTAAAATAAAGTCAAGACATGTATGATAACTCGAATAACGATTGCTGTGCCTTACTAATAATGAGAGTAAACAAGAGTATACTTTACTGCATAAAAATAGGAGGCTCATGATCAAAGTAGGACCACCCGCCCGTAGTATCATTAAGCAATCCTACTCCTTGGACTATTTCACCCGCATAGGTCCTGTGGACCCGCAATGAGGTCATCCGCCTCGCATGGGACTATTTCACCCGCATAGGTCCTGTGGACCCGCAATGAAGACATCCGCCTCACATGAGACTATTTCATCCGCATAGGACCATTTCTCCCGCATGGGCCCGGTGGGCCCGCAATGAGTACAAACGCCGCACTCGCATCATGGGTAGCAAATCCATAGAATAAGTAGTAACCCAGGGGTTTACCCCGCAAAAATAACATAGCATAGCACAACCGGCTATCATACATAACATAAGCACTACCGGCTTATCGTACATAACATAAGCACTACCGGCTTATCATACATAACATAAGCGCTACCGGCTTATTGTACATAACATAAGCATGTTAAGAAATCCCCTAACTTCTTATTAGCTCTGTTCATATACACTCTGATTTTAGTTTACTTAAGGCACTATCATGTCATTATAAAATCCCGGAATTTAACCCAAAGTACTACGTACTTCTATTCTTTTAAATGACTCTTTTCATATAAAACTTCCAAGATACTAATAACCGTAGTATCAAGTCATATTTACTTTTAACAACAAATCACAATACCTTTTAGAACTACATTTAAAGACTTCTAAATCAAGTGACTTCTTTCTTTAAAACCTTAAGCAATTGATGCCTTCAAATCAATTTGCCTTTATTCATTTCAAGTCATTTATCTTTATTTACATCACTAGAGTAAATCATTCTTTTAACTTTCCATAAAGTTATTATAACCAACTTCTCATAAAGCCGTTATACTAATTTTATGCTTTAGACACTTCTATTCTTTTTATAACCAAGAGACTTATACTTTCAAAATCAAGTATCATATAATTTTAAAATACTTCAAGTCTCTTAACTTTAGAATAGTTCAAGGAATCAATACTTCCCAATCAAGTATTCTATACGTTTTCAAGTCAAGAAATCCTTGTTTACCTTATTAGGATAAACCGTTCTTTTTCTTTCCATAAAGTTATTAACCAACTTTACGCTTTTGAAACCAAGGCATTTCTATCCTTTAACAACAAGTCAAGGATATCAAATGAAACTAAATTCATTTAAATCTCGTACGTCTACCGTACTTATACATTTACAACCACTCATGCTCAAGAGATAGAAAAGTTCCACATACCTCTCCGGTTCAATCCACTTGCTAAGTCCAATATGCCGTACGTAGTATGTCAACCTATAATGACCATAATACGTTTATTAACTTCTAGCTTCAAACGTAGAATATTCTAAGTGCAAAGCCACTAAATTCTACGAAAAATCGAACATCACTTCCTTTGTTTCTACATACTTTTCCACCTTTTTCAAGGTCCGAATTCAGTAACCAAACGCCACATTTAAGGCTCAACAATTCAGTTAACCAAAAGGGATTACATGCCTTAACAGGACGTGTAAAATTCTGCCCCACAATTTTATACAAAACAGTCCAACAACTTAAGCCTCATTCTCGGCAACTAACAATATTGACAATAATATCAATTTCCTTTCAATTCCTTTTTAATCCGAGTTGTTAAGTCTAACATGTTATATATAGTTGTAAACAATTTTAACAACTAAATACCCTTTCTTGTATACCATGTGACAGTTATAACTAACAATAAAATTGATTAACATCTTCAATGGCTAACATGTCATTTCTCGGCTTTTAACTTTCCAATGTATCTTAACACTTAATAAACTCCATTTATCAAATTACTACAACATGAAATCTTCAATTTCATAGGAGGACAAGGATCATTACCTCAATAAGCCCAAAATATTCCAAGGATCTTGCCCGCTTAAGCTCTTTTCCGCAACTCCTTTTCATGTCAAACTCATCCACACGAACCCTCTACAAGCTTGCCAACATATATTCTTCTTACCGCCTCACCAATAATTTCACTAGGCTTAGGGTTCTTGAAATTTTAGGGAGAAGAGGAATTCCTTTAGGATGGATCCTTGCAAATGACCAAGTCTTGCAAGACTTGGTCAATAAATAAGACCTTTCTTGGTCTACAAGATGAGAGGGACACTTGTCGCCCTCCCATGGGCCTTTTACAAAATATCTTCTGTTTTTTCCCCATTTTCGCGGAAAATCCCGCCTTGGCGCCGCTGGCCCTGCACGGCCAGCGCTGCAACCAGAGAGGTTCGTGTCTTACGGCCGTACTTGTGACGCATGACTGGAACATTTTTCCTACTCTTCTGCCAGCTGATCTTGCAACGTCCATAACTTCCTACTCCGATGTCCAATCAACGAGCGGTTTGTTGTGTTGGAAACTAGGCTCAACGAACTTCATATTAGGCTTTTAAAACACCTAAAAACTCTTAACGTACTGGGACGTATAGCACTCCAAAGTTGACTAAAAATTTGTCCACCACCATTCTGTCCACTTATTATTCCAAATTCAAATCTTATTTTCTTTCGCAAGTTCTTAAATACGTGACTTGAAATTATGGGGTGTAACATTCTTCCCCCCCTTAGAAACATTCGTCCCCGAATGCTCTTTCGGAGTCAATTTAACAGGTAGTGCCATAGTTTCCTTTTACAACCCCTACAAACCAATTATGCCACAACTTGGCCACATAACGACATTTAAACAAATACTTAATTTAAACTGACAAGGGGAATGAATTACCAGAAGGTGTAGGGAAAGTGAGGGTACTCTTCCTCATGACTTCCTTGGCTCCTCAATCATCTCCTCTTTCAATATCATTCCGCCACAAGACTTTGACGGGAGCAATGATAATCCCTTTGTCACTCGGACAATCTGATAAGGCCCAATGTACCTTGGGCTTAGTTTCCCTTTCTTTCGGAACCTTATCACACCCCTCGTGGGTGATACCTTCAAGAAGACCCAATCGTCTACCTGAAATTTCAAATGTCGACGCTGATTATCTGCATAAGATTTCTGTCGACTATGAGCTTGCTAATAATCTTTCCTGGATAAGCCTCGCCTTATCCACAGCCCGCTGAATCAAGTATAGTCTAATTAGCTGAATCTCGCCTACGTTGCACCAATCAATCGGCGATTCTACACTTTCTTCATACAAAGCCTCATACAGGGCCATCTGGATACTGAAATGGTAGCTTTTGTTATACGCAACTCAACAAGAGGTAAATAATTCTTCCGGCTAACTCTGAAATCAATAACACCTGCCCGCAACCTATCCTCCAGTGCCTGGATAGTATGCTCTGCCTATCCGTCGCTCTGAGGGTGAAATGCCACACTGAGCTCACATGTGTCCCTAATACCTCCTGGAAAACCCTCAGAAGTTAGCCGTAAACTGAGCTCATCTGTCTGACACCATAAATGTAGGAACATCGTGAAGTCTCGCAATCTTCTTGCTATATAATCTAGCATAAACCTCAGCCGAGTAAGTGGTCCTGACCGGAAGAAAATGGGCTGATGTCGTCAGCCAGTTTACCTTAACCCATAAGGAGTCGCACTTCCCCTGAGTACGATGCAACCCTGTAACAAGATCCATATTAATCACTTCTCATTTCTAAGTCGGGGTCTCAATCGCCTGTAATAGCCCAATGGGCTTCTGGTGCTCAACCTTGACCTGCTACTAATCTGGACACTAAGCAACAAACTCTGCTACGTCCCTCTTTAGGCCATCTTACCAATACATACCTCTGAGGTCAGGATACATCTTAGTCGACCCCGAACAAAATAAAGCAAGAAGTGCTGCGTGTCTCCCCTAAACCTGCTCACAAGTCTTGCAGCATTGGACACACACAATCTTTCCTCATATCACAACACCCTATCCGGTGCTACCCATACAGGTCCTCCTTCTCTTGGAGAGCCGTATCTCAAATTCGCCCTAGAACTGGATCCTTATACTGTCGCCTCTTCACCTCCTCAACGAGGGAAAACCCGGCAACCTCTCGAATCTGAGCTCCACTATCATGCTCTCGTAGCTGTCGGGAGAAATATAGGTGGTTACCTTATCGTGTTGCATCCGCACACGACCCAGCCAAACACTCGAAGTGTTACAATAATAACATAACCCTCTAGTCTCCCATGAGGGGCTAGAACTGTAGTCGTAGTCAGCTTAACTTCCAATAACTTGGAGCCTTTCTCATACTTGCGAAATATTCGGGCATCATTAATCTCAAGTATGGTTCCTGGTTCCATTTCTCTGTTGCAACCAAACGTGGTCACTATACTTAGATTTAATTCCTTTGCTTGCCGCATGGCTAAGACTTCCTGCCAATCACAATTTAGGGGGCGAGATTTCCTTGATCTCGTCAAGTAATAATCCTATTATTCTCTCTCGGCTCATAGAGCTTATAATCAGGCGTTCAACCTCAATTCATGGTATTACATAATCTAATGGCTTGTCCAGCTTTCTTATCGTTCGAGTGTCTACTCATCTTTCCCTTATAATTCATTTCAAGTTGTCCTGGGCCTCTTACCTCCCCGTATATATATGGTCCGGCCCGTCATTATAGGCTTGCCACCTATCCTCGAGGTGTTCTTACTGCCCACCATTTACTAATGGTCTTTACACTAGTCTGGGGTAATCATATCTCGTGCAACTTACATAACAATAGTTGCATCCTCTTTTATCATTCTGGTGATAACCCTTCCTCATGCTTATTATTAGCAAAAATATTTCTATCTTGATTCAGAATCATACAGTTCCATGCATGCGTACTACCTGCATTTATATTCTTACCACACTTCCTCGACCGTTTCGTAATGTCGTTCTTAATTACCCCAACACAATACTTTTCCCCACGGTTATCTAAAAGCAGAACCTATGGTACGACGACATCAAGACCTTACGGTCCCTATCCTTCGTCTAACAACATGGGTACACATAACCCCATAATACGTAAAATTATCCTTTTGCGTGGGGGGAGAACTTATTTCCCTTTCAAAATCTTAATCATCAAGCGCTACCTTGTAATCGTATAGATTTTCAAAACCTACCAATGATGTCTTCTGTTTTCCGCGGGCAGCACTCGTACTTATCTTATTCTTGCTTGCGCGCTTTCCTGAAATTATCCGGAAGGTCGTGGCCCTGACCGCCACACCAAACCAACTCCAAGTACCTTCAAGGGCACTTAACATAAAACTCCTTCAAATTCCAGTATTTCTTACCTTCTGCATCAATTTACCTCAAATAAACAAGTCACACAAACTTATTAAAAACAATGATGCCAAAGAAGGAAGGATAATTCACTGGTTACAACCACCTCACTTCCTTTCCACTCAATAACCGGCTTACCGGAAAACTGGAATCGAACCAACTTCTCTCTATAGTCAACCTTGGCGCACAAGAAGCCCATTAGTCCATACCCATAATAACCTCAACTCCGTCATAACAACTATGCTAGGTCTGCTAGGGTCCGACGACTGTATCATCACCGGGCAATTATTACATACCCGTTCAGCTACCACCCATCACTCACGGGTGTAGTCACCCCGAAAGGTCCTCATGGATTCAGGCTCTATTTATTTACACTTGGTTGCTCTCTTTTTCACTGGTCGTACTCTTTCCGTACTTCCAAACTTATACTAGCATACGTACATAACTTCCATACTAATTCTGGCCCTCAATCTTTGGAGCTACCTATATTGAACAATTTAAGGCCATTTCCTACTCTCACGACCTGGTTCCGGTGGAATGCGTCCACAATCCCGTAAAACAACTTAACTAGACTTGGGTCTGGCATCATTGTGACCCTGTTACGTAGCGGGACTACTACCAACTGATCCCATTCCATTACAGGCTATGGGGCGACCCTTAATAGGTCCTCAACCCGACTCGGCGTCGTACTTAACTTTTATCCTTGGTTTGACTTAACTTTTTACTACCCGAGAAGGCCTTATATACCTAAGGTCTCGGCGGTTATCAACATTCTTAGGCTCGCAATTTCCATGCTCCAAGCCTACCTTATCAGTCCCCCCGTGACCGGGTACAATAACTTCTCATAAGCTCTTAATCATGTTGTCTTAATCATAATAACCATACTTACTCCATACAGATCTCATCCGTACCATTCTCTTAATCATACCACGTAGCTTACTCTATTAACATAGTCTTCCATTTAGTACCTTAACAGGACTTCTTAAGGGTTCATTACCCTATCAGACAACTCATCATTTCCTAATTATATCAAATTAGCACATAAATCTTGATGAGAATCCATTAAACTGTTTCATACCTTCCCAGTATCTAATTAGTCCTTACCAATTCCTGGTAATCTAAAATAATTCTAGGCAACCCATATATGACCCTCATACCTAAATCCGTATAGATGTACGTCATTATACCAACTATACAACAATTACAACCAACATGGATACGCAATCCACATAATCTTTCCTGGGTCACTACTGCCTTTCTCGTAGCTGCAATCAACATAACTTGTTAGGGAGAGACGACCCTAACCACACAGCTCTATCGCACGATTTCAGAGTGAGAAGAATGGAAATCAATCCTAAATTTCCTGCAGCCTCCTGATTATAGATGTGGTGCACAACACACCGATAATCAAGACTCTACTAGACACGGTCTGTAGACACTTTCCGAGGACTAACTGCTCTGATATCACTTTTGTCACGACCCGACCCCGGGCCCGCGACTGGTGACCCACATGGGCACCCCTTTCATGTATACATTAGAGAATAGCAGCGGAACATACACAACTCATAAGAATACTTAGACATTAAATATCAACAGGCTAGCCGATAAGGTCACCTTCCGTAAAATATACATAATAAAACATTACATCTTTTTTTTCTTTACAACCCAATCCACAAGACATGACTACAGACCTCTAAGAATAACAACTGTGACAGGACAACGTCCCGCCATACCCCCTGAATGTACAACAGCTGACAATACCAGGGATCTGAACCAAGGATAAGCCTCCGAAGTAAATGAGCTTCTCAACAGCTGAACAGTGATCCTAAGAGTGAGGATCAGCAACCTGTATACTCTACCTGCGGCATGAACGCAACCCCGCGAAGGAGGTCAGTACTACATGTACCAAGTATGTGAAATCGAAAATCAGAATGAAATCATAAAGTCTAAAATAAAGTGGAGGCATGTATGATAACTCAAATAACGATAATCGTGCCTTACTAACAATGAGAGTAAACAAGAGTATATTTTACTGCATAAAAATAGGAGGCTCATGATCAAAGTAGGACCACCCGCCCGTAGTATCATTAAGCAATCCTACTCCTGGACTATTTCACCCGCATAGGTCCTGTGGACCCGCAATGAGGTCATCCGCCTCGCATGGGACTATTTCACCCGCATAGGTCCTGTGGACCCGCAATGAGGACATCCGCCTCGCATGAGACTATTTCACTCGCATAGGACCATTTCTCCCGCATGGGCCCGGTGGGCCCGCAATGAGTACAAACGTCGCACTCGCATCATGGGTAGCAAATCCATGGAATAAGTAGTAACCCGAGGGTTTACCCCGCAAAAATAACATAACCTAGCACAATCGGCTATCATACATAACATAAGCACTACCGGCTTATCGTACATAACATAAACACTACCGGTTTATCATACATAACATAAGCGCTACCGGCTTATCGTACATAACATAAGCAAGTTAAGAAATCCCCTAAATTCTTATTAGATCTGTTCATATACACTATGATTTTAGTTTACTTAAGGCACTATCATGTCATTATAAAATCCGGGAATTTAACCTAAAGTACTACGTACTTCTATTCTTTTAAATGACTCTTTTCATATAAAATTTCCAAGATACTAATAACCGTAGTATCAAGTCATATTTACTTTTCACAACAAGTCACAATACCTTTTAGAACTACATTTAAAGACTTCTAAATCAAGTGACTTCTTTCTTTAAAACCTTAAGCAATTGATGCCTTCAAATCAATTTACCTTTCTTCATTTCAAGTCATTTATCTTTATTTACATCACTAGAGTAAATCATTCTTTTAACTTTCCATAAAGTTATTATAACCAACTTCCCATAAAGCCGTTATACTAACTTTATGCTTTAGACACTTCTATTCTTTTTATAACCAAGAGACTTATACTTTCAAAATCAAGTATCATATACTTTTAAAATACTTCAAGTCTCTTAAATTTAGAATAGTTCAAGGAATCAATACTTCCCAATCAAGTATTCTATACGTTTTCAAGTCAAGAAATCCTTGTTTACCTTATTAGGATAAACCGTTCTTTTTCTTTCCATAAAGTTATTAACCAACTTTACGCTTTTGAAACCAAGGCATTTCTATCCTTTAACAACAAGTCAAGGATATCAAATGAAACTAAATTCATTTAAATCTCGTACGTCTACCGTACTTATACATTTACAACCACTCATGCTCAAGAGATAGGAAAGTTCCACATACCTCTCCGGTTCAATCCACTTGCTAAGTCCAATATGCCGTACGTAGTATGTCAACCTATAATGACCATAATACGTTTATTAACTTCTAGCTTCAAACGTAGAATATTCTAAGTGCAAAGTCACTAAATTCTACGAAAAATCGGACATCACTTCCTTTGTTTCTACATACTTTTCCACTTTTTTCAAGGTCCGAATTCAGTAACAAAACACCTCATTTAAGGTTCAACAATTCAGTTAACCAAAAGGGATTACACGCCTTAACAGGACGTGTAAAATTATGCCCCACAATTTTATACAAAACAGTCCAACAACTTAAGCCTCATTCTCGGCAACTAACAATATTGACAATAATATCAATTTCCTTTCAATTCCTTTTTAATCCGAGTTGTTAAGTCTAACATGTTATATATAGTTGTAAACAATTTTAACAACTAAATACCCTTTCTTGTATACCATGTGACGATTATAACTAACAATAAAATTGATTAACATCTTCAATGGCTAACATGCCATTTCTCGGCGTTTAACCTTCCAATGTATCTTAACACTTAATAAACTCCATTTATCAAATTACTACAACATGAAATCTTCAATTTCATAGGAGGACAAGGATCATTACCTCAATAAGCACAAAAAATTCCAAGGATCTCGCCCGCTTAAGCTCTTTTCCGCTACTCCTTTTCATGTCAAAATTATCCACACGAACCCTCTACAAGCTTGCCAACATATATTCTTCTTGCCGCCTCACCAATAATTTCACTAGGCTTAGGGTTCTTGAAATCTTAGGGAGAAGAGGAATTCCTTTAGGATGGATCCTTGCAAATGACCAAGTCTTGCAAGACTTGGTCAATAAATAAGACCTTTCTTGGTCTACAAGATAGGAGGGACACTTGTCGCCCTCCCATGGGCCTTTTACAAAATATCTTCTGATTTTCCCTCATTTTTCGCGGAAAATCCCGCCTTGGCGCTTACAGCGGCGCCGCGGCACACAACCAGAGAGGTTCAGTCTTACTGCGTCGCGACTGCGGCCGCCGCGTGGCCGTGGCCGATGGAACATTTTTCCTACTCTTCTGCCAGCTGATCTTGCAACGTCCATAACTTCCTACTCCGATGTTCAATCGACGAGCGATTTGTTTGGTTGGAAACTAGGCTCAACGAACTTCATATTAGGCTTTTAAAACACCTAAAAACTCTTAACGTACTGGGACGTATAGCACTCCAAAGTTGACTAAAAATTTGTCCACCACCTTTCTGTCCACTTATTATTCTAAATTCAAATCTTATTTCCTTTCATAAGTTCTTAAATACATGACCTGGAATTACGGGGTGTAACAAAATGTATGCCTTATGGAATGTTTAACTTTGGATTCTAAAGTTATGTCTGAAGGTAGATTTTTATGAACATTGGATTCTACAGTGATACTTTAAGACAGAGTTTTGATTGAGTTTTGGGATTTAAAGTTATGCCCTAAGGCAGAGTTTTGGTAAAATGTACTTACTTTCATTATGAAGCCTTTACTTATTCTTTCAAGCAAAATCATTTCAGTCCAACACGTCAGGTCACAACTAGGTTATGTTATATCCAATCTTCTTTGGTAAAACTAATTTTGCAACTTATTTTGTATGTAATATATACATGCAAGTATTGATAGCTCCCTTGCTTTTCTCAACGCATAATTCATTGTCTCTATATTATTTGTTGTGAGTATGTTGTAACGCTTGTTGTGTGAAACAAATGTGCTCATCTTTCCAACAGTTCTTATTCTATGTATTCTGCAGCTTTGGGTTTGATGCGTCTTATCTCTATCATATAGGTATCAAACTCTGCTTGTTTGTAGGTAGTTGTTACATTGCGAAATATGGCTAAAATCACTTCAAATGAAAAATATTTATGTATGTTCTCTCCATGTGGTAGATACATATTCCATACATGCAACCTGGATACACCACTCTGATTGCATTTGCAATTGCAGAATGACGGTCAGAAAGAATTGATCGATCTTTACGCATGTCAAACACTCTATTTAAATGCTTAAAGAACCAGCTATATGGTTCATTATTCTCAGAGTCTGTAATTCCAAATGCCATAGGGAATATACTGTTGTTGCCATCATTTGCTACTGCAATCACGAGGACACCACATTATTTTGATTTCAAGAATGTTGCGTCCACCAAAAAAATTGATATGCAGTGTTTCCAACCTTCAACTGAATGCTTCATAAGTAAAAAAAAAACATACTTAAATTTGTTGTCATCATTCCATTTCATGTTTACTATTGTGCCGGGGTTTCTATGTTTCATCGTATGAAGATATTGATGCCTCTTCTTGTAGTTATCATTTGGTCTCCCTCTTATGACATCGTAGGCGTGTTAGAGTGAACACCGTACTTTGTGGTAATCAATGTACAACCTATATCTGCTTCTCATTTCTTCAATCACAAATTTAAGGTTATCTCTTGTTGTGTATGGCGTACTAGGTCTGTGATGTACTCAGATATGATATTTGATGTCGCATTTCTCATGTCAGAGGCGATAAATTGTTTCTTTTCAAACTTGACAACTTTAAAAAGTTTTGAGTTTTTCACTCTTGAACTATGGAAATGCCTAATACAATTTGAGTCCACACATTTAAAACCTTTGTTTGCATGACTTTTCTACCTTGTACTGTTGATGACATGTGATAGCAATATTATTCATGCACTTTTCCACAATATTTGTTGTCCTTAAACCCATTGCTAACTTGTATTTGATCTATTGATGCACTAGGTATCAAGATTATTATCTTAGTTTGTATCTCTCCCTCTTTACTATCTTTCTTTGTTTGAAAGGTTCTATTTGTGTATTTCAACTATTGGCCTTGGAGTAATCAGTACAATGTCCATTGAAGTTGGATGCTAGGAAGTGTGTTGGTCATTATTTTAAACTTGCGGAATATTGTGTGGTTGTCTTTGTGGCAATTCAGGTGTTTGTTTTGGGTTCGTATTTCATTCTGGTAATGATTTATTTCAAAGTTCTATTCAATATGGCTTGGTTATTCCTCTCAAAAGTCAACTAAAATCGTTTCTTCTTCATTAGTTATACATAGTTGCTTGTCAATTTCTTCTATGATTTACTCTTCTGTCATTTGCAACACCGCATCAGTTGTATTGAACTATATTATGAAACTAGAATTTCTGAAGTTATTGTTATTGAGCAAATACAAGCAAGTGTTAGGCTCATTGTCATTTGTTACCCTCATTCCTGGATGTTTTCTCTTTAGTGTCAAACCATATGTTGGCCTCTTTTTGCTTAATATGTTGTGTATCTATCTCAAATATCTGCTCACTGAATTCTTTTAATGTTAAACCATCGCTGACAAGTATTAACTTGATCTCATGATTGACATAGTTGTAGGTTGCGTTTCATTTGCCATTGAAAGCTATGTAGATGCAGCTTTACACCATTTTTTGTTAAAATTCCTGCATAAACACTAGATTCATTCAAATCCATTCGTGTGAAAAATGTTTATGCTTTTTAGGCCGATTATATGCTAAGCTAAGCTTTTAAAGTTGAACTATGTTAAAAAAAAACCGGATATGCCTTATCAGACAGATTTTATGCTAAATCAAGTCTCATAGCTTATACTAAACCAAACCTTAAAGGTAAAACTTTGTTAAAAACTTTGTCTGATCTGCTTTATTAGGTAGAGTTTGTACTAAACCAAGCCTTAAGGAAGGACTTTGGTTAAATCACTGCCTTATTGACAGAGTTTATATCATCTTAATTAGATAGATAAAGTAGAGATTTTTCAATGTAAAAAATAAAAAATAAAAAAATAAAGAAAAATTAATTATTTAAAATATATTATATTCTCATTCAAATTACAGAATCACAATCGTCCAACAATTATCTCTTTTTTCAGAATGGAGTAACTGTTTTTTCCTATAAAAAGGTAAAACTGAAACTGTTTATATTCTTATCCATTTTGGAGAACTCCAAACGTCTAGTAGTTACTACACTACAACCTCTATATAAAGAAATACAAATCTTATAAAAAACACATATCATCTTATATTCTCAAAATTAAAATTTTCATCTAAAAAAATGACTACAAATGATCAGAACAATAACACTGTTCGTGCTAACGATGCAACACAACATGGTGGGGTTCAACATGAATATCCACACTTCAATTATCAGAATCACCCTAATCAAGAAAATCTTCGAATAATGATATGAAGAGAGACATGAAATTTATAAGGTATCTTTACTGTGCCATAAGCAGAGAAAATGATAATTTGCGAAGGAAACTTCGTTATGTGAGACAAATGCTATTCCAACACAATAGGCAGGTCGATGATGAGGCGATTTACAACAGTTACATGTGAAGTTAGATGTGGGGGTGGTTTTTTTTTTCATTTAATATTTTTTAAGTATGTTTTTTATGTTTATGTGTTATGTGGACATAATTATTTATGAATGAAAATTTCAGTTTATTTTAGTATTTTTTAAAATAGTTTGTTAAACATTTTTATTATACCTAACCTGGTCGAAGTCTAATTTTAGTAGGCGAAAATTTTGCATATTTCTGCCATATTTTATTCCCAAAATTTGTGAATTTCTGCCTTAAAGCCTATTTTTATGACCCAATGTTTGTTCAAGTTCTGGTTTAAATGCCTAAATTTATGGGTTAAAAGTTGGTCACCTTCTGCATTAAGGCATATATACTATCAAGAGTTAGTCAAGTTCTTCATTAAAGCTTAATTTTATGTTTAAAAATTTGTCAAGTTCTACCTTAAAGGCCAAAATTTGTCAAGTTCTACCTTAAAGGCCAAAATTTGTGTCCCATAGTTTGTCAAAATTATATATCCCAAAGTTAGTGATACTCTGCCTTAAGGCCTAAGTTTGCATAGCCTTTTAGGCAGAGTTTTGCAATTTGTATAATAATGCAAAAGTCTGTTATTCATATCGCCAAATGTCTATTCTGCCTTAAGGCATAATTTTATATCCTAAGTTTTGTGAATTTATGCCTTTTAAGCCCTATCTTTATGATTCAATGTTTGGTCAAGTTTTACCTTAAAGGCTTAAGTTTATTTGTTAAAATTAGTCAAGTTATGACTTAAAATATAATTTTATATCCCAAAGTTGATCATCTTCTACATTAAGACATAAAATGACAGAGTTAGTCAAGTTCTTCGTTATGGCCTAATTTTATGTTTTAAAATTTGTCAAGTTCTTAAAGGCCAAAGTTTTGTGTCCCATAGTTTGTCAAAATTATATATCTCAAAGTTAGTGAAACTCTGCTTTAAGGCCTAAGTTTGCATAGCTTATTAGGCAGAGTTTTGCAATTTGTATAGCACTGCAAATGTCCCCTATCTTATTTCAGTAGATGTATTCTAAAATTATACCGATAAGGCAGAGTTTTCGTAACTTATTAGGCAGAGTTTATATAACTTAAACCTAAAAGACATAATTTGTATAACAATCTAAAGTAGTTTTAGGTCATACATTATTCAACATACTCTGTATAATAAGTCATACTTTTGATAAATAATTCAAATTTTGGTTTAAAACAACCAGGAAGAGGTTTAAACAAATAAAATTTGATCAAATTCATATAAATAATATATTTGATCAATTATATTCAATAAGCGTTGTATAATATCAAAAGCATAACATTAACTAATCAGATCAAAACAAAACATAATTTGTTTGTAACTGAACGTATAAACTTATTCAAATTTGAATATATCAATCGATCATATATTTTGTTCAGTCAAATTATAAACTGCAAATTCGAATTTGAATTCACAAAATCGAAATCGATCTTATAAAGTATAAACTAATAAAAATACTTATGTTGGAGGGCAAACTAATCGAAATCGATCTTTCTATTATTCAACAAAAATGTTGAGCAATATTTAAATACTTCTTTTTTGACGGGCAAAAATTAAAGACCAACGCGTTTAAAGTAATCGTGCCAATTGCCCAAAACTTATTAAATATAAAAAAAGACATTGTTTTTAGAACAAATAAAAAAAAATACTTACATTGGAAGGGAAAAAATAGTAATTATAAAATAACTAATTTCAATATTACTATTCACAACATAAGCATAATTTGTTTTGGGTACGTTTAGTATGGTGTATTAAGCTGAACTTTATTGGATAAAAAAAGAATACATCGTTTGGTGTCATTTTCAGCCGCACTGGACTATACTATTTTTAGAAATAGTACCGTTCTATTGCCATTTTTGAGACACATATAATAGTTGAGTCTCCCTTGAGCTGTACTAAAAATAAAATAAAATAAATAAAAAATATGGTACATTATATATTAATACTCTAATAACATCTATTATATATTAATACAGTGCTGTCCGTCACGTGAGATACAATAAAATTAGTAAAGTCCGTACAATTTGTACCCTTTGGAACCAAAGGCAAAGCTAAAAGGCGGGAAATTCTATTAAGCAAAAACGGTTTGTTGAGGAAAATGGCGAGCGGAGGGCGGGCGATTAGGGTACTGAATGTAGCTGAAAAGCCATCGGTGGCGAAGGCAGTATCGGGGATACTATCAAAGAACCAACCAGGTGGTATGAGAGTAAGAAACGGACGTTCTAGGTACAACAAAATCTTTGAGTTCAACTACACCATTCGGAACCAGCCTTGCCAGATGTTGTTCACCTCCGTCACCGGCCACCTCATGGAACTTGAATTTGACGATCGTTACCGGAAATGGCACTCCTGTGACCCGCTCGACCTCTACAATGCTCCTGTTCGCAAGTATGTCCCTGAGGTACCTCTTTTTTCCTAATTACCTTACACTCTATCGTATTATAGTGTATATATATATATTTTGATGACATGGGAACCCGCATCCGCTATCCTTTTGGCATAGGGTAAACCAAGCTCCTGTGCAATAGCTCGTAACCCGCACTAGGCAAGCCACTTCGACGAGCTCGATCCAGAAGGCAAAATCTCCGGGGTTTCGAACCTGAGACCCCCATTATGAAAATCCCATGCTAAACCAACTGAGCCACCCTTGTTGGTTTCATACTATATTGTTTTAATGTTACACGTTAGCTATTTGAAGGATAAGCCTACAGTAAAAGTAGGGGTACAGGGTAACAGATAAAATAGGATTATTAGATAATAAGTAAATATAAAATGAGAAAAAACTATAAGGTAATGACACAATCACAAAATGGGACTTTTTCGTTACATAACTATTGGTTTAATGATACAATACAATAACATTCAAGTAACAATCGAAACAAATAATTGTATTTAAACTAACAACACAATACATTACAATCGGTAACAACCATCCAAACAAGTTGGTAAGGTTTATCTCCTGCCAAACATTTGTTTCTTAGTAATTTTATCATTTCCTAACTAAGATATGGAACTTCCTGTATGCTCGAGAATCCAATGTCTAATGTTGATTGCAAACTGAGGCTTTTCAATCTAAATGATTCAATTCGCAGAATATGATAAAATTGATCTGAACTTATTCAACTTCTGAAAGGTCATTTGCTTTGATGTATCACTGAAGTATACCCGTATTACAACTGCATTAATTATGTCGCGCTCGGTGTATTAATTCAATGTGGAAACGGGAAGCAAAATCAAAATTTGATAATCTCTCCCTTTTAGCTTTGATACCAATGTAAGGTAGGATTTGTCTTTATGTAAGAGACTTCAGCCACATATAAGAGAGTAGTAGTTTCCTATTTCAGAATGAGGCATGCCAATAGAAGAGTGTAAAGTCCTAAGCAAATTGAATTAAAGGCAAATGTTCCTTTCAGGAAGCATACTTCTTTTTAACATAACCTTTAACATATTGCCCAAAGTCCTATTTAACATCTTGGTTTGAGGGTGACATTAGGTGGAAAATAACAAATCCAACAATAACTAAGAAACCTGGAGTTTCTATCACTAACAATAGTTAAGTTAATTCATGCAATTTAAGTAGATGTTCAACAAATAAAGAAGCAACATATGTGTAGCATAATCACTTTTGTGGCAAGGATTGTAGTGTGCCATCTTTGAGAATCTTCAACCACAACAAAGATGCATTCTCTACCTCTACTAATCCCGGGTAATCAAAACACAAAATCCGTAAAAATGTCAAGTCAAGTCCCACTAAGAATTTGGTAGGAGGTCCTGACACTCCCATAGATAGATTTCATCTCTAACATGAAACAAATTCAGTCACAATGCTCACCGACGTATCTGAACTCTGCTTCAAAATGGGTAATTAGAGTGGGTAAAAAGATTGGGGTAGATTTCAAAGGTTGCGAAGAAAAAGCCCTAGCTTTTGCTTGCAAGAGATGAATGCAACAGGGCCGTCAGAAAGGAGCAGATGCAATATAAACACTTGTTCAATAGAAGAATAAGGTATCCAGGGAAGTAGAAAATCTGACATTCTGCATTAATTATGAGAAGGCTTAGGGTAGCAAGAATATAATGTTTGAGATGAAATCTAAACTCATTAGCTGGAAAGTGAGGGTTTTAACTTGTAATTAGAAAGGGTGTACTATCAGGTTAGGGGTGAGTAGTTGAAAAGCAGATTTATACTGCTTTCAAGAGACAAAAATTGAGGATTCGGAAGGAGGAGAATTGGTCAAACAAATTTTGCCTAACAAGTGGTTTGACTTCAGAATTCTTGAAGCGGATGTGACTAGGGGCGGAGTTATCATTCTATGGGACAAGAGAAGCTGAGAAGCTATAGATTGGAAAAAGAGTGAATATTCAGTTTCGGGTGCAATTATCGATACTATGACTGACTTTAAATGGGCTATATCCGCAATATATGGACCACCTAACTGGGTAGATAAAAGGGATTTTTGGTTTGAACTCGCAACAACTAGAGGGTATTGGCAGACTTCATGAGTAGTTGTTGGGGACTTTAATGTTCTAGAGTCGAGAAGTGTTGGGGGAAAAGAGCTGTTGCAGATGGACCACATGAATGCTAGAATTCTCTAATTTTATACAAGATATCGAGCTTATTGACTCACATTTTTGCGGAGGGAATTTCACTTGGCCACGGGGTGTCAACTCAAATGAAGCTTCAAGACTGGATAGATTTATTTTCTCCACTAATTGGGATGACAATTCAGTATCAGTAAACAACATATGCTGCCGAAGACTATGCTACAATACATTGAAAAAAAAAAGTGTACTTTATGTTCGAAGTCATGTTGCTGGAAGATGAGGGTTTCCTAAAAAAAGTTAAAGGTTGGTGTGATTCTTTTGAAGTGAGGGGGTATCCTCACTATGTTTTGTCCATCAAGCTAAGATGTTTAAACACAAACCGAAAGAGCGGAGCAAAATTTCTTTTGGCACTTGGGAAAGAAAGAGGAATGAAATCCTTGCTAGATTATTGGTGTTAAATGGCATTGAGGAAGGAGATTTAAATGATGACCAACTTGCAGATAAGGATGCTACTATGTTGGAATTGTAGGAACTAGCTAAACTAGAAGAAATATCTTGGAGGCAAAAGTCTAGATTTTAATGGATAAACGATGGAAACAAAAATATAAAATTCTTTCACAAGATAGCCAATGCTAACATTAGGTATAACATGATTGAGAAACTGAAAAAGTAAATGGGGAACTGGTTGAGAATAAAGAAGTGCCAAGAGGGATATCATCCGTTTTACAACACTCTCTGTAAGGAGAACGAGAGGTAGAGATCAACTTACAATTCTAATTGTCCCAGGATAACCAAGTAAGACATGGAGTGGCTACAAAGACCTTTCACTGTGGAAGAGATAGAGGATACAATTAGAAGCTGCAAAGGAGAAAAGGGTCTGGGTCCATATGGCTACAACATGACTTTCTATAAGCATTGTTGGTCAGTGCTTAAAAAGGATATCATGGCAGCTTTGAAAGCTTAATGTTTCCTTTATTGCCCTCATCCCGACAAAGGAAGGAACAGAAGAGATAAGATTTCATGCCAATTAGTCTGGTTGGAGTACAAGATTGTCTTGAAAATGCTAGCACAAAGATTAAGGAAGGTGATGCACTTTCTGGTAGCAGATCCTCAGATGGATTTTATTAAAGAAAGACAAACCATAGATGCAATTTTAATTGTATATTAGTGTCTTGATAGTAGGAGGCAAGGGGATCCCGGTATAATGTGCAAACTGGATATCAAGAAAGCCGTTGACCATGTCAACTGGTCGTACCTACTAAATTTGATAAAGACATGGGGTTTGAGGATAAATGGATACAATGTTGCATCTCAACTGTTAGGTTTTCTGTGATCATAAGCGGAACCCTAGAAGGGTTATCCCTACATATAGGGGATTTAGATAAGGGCCCTCTTTTCCTCAGCTTATTCATCTTGGCTATGGAGAGCTCAACTCAGTGATGCATAAAGCAAGGTCCATCTATATTATATTAAAAGCATGAACTCTAGAACTTAAAAGTTAAATTATCTAAATACCCTTCTAAATAAACTAAATATTCAATTAAATATTGAATACAAAATACCAAATTTGAATAGATGTAATAGTTCAGTTTAATTCAAATGTCAGGATAGTTTCTAACTAACAATCTAATTTTTGTTTTTTCTCTTAACCGTTGGTGCCTCTTCATTCTTACAAGATTTCAAGCAATAAAATATGTTTGGCCTCATCAAATCCATTGCTCTAACCAAGCCTTATCTTTAGTAGCACGCTGACACGCTCTATATGGAGTATTAGAATTCCTTCACCCATTCTTCAGTTGACATTCTTTCACTTGATTTTTAGTGACCATTGATAGTGGTGCTTCTTGAGCCATTTAACCGAAGACGAAATACTTTAAAAACGACCATCAGTCCCAAAGTAGAATGGCGCCGCTTCATTTCATTTCTATGGTCATTTACAATATTATTATGTGAATCGGAAGAGAAAATAAGAGAACTCGGCTTGATTATTCCTTCAAGCTATTGGGGTTTAAATAGCTAACATGTCCTAAAAAGGAAGAAAAATCAATACTAATCAATTTCTAATTACATAATATTCTATCAACAACAACAACATACCTAGTGAAATCCCACAACGTGGGTCTGAGGAGGGTAAAATGTATGCAAACCTTACCTCTACCTTGGTAGGTAGAGTGACTGTTTCCGAGAGACCCTCGTCTAAGGACAAGCAAAGCAAAAAACAGTCAGACCCAGTCAAAAAATTAAAACATTAAGCTTTAAGAAAATGCTGATAGCAAACACGAATACGCCATGATATCACATCCTAAAAGAGAAGCAGTAACTAACACATATAAATGAGATAAATCAAGTACATTAAAGAATGCATAGCAGAAGAAATAAAACTAGAGAATATAAAGTATGAGATTTTGAATATTATTGTGTTTTTATTATCTCAAAGAGAGGAAATATATATATACAACCTAGAATCTGAACCAATAAATACACATAGCTAATTCTAGAAACTACAATATTAAAATCTCCTAATTTTAGGAAGAATAAATGTACAGAATATTTGGTATTAATACCAAATTGATTCCTATATACAGTTGTGGTCAATCTTCCTAATTTAGGATTCCTAATTTGGGAAATAAATCCACACTCCCCCTCAAGCTGGGTTGTGGATATCAAACATCCGAAGCTTGCACATTAATTCTTCAAAACTGGTTCTTGGGAGAGCTTTAGTGAGAATGTCAGCAGTTTGAAATCTTGATGGAGTATAAATGGTTTGAACAATGACATTCTCAATCTTCTCAGTGATGAAGTGTCTATCTATGTCAATGTGCTTAGTCCTGTCATGATGAATGTGATTTTTGCAATCGATGGCACTGATTGTCACAAAGCATTTGGATAGACTCTTCTGCAAATACTCCCAGTTCACCAAGTAACCTTTTCAGCCAAATCCCCTCACAAATGTCGAGAGCTAGAGCTCTAAATTCAGCCTCAGCTGAGCTTCTAGAAACAACTGGCTGTTTCTTACTCCTCCATGTTACTATATTACCCCAAACATAAGAACGAGAACTGAAGTACTTTATCTCCTCGCCTACCGCATCAACAGACACTCTGATTTCTTTATTTTCACTCTTCCTGAAAAGCAGACCTTTTCCTGGAGTCATCTTGAGGTATCTAAGGTTTCTTGTAACAGCTTCCATGTGTTCCTCTGTTGGATTATTCATGTATTGACTCACCACACTAACAGGAAAACCAATGTCAGGTCTAGTATGAGATAAATAAATAAGACGTCCAACTAGCTTTGATATCTCCCCCTGTCCACAAGTGTCTGATCTACCCCCAAGCCAATTTTCTTGTTCGATTCCATTGGAGTTGAGGCTGGTTTACACCCAAGCATTCCTGTTTCTTTGAGTAAGTCTAGAACATACTTCCGCTGAGAAACAAAAAATGCCATGTCTTGATCGTGCAATTTCCATGCCAAGAAAATATCTGAGACACCCTAGATCTTTAATATCAAATTCCTTTGATAAGAAACTTTTCAACCTTACTAGTTCCTCCTTGTAATCGCCTGTTAATATTATATCATCAACGTAAACAATTAGGATAGCTATCCTTTTATCTGAGTTGAGTTTGACGAACAAGGTGTGATCTGCCTGACATTGAGTATAGCCATTTTGAACGATTGACTTAGTGAATTTTCCAAACCATGCTCGTGGAGATTGCTTAAGACCATATAGAGATTTTTTGAGTCTATATACTTTATCCTGGTTGGATGAATTCTCAAAACCAGGTGGAATATCCATATAGACTTCTTCTTCAAGATCTCCATTCAAAAAAACATTCTTAACATCTAGTTGGTGCAGTGGCCAGTCCTAGTTTACAACAAGAGATAGTAGAACACGGATGGTGTTTAGTTTAGCAACGGGTGCAAAGGTCTCTTGATAATCTATCCCGTAAGACTGAGTGAAACCCTTAGCAACGAAGCGAGCTTTAAACCTCTCAATGCTACCATTTGCTTTATGCTTAACAGTGAATACCCACTTGCATCCCACGGGCCTCTTCCCAATTGGCAATTTTGTGATTTCCCAAGTACCATTCTTCACCAAGGCGTTGATCTCATCTTGTACAACCTTTTTCTAACTAGGATCAGTCAACGCCTCTTGGATTGTATGGGGGATCTGTACACTGTCAAGAGTAGAAACAAATGCCTGATAGGATGGAGATAAGATTTTGTGGGACACAAAGTTGCCAATAGGATGTTGAGTACAAGTTCGAACACCTTTTCTTAAAGCAATAGGCATAGTATGAATAACATTATCATGACTAGGATTACTCAAACCTGAACGTGTTTCTGGAGGATGTTGATCCAGTTCTGATTCATGGTGGCACTCGAAATGTGTTCGATCTTTTAATTCTTTTCGTAATTTTTCTTCTTTGGTAGACACGGATCTCTTTAGGTTCTTGTTGAGACTCAATAGTCATAGGTGGATCTTGATTTTCTATGACTTGAGAAGAACTAGATGGACCTAGATTTTCCATGACTGAAGAAGTCGATGGAGTGTCCTTGACTAGATTGGAAAATTGAGCAAGAGGTGGAGTATGAGTATGAGTATGAGTACCCCGAATAATGTCAGTATGGGTACCTGGAATACTCTCCCAAAGATGAGATTCATTTACATTCCCCCCCTGAATCTCAGATTTGTAGTAAGCATGTTTTTCAAAAAAAGTTACGTCCATAAAGTTATAAGTTTTTCGAGTGGTAGGAGAATAACACTTATAACCCTTTTGATGAGAGGAATAACCAATAAAGATACATTTGATAGACTTAGGATCTAACTTACTACGATGTTGTGAATAGAGATGTACAAAAACAGTGCATCCAAAGATCTTAGGGTCAACAAAACTAATGAACCGTGTATGAGGGAATAGTTGCAAAAGAGTTTGACAAGGAGTTTGAAATTTTAGCACCTTGGATGGCATCCGATTGATGAGATATGCAGCAGTAAGAATGGCATCACCCCAGAAAAGTTTGGGAACATGAGTCCCAAACATGAGAGACCGAGCAACTTCAAGAAGATGTCGATTTTTGCGTTCAGCAATTCCATTTTGCTGAGGAGTATCAACACAAGAGCTTAAGTGAATGATGCCCTGTTGTATCAGATAAGGGCTAAGAACAGAATTAAAAAAGTCTTTGGCATTGTCAGTTTTGAGAATTTGAATCTTAGTTTGAAACTGTGTTTGAATCATAGAATGAAAGCGCTGAAATATTTCACTCACTTCTGATTTATTTTTCATGAGAAATACCCAATTTAATCTCGTGTGATCATCTATAAATGATATAAACCATCTTTTTCCCGTTATAGTGTTGACACACGAAGGTCCCCAAACATCACTATGAATTAATGAAAAAGGTTTGGATGGTTTATATGTTGATCTAGAGTAACTATCATGAGTGTGTTTTGCAAACCGACAAATTTCACAAAGAAAAGAGTTTGGATTTTTATTAATAAATAAAGGGAAACATTTTTGACAAATACAAAAATTTGATTGACCAAGACGATAGTGCCATAACATAATATCACTATCTTTATTAGAACAAGAAATAAACTGATTATTCAAAGAAAGTAAACTAGACTTTTGGGCTGTTCTGGTAGATTGAGTTTCATTCCTTAGAACATAAAGACCAGAACACATCTCAGCACTGCTTCTTCCCCGAATCCAAGTCCTGAACCACACAAAGATTTGATAAATTTTTAGTCACACAATGGTGGTCACGAGTAAATTTACTAATAGAAAGTAAATTATAATCCAATTTCGGTACATAGAGTACATATGTGAGAGTTAGGTCCTTATTTATGATGACTGAACCCGAACCCTTAACTTTAGAGAGTGTACCATCAGCAATTTTGACAGTATGATTTCCTGTACTACGTGAAACTCGTAAAATCGACGATCTCCGTCGCGATCTCAAGCCCCAGTCAAGAATCCAAGATTTGGTAGTTATTTTATTGACAAAATAAGCTACTGATTTATTACCTCGTTCTGCCAACATTCCAAGACTCGAGTATGGCGGTCAGAAATGGAGATCGACTTAGAATCTTCTAAAGAGCCTCAAGCTGAGCTTTAGTGAATGGAGCTGACTCAGTTGCATCACTCTTTCCTTCAGCTGTGGAACCAATAGTGGCAGCAATATTCCCCCGACTCTCACGATCACCCCAAGATTTTGGCTTCCAATTTGGAGGCTTTCCATGGATTTTCCAAAGACGCTTTTCAGTAGTGTCCAGGTTTTCGACAGTGATCACACCAGGGGCGTCCCTTATTGTGACGAGTATCAGGAGTAGCACCATGGGATTGTATTCGGGCTTGCTGATGCTTCATGATCTGAAGATAAATTTTGAGAACCCATCATAACCTTTTTCCTACTTTCTTCAAGACGGACTTCGGAGAATGCTTCTTTGACCTTAGGAAGGGGCTTGGTGCTCATGATTCGACTCCGCACTGCATCAAGATTTTTGTTGAGGCCATGAAGAAATTTGAAAGTTCTCTTTTTCTCCACAATAGTACGATACATAGTAGTATCGTCACTGCATTTCCAGGCATATTCTTCAAATAAATCCAGTTGCTGCCAATACCGTGTGAGTGTGTTGAAGTATTGTGTGACCGAGGTATCATCTTGGCGGAGATCGTACAAGGCAGATTCAATTGCAAAAAGTTCTGAGGTATTTTCAGAACTTGAATAAGAATCTTTGACAGCATCCCATAATTCCTTTGTTGTGGCATATAAGAGAAAATTTTCTCCTATATCATTGTTCATAGAACTGATCAGCCATGATTTAATCATATGATTATCAGATTTCCAAGTTTTGATTGTGTAGGATCATCTTGTTTTGGAACAGAGATTTTACCCGTGAGATACTCCTCCTTGCCTTTTCCACCAATATACATCACCACAGATTGGGACCATTGAAGATAATTGTGTCCATTGAATTTGTGGTCGGTAACTGCAGAGATAACTTGCCATCGCCGAGAGAGTTGAAGTAGAGGAGGTTACCTCTGAGATGAAGTTGTCTTTTTCGGCAGCCATGGCAGTCAGAAAAGGACAGAAATGGACACACGGAGAAGAGAAGAAAAAAATTGGAGGGCTAGGCCGTAGATTCTGGCTTTGATACCGTATGAGATTTTGAATATTATTGTGTTTTTATTATCTCAAAGAGGAAATATATATATACAACCTAGAATCTGAACCAATAAATACAAATAGCTAATTCTAGAAACTACAATATTAAAATCCCCTAATTTTAGGAAGAATAAATGTACAGAATATTTGGTATTAATACCAAATTGATTCCTATATACATCTGTGGTCAATCTTCCTAATTTAGGATTCTTAATTTAGGAAATAAATCCACATAAAGCAATACTACGCTTATTCGTATGATATGCTAAGCATGCCTATAGTACTAACACCATAACTACCAGTTTGTAAGTGTAAGTAGGACTACACTCGACTACCTACTACCCTTCTACCCTAATCTGTGTTATCCACAACTCCCTATCTAAGGTCATGTCCTCTTGCGCATGCTCCATATCCCGTCTAATCACCTCTCCCTAATATTTCTTCGGCCTACCTCTACCCTGATAAACTCGTTCATAGCCAACCTCTTACACCTCCGCACTGAGACATTTGTGTCTCTCCTCCGCACATGTCCAAACCATCTTAACATCGCTTCCCCCATCTTGTCTTCCACCGAGGCACTCCCACTCTGCCCCGAGTATCATCATTTCTAATCATGTCCCTCCTCGTATGCCAACACATCCATCTGATCATCCTCATCTCCGCCACTCTCATCCTTTGGGTGTGCGACGTCTTGACTGGCCAACACTCCGCCCCATACAACATAGTCGGTCTAACCACCACCCTATAAAACTTGCTTTTTAGTTTTGGTGGCACTTTTTTGTCGCACAAGACTCCGGATGTGACATCGTCATCAATCCCATTCCCTTGGATGATAGATCCGAGGTACTTGAAGCTTCCTTTTTTCGGAATGACCTGAGCCTCAAGTCTCACCTCCACGCCTGTCTCACGGTCGCTCCCGTTGCTGAACTTGCACTCCATGTATTCTATCTCAGTCCTACTCAGCCTGAATCCTTTAGATTCCAGAGCCTGTCTCCAAACCTCCAGCTTTGCGTTCATCCCGCTGCGAGTCTCATCAATCAGGACTATATCGTCTGTGAATAACATATACCATGTCACTCCCCTTGGATTTGTGCGTCAGTTCATCAATCACCAAGTCAAATAAGAATGGGCTAAGAGTTGATTCTTGGTGCAGCCCCATCATCACGGGAAAGTGCTTCGAGTCTCCCCCCACTGTCCGTACTCTGGTCTTGGCTCCATTATACATATCTTTAATCGCCCTAGTATACGCCACATGTATACCTTTAGCCTCCAAACATCTTCAAAACCTCCATAAGGACTTTATCGTATGCTTTCTCGAGGTCGATGAAAACCATAGGTAAGTTTTCTTCCTCTCCCTATACAACTCCACCAACCTCCTAATAAGATGAATGACTTCTGTAGTCGAACGCCCCAACATGAATCCAAACTGCTTCTCAGAAATAGATATGCCTCTTCTTACCCTCATCTCTACGGTCCTTTCCTAAACTTTCATAGTGTGGCTCAGCAACTTGATGCCCCTATAGTTGTTGCAACTTTGGATATCACTTTTGTTCTTGTACAAAGGAACCATTGTACTCCACCTTCATTCTTTGGGCATTCTCGCCGTCTTAAAAATGACGATCAATAACTCAGTCAGCCACTCCAAGCTTGCTCTGCCTATGCTCTTCCAATATTCAACTGGGATCTCATCCGGCCCGGTCGCTTGTCCCTCGCGCATCCTGCGAACAACACCGTTAACCTCCTCAATCTTGATGCTTCTACAATACCCGAAGTCCCGGTACCTACCAGATTGCTCCAGATCTCCCAACACAATGTCTCTATCTCTTTTTTCTTTTTCGTTCAAGAGTTTATGGAAGTAAGACTGCCACCTCTTCCTAATATGCGCGTCCTCCACCAGTACTTTTTCGTCCTCGTTCTCGATACACCTTATGTGATCTAAGTCGCGGGCCCTCCTCTCCCTCACCTTGGCTAGTCTGTATAACTTCTTATCCCCTCATTTCCCTCTAATTCCACGTATAGGCATTCAAAAGCCGTCGTTTTTGTCGCCGTGACCGCCAACTTTGCCTCCTTCCTCGCCATTTTAACAGTTCCCTATTCGTCCACTTCTCCACCTCTTCCTTGCTCTCTACCAATTTCCCATACGCCACTTTTTTCGCATCCACCTTTTTAACTTTACCATTCCACCACCAATCCCCTCGACGCCCACCACATCTACCCCGCGAGACCGTTAATACTTCTCTAGCCACCTCCCAAATGCAATTGGCCATTTTGTCTCACATACTGGTCGCATCCCCACTACTCCCCATACCCCCTTGGCCGTCAACCTCTCCCCCATCTCATTTGCACTTGCCATGGTGGTCAAACTCCCCAATTTGATTCTCAACTTGTCATCTACAACCCTTCTATTCTTCTCTATCTTGATATCCAAATCCATCACCAAAAACTTATGTCGGGTTGTAAGACACTCCTTTGGAATAACCTTGCAATCTTTACAAAGGCTGTTGTCAACCTTCCTAAGGAGCAAAAAATCTATCTGAGTCTTAGCCACCGAACTACGGAAGGAACTTCGAATTGGCTATCACTAACCCAAAAGCTCTAGTGAATTCCAAAAGTGAGACGCCTCTCTTGTTCATGTCCCCGATGCTAAAGCCTCCATGTACGTCGTCGTAGCCCCCTGGAAGTGACCTGATATGTCCATTGAAGCCCCCTCCCACAAATAACTTCTGGGTGGTACACCTGCCACCACCTCATCCAAATCCTCCCAAAAACACCTCTTCTCCTCCCCAGCCAAGCTTGCCTGCGGCGCGTAAGCACTAATAATGTTCATAGTGGACCCCCAACTACCAACTTAATCACCATCATCTTGTCATTGACCATCCTAACCTCTACCATCCCTTAACTCGCTGTCTACTAAAATTCCTACCTCATTCCTATATCTTGTTCTACCTGAGAATCATAACGTGTTAGGGGTGTTCATTTCGATCCGATTGATCCGATCCGCGATCCGGTCTATCCGATCCGAAAAATCGTATACCCGATCCGTTTTTTTGAGTTTCAGATATTTCGGATCGGATACGGATCACAATTTTCTTAATTTCGCATATCCGAAATATGCCTCCTGTAATCAAAATTATTCACTATTCAAATGTGTCAAAAGTTTCAACCTTAACTGTTAGACGCAGACTTCAAAATGAGAAACAACTAAATTTCACATGTTTTATCAATACACAAGAAAACTCAAAGCACATTCTGGTGTACATAAAAAAGATGAGATTAGCTAACACTTGCAATTCCAAAACACAAAATCATAGCAAAATCAGGCATTAAATAACAATTGAAGTTGAATCTTGGACTGCGACATCAGCAAATGACAGGAATATAATGGCATAACTACTAGAACCCGTCTACTACTAGATTACTTGCAAAGCTGTTGAACTGTAGTCACAATCTGGGCAGGTTGAAGTGCTAGGGGTGTTCATTTCGGATATCCACTTATCCGATCCGAAAATTTTGGATCGGATTCGGATCATAATTTTATCGATCCGAAATGAACACCCCTATAACGTGTACCCGTCCACATCCTTAGCCTTAGGTCCTACCCATTTGGTCTCCTGGACACATGTTATATTAATCATCCTCTTCGTAAGAATCTTAATTAGATCTATGGACTTCCCTGTCAAAGTCCCAACGTTTCAAGACCCTATTCTTAACCTAGCATCACCCTTACCTAGCGTACCCCCTAACCTTCGCCCCCGTCCCCAATCGAGAACATGACCCTAGTCTACCATCAGTCGTTAGAGCCACTAAAGCAACTAAGACTAATCAACTATTTACCCTAAGACAAGCAACAATCAATGCGAAATACCCAAATCAATGCAAAAACACAAATTAACAAGAATCTAGATATGAGTCTAGCCACTACGATAGGACTGATATAGCTAAGGAGAAGACTAGTAATGGCAAGAATGTAAAGTAAATATACAATACAACAAAGTCGGTAAAATGTAACTATGAAGGTAAGGGCACTTGGAGGTACTAATTCCAGGTGAATCTAACCTGCTTGCCACCCGAAAATCATTGTTCAGCTGTGCAAATGCTGTCTTCTGCTGGAAAATTCTTATTCACTACCAAAAGTTATTGTTCACCGCCGGAACTTGCGTAGCTATGTAAACCTTCCCGAAACCCACTATAGGGTTTCTGTTTTAAGCCTGAAAATCCGAAGAAACATGGTCTTATTCATTGTCGGAGGCCGCCGAAAACTTAGGGTTGATAGTCACCGGCGACGGTAATCGGTGATGGCAAAAAGATAGAAAAAGAGTAGAAATAAAAGAAAGAGAGAGGAACAAGCATCGCACTGGTCGCTGGTCGGCAAGGCCATACGTTCGGCAAATGGTGGTAGTCACCGGCGACGATACAACCACGATGGAAGAAAGAGAAAAGAAAGAGAAGGAGGACAAGGAAGAGAAAACAGATAACAATAGTGCTAAAGGTAGCATACCTGGTCGCCGGTGGTCGGCGGATGGCGCAACGTCGGCGGTCGGTGGTGGTGGTGGTGTGTCGTTGGAGAGGGGATGTTACCGTTGTAAGAAATTTTAACAGAGATTTTATCCTCACTTTTCCGAACCTTCACCGCTTTCCTGCCGAAGTAGTTTTTCCTTACATACAAAATATTCTAGCTAATATAAACTCTCCCTCAAGCTGGTGTATACAAATTATATGTACCAAGCTTGTTACATAAGTAACTCGTTCTGGGACCAACTAAGAACTTGGAGAATATGTCTGCAAGCTTGACTGTACGAATCTCGTGACGATGTCTCCTTAGAGTACCTTCTCTTTGACAAAATGACAATCAATCTCTGTGTTTGGTCCTCTTGTGAAACACTTGATTTGATGCAATTTGAAGTGCAACTTCATTATCTCACACAAGTTTCATTTCTTTAATCTCTCCAAATTTCAACTCTTTTAGTAGTTGCTTGATCCATATGAGTTCACATGCCGCTTCTGCCATAACCCAATATTTTGCTTCTGCACTAGACCTAGCAACCACATGTTGTTTCTTACTTTTTCAAGACACCAAATTTTCTCCAACTAACATACAATATACAGAAGTGGATCATCTGTCAGAGGGTGGCCCTGCATAGTATACGTCTGAATAGTCGATCATTTTCTCATGTCCTCGATCTTCATAGAGTAATCCTTTCCATGGAACATATTTTATGTATCGAAGGATGCGAATAACTGCATTCCAATAACTCACAAGGAGAATTCAAGAATTGACTTACAACACTAATCGGAAAGATAATATCAGGCCGAGTTATTGTGAGATAATTCAACTTCCCTATAAGCCTTCTATATCTTCCATGATTGTTAAGAGGCTCGCCTAACCTGGTAGGAGCTTAACATTTGAATCCATCGGAGAATCAATACGCCTACAAGCTGTCATCCCGGTCTCCCCAAGAATATCAAGTGCATACTTCCTCTGTGAAATGACAATTCCTGATTTGGATTGAGCAACCTCAATGTCCAAGAAGTACCTCAATCGAGCAAGATCCTCAGAAAATGCTGGAAAAGGTAATGTTTCAATTTGGTAATTCCTTTATCATCATTCCCCGCGATGACTATGTCATCAACGACACCACCAAATACATGCACAGAGAGTGATGATAAAACACAGAATGATCAGCTTCACTTCGTACCATGCCAAGCTCTTGGATAACCATGCTAAACTTCCAAAACCAGGCTTGAGTAGACTGCTTCAGGCCATAAAGTGCTCGATGTAATCTGTAACCCATCTTACTAGACTCCCCATGAGCAATAAAGCCAGGTGGTTGCTCCATATATACCTCTTCTTCGAACTCACGCCCTTCGCCAATCCTTCCCGTACTGAAGTCCTGTATAACAAAAAAGTCACTAAAGAATGAGATGAAACAATTTAAAGCCCTAGCCAAAAGACTGATTGTAAAAAGGTTAAAAGGACAACCAGGGACAAAAATAACATTATTCAAAGTCAAAGAAGGTAAAGGATTTGCTTGACCGATTCCATTTTCCATGGTCTTATAACCATTAGCTAAGGTAACATTGGGAAGGGACCGAGAAAAAAAAATATTAGATAATAAAAATTTGTTACCAGAAATGTGGTCAGAGACACTTGAGTCCATGACCCAAGGGCCAAGTGTGGTGGACTGTGAGATACAAGCAACATGATTACCGGTCTGAGCAACGGAAGCTATTGATAAAGATGCTTGCTTACTTGCCTGATACTGAAGATAGTCATTGTATTCTGCCTTAGGTAAAGAAACGTTGATTGGTTGGATTACCAGTGGATTCAGTCTGAGCAACATGAGCATTCGGTGATTGACCAAGGAGAGTGAGACACACATCACGAATATGTCCAAACTTATGACAATAACTACACTTAAGTCGAGATCTTCCAAAATGACCATCTCCTCGTCGATTGTCCGTAGACTGAGATGGTCGATTCTCTATGGTTTGAGATGCGAGAACAGAATAGTTTGCAAGTGTCACTGGATGACTAGATGAAATAGGTGGTCGCAATGGTCGAGCAAACAAGTCATCTATAGCAGGAACAATGGAGCTAGTCAAAATTTAATCACGACCCGAGTCAAGATCAGATGGAAGTCCATCAAGTGTAACGACCAAAAACATCTTTTGACGCTGCTCCAATTATTTTTCAACACTTGGAGTAGTGGGCATCAACTCATTATATTGTTCCATAACCGCATGTGGTGTCCAAGATAAGCAGACATATCCGAATCCTGCTTTTGAAGGTTAGTCAACCGAGAGATCACGTTATAAAAGCGGGTGATGTCATTTGTGTATAGTCCACGAGCCTTTTCCCAAACTAAGAAACAATTTTGGAACGGTCGGAATAATGGCATCAATTTTGAGTCAATATATTTCCACAAAAGATTATACAATTGAGCATCAATCCTTTCCCATTCACCTCTATCTTTTTAAGTAATATCCTTAGGTTGTTTAGCCAAGTGGTCCTGAACACCTGTCCCTTGCACCACAACTGAAAGAGGAAGACCAAGATAAGTAGTTTGCATTACCTATCAAGGTTATGGAGTAGTTCAGATTGCTGAAAACCATAGGTTTAGAAAACATATCTGATCCGAGTGACATTTTTCTCAAATAATAGTTGAAATAACTTCCAATCAAGTCTAAGTTACAATTACCAGAGAAACAGAGAAGTAGATCGCCGAAATAGAGAAGCAGATTATCAAAATGTTGACTGTCTCGCCGGAAAACACACTGCCTCGTAGGAAAACACACTGTCTCGCCGGAAAGTGCTTGGAATCGGGTGGAACTAGTGTCAAACTGCTCGGAATTTAGGGGCGACACTGCTATAAAAAGAATCGCACCGGAAAGTGACTGTAAAACAGCTCACACGTCGGCGACTGAGACAGATCTTGCCAAAAAACCGCGGATCTGGACGGCGCGTGAGGGCGCATGAGATGGCCGGTGGTGGCGGAGCTGGTTGGGTTTTGCTCGCGCTGGTTGTCCGAGTCTCGTAGTGGTGTTGGTTTGATCACAACACCTACGGAAGACGAGATTTGTTCGGACAACCAGAAAAGGTAGGGAGAAATTTTTTCTGAGCTTGGAGTTTTCTCTTCCAATGTCGCTGGTTTTAACTCTGATACCATGCGATTTGGAAGAGAAAATAATAGAACTCGGCTTGATTATTCCCTCAAGCTATTGAGGTTTAAATAGCTAAGTTTACATGTACTAAAAAGAAAGGAAAATCAATACTCATCAATTCTTGATTAAATAATATTCTATCCTAATTACATAATATTCTGTCTTAAATATTTATATATATGCTAGAAGCTTCACAGATTAGAACAAATTAAATTGAAAAACAATATCTGATTGTGTACGTTAGGAGTAGTATGTACTGTATTCAAAGAAAATATCCAAAGTAAACCTACCAAGAGACCCAACCCTTCACGTTTTGAAGAGAACCAAAAACCTTACAACGGGGAAGAGTTGCCTCCCTTCATATTCGTTGTCAACATGTTGTTTTTGGTTTGTGTTGCAATATTTACTTGGAAAAACAAACCAAGGAAAAAAAGGTAAAAATCAGAGGCATGTACTATAATCCACCGTCAACACCCCTAAGCTCAATTAATAATTACCTCTTTTAAGTACTTAGCCTAGACCAATGATATTTTCCAATATTTCTAAACATGATAAAGAAACGTTTCAATTTCAATTCTTAATGTCACACGTTTTGATTGGACAGAGACACCATATGCACTTATTTTCAAGTGTGATCTTTCATGGCTAAAAATGGCAAGGTGAAGTGAAAGAACCATCTTATAACAATATGTTCTTTGTAAAATTATCTGTCTATAACAATCATTTTTAAATACTAATAATAGGTTCAAGAGTTTGACAAATATTTTTTGAACTTTAATTCATTATTAAGAGGCTGAAATCTATGAAACAAGCTACAATTACAAATTTCTTCCATCAATCTTGAAACAATTTAATTTACAAATAATTTTAAAATGTGTCTTAGAGTTTAAATCTTTGTATATTTATTTATGAATTTATTAATACTTAATAATTAGTTTACTTTAATATTTAGTTAGTGAAATATGATTATCTTTTGAGATTTTAAATTTAATAATTTTCCTATTTAACATTAAAATTGAAAAAATATATTATTTAAAAAAATAATATTTGGCTATTACCGTAAAATCATATTGAAACGTTAAATTCTGTTATAGGTGTATAACAACCCGTAGCTATAAATCCAAAAAATATCGGAGCAAAACAAGTCTATAATAGAAAGTTTTGACTGTAACATTATCTAATTAACTGAACTAGATTGATCGTTTTGCAGTTTCAGATAATGTCCAATCACTTAGAGTTCCAAAATTATGCGAAATTTTGAACATTTAAATGATTGCTGCAATTTTCCACATCAATTACTTTGCAACAATTCTTTCTTTCTAAGTTTTGACGGTAACATTATCTAATTAACTTAACTATATTGATCATTTTACAGTTTCAGATAATGTTCCAATCACTTTGAGTTCTAAAATTATGCGATATTTTGAACATTTAAATGATTCCTGCAATTGTCCACATCAATTACTTTGCAACAATTCTTTCTTTTATATACATAAAATTTTCTCATAAATTAAATTCATTACTTCTTTATATAAATAATTGACTGGACATTTATGTGCTAGTGATAACGTGCAACGCTATTTAAAAATGCATAAAGCAAGGTCTTTACAGTGGATCAATGGTTTTTGCTCTGGGATAGATGGCTTCATAGGAGTGGAAATCACTCACATACAATATGCTGATTTACACTTATTCTATGTGGTGCTGAGGAATCGCAATTGAGGCATTTGAAATGATCTTTGGCTTGAAGATAAACCTGGGTGAAAGCTCCATATTTGTTGTCAATGAAGTGCATAACATACGTGTTTTTGGAAACGTCTTGGGTTGTGAAATTGGAGAACTACCCTCAAAATATCTTGGTATGCAATTGGGGGCTAGGTACAAGTCTAAACTTGTGTGGGAAAAATAGAAGAGCGTTGTGAAAAGAAATTAGCTATGTCAAAAGCAATGCCTATCTCTTGAAGGCAGGGTAGTTCTCATAAACAGTATTCTTGACTCCCTCCCTATATTCGTTATGTCACTGTTCCCAATGCCAGCTAGCGTGAGAATGAATCTGGACAGGGTCAGATTTTTTTATGGGGTGTCAACAAAGAAATGAGGTCCTTTCACTTAGTTAAATGGGACAAAGGTGACAATAGATAAAGAAAAGTTGGTGCTTGGTATCAAGAAGTTCAAAATTGCATAACAATAGCTTATTAAGAAGTGGTTGTGGAGGTAAGGAAAAGAAGGGGGCACCTATGGAGGAGATATTTTAGATAAATATGGAGCACAATCTTCTTGGTTCTTTAGTCCAGTAAATTCTTCCCTTGGTTTGGTTCCATGGAAGAATATATCCAGCTGGTGGCCTTTTTTTGCTGTCAACACAAAGATAAGGGTTGGTAATGGAGGAGATACAAGGTTCTGGCTAGATGAATGGATAGGCCATACTCCAGTAATGTCTTAGTTTTAGGACCTCTATGCCTTCACCTAGCATAGTTTGGTTTCAGATTGCTTGAATGGAAGTAACTGCTGTCTTGATTTTCGTTGAAATTGTTTCCCTTGGGAAATTCGTAGAATAGCTACACTTTTGAATGATTTGGAGAGGATGGTTTTGAATGATGAGGTATCTGATACACTCATATGGACTTAGAAGAAAAATGGTGTTTTCTCAACTCTTGTTGTAAGAGTCTCAACAGTGAGGGGCCAACAATACTAGCTGGCCCTGGAAATGGATATAGAAGTCAAAAGTCCCCTACAAGGTTAGATGTTTAATCATTAATGTGGTTAACCACACTTGATGCTTGCCTCACACAAAACAACCTTTAGAAAGAGGTGTATCAATTTGCAGCAGATGCTTCACGTTCAACCATGAGGAGGAACGTACCAGCCACCTTTTTACCAATGTCTAATTGCAAGATAGATCTGGTCGTTTTTATTAAACCTATTCAGAGTCTCTTTTATCATGCCGTTCACAGTGAATGATTTACTGTTGAGCTGAGGTCTTTGAGGGATGTGCAAATCAGTGAGGATGATCTAGAGTACATTGCCAACTTGTTTGTGTTGGATAAATGGAAGGAAAGAAGTGCAAGATGCTTTGAAGACAAAATAGAGGCTATGAAGAAATTAAAGTATACTTGCTTATGGTTTTTTGGTGTAATTTACAGGACATGAAAGATGAAATTAGCATGCTTGACTTTATAGACTCGCTGCAAGAGTAGGATCTATATAGGCGAAGCTTTTTCTTTTTGTTCTGTATAGAAAGGTTTCTTTCTTCGCAATTCCCATTGCACTAAGTGCGAGATTTCTGATTTTAATAGAATTACTACTTTTGGTAAAGTAAGTAAATTGCATTAGAAAGTCATCAATCAGATGCAAGTAAAGAGATATCTACAAGCTTCAGATCATAGCTACATGAAGCTAGAGTAATAAGCAAAAACCTGTAAAACAGTCCAAAACCTATGCTACCTTGGAAACTCTGTTAAATAAGAGTCAAGGAGCTAACAAAATCAAAATTGGAGGGTCACTCAGGAAATTGTATAGAAGTTACTCATAGCCTTTATGCTGATGATACACTGGTGATGTGTGGGGCTGAAAAAGAACAAGTGCTACACTTGAGGGTGCTGGCATTTAAAGCGGTAACTGGATTGAAAATAAACCTGACTAAGAGTTCTATGTTATCTTTGAATGTTGAAAATGATGTGAATGAGTTGACTAATATCATGGGATGCAAAGTTGAAGAGTTTCCTACTAGCTACTTGGGATGACCTTTAGGTGCAAAATTCAAAGATGTATCTGTATGGAATGGAGTGATGAGAAGTGTGAAAAGAAGTTGGCTCCCTGGAAGCAACAATATTTATCTTTTGGGGGCAGATTGACATTGGTAAATAGTGTCCTTGATGGCATCCCAACATATCTAATGTCACTGATTCCTATCCCAGCCAGTGTTAGAGAGGAAAATTGATAAAATCAGAAGGCAATTTTTATGGCAAGACAATGCAGAAAGGAGGAAAATTCACTTAGTTAAATGGAGCATTGTGACAAAACAAAGAAGGAAGGGGGTTTGGGAATTAGAAATCTTAGAGCTCATAATCAAAGCTTGTTATGTAAATGGCTATGGAGGTTAAATGATGGGAGAAAAGCTCCCTGGAAAGAAGTGGTAGATGTGATTTATGGAAGAGAATGCTTTTGGGCTCCTAAAGCATTAAATACTCCATATGGAGTAGTTGTTTGAAGACAGATTTGTAATCTCTGGGAGAAATTTGACAAGTATGTTATTTTAAGGATATGCAATGGGAGAAAGATTAAACTTTGGGAAGATAATTGGGATGGTTATGGTTTGCTGAAAAATCAAATTTCCAATTTGTATAGATTGACCTATAATCCGGAAGTCCTCTCAGCAGATATATTTACGGATTCGGGATGGAACTTCCAGTTCAGAAGGAATCTTTTTGACAGAGAAATGCAAGAAGTTGATTTATATATCCAGAAGATGCAAGGAGTGGTGTTAGTTCCAAATAGAGAAGATAGCCGGACCTGGGAAGCAAGTAAAAAAGGGTTTTTTCACTGTCAGCTCTTTCTATAAAATTCTAAATTCTATTCAGCCGATGGAAGGACAAAAGTGGCTTTGGAGGGTGATCTGGAAGACCATAGTCCCAACAAAAGTTGCCTTCTTTGGTTGACTAGTGACTCATGAAGCATGTATAAAGTTTGAAAATTTGAAGAGAATGGGTTGGAAAATATGCAGCAGATGCTACTTTCGTGAGAAAGCTTGTGAATCTGTGAACCACATATTTGTGCATTGTGAATTTACTTGGCAGGTGTGGGCCACGTTCATAGCTAATTTTGGCATTCATTGGACAAGTCCTATGACATTCAGGAGTGTGTTAGAGTGTTGGGAAGCTGCGTGTCCAGATGAATCGTTGAAGAAGATTTGGAGTGCCATTCCTCTTAGCATTGCTTGGACTATTGGAAAGAAAGAAATAAGAGGTGTTTTGAAGGAAAAAAGAAGCAACTGCAGTATGTGAAATATAGCTGTTTGCACAACGTATACCATTGGAAGGACGGAAATGTTGTTATGAATGTAGATGACATTTGAGAGACACAAATGTCCCAGTGCGGAGGTTGGCTATGGATGGGTTCAGGAGGGGTATTAGACGGGATATGGCGCAGATGCAACTTAATGGGGACATGACCTTAGATAGGGGTTGTGGAGGACATGTATTATGGTAGAACTTTGGTTGACACGAGTATATAAGTCATGTTATACTGTTGAATAACAAGCCTTCCATTTTCTATTTTTATTTGTAGAAAACTTGTATGCTTGGGAGTCCCTGATGATTAAATAAACCAAGATTTTACCATGACTGCAATTTTAGACAGAAAATAAATATGTATTCGAGAAATTCATCCGCAAGAAAAGAAGAAGACTTTCTCATTGCATTTGCTGGCCTATCCAGGTTAGTAAGTAGTTGAGCGTAGTCCAACTTACGCCTACAAACTGGTAGTTGTAGTCTATGTAGCATGGACACGTGAGAGGTGTCCGATAGGACACGGACACGCGAAAACAACAATTTTGAAAAATAGGGGACACGACACGGCAGGGACACGACTGTAAAAATAAATAAAAAAATATTTTTATATATATATAAAATACTAAAATTAATATTTTAAAGCTTCACATTCATAAATAAATTATAAAATTTAATTCAAATTTGTTATATACCAAATAACCAAAATACCAAATTAAAAAGAAATATTCATAACAAATTAACAATCAATTAAATATTCAATACATAATTCATATGAGATAAGACCATAGTCCATAAATTAATACATAAGTATGTCCAAGTATGTACCAAAGTAAACATTTTTTTAAAGAGTACTCATTCAGCCACCTCACCTTCTAGGTCATCATCAACCTCGCCAGGACCGACAAGAATAAAAGATATGTTAGATCATAAAAAAAAATGGAGTCAGAGCGTCCAGTTTCATTTATCTCAATTTCTTTTTGGATCTATTCTATTATGCTGGTCACCACCCATCCCTCATCCATTCGCTACATATCTTACCTTTTCTTTTGGTGGTAACAGAGGTCACTCACATAGAGGAAGGAGTTCAACATTGCAGATATGAAGCTCTTGGAAAAGGGTAACCTCATGCAAGCCCCACTTTCATTAAACATCCTGAAGTGGAAGACGGAGTGAAGCCGACATGGGTTCTCCTCTGAGAACTCAAAGTCTTGAACATGAGTGCGTATAGGAAAGAAGTTGGGGCGGGGCGATTCGTAGCGACTATAAATGCACAGAAAAATCAAGTGCTACTCTTTATGCTTGCAAAACTATACCAAACATCATATTATCTCCTTCAATTCGCAGGTAAGCAATTTAGGGTTTTTACCCTTTTTTTTTCGGGCGTGTCCCCTTTCCTGTGTCCCTGCCGTGTCCAAGCCGTGTCCGACAATTTTTTTTTTTTGGCTGGGCCCACTCGGACACGTGTCCTAGACGTGTCTGAGGCGTTTCGTGTCCGAAACGGTGTCCGACACGGACACCTCACCCTAAATGAGGTGTTCGTGCTTCATAGGTTGTAGTGTTATTATTGTAGGTCTGCTTAGCCTATCATACTAGTAGGCACAATATTGCTTTATAGTCCCATGTCGCTTGATTTCTGCTGCTATGAGTTCTTTAGTGTACTTTGTTTATCTTATTCACCTGCGTTAGTTATATCATGACTTACTCGCTTTTGTTACCATCATTTTCATACTGCTTTAAATTTCATGTCCTGACGTTTCTCTTGCTTTGCTTTGCTTGTGCTTATGCTTTGTCTTGAGCTGAGAGTCTTTCGGAAACAGCCGCTATACCTATCAAGGTAGGGGTAAGGTCTACATACACTCTACCCTCCCCAGATCCCACGTTGTGAGATTTCACTGGGTATGTTGTTGTAATGTAGATGACATGCTAGACATGCTAGACTGCCTAGGCTTCTAATGTAATCTAGCCTGCATTTTCTGTCTTTCACAGTATCATCTTGATACTGTTTATTAATAAAACCTTACCTTATAAAAAAATCCAAAAAGTTATCAACTTGCAGGGGTGTGAAAATGCCAACTGAACAGGCTAACTAAGCATATCCCCTTCAAAGAGCTGGTAGAGGTTGAGATTCCATCAAACATCTAGGGTTTTTCTCCTTCCAAATGCATCAGAAAATGGCTACTGGGATCATACTCCAGATCCTTTTGATGGATTTGTCAACTCTCCAAAATATCCAGCTTTCCAAGGCATTTTAATGGAGAAAGGCATAACCCATTTGAGACCAAACATTGAGAAAAAGAAATGCCAAACAGCAGCAATCACTGGGCAGTGCAAAAAGAGGTGGTTCACGTCTCATTGGTCTGTTGACATAGGTAGCATCTGTTGATAAGGATGATGCCTCTCTTTCTCAGATTATCTTGGGTCAGGCAGACACCTTTTAAAGCTGTCCAGGTGAAACAACTTACTTTTAGAGGCGCCTAGTTCTCCAAACATGCTTCCAAGGCCACTTCTCAAGCAATCCATTTCCAGAACAAGCAATCTTGTAGCATTCTTTCCCTGAAAATTTCCCGTTCTTTGAGCTTCCCCATAGGAGCCTGTCTGGGCCCTCAGCCAGATTGTAATTCTCAAGATCACCTAAAAAATGGAGGTCATTGATTTCCCAGTCATTGAGATTTCTTCTGAAAATGGGGCCCCAATTGTTGCCTTCTCTGTACTGAGCAATGGAGACATCTCTGTTGCTTGCTATTTGGTAAAGCCTTGGGTAAGCAATCTTAAGAGTGGTGTCCCCTAGCCATAAATCTTCCCAAAATTTTATGTGTAGACCATTGCCTGCCTTGAAGAGACTTTCTGGAAGAAATTCTCTTCAAAGCTATTGATGTGTTTCCAGACCCCCACACCACGTGGTTCTCTGTTTCTAATGGAGCTCCAGTGATTCTGGGCACCATATTTGGCTAAAATGACATCTTTCCAGTAGCCAGCTTCAGGTTGACCATATCTCCATAGCCACTTCATCGGCAATTACTACTTGCCATTTTCAAAAAAAAGAATAGGCAGGTGTGTATAATCTATGGGAAGCAACCTAGATTTAGCTTGTTTGCATTCTAGACATTGTCCAAACACTTTTTCAACATCACCTTAAAAAATGTCTCAAGTCTTGGGAACCTTAAATGCCCCATGAATCCACTACAATGTGCCCCTTTTACAAACAATTCCCTCCAAGAAGACATAGATACACACAACTTTCCATCCCTAAATAAGAAACCATCAAACTTATGAAACCTTCTAAACTTCTCAAAATATAATGTTTTTGCCAACAGTCAAGCTCAAAATGTCCTTTTGAAATTCCCCCACTCATTAACAATTCCTCTCCATCTTTATCAAAAAATAAATAAAAAGAACTAACTATTCCTCTCCAATGGCTGATCCCATAGCGTTTACTGATTTTTGAGACCTTTTACTTGTGCCATTTCTATACTAGGATTTGATACATCTTTCCACATAGCTTTATTCTGTGTGGCATTTCCACATAGACTCTTCTTAAACTTTGTCAAATCTTTAATTCCTAGGCCACCTTGTGCCATTGATAGAGCGAGCGTAATCCAATCCAGCAAATGAAATTTTAACTCGTTCCCAATTGCCTTCCTAGGGAAACTTATGTCTCAGTTTAAAAAGTCTCTTGATTATTGAGGTAGGATTTCGTACCCGCTAGCGTTATTTTAAGCAGTTACAATAATTTTTTGGCAGATCTAAGATCATCTTTTTAACATTGCACCAAAGTGAAACTAATAAATTACAATTCCTGTATTCGGGGTTAAAGGTCCCAAAAGTACATCCAACTATCTATACCATATATTCTTTATGTCAAAAGTTCAAATAAAATAGTGAAAAACTCCTAATCTTCCAGTCGTCAAGTATTCGTCTAGCCTGTCTCTCCATATATACACAACGGCACAACGCCGCAACCTTCTGAATGTGCTTCCCCTACAAACATAAGTTCTAGATGCAAATTATATACCCCCAGTTTAAAATGCTTAAAAATAACCATGTTTTTCTTTTTTGTATTCCTGTCAAATATTGTTGTATTTGTGCTTTTCCTTTTTCTATTCTGTAAAGTGAAAACCACGTGTAGTTTTTTTCTCTTTTTGTATATCACAACATTGATCTGATTAACAAATTGAGATATCATTTGTAAAAGCATATGAAAATACGGCCTAAAATATTTTCTGGTAAATTGTAGGATAAGTTGGATATCAAAAGGACACTGGAGGCAGAAGCCAGAAGTTGTCAGTGGATTATATTGTGGCTCGATTGTGATAGAGAAGGAGAAAATATTGCATTTGAAGTGTTGGAAGTATGTAGACAAGCGAATCATAACCTTAATGTGTGGAGAGCTCGTTTCTCTGCCCTAATTGACAGGTTCTGCAAGCTAGTTGACATGTTCTGTTCCATGCTAAATTTTTATATGCCACTCAGGAATTGTCATTTTACTTTCTGAAAAATACTTTTGAGATCACCAGGGAAATTCACCAATCAGTGCAGACCCTTGTTCAGCCAAATCAGTTATTTTCTGATGCTGTAGATGTTCGGCAAGTGAGTTCCGTTGCTCAAGTCATTCGATTTTAAGACAGTGAAAAACTTCTTTAGATCTGAGGCAGCTAAGTAAATTTTGACCATCATCTTCCTGTGGCAATAAAACTGCAGTAACATATTTCAATAATAAAATAAGTACTAACCATTATATGGTCAAGTATGATAGAATGGTCTAATTTGGTTCCCTGGTGTATTTTGCTATTTGAATTTGCAGGAGATAGATCTTCGTATAGGGGCTTCTTTCACAAGATTTCAGACAATGCTTCTGAGAAGTGCATTTGTCCTTGATTTTGCAACAGATGATAGGAATCTTGTCTTAAGCTATGGTCCCTGCCAGGTAACAAATATATACATTTTCAAAAGGTGAATTTTATTTTACGGTCTGAGGCGTAAAATTTTGCATCTTACACCATATTTTTGTGCTGCAGTTCCCTACACTTGGCTTTATTGTGGAGAGGTATTGGGAAATACAAGCACATGAACCTGAAGAGTTTTGGACGATCAACTGTACTCACAACTCGGATGAAGGAACTGCTACCTTTAACTGGATGTAATGTTGACTTGGTTCCATCATAAAATTATTTCTGAAATAGAAGGTCAACGTATCTATAATGATTTTGACTTGGCAGGCGGGGTCATCTGTTTGATTACACATGTGCAGTAACAATTTATGAGATGTGCATCCAGGAACCCACTGCAACAGTGAGCTCCAAAAAGCCAATTCTCATAGCTAAGCCTAATTATTGAGCAGAAATTTGAGGTTGCAAAACTCACTTAATTATGTTGTTTTGGGAAGGTTAACAAAGTTAAACAGCAGGAGAAACTCAAATACCCCCCTCATCCTTTAAGTACAATTGAGCTTGAAAAGCGTGCATCCAGATACTTCCGTATGAGTTCCGAGCAGACAATGAAGGTTAGCATGGCACAAAAGTTTTTCATTAGAATGTATCTTTCGCTCATCTTTATTTATTTTTAGTTTCCTTGTTATGAAAATATTGCAAGTTTTCCCTTTCTTTTCCTCCTTGGTTTCTTTGTAAAATTGAAGTCTGCAATTATTTTAGGTAAACTAAGGTATAAAGTTTACACAATATCACGAATTATATTTAAGATTAACAAAAGATCTTTCTTGATCAATCCTTTTGCATCTTATTTTCCAAGGACAGTTTTGTTGACATACATACCTCTTGAATCCTTTTTTAATTTCAGTCTCCAACTCCAGATGAGTTTGAGGCCTCCAACGCCCTTTTTAAATACTTTTTGTAGCACCCCTATCTCTAAAAGGAAAAGATGATAGCTTTCTTGTGGTATTAATTGCTAACTCATTCCATTTTTGGAAGATTCATTCCTTGTTGAAATAATCAAGCCGCGCTTCCACTCAACTCTTCTTTTCCTTATTTCATCTCTCACATGCTATCGTAGCATTTATGAGATATCAATCATTGTGCATTTACTTGTGTCCTCTGGAAGAAGAGAAATCATGGCCATGTAACATTTCTAGCGACCGTCGGAGGCTGCCCTACATTTCAAAGGCTTTACACATAAGCCAACGCCACATACAAGAACCCAGAATGAAGCAAAACCTCATCGGAGTTTATAAGCGCCTCCATTCACCGAGAAAGAGCTCTGATCTTTCCGGCAAAGATCTGTCCACACACCAACGCATGTGACATTTTTCGGTAACTTTACAAGGTCCATTTTTTCCGCGGGACTCGCCTACTCATCGCGAGTCCAATCATCCAGTTTTCGCTGTGTTTCAAGCACTAATCTAGATTTCCAGCGAGTCCAGTTTAGTTGTCCGGCCATATCTTCCTTTTCAGCCACTTTTTCTACAGGATCTCCAACATTAGGGGGTCTCCTGGTGCTACTATATCTCTCCTTGCACTTCTAAGAATTTTCAGTTTGTTTTCCGGCAAGTTTAACTTTCCCATGACATTTTCCAGCAAGTTTGTCATTTACCAACCGTCTTTTTTGGGTAAGGTAAATTATTGTTAACAATAGGGAACCCTGCATATCAAAAAGAAGAAACCTACGCCAAAATATGGTTCTTAATGAAGACACTTATCATCTAAAAAAATAGGTGCCTCAAAGGTACACCAAAAAGAAACTAAATACAAAAGACTATTTTGCAACTTTACAAAGTCTTGTTCAACCCCTTCAAAGCCCTCCTATTTCACTCTTTCCATATGATCCACATAATTGCTAAAGGAGCACCATTCCAAGCCCTTGGATTTCTATTCCCCTTCCTATAGGCCCAACTTTGTAATACCTCTTTCAATGTTCCTGACATCATCCACGCAATTCAAACCAATTAAAAACCACCATCCACGATAGCCATTGGACAATGCAACAAGAGATGATCAAAATCTTAAGCGATATCTTTGCACATGAAGCACTAACCACGTAGATGGAGGACTAAGAATGCCCCACTTCTCTGCAGTTGTGGGCTAACAAACAACAACATACCAAATGAAACCCCACAAAGTGGGGTCTAAGGAGGGTAGAGAGATCTTACCCCTACCTTGGGAGGTTGTGGGCTTTGGAGGAATATTTTAAAACGGTGGAAAGAGTTCAACGAGAATACTTCTTTTCGAGTGGGTTAGGGTAGTAGGGTTAGTTTTTGTGGTCATAGGTGGTGTGGAAACAATATTTGAGACTCACTTTGCCTAACATTTATAAGACTTTCCAAAAGAGAATATCGATTTACACTTAAAGGGGTTTATAAGGGGAGAAAGTGTTTTGGGATTTGAGGTTTAGGAGAAATTTGCAAGTCTGGGAAGTTGGAGAATTTCAAAATTTGGTTGGTTTGCTCAACCAACAAAATTTACTATGGGTTGTCAAGATGTTTGCCGAGGGTCTAGTGGAAACAACCTCTCTACCCTCAAGGTAGGGGTAAGGTCTGCGTACGCTCTACCTTCCCATACTCGTTGTTGGGTTGTCAGGATGCTTGGAAATGGGAAACGACGCCTTTCCCGTTAAGTCCTATTATGTGAAGCTTTTGGCGAGAGTGGAGATTGCTTTTCCACATACCTCAATATGTATTCCTAGAGCACTGAGAAAGGTGTGCTTCTTCACTTGGTTAGCTACAAAGAAGTGATCTTAACAGCGGAGAACTTGAGGAAGAGGAAAATTACTTGTGTTAGTTGGTGCTTCATGTGCAAAGAATCAGAGAAGATGTAGATCACCTACTCTTACATTGTCAGATAGCATCTTATTTATGGGGGGAGTTGATGAGATGGTTTGGTTTCGAGTGGTAATGCCGAGAACTGTGAAAGAAACTATGTTTAGCTGGGCTCGTAGAAGACGGAGGAGGAAATACAAGGCATGTGAAGTTGCCCCTTTAGCATTAATTAATGTGGACCATATGAAGAGAGGAATATGAGAGCTTTTGATGGAATAGAGATTTTTTTTTTACAGTTGGGAAATAGCCTCTTTTCCCCTATTTCTTTTTGGTGCACCCATGAGGTTACTTTTTGTATAGCTGATTGGGTGACTTTCGTAAAAAATCATGCATTCTTAGGATTCTCTACGTTTTGGTACTTCTTGTATACAAGCTAATTAATGCCCTTTTTGTTAATAATATTCTGATTTCATAAAAAAGGTGATCCTCTTCCTTAACTTTTATGTTGTCAAATCGCTGGTCGCTACCAATCACCTGATGAAACAACCTTCCTAGGTGCCATGGGAACCCAAATAGATCAATATGGAAATATAAAATCCTCTCTCCCTAATAATCTCATAATAATATTTGACAGTAATTTAAAACTTGTCACTCTTTCTGGATAAAACAAGATATGACAATGGACAAGCCATCCCTACTCTTGCTATCTTCATTTGTCGTGTGCAACATGTGGTGTGTTTTGCCTATAACCAAATTATGAAAGTCTCCCATCTCCCAATGCTGTAGGTTCCTCCTAAATATGAAGTCCCAGTCAGAGATTTGAAGATGACGGGGGCACCAACAAAGGCAGATGCACGTTAACTGAAGAGATGTCACATAACACTGCCTTGTCTTAAATTGTATTAAATACACCCATAGAACCGATATACTAACATATAAATACTAATTAAATGGTACATCTGGATGAAATTTATTCCGCTGACTGGTGGTTTGGGCACACTTTCGTGCGATAGGTTGCTTGTTCAAAACTCGCCACATCTTTTATTATGCATTTTTTCTATTGTCAACTAGAAACGAAAATGCCAAATAAAAATATGTTGCAGGAGAGAATCGAACTCGGGTTGCGTGTCCGAGATCAATGTCCTGAGGGCACACTGACCAAATAAGCCAGCCCGACTGATATGCTAGAGGGATCCTTTTAAATATATGATAGATATTCACGGTATCTACACATGTATACAAAGTTTTTCGGAAGTTAACGGGGGCACATGCCTCCTCTCCTAATACGATAGGTCCGCCCCTGGTCCTAATGAACCCCACCCTCATTAATCAGACAAATCTGTTGGATTGTCGACTTTCTTTGATACGACACTCTGTTTATTCTGGAAAAAACTTCCCTCAACTCGTTTTCTTCACACCATTTATGCTCTCAAAAACTAACCCTGCTTCCGTCCCCAACTCTAATGAAATATTTCCACAAAATTGTTCTCAACACTTCATAATATCCCTCCATAGGCCAGACCCAAACTCGCTTTCTTCACACCATTTATGCTCCCAAAAACTAACCCTGCTTCCGTCCCCTACCCTGATGAAATATTTCCACAAAATTGTTCTCAACACTTCATAATACCCCTCCATAGGCCGGACCCAAACTCGCTTTCTTCATACCATTTATGCTCCCAAAAACTAACCCTACGCCCAACCCTAATGAAATATTTCCACAAAATTATTCCCAACACTTCATAATACCCCTCCATAGGCCGGAGTCGGACACAAACAAAACTATGATGTTTTTGGACCTCCATCCCCTTTCAATGATACAACACTTCTCAGCTACCACTCCCCTCTATAGAACATTATTCTCTTCCATCCTTAACCTCTAAATCCATCTCCCTAACAAAGCTCTATTGAAAACCTTGAGATCTATCACTCCAAGTCCGCCCCATTCATTCGGCAAAGTGACTACTCTCCAATGCACTAAGTGGAACTTTATTATGCCCTTCGTTATAGCCCATGGAAATTTCTTTGTAGTCTTTCCAATCTTTCCGTCATGGTACCAGGAGCATGGAAAAGTGGACATGAAATACGTAGGGGTGCTAGCCAACATGCTTTTTATTAAAACTTCTTTCCCTTATTTTGACAAGTACCTCTTTCGTGATTGTGCTAACCGCTTCTCTACTCTCTTCATTACTGGATTCCACACGGCAATATCCTTCTTTAAAGCACCCAATGGATACTCAAATATGTAGTAAGTAAAGCACCCACCTTACAACAATCACCTGTGCACTCTCTTCATGATATCCACTCGACCTACTGGAATGATCTCACATTTTCTGAGGATAACCTTGAGTCTTGAGACAACCCGTAACCAAATGAGAATCTGCCTCAAGTATGTAATGTGGGAAATCTCTGCATCACAAAAGACCAAAGCGTCATATGCAAATAAAAGATTTGTGACCATCACATTGCTATATCCTTTAAATGATGCAGAGAAGCCCCTCAAGAGGCATCCAGCGACCGCCCTGGATTCTTTCTTTTATTGTTTCCTCCATAATTTGGATATTTTCCTCAAGAGTAATGTATTTTTGTCCAGAATTTCTAGTGCATCAGAACTATGCAATCACATTTTACTAGGATGTCAAAGGGGCAAGTTGAGGGGGAATCAAAGTATGTTGAGTCAATAATTGATTCATAACCCAACATTCCCAAATTTTACTTAGATCAAGATGGGCGATGTCGATTTGACTAAACTATGGGTTATAGCCGAACCTTCTGAAATCAAACAAATTTCTCCATTGATTTGTTTGTTTTTAGTACTAACGTATTTAATTACCAAACCGATTTTTAGGACGAGTGGAAGTGTAAAGAGAGAAATATCGATAACAAATTAAATAAAATTTCCTTTTCTATGTGTTGTCAATTTGGACACAACAACCCAAAGCTCATGCAAAAGCACTCTATCTAAAAATTGGTTTCCGAGACCTCTTGAAGCACTCCAAGCTTTTAATGTTGAGAATGAAGCCTCAAGCTCTTGAGTGACAGTCGTGGTTATATCAGTGCGTCACATGAACCGGAATAGGATTGTTGTTGCTTATCTTATTCCAGAATCTTCTTTCTAGGCCAGAGAGTTGATTGTTCTGGTGCAGAGGCAGATCCAGGATTTAAACTTATGGGTTCAACCTTTTAAGTTTTTTAGTATTGAACCCATTGTATTTAAAAGTTATGGGTTCATGTCTACGATTTATTGCAAATTTAATAAATTTTTACTCATAACTTTATGCTCCGCGTCAAAAGTTAGGGGTTCAATTGAACTTCCACATATAATGTTATATACGCCCCTGTTCTGGTAGTCAGGAGTATGACATTATTTGCTTCATTGATGAGGGCACTTTACTATTGCTGCTGAATATGTTTTATTGCAGAACATGCTTAGCCAGGATTGTATTGATTAACTTCCTCTATTCCTTTCGAGTTTTTGATAGGTGGCAGAAGATTTATATCAAAATGGTTTTATCAGTTATCCTCGCACAGAAACTGATCGCTTCTCGGAGAAGACTGACTTGCGGGTGCGTTAACTATTTCATTTTTGATAAGCTAAGAATAAGTCATGTTGTATTTCTTCAAGCTGTGCCACTGGTTAAATCATTATGATAAGTATGTGAACGGGCAAGAGCTTATGAAAAAGCATCACTGCCCATTTCACTTTTTACACATGCAATGATGCCCTTTTATCTCCAATAAACCAAGCTTCCCACATAAACTCCAAAATATACAGTATGCTGTTGCTGCACGAGTTAAACTAACCCCTTACTCTTTGTGAACAATCAATGTGTGTCAACCTAAATGGGAAAGAGGAAGTTTTACCAGAGATACGCAGGTGGAAGGTTGCTGAAAGGAAATGTACTTCTACTGATGTTATTGAAGCTTAGGTTCTTCTTCTCTCGGTCCCATTATTCGATTTAAAAAATAGAACTGGCTGATCCAAACTGCTCTTTGTTTGGTTAATAATTTTGAAGGTTTTTCGTACTTTCTAAAATTTTGATTATTAGTCACAGTTTGTTGGTTGAAGGGGAGCCTTACCAGTTGCTGCCATATGACCAGGAGGTCATGGGTTTAAGCCGTGTAAACAACCTCTTGCAGAAATGTGAGGTAAGACTGCGTACAATAGACCCTTGTGGTCCGGCCCTTCCCCGGACCCCGCGCATAGCGGGAGCTTAGTGCACCGGGCTGCCCTTTTAGTCACAGTTTGTTTGAAAAGAATACTGGTCGAACACACTGAGTTTATTCTAATGGATAAAGTCAAGTTATTTTCTACATGTGATATGTAAATAATGTGATGTAGTAAACAATCAGTTGGGCTGGTTAGAGATTACATGGAGAGTTAGTAATTACTATCTCAAATTTTATCGCCCAAGAAGTGTAAGTGAGGGAGGAAAAACGAACACACATTATGAAGTCGAAAAGATTTAGGCCAAAACAGAATGCTCGATATTAAAAACTGAACTGCAAAAGACTGAGTTCAATCAATCTTCCCAATTTGGTCATAGATTTGTGCTTTCAAGAGCCAAAGGGTGTGGCCTGGTGGTTAATGAAGTGAGTTGCGAACCATGAGATATCACGTTCAGTTCCCAACTGAGGCAAAAACACTAGGTGATTTCTTCCCATTTGTCCAAGCCTTAATTGACAAAAATACCCGGTACCCCGTGGAATTAGTCGAGGACACAAGCTGGCCCGGATACTACAGTTATTAAAAAAATCTAAAATATTTTGCCAATTTGGATTAACCTGAACCTGCTGAACAAGCTATGCGCCCGAACCAATACTTGCACTTGCAACAAGTCTGAAAAAAAGGGTTGAAAATTCTATTATTCAAAGAATTGTGTGAAAGATGAAGTTAACATTATTTTATTTGACAAACTTAATATTGCCGCTGTTTTAAGAAGAATGGCAGGGATCTGAGTCGAGGGCTAACATATCTAATTAGTAAAATTACATATCTAGGACTTTATAAAAAAACTAATATCCATAGACTAGATTCAAATTTTGCCCCTATCATCTGCGATTGTCTTAAATCTACCCTCCGTTAACCTATCAGCTCATTTATGCCCTTATCATGAACGATTCTCCAAGGTAGTCTAGTCAGGCTGAAAGGGATCTAATGTTGGTGATTTACGGCGGACACATTTTTGACACCCAACCTTTCATCATCATTACCACCACTACCATCACCATTTTCTCTCCGCCAGACCACCATTACCACCACTACTATCACCATTTTCTCTCCCTTCCATCACCACCTTTTCTTCCTCAATAGACTCCACACATATTCCACTCAGTACACACACTAACACACTATACAAATCCTCTTACCATGAAAGACCTCGATGTTAACACAATCCCTGTCAGCCACTCTCCACGGGAAGATCACTGCACCACCTTCATCGCCATTGTCACCCCAAAATCCCTGTGACACCTTTCATTTTTCTAGCCTTTTTGAACCTGTTTCCACCACAAACCACCATCTTTTTCCGCCCCCCTCAACCTTTCATCATCATCCTCTCTAAAATCACCATAGCTGCCCCAACTCCATTTCTTTCTATCACACCTAAACATCAACAACTACTCATCTTTTTTCCTAGATGCCTTCTCTATTGAAACCCACCACAGATGCGGTTTTGTTGGTTTTTCCATTTTCAGCAAGGGGGTGGGTTTTGATGTGGGTCAGATTCTTGTGTCAACTGATATGGGCTTTGTGGCTATGGATATTTTTCCAATTGAGTGGCTTAATTAGTTCTAGATTGAACATTTAGGGCTGTTTTTTATTAATATTTGGTGGGTTTCTTTTTGGGCTATAGTGGCGGCCGTTCATTATGGAGGTACTGGTTCCTGAGTGGCTTTGGAGTGGTGGACTGATCCCTTTTTGTGGTTTTGGCGGTGGGGTGAAAGAGTTGGGGGTGTTGCTGTATCTTTAAGAGGGTGGCAGGAAAATGTTTCTTAGCTGGTGGTAGTGGTTTATCTATACCCCGGGAACAATTAAAAAGGTCCAAATATACCCTTATGTGGCTTCTACCGTGTCAATTAGGTCAGTTCAATTTTTCCACGGTGTAAAACCGTTAGTGGGAGGGGGGCATAATTGAGACGATTTTAACAGTGCGAGGCAATCTGAGTCAATAGGTTAACGGAGGGTATATTTTAAGACAAATCACAAATATTTGGGGTATTTTTTGCACCTTTCCCTAGCTAAAACTATTTAACATAGTTCCAAGAAAATGTAGTCAAAGAACACTCCATAAATAATAATAATAATAGTGCCTTTCCTTTTTCGTGGAGGAAGTACTTGTAGAGGATAAATTAGTCCCATGCCCCCTTTCCAGTCTAGGATAATAAAATAACATATAGGGGTTTCCTTAAAAAATTAATTTTTCTCCAATGCTGTAATAAAGAAGCATTTGATCTTTTGAAAAAGCTACCTTGTAAAATAGACATAATTTACTAAAAATGAATCGTTTGGCAAAAAGATTATTCCATTATTTCAACTTCAACTTGAAATATTATCTGCAAATGAATGTTTGTTTTACAATTTAGTCCTCTGTTTCAAATTCAACTTGGAATATAGAATTTGAAGTTGAAAAATTGGTTTGAGGAGCATTTCAAATGAAATAATGGTTCACTGACAAAACTTAAAGTTTTTACTAGTGAAATTTATGTCAAAATAGAAGTCCAACTTTCAAATACTCATTTTCAACTTCAACCAAATATTACCCAAACTCTTACTAGATAGTTAAATTAGGACAATTGGTAGAGTTTAAGTGGAGGAAGAACACCTAAACTTTTTAATAGCTCTTATTGAAGTGTGTGATCATCTCATTTAAAAGCTTAAGTTGGTTAGAGAGCACACTTTAATTATTTACTTATATTATGTCTCAACACTCACCTTCACTTGTGGCCCTGATTCTTTTGTATGGGCAAAGACGTGGAATATGTTATTTTGAGTTTCAGGCGGCGGTAAGATTTGAACCCTGGGCCTCTTGCGTGCTCTGTTACTATATTGAATTGTGTGACCATCTCATCTAAAAGCTTAAGTTGTTAGAGAGCACAATTTTAATTATTTAATTATATTTTATCTCAACAACTCACAAAATCCAAAAGCAAATTTAGTGCAGCTTAGTGGTAAGAGCAAAATTTGTGATGTATGGTAGGCGCATGACACGGGTTTGAACCCTGCAACAGATTCCATTTGGATTCGTAGAGCACTGAGGTGTGTTTCTTTGCGTGGTTGGCGGCAAGGGGTGTGATCTTAACAACGGAAAATCTAAGAAAGAAAAGAATCACCTTAAGTTGGTGCTTTATGTGCAAGAGTTCAGGCGAAAATGTAGATCACCTTCTATTGCATTGCAAAGGGGCTAATAAGTTATGAGCTCTTAATTTGTTTGGGACACAATGGGTCATGCCAGACACAATGAAGGAGACTTTGCAAAGCTGGACTCATAGGATGGGGAAGAGAAGACTAAGGGAATGGAGTGTTGCCCCTTAGCAGTCATATATGGGTTATTTGGAAAGGGAGAAATCGGAGGGCTTTTGAAGGAGTGGAACAAGATTTTGTAAAAATGCAAAGTAGTATGTTGTCTCTAGTTTCGTTTTGGTGTACTTATGAGGTCCCGATTTGTATAGAGGATTGGATCTCTTTTGTTGAGAACCATATTTCGGTGTAGGTTCTCTCTTTTGGTATACGCATTGTACACGAAATTCCCACAATTTTCAATAAAATTATTTACCTTATCGAAAAAACAAAAAAAGGTAGAGAGGTGGACACATTATCCATCGAGTTTCAAACTGTGCACGCCCTCAGTGATTTCTCACTTATACAACAACATACCCAGTGAAATCCCACAAGATTTACTACTACTTTGGATTAGAAAACAATTTTCTTTTGTTTGATTCTGCATTAAATTTTGTATCAGGAAGTGTTCAGATTTTGTTATGAGAGTAATGTTTCTGGATTGTGCTGAGAATTCTTTTTGGGGCACCAAACAAAACTGTTTACACATTTTTTGTTTTTAAAATCAAAACAATTTTTGTTCCAACATACTAGTGTTTTTCAAGACATTCAGGCCCAAAATATGAACTGGTCTTTTAGAGAGGGGCAAGTACTAAGGTACTTGTGCTCTTAAATCTTAAGCTTAATAACTCCCACAAACAACTTGTAACATATAAGGAAAAGTATACTCAAAAGTCATAACAATTAACAGGTTAGTCAAGCCGTAATGACCTTATTGCATGTATACATGCCATCGCAGACCGAAGAAAAAGATAGCTCAGAAAATTAAGGAAACAGGTAGGAAAATGCTCTTATTATCTTAACTTTAAATCACTGGTAACAATTCAGCAGAGAAACTTCTTCAACAACTAAAAGGTGGAATTTAGTTGTGTCAGTTAACTATGATGCTGATGCTGCTTTAATGTGACCAGAATGCTGATGCTACTTAAGTTCTCTGAACTGTTTTGACTGACTCTGTTGATTCATAGAGTACACTATTTTTGGTATCATTAATTACAGTACTCAGTTGATTACTTTGTGTAACCAGACAATGGTGCAAGAGCAAGAAGGTCATCCTGTATGGGGCTCATATGCGCAGCGCCTACTAGACCCTCAATCAGGACTTTGGAGAAACCCTAGTGGAGGTGGGCATGATGACAAAGCCCACCCTCCTATTCATCCAACTAAGTTTTCTGCTGGGGAATCTAGATGGAGCCAGGATCACCATGTTAGTACCCGATCTGACACTATTCTTAGTTGGTGGCAACTTATGCAGGAGTTGCATTGTGACTTCCCTTGTGACCTATGTTGAACTCCTTTCTACTACTGACATTTGTTCTGTGTGTGCAGAGAGTGTACGAGTTGGTTGTTCGCCATTTTTTGGCCTGTGTTTCTCAACCTGCTGTTGGGGCTGAAACTATAGTTGAGATTGATATTGCTGGTGAATCCTTTTCTGCATGTGGGAGAGTGATACTTGCCGTAAGTTTCCAATACTAGTTTCTTTGTATGCAATCTGTCTGGCTGATGGCACATGCTTTGGCAGTGTGCTGCCTTTTTTTTCGTATACACTTTTACCGATAATGAAGGAAGAAGAGAAGTCTAACTGCTAGATTGTATATTTTGTTTATTTCATCTTTGAATGTTCTTCTTTTCATTCTATTTTTAGCCTATTCTCTTTTCATAATATTTTCTGTTTACTTAAACTGGACGAATTTGTACTTTAGGATTGATTTGCTACATCTATTTAGAACCAATACCTGGAGGATGTTAATATTTGTTCTTCTTTCTGAAATTTGTTTCAAACTCTAACTCAATCATGCAGTTTCTTCACTTTAAACAAGAAACATGCAGAGGACTAGTGCAACTGCAACTGCAATCTGAAATTGGCTATTTGTAACAAATTATCATTTTTCTTCTTGTATTCACAGAAAAACTACCTTGATGTGTACCGATTTGAATCATGGGGAGGTTCAGTGATCCCAACATACAATTTTGGTCAACAGGTTGGTTCATACTCTTTGTTTCTATTAAAAAACCAATGAATTATTCTATTTATGACGTTGCAATTATGCAATGGTGAGGCTAAACATGCACTTTTGAGGAATTTCTCTGTAGCATTTTGGTATCATCTGTCCTATGACAAGCTTAATTATTTCAAGCCATTTGTACGTGAATTCTAGAAAAATTCTATTTTATGACTGCAAATTAAAGAATGAACCTATTGCTTGTGGGGTTGACAGCTGAATTGACACGTAATCTTGATGTGCCCTTTTGTATTCTGACTTGATTCACGATACTCTTAAGATGTATGCATTTTTTTCGCACTATTCTTTCCTTTATTACTTCTGGCAGTGGCAGTGGTAGGTGGCTAGTTTTGACAAAATTTCCTAAAACAATTCCTTCCTTCCTAGTTTCCCCTTCTTGATCCCCATATCACCCCTTCTTTTTCTCCAAGGGTATCAGTAACAATGGAAGTGGGGCTGTTATGAAGGCCAGTTTAGGAAGCCATCAAAACTGGGAAAGCTAATTCAGAATAAGAGAGCTTGTTCCGTCCAGCTACTGTCATAGTCTTTTGTTCTGGTTACATCTTTTCGATGCACTTTTCTTGGTTTTTACTGTGCCCCTCTACAAAGGTAGGGAAATTTGAACATCAATCCTTCCATTTGAATCTATCTGCAGTTATCTCCTAGCTGCCTTAAGATGAAATTGCTAGCTAGTTTATGCAGCAAAACCAAATTTGATATCAATATTTTTACATTCGAGCAGTTAGTGTTGACTGAGCAAGTTGGTAGAGTTCTAGTTGAATATGCCAGGACTTGAAGAGGGGAGAGTTCAATAAGTCATCTGATTCAGCGGCTCAGTGCTCAACTTTGAGTTGACTGAGGTTGGCCGCTGAAGTTGCAGTGTTACCAAGAGGCCAAAAGGTAGCTCAAGGGGGATAGATAGATGATAGAGGGGGAATAGTGGGAAAAGATGAAAGTGGAGGCAGTGGTGGGGGCTAGCGAAGGGCCTGTCAGTAGTTCCGATGATTGGTGATTTTGTTGGCAAAACAGGGTATGACCCGGTACAAAATAATTATACAAGAGCATGCATCACTTATTGGGGGGGGGGGGGGGGATTGCCTATACAAATTACATGTGCTGAAAAAGAGTAGAAACAATTCAATCAGCCTGTCCTGCTGGAGCTTGTCTGTTTCTTTTTATTTTGGAATTTTCTCTTTTAATTCCCATCTTACCGCTCAAAAGTCAGTTACATCATGTGCATGATATTGACAATAAAATTCTTTTCATCTTTCTTTTAGTTGAGTGAGGAACCATTTTAGGTCAATTATTTTTAGTTTAAGATGCAGCAACAGTTTGAAGACCTATGTGAAACTTGCAGCTTTAGCTTGAACCATGGGACTAATTCTGTATATTACAAGTCCAGGCCACAATTGATAGTTTTTGAGTTTTTGAGTATGGTGGACCATTTAGCTTTCCTTTGTGTAAGCAAAAGATGCACTTTCTGATTTGCCGAATGGCCTCTAATTCACATTGTTCATTTCATCTTCTTGTTTTTCTGTTAGGGCCTCATCTTTACCTTTAGTAGACTAATGATGTCCACAAAAAACCTTCATTTGAGAATGTGATATGGTCACTGCAATATACTAACACAACTAGGAGCGTTGGTGTAAGCGTGAGAGTTTAGTGTATGCGAATCTACTTTCCTAATGTAATTTCCCAATAAGGTTTTGGTTTTTAATTAACAATTTAATTATGATTAAGATAACTAAAATATTCTCTGGTGAGGAATTTAAACAAACACTATTTAATAAAGAGTAATAACAATTACGAGATAGGAACTAGGATTGATTTGATAACTAGTGTTATGGCATCAATATCAGAAGTACCTACTTAATATTTCCTATTAAGTTTTTTGATACCATGGTGTCGGGGCCAACTTGTGTGCACCTTGATTCCCTGGGGTACCCACTACCTCCCACTAGCACAGGTACCGGTAACTATGTCCACCAAGGCTTGGACAGATTTGAAGAAATCACATAATGGGTACCCGCTACCTCCCACCTTGATTCGTATTAATGTTTTCTGCCTCCACTAGTTCAGGGTGGGTGAAATGGAGGCTCGCATCTGGAGTCTTGTGCGACAAAAAGCTGCCACCAAAACTTAGGAAAGTTTTATAGGGTGGTAGTTAGACCGACTATGTTGTATGAGGCGGAGTGTTGGTCAGTCAAGACGTTGCACATCCAAAAGATGAGTGGTGGAGATGAAGATGCTGAGATAGATGTGTGGGCATACAAGGAGGGATATGATTAGAAATGATGATATCCGGGACAGAGTGGGAGTGGTCTCGGTGGTAGATAAGATGCGGGAAGCGAGGTTGAGATGGTTTGGACATGCGCAGAGGAAAGATACAAATGCCCCAGTGCGGAGGTGTGAGAAGTTGGCTATGGACGGGTTCAGAAAGGGTAGAGGTAGGTCGAAGAAGTATTGGGGAGAGGTGATTAGACGAGATATGACGCAAATACAACTTATTGAGGACATAACCTTATGGAGGACACAAATTAGGGTAGAAAGGTAGTAGGTAGTCGAGCGTAGTCCTACTTACACTTGCATATCGGTAGTTGTAGTGTTAGTATTGTAGGCCTTCTTAGCCTATCATACTAATAGGCGCAATATTGCTTTGTAGTCCCCTGTAGTTTGATTTATGCTGCGGTGTCCTTTAGTGTACTTTGTGTAGCTTATTTACCTGCACTAGTTACTGCTTACTTTTTCGGAATGCGCTATCATGTATTATTTGCTTTTGATACCAGCATTTTCATAATGCTTTAAATTTTTTCTGATCGGGTCTGACCGTTTCTCTTGCTTTGGTGTTGCTTTGCTTGTGCCATGTCTTGACCCGAGAGTCTCTCGGAAACAACCGCTCTACCTACCAAGGTAGAGGTAAGGTCTGTGTACACTCTACCCTCCCAGACCCACGGAGTGGAATTTCACTGGGTATGTTGTTGTTTTTGCCTCTACTGGGATTTGAGTCTTAGACCTCATGATTCTCAACTCACTTCATTGACTACTAGGCCACACTCTTGTGTGCTTAATATTTCCCAATACTTAAAAAACTTTTAACCACCAGTTTGACTTTTCCAAGGCAATCGGGGTTTAATAAATAGCAATTGATATATGCCCAACGAAGAATCTCCCTATCCCTAATTTGGTTCTATTAAATATATTAGATTAATCCCTTAATCAACACAATTCCTTGTTAATTACCTATTACCAAACTAAGTTCTACTTTCCCAAGTAACTGTGGCAACTATTTCTAAATCCTTCAGGTGCTTGATCAATGAAACAGTTGGCTCCAACTGTTGAGACCAGTTGAGCTCCAAATTTCCATTTCTTCTCTTCCAATATGTTTGCCCAATTTCTAATTTCATCTAAAAAATATATGTTTTTCCCAAATGTGCAGATTCTTGCAGTATTTGATGCTTTTCATCCTTTTTGCTTTCTTTAAGTTCATCAACCTGAAAATGCACCAATCCAGCACACCTTTAGCTATTAATTTTCATTTAAAGGGGCTTGAATCTATTAACACATGATAAGTGTTTAAAGTCCCAACTTAGCTTCAATAGCTAAAACTTTCTTACCTGTATGTTGAAAAAGTTTTTAAGATGTTTACTATTATGAAGCTGTGGGAAGGACCCCCAAACTATTTTATCTGGGGATTGACTACCTATTATTGTCTTATTGATGTTGTAGCTTGCTGAATTTTGTCTTTAACTTTTGGTATAGCTCTTTTAAGGGAATAGTCTATAGAGCTGGAATACTAGAATGAATTGTTCTCATCTTTCTAAATAATTACCTTTTTCTACGTTTCATGTTCTTTTTTTTTTTGAAACTGGTACCTATTGTGTACACACACACACATAGTGGCAAAACAGTACATGTGTTGTACAGAAACCACATTTACCATTTGTACTCCAGAAGCTACACTGATCTGCCTCTATATTGAGTCTAGAACATCAATAATGGTATCAGTGTCATCTGAGCATATCTGTTACACCAAAAACATAATAGCAAAAGGCAATTCAATTTGATCTTCTGCATACTATTCTCTATATTTTCAAAACATCTTGAATTCCTCTCCTTCCAAATTGTCCACCAGATGCAAGCAGGGAAAATTCTCCATCTACTTCTTTTCTTTGCCATTGATCCTGTATGTTTCATATTCTCATTTGAGTATATATAGTGATTCCTAAATTTTTTGGCGTTACAGCTCACAGTAGGCATGGGATCTCATTGTTTGCCACATATTCTGCCAATCTATTTCTACCTTCATCATAATGCTTGATAGTTCAACCAGTTGAAGCAACCAAAAGCCTCATGGTGAATAATGATGGTCAAGTAGGCATGACATATGCTGAGTGTGCAATGAATATCTGCTGAATGCATTGATTTACTTTAGTTCTTGATATGACGGCCGTGTAGCTCTTCCTTTTCTTCTGGACATATAACTAGAGATCTTGAGTGGCAATTGAATTATTCTTGGCTATATGAATCATGTCCTTTTCTCTTTAATTTCATTTTGATCTATATAAAGCACTTCCTGGTTTCTGATAGTGCTACAGCTCCCAGTAGGCATAGCATCTAAGAAATTTTGTTATATACTGACAATCCATTTCTGCCTGCATTGTAATGCTTGACTTCTTTTTTTTGAAACTGGTAACTTCTTGTAACACTTTATATTTCTTGATAAAGGGGGTCATATTTGCAAATACAACCTTCCATGTTGAGAGATCATATTAGAAATTCTACCCACTTGCATCAAATAATAAACATGTAAAGAAATGAGTTATTCAGTTTTATAGATTATCTTCCGTTGTCTTCCTGCAAGATGCTTGAACATATACCTGTTTACTGTTGTAAACTGCAGTTTGCACCAACAACTTTGACCCTTGATTCAGGAGTTACAAGACCTCCTCCCCTTTTAAGTGAGGCTGATCTATTGGGTTGTATGGACAAGGTATGGGTTCGGTGATGCTAGTTTGTTTTTTCAAAACAGTGTTAACCATATTTTTCGTGATAAACAGTGTCTTTTCATGTGTCTGACCTTCAGTTTTATAGGTTTTCCCAGATAATGATCACATGGATTTTCATTTATTTCCTTATTGTTTTTTCTAATAGGCTGGTATTGGTACAGATGCAACAATGCACGATCATATAAAGAAACTACTTGATCGATATTATGCAATTAAGGACTCGAACACTCGGTTCTCGCCAACTAAACTAGTAATATCCTTACTCAGCCAGATTATTTATTATTTTATGCGTATTTCTTATTTTTCTTTATTACTGAAGGGGAAATGCATGTTACCCCTTCAGTATTTTCTTGAAGTACTTTGCTCTTCCTTTTATGAGAGCTTGTATACAAGTGCTAGTGGAAGTAGATGACATTTTAGTGTCCATAGAAAGAGAGGAAGTGTCAAATTAAGATATTCATCTTTCTCATTCAGCAGCAATCATGTATTCAGTGCATGTCTCTGTGTTCCTACTTTTACTGGTAAATGTGTCTCGTGGACACCCCTCCCTAAATTGCTCCGGTAAAGAAATGATCAACCTCTTACTGGTTTTGCATTAGAGGTTTGAATTACATGATGCAGGTGCCTTTTCGGTACAATATGGCATACAACGGCATTATTCTATGCCTGAATGAATTACATAGTAGCATGCAGTACAAAGCATAACTGGAGTCTCACTAACTATATTCATGCACTTGTCACCATCCAAGTTTTATTAGTATACGTTTAATTGAAAGTTCCTTATTTTTTTATAACCGTGGTGTCTGGGCCAGCTTGCGTGCCTCAACTAATTCCACGGGGTACCTGCTCCCACCAGCACAAAATCAAGTCCATCAAGGCTTGGACTAATCAACAATTATTCTGGTGACCACAAAATGCTTTCTTCCTCTACCAGCAGACTTGTTTCCATCCTTGGTAATTCACTAGTACCCACTAGATCTTCTTCTTGGTCTCTGCCTAAATCTTTAATCTTCCAGAAGCCTCATTTGTGCATATCGAACTATAGAGCTTCCCGAAAAACTCATTTCAGAACACGGTCTAATGTTTTCTCCCCTAGTCTCTTTATTAGAAGATGAAATGCCAGAGAGACGAAGACAACACTTGTTAAAGCAGATTTTACGAATTCTTTGCCTCTGGCTGTTACGTTACATCATGTGTAACAAGAAATCCCTCTCGAGTTGTTTCTCCTTTTGACATGTGTTGCTGTTGTTTCTGTATTTGTAGAATATTGGTGGTTTCATTTTTGTTCTCTGCCACATTAGGACCAGTGGTGGACCCAAGATTTTTGTCAAGTGGAGTCAATTAGGCAACATAACATTAATAACATGATGGTCGACAATAGAGATTACCCTGTACAACAAAGTGAATTTTGTATGTTGCTCTTTTTTCTTTTTCCAATAATGCCCAAGAAAATTTGTCATTTTAGGTGTTCTTGTTCTGAGAATAAAGTAAAATAAAGACAAACAACATCATTTTGGATTTGTGTGTATATATATATAGAGAGAGAAGATAATCAGCTATAAGACTTAAGTCTTCGATTTTAACTTTTATGTTTTATTCTTATAATTAGTTAACAACAGTAACAATTTAGTAATCTGGAACACGATAAAAAATAAAGATAAAAGAAACAAACAATTTACTAAAACAATAAATAGATAAATATATAGAACTAACCTCACGTTCATGTATCCCCAAAAATTAAAAAAGACACAACTTTATAACAATAGAAGTATTAGAATACATATTAACAGTAAATACACAAGCATACACATACAACTAAACTTTTAAAAGTTAATCGATACAAACAATAAATAATGTTATGTAACTTATAACAAAATGTGACAGATATGACATATAATAAAGTGAATAAACTTAAAAAGAATTGTGAAATAACAATTTTCACATATTACTGATTGTAACTAATTTAATATAAAAAATGAAGCTAATAAGCTAAAAATAGTATAATGTGGTATTCCCTTGCACAATGTTGTTCTAATGTAGTACTAACGTACTTGTGACCGAAAAGTATTTAAAATGCATAGCGACTGTGCACATCAAGGCTTGAAACCATGTGCTCTCTGATGAAATGACTCCCCGCGACCATTGAGCCACTTCATTGATGTATCAAGCGGATTCAGTTCGTCTTAGATATTAGTTTCGAGTATAATTTACACATGTAAATAGAAATATTTCGGCGAAGCAGATTTAGTTGAACCCTCATGTTACAACGTGGGTCCGCCCCTGATTAGGACTCTGATTTCTGAAATTAGGAAAAATACAGGAAATAGGCCGAGATGGACGGAAACCACTGTATCTGGTTTGAGTTGCTCACAATTTGATGTTGCTGATATGATGCATAGATATGGCTTCATTTTTCTAATCTCTCAAATAAACTAATGAGATGATGTGAAGGAATTCGATTAGCACTTGGACTTAATACGGATGATGGAAAAACCTTTTTCCTTAATAAAAAACACAGCCTCTCCTTGTCCCTTTTCTTTTCCTTATGAGAAAATAAATTGGTATATTTGAGCTTTCAATATGCTTGTAAGCTGCCTACTTCTATTATAGCCTTGGTTTGCTCTCCTCAACTATACTGTATGTAGTTCTCTTTGCATCTTCTTCACATGTCTGAATTAATCTCTTTCTCAAAATTCAGGGGGAAGCGCTAGTAATGGGATATGATAATATGGGGTAAGTATTCAGATCTAACTTTTTTTTTCTTGTACTCTTTATCTCGATTTCATCATTGAGCTGTCTTTCTTATTCTTTTCTGATGACTGTGCAGTTAATAACATATTAAACCGTGTTTCTTTGAGGGGAGAGTGGGGGTGGGGGGACCTGGAGAGTATAATCTTCCAGGCTTTCTGTTGTGTTCTACATAAAAAACATCTTTTTCCTCACATGAACAACTACATGGTAATGTTTGTAGCTATTGATCATGGTATTCCATTTTGGAAGTCGTCTTCCTGAGATTAGATTGTGTCATTACTGGCATGCATTTGCAATTATTTTTCCTGAGATTACCTTGTATGTTTCAAAATGAGATGCTGCATAAACATGGTTAGATTCCATATGTTCTGTGCTATTGAAATTGTTGCCAACTAGTCTTCCTTTCATATGGTTCATATATAGTCACTTATCAAAAAAGATTATGGTTCATTTATAGTCTCTTACACTTGCGCAAAGTGTCAAAACTTAGTGCTCGACATTATAGTAAAATTTCCAAAATAGTTTAGGTAAAACTGAGTAGCTGGTATCCAGTCGAGAAGCTAGTAATAGCAATTCAATGCTCGCTATCAGTTGCATCTGCTGAAATTTCTGTTGCTCAGATCATTTCACTGAAACTGAAAAAGTAAATTGCTCGAACAACCTAATACTTCTTGATGATCCAACTTTTTTTAGGTTGCCCAATCTGTTATCATGGGAAACATTTGGCTAAGTCAAAATATGGGGAATTCAGCTTCAGTGAATAACCCAAGATGGAGTGTTATCAAAAGCGAAAAGCACATAAAAGGTCTATTAGGGCTTGTGCAAAGCACGAATAAAGTGTGGGCTGTGGGCTTTGATGTAAAAAGTTGCAAATGGAGAAAAAAATACAATGAGATATGTTTAGTCCAAGACTAATAATTATAAGCACAAATAACAAATATATGGACAACGAAATTGAAAAAAATTATGATAAAGTGAAACATCAATTGTTTAGTGTAACCTCTTCATGAAATGTTCATTCGCATGGAAAAGTATGTCTTAGAGCCTTGATGACGACATTAAAATGCACATTAAGTGAGGTGAAACGCTCAACATGTTTTGAGCCTCGCTTCAGGGCTCAAGCGCGCCTTTGACAACACTACCAAGACGTTCTTTTGGGAAAGAGGGAGTACCTCTTAAGATAGACAAATATATGCAGAGCTCAAGATATAGATGCCTATTCTAGAAAACCATTTATTTGGCAGTTAAAACCCTAACACATTATTTGCACAAGCTATATAATAAGCACATTTCTTTTCAAAGATGTTATCTGAATTAAACAAATTGATTCAGTTGATTAACATCCATGTTGAAATCTTCACATTTTTCTTCTAAGCATGACTGTCTTGTTGCATATGCGCTAACATTTGACTACTACATTAGATGCTGGTTTGCAACACGTGCGTAACTTACCTTGTTGTTCTTTTCTTTTTCTACTACAGTTATGAACTATGGAAACCATATCTCCGTGCTATGATGGAGTGTGATATGAAGGCCGTTAGCATAGGAACCAAGAGAAAGGCTGAGGTTCTAGAAACTTGCTTGCAGCAGATGAAAGCTTGCTTTTTAGATGTAAGTCAATAACAAAATTCAGAAATATAGATGCTTTTCAAGATTGTCTTGCGATACTTAACACTTCAAAATTCATCCTAAGCAATAGATCTCTATCTCTTTTTTCGGAGATCTGTCAAGTTTCATCTCTTAAGGTAGAGGGAATTAGTTAATATTGTGGCTCAAAGTAGTGATGTCAAGAATGAGCACCTTAGAAACCTTTGACTACCCTTTTAATGATTCTTTTATTCTATATTTGACTAAAGTGCATTTACTTCACTTAGAGCATGAGTTGTTACTCTATGCAAGGGTAGCGACCTCTTAATGGTGCTAGCATTTGTAGTATATGGACTTGTTTCATTGGCTAAGGTTGTTTTCCCAAGGTTGTGAGGTATGACAGATCACTTATTACTGCATCTAGGGGTGTCGAATGGGGGTTGTGCAAAATTTGGGCAGGTTAAAATGGTTTGAGTTGATAAACATGTTGGCTTATAACTCGCCCAAAATTTTCTTGGGTCAAGATGTACGGATCAATATAGACTAAACAATAACTGATAATGCAACCCGCCGAACTCAAAATCATTTTTTGTTTGTTTGTTTGTTCATTTATATTTTATTTTATTATCAAATCAAAGTAGCAATTTTTTTTTCTTACAAACACAATCACTCATGTAATAACATGGGTGGCCCAACATTGGGCTGTCTATCATAAGTGATGAGTTTGGATCTATTACCATATTGATTAAGTGACTGCCTCATCTAAAAATTAAATGAGTGTGGAAAGTGTAAGATACTTTGACAATTTCATTAAATATTTCAATGTCATGTATATGGCTTTATATACAATAGACAATGAGAAACAGAATCACCTAGATCCGATAATATCTGGGTTCATACATAATCATATAAAAATAGGAAGTACACTATCAGAGGTGGAAAAATATTAATCAGAAATCTGATATTCTAGATTACGTATCATGTGAGGTACCTATTCCTAATATCAGCTAGACTTGAATCCAAAATCAAATCGAATTGTGACCTTACCTGATTTCCAATGATTAAGATGTTAGGATTGGTGATCAGCCTGCATACTAGAATCTTCAGCATCTCCTGCTAGACTTCGCTGGAAATGAGGTTCACTACTTTTTTGTTAAGGGACAAAGAAAAGCCTATGCTAATATAATAATCAGAATGAGACACGCTGCTGCTTTGTACCATTAGGTTCAAGGCACTTCGTTTTATATTTTATGTACTTGGAATTTTTTTTGCAGGCCAGGGCAAACAAAGGAAAGCTCTTTGAAGCCATGGCTATCTTCTTTGAAAGGTATGTCTTTTGCTTGTTTTGCTGATGCGTAGCTCATTCTTTCGACTGCCGGAAAATTGTGGTTCTGCAGATCCACTGGTGGCGAGCAGCAAGCAGTTGGAGCTGTTGTTCGGAGATGTGGAATTTGTCTAGAGTCAGATATGGTGCTCAGACAAAAACCGGTAATGGGCAGAATTAAATCCTTTCATATTTTTGGGATCTCATCTCTACTTCAAGCTCCAACGTGCCTCTTTCATTCAGCATGTGGCCTTAAATTGGAAACACCATATTAATTGCTGAGAAAAACTTTGATGATTATTCATAGAACTAGAAAACCATTAGACTTGAGTCTGTCAGCAATCTCTTCATATAGGCCATACTAAAGCAGCAGGGCTAAAGTTTTCCTTTGAAGACAGCATGTTAGTGTAGATATCACGACATCAAGAGCATATTTGATGCGTGAAATCATCTATTGGCTAAATTGGGATATATGAGACGGCTGCATGCTTAAGGATCTGTAATGTCTAATTGGCACTTCTATCATCAGCTGCTTCTCATTTTCTTAGTGGATTTTCCCTATCGTTACGCGACGTTTTCTGATAAAATTTTCTCCTTAATGCAGGATGGAAACTTCATGGTTGGTTGCTTGGGTTACCCACAGGTAGTTGCTTTTCCTATAATTCTGTTCAACAGCTACTGTAAAGATCTTGCACAATTGTTTCTAGAGAGTCTGTAATTCCAGAATAGATAAGACCTGCAAATGTAGATTGTCATATTTCATCGTTGGACCTAACTCTACTTCCACAACAACTCAGTAGCTGCTTTCAGTCTAACTGGTTCTCTGTCAAACTTTTGGTACCTTTTCTTGCAATACTTGCAAGGCGATCAATCAACATCAATGAGACATTTAAGATTGAAACTTTACTCTGAAGTCAAGTTAATAGAAGTGCAATGAGGCTTCATTTCGGGTAAACTCAACTTGTAATTTTTGTGTAAACTAAGTCAGCCTGGATAACTATACACAGCTAGATCTGTTTGACAATTGCCCGACAAACAAAATGTTATTGATAAATTCTTGTCCAATCTGTCACTTTGTATTTTGTTAAAAAAAGTCAAAATTCAATAATCAAAATCAAAATTTTCTCCACTCTTAATCCCATTCCTATTATGGTTGCTTGAGTGATCATTGCCTATAGTCACCCCTTTATGCATTTGTGACATCCTTGTCCTCTGTTTCTATTCCTAAGTCTACATGTGAAACTCTCACATGACCACATGCTTTAACAAGATGTTTGCTCTACACTCTAGTAGTACGTGGGATCTTGTCCCTCTACCTCCAAGGAAATCTACTATTGGTTATTGTGAGAAATAATGGAGAAAAATATTATTGAATTGTGTATCTACATTATTACACTGAGCCCTATTTATAGACACTACGTTGCAATCTATTTTTTTTTTTTGGAATCAGGCAACTTTAACATTGCAATCCTCTTTCACGTAGGATACTTTATACAAATCCTATTCCTATTCCTATTTTAACACTCAAGCTGGTGCATATAAGTCATATGTACCGAGCTTGTTACAAATGTAACTAATACGAGGACCAGTGATTCATGTTGATCTACCTCAGTAGGATTTGCCCCAAATCTTCACCATGTCTCAAGCAGTTAAAAGGTTGCGACTCTTTAACCCAAGGAACTAACAACTTAGTACCTTTCCCTACAATTCTTCCTAATTGTAGCTACCTCTTTCAAGACTCTTCCCTGGTCTCGAAAGTCTTTCCAACTCGATCAACAAACACCTATTACAAAATATCTATTAAAATAAGTAGGTTACAAATCAAGAACATAGAATCATCCCATCACTCAAGAACTAAAGCAACAACCTCTTCTGGAGCTGGTTCTTTTTTCGTTGACAGTTTTGACTCTCAAACATTCCTCACAATGACAACTATTTGCTATGAATTTGAATCTGTGCGAATAGCGTCAAGAACAAATAGCATCACGTGGTGCTTTATATATGAGTTGCGTAGGCTGAATTTTCCTTGAATACAAGCTCCAAATCCCATATGAATTTGGTTAAGGAATCGAATCCTTATTGGAATTGGTTTCCTTATTTATTTCGACCTCCACAAGTTTTCTCCTATTTCCAACATACTTTCTATATATGCAAGTCTAGTAATATTTCCATCTTTGAACACGTTTCCTTGATCAAAGTTTATACCATAAACTTAATTCCTCAAGGAATCCTTCTTGCACTTGGAATCTGCTTCGTACCACTGATCAACAGTCGTCTGCAAAGGACCTGGTTCTTCCAATGTCTGCATGACATTTCTTCAACCTTGTAGTCAGCTTACCCAGTGCCTTTAAGAGACGTATTAAGGACCTCGTTCTTGTTTATTGTTTGTTAATCATAAAAACATGAAATTAGCTCAGCTCAACATATACACAGTGTGGTTACACTATTCTTAACACTTGCCATTCTAAATGTTCGAGATTCTATACACATTATATGATAAGTTTGTGTAGTGATTTAATTATATTTTGATATGATTTAATTGATTCATACAGTGTAGAAATGTTGTCTGGCTACCTGGATCTGTATCAGAAGCTTCTGTTACCGAGAATATGTGCACTAGCTGCAGTCCAGGTTGCTTCTTGGAATTTTTCTTTTCTCGTACTGGATTGGGTAGCCTTATCCAATCCATCTTTTTCCATATTTGGTTCCCTGATTTCTGAATATGACTTTCAGGACCAGTTTTCAAGATTCAGTTTAAATTTCGCCGGCTGGAAATACCGCCAAATTATAGTGTTCAACATTTAGGTATGCTGGACAATGGGACTGTTTTTTGAAAGTCTATCTAGTTTAAGTTTTATTGAGAGACCCTATCCCTTTTTCTTGTCCAATGGAACATTAAATAGTTGAAACAATATTTTTCCTTGAACAAATAATTACAAGGTGTGGTGGGCTCCCTCTCTTAATATCTTTTCTTTGGTGTTCTATCTCCTTACTTCATTTCCAATTATTGACAAAACTAATCTTGTCTTTACGTTGAACATATATTTTGTGAACTCTCAAATACTGAATGGTGAAGTCTGAATGATGAATATGCTCCACGATAATGTACGGAAAGTCACTATATATTGAATTATTAAACATGAGAGTCTGCATGATCAATATAAAATTGTTTGCAATTCACCTCTTCTTTTCTATGGGCAACATTTGCGATAGACTGTTAAAGTTGTTGATAGAATCTTTGCGAAGTTTAATACTTTAAAGTTTGGTGGGTGTTAAGGCGACGAGACTTCAGATTTGGTAGTGACAGTAAGATAGAGATGTGGAGGCATTACCAAAATGAACTATTTTTGTTTAACTTTCCAAGAGCCACACAAAATTGAATGATACTACTGTGGTGTCATTGCTGACAGCACCACTGAGTTAAACATATTTGTTTCACCAATCAAACTGGAATATTTTTGGTGCTAGGACATAAGATTGTTTTTTCTTTTCAATGGTACAAAGGGAGGATAAATTAAAAATAAGAGAAGAGACTTTGACAGAAGAGTAAACTGTCACATGTTGCGAGGAATTATCTTTTAGCATTGAAGTAACAAAATGTCTTCAAAACAATATTCCCATTTTGAGTCATGTAACTTATTTAAGTGCATCAACACAATTTATTGTTGCCTGTAGATAATGCAGTTATATAACCGTGAATTGTTTATATTTATTAGGTTGCATTGGTGGCTGTGATGATATTCTTAGGCAGCTTGTGGAGATTTGCGGAACTGGTTCTCGCAATAGTTCCAACACTTTGGGTATGTAAGGAACACCCGTCTAGTGCTTTTTTGCTTTAATGTAGATTCATGTGCAACTTCGATAGTTGCTTTTCTTTCTGAGTACCTAAAGCCATAAAACAATTGTTTGTTTTCTAAAAGAGAACATGCATTTTCTTCTCTTAAAAAATAGCTGGAAAACAAAACGGAAAAAGTAAACTCCTTTTTTCGGAAGAAAAAGGAAACCCGTATTGCAGTATTCTTTTTGTTGGAAAACAGTGGGCTCCCTGTGGGACCATTCTCTGCAAAAGCTGAAATTCCTTTGCATTATTGCCCCAAATGAAATATTGTCTAGATTGATTTTCCTACCTTCAACCGATAAAGGTTTTATTTGTAAATACGATTAGTAGCAGTCATTGTCTGGTCAGTTTTAATATAATTAATTTCACCCATATGAAAGCTTCAAAAAAACTTTTACTGTTGTAGTGAGATTTGTTTTTTCAAAAAACAAACCCAAGAGTAAATCATTGAAAACAACCCTAAAATCAGTTCTCCGTGGACCAAATCCAAATTCATTATTGTTTCTTAGAGAAAGAACAAAATCGAAACGAAGGCAAATCCCTAAAAGTTAGATACCTTTCAGTTGCTGTCAAATTAATACTATGAACTTTTTGTATTCGAGGTTTCGGTAATTTCATTCATAAGTATTAAGCTTGTGTTAATTAACAAAATATTGGAGGAATTTCTTGGTAGTGTTACTCAAAGATCACAGTGCTATATGTGCAATGTAGAGAATATGCTAACTATGGTAACTAGATCTAGTAATCCCTAGAAATCAACTATACTATCTTAAACGAGGTAATGTACTAGTACTACTGTAAACCTTAAAAAAAGGTAATGTACAACTATACAACAACATACACAGTGTAATCCCACAAGTGGGAGGGTAGAGTGTTCGCAGACCTTACCCTACATTGGGAGGTAGAGAGCCGTAATGTACAACTACCCTGATTCTGTATCTCTCCCACAAATGTAGCATAATTATTAATAATGCCCAGCTTGTTCATGGATATTCCACCCTGTTTCCATGTAAGACTTTTGTGAATATATTACCCAATTGCTCTCCTCACTTTACACAGCAAGTGGAGATCAGGTTCTCTTGAATCCTTTCACAAATAAGGTGACAATCAACCTCAATATGTTTAGTCCTTTTGTGGTACACTACACTTAAGGCAATGTGTAGAGCAGCTTGAATATCACACCAAAGTTTCGCTGGTGACATAGGCTTCAAACCAACTTCAATTAAAAGGTGATTTACTCACAAACACAATATTTCACATGTGAACTGAAACATAGCCCTGCACACATATTCTGCACTGGATTGAGATAAAATATTTTGCTTCTTGCTCCTTCATGATACCAGGATTCCACCATCAAAGATCCTGTGAGAAAATATTATAATTCAATTGTTGTATCTACATGATTACACTGTGCTCTATTTATAGACACTCCATTACAATCATTTTTATAGTAGGATACTATATATGAAATCCTATTCCTATTCTAACACCCCTCAAGCTGGTGCATACAAGTCATATGTACCGAGCTTGTTACAGAAGTATTAATACGAGGATCGGTGAGGGACTTAGTGAAAATATCTGCACTGATCACTTGACTTCATAAATGTTGTAATAATATCACCGGAGAGTATACCTGATCTGGATTGAGCAATCTCAATACCTAAAAAATACTTCTGGCTGAGATCTTTAGTATGCGTTATGCCAAACTCCTGAATTACTATGCTTAATTTCCCAAATCAGGCTCTGGGAGACTTTTTCAGACCATAATGTCACCGACGCAATCGACACACCAGGTTAGACCCCTGAGCAACAAAATCAGGTGGTTGCTCCATATAAACTTCTCCTCAAGGTCACAATGTAGAGAATAGCATACTTCACGAATGTGTCCAAGCCTATTACAATAACTACACCAAGGTCGAGTCTTCCAAGGAGAACTCCTCCTCGTCGCTTTTTCATGGACTGTGATGTGCGATTTTATTTTCTCCTCAAGGATTTTGAAGTAATCATAAGACTTGAACTTTCAATTCCCGTATTTTTGGAGTTACATATATCTAAACCGAGAGACGTGGCGAAATCTGTCTTGAAAGATTGATGAAATTTGGCGAACACCGAGATCTGCACGGAAAAAGGTCGGCGCGTGGATATGACGCGCTAGCTGGAGCTGGCACTTCGAGCGGCACGTGGTGGCGCGTGAGTGTGTATTTGCCGCAGCCGTTGACTGAGTTTTGATCGGAAGGGACTGATCTACCTCGTGATGGTGTTGGAATTGGCGCAACACTACTCGAAAGTAATTTTGACGCGGACAACTATGTTGTCACCCAAAATATTGCATGGTGACTGGTTTTATTTCCCGGAAATTTGCACAACAATTAGTTTCTCACTAGCTTGAACCTGATCTATGTTGTGGTGGTGTTGATTCTGCACAACACCACTGAATAGAGATGTGACACTAGTAGCCACCGAAAAAATTATGCACGACAGTGATTTTTTTTTTCGAATCTTCGCTGGAATATTGCACAGCGGATACTTTCTTACTAATACTCTGGAAGAGAAGGACGCAAAACAGTTGCCGAAATAGAGGCACGGGACTGTGATGACATTTTGTGGGTAGGATCGAAATGATGACATGACCCTAGGGACGCAAAACAGTTGCCGGAATCGAGGCACATAACTGTGATGGTATTTTCTGGGTAGGATCGGAATGATGGAACGACCCTACGGGATGAGAAATTATGCAGGAAAAGTTGTCGAACTTCGAAGAAAGTGGTATGGGTCAGCTAGGAATCTCTGCGCGTTGATGGAAGTAAAAATAATTCTTAAAAGAATGGCCTAAAATAGCATGGAATCACCAGAACCCTAATTCTGACGATCGAAATCTGATAAATGTTCATGTCGGAAAAATACTTTTCACGCGGCACTATTTACGCAGTACTGTCCACGCTAATTTTTTTGATCTGGTGATAATATTCTATTATCTGGAGAGTATTTTATTTATAAATATCTGAAATTCTCTACAATCTTCACTCTACCATTATCTTTGGTCAGACGGGCGACACACATTTTCTAGTGTCGCCCGCCGACAGCGGAAGCTCCTTGATTCTCTATCAAGATCGTCGAAGCTCTGATACCATGTGAGAAAATATGGGAGAAAATATTATTATTGAATTGTTGTATCTACCTGATTACACTGAGCTCTATTTATAGACACTCCATTATAATCATTTTCCTAGTAGGATACTATATATGAAATCGTATTCCTATTCTAACAAATCCAATAGCCAACAATAGATCTTTTGGGATCCAACCAAATCATCAGCAAAGTCAATGTGAGTTTGCCTATGATCTCTATACAATATCCAAATACTTGCTCCTTTCAAGTGACACAGATGCCTCTTCGTCGCAGCGTGAGGCCATCATGAGAAGAGGTCGGCCTGCCTAGAACTCTACTCAGGATGGCTCTTTATTTGATGTCTCCTGCTTTTGTCATCTGAGGCCTTGCTTGTGACGCGAGCAAGCTTAGCCTAGCCAGGCTTGAGCTCGTGATAGAGCTTGCGCTTGGGAGGGATTTGATACTTGACTTCTTGTCCGGGAAAACCTCCCTCGCGACGCGAGGATATCGTGGGAGAGCCCTAATATTTCAGAGGTATATATTTAAGTAAGATTTGTTTTTTTAATATGTAGGGATATTTTTAAATGTGAATTTAATCAAACAACTAAAGATGTCCGATGGCCTGCCAATGCTTGGATGGAAAACATTCTCTGTCCAGATAGACATGACTTCACACAATATTTAGTCATTCCCTTACTGCTATCTCTTCATTCGAAGTTTAAGTAAATATATTCCATTATACATGGCAAAGCTGAAGTTATCAATTGGCATAAATATGATAGGTTAAAGCGAATAAATGCATCACATAGCAGATACCATCGTCTCTAATGGGCAAGCTTCTAGAGGAACAAATTATGAATATACAGACGGTGGTCATTCTTTTACCTGCAATAATGCCTTCTCCAGATGCAGACATGTCAGAATTATAAGGGGTCACAGGCACATCTTCCATCCCAAGAACACATCACCATTATGCTCCTTGGTGTAGTAATGAATCTTAGAAGTCCCATTAGTCACGAACAATACCTTTAGATTTCATGCTAAAGCGGATCAATTACTTCCAGTGGATAGTGAGTGAACTTAGACCTGCCATTACCCTTGGTGTCAAAGCTCTCAGAAGGTTTTATTCCAGAGAAACTCTAACTCCTGTTTCTTAACACTATGATATTTGCAAGATGAGTGTTCTAAAAAACGGCTGGGAATACATCCACCTAGGCCTGCCTAGGCGCTAGGCGCCCAGGCTCCGCCAAGCCTCCGCCTAGCGTCTTTTAGAACATTAGCAAGATCCCATGGTTGCTGTATAAATGTCTTGGCTTTATCACCAGATTCCCATAGTGGAAATGGGAGGTTAAGATCATAAAAGAAAACCCATCCAAGCTTCTTTGAAATCTTTGTTGCCCGTTATGTTTGTTAATCTCATATTTGGGTCAAGCAATGAGAATGTATTGAAAGTAAAGCACTTTTGTCTTTGTAACAAATTAGAATGAATGGAACAACTTCAGCAGTAACAGAACATACGAATAAATAAATAAAACATGTAACTTATGTGAAGGTGTTTGATTGAGTATGGAGTTTAAAAGAAAAAGGACTTTTGAAACTGTGGTCTAAAACAAGCCGTAAAAGATTTTGTGGCTATAAATCATCTCATTGAGGGTACTAAACATAGAAAGATGTCATTCTTTTTGGGACCGACTAAAAAGGAAAGAGTGTTACATAAATCGGGAGTAGAGGGAGTATAAGAATTACGTTAATGATGACGTACATACTTGGACTTGCAATCCTTGTCATTCCCATAGGCTTCTCGGGGAATAGTGACTTATTTGGGAAGAGGATACTGTAAGGAACACCGAGAATAGTGACTTGTTTGGGAAGAGAATACTGCAAGGAACACCAGGAATCATGACTTGTTTGGGAACATGTGCTACTGGTCATATGTTCGGTAAGGATCTTTTGTATAGAGATGGACATCATCCAATCATCACAACAACCGATACTACTTATTTTTATTTCATTGAAATTCTTCTAAGCTTTCTTACAACTTTCTATAAATATCTTATTACTAAATGCTAGCCATAATTAGGTTCCCTTACACACAGCTTCTGTACATGACTTTCAAACTACTATGCTTTCAAGAAGTAAAACTAGATAACCCATAGTGAAAAAACAGTCTCCTGCTCAACATTAATCATTTGACTTGGAAATCTTCCATCAGCTATATCCAACTAAAACGTTCAGACAACATATTTTTGAGTAACTTCTTTTTTCACATAACGATTTAGTTAGAAAAGACCGGTGACTGCATAATAATCAAACAATCCGAGACTTTTGGTATGGATGTCATGATTTGTTTGTTGCTGTAGGAACTTAATCTCGTAAGTGATATACTTGTCATCTTTAGGACTGACTGTGGCTGGGCTTCTTTTGCCAGGCAGAGGACAAGGAAATCCTACAGCATCCAGCAGTGCACAAAGAGGCAATTCCAGAGCACAAAGTTCTTGTGCACACTGCAGGCAAACAGGGCATTTGTCAAGTGATTGTCCTTCACAGGCTTCTCGTGGTCGCACTGCTCGGTCTCAGGAAGTTGACTTGCAAAATGGTTTGGTTCTCTTCTGTTACCTTATCTGTGTATCTTGTGTACTATGACCAATACCCCCTGCAACTTTCTCACCCTCCGTATGGGCCCCAATTGAAATATAATGAGGCAAAAGTAATGCTTGTCCACAGTTGACTTGATGTCATGTTGACTTGTGGTTGGTGAGAGACTGACATCGATTGCCTCAAATAATGTTGTTAGCATTGGTGGAGAGAATTTTTTTTATAACCGTGTCCGGGCCAGGTTGCGCACACCTCGACTAATTCCACTAGATACCTCCCACCAGCAACAAATACTAGGTAACTCTGCCCACCAAGGCTAATGTGTTTTTTTTCTATGTTTTTCGACAATCCTCACCTCATGAGGCAGCATTTGGAGTTGGGTTAAGAAGGCCCATTTCTTCACATGCTTGTAGAGTCAGATCCATTCCTGTACTGTTCTTTGTTTACCCAATGTTGGGACTTGTGCCCCAATGTTATTTTGTCCACTCTTGAGATGTCTCAACCTGGGCGTGCTAATATGGTCTTGACAATACTCACCTCAAAAGCTAGTTTTTGGGGGTTGAGTTCGGCCAAAGATCCATTTTCTTTACAGATGTTGGCTCTAGCTGGTGTTGTTTAATACAATGGTACCAACTATGGAGAATAAACACAAAGATATTGCAACTTTGCCACTTCTATCATAGATTTTGAAACTTAATGAGAGTATGGTTTTTCCCTACTGTAGCTGTAGTTGAATTTTGGGATAAAGCAAAAAATTCTCACTACGCCCACCATATTGGTCTTTGAATATGAGATATCCATGCAATTTTGGTTATCCAGCTGTTTACCTCCCTTACCAACCTGAGGATGTTTTCCAGTTACATTTACTCTCTAGCCTTCCACTTCTCACCCTATCAATTAGGATATTGTTAAAGCAACTAAAGAGTACATGAAGTGATACAGACAAAATAGTAGAAGTGTGAAAAATATTGGTCTGTGATGTGATATAGAACAGTTTGTTCCTATTTGTTGTTAATTACAATGACAATGTTGACGCCTTCGTATTCAGCAAAACAGGCGCACATTCAGTGGTGCATTCTCTTGAGAAAGCCACTTGCATTACATGAACCACCTTATGTTGAATGTTATGATGCTTGAATAACTTATTGCTGATCCCTTCTGACAATGCAGAAGAACCTTCAATGCCTTGTAATTCATGTGGAGCGCCTTGCATGTTGCGCACTGCCAATACTGCCAACAACAGGGGAAGAAAGTTCTATTCATGTCAATCACAGGAGTGCAACTTTTTTGTGTAGGGAAAACTAAATTTCAACATGAATCTTTATATTTGGACATAGTTTCCACCTGCAAACTTATTACTATATGTTAATCTTTTCTATCTTGTTGTCCTCTTCTCTCCAAGTCTTGATTATAATTTGATTCATGACCTATAATGATGCAACTAGGTAAACCCTAAGAGCTAATTATAGTTCTTCACGAAAGAGCTGCTTTAGACCTGTCAGTTGAGAATATCATATATATTCTGTTCGGTCAATCTGTAAAAACCTGTCAGGCTATCTACTTTAAGTGACGCTCATTTGCAAATAGAAATCACATCATTATACTGCTAGAAACTCATATTGGAGGTAATTACCGTTCAAGAGGACAAAAAGATTAAGTTGCTGACATTAAAACTTCGTTATAATTGCTCAGATCTATCTATACTACTCGGTTCTTGATAAAGTTAAAGTAGTTTGTTAGTTGATACACTTTTTTTTGCCTCTATTGCAGATGGGAAGATAACCTCAATGGAGCAAGAGCAGAGCGTGCAAATACTTCTGCATCTACTAGCAGCGGAAGAGGTGGCCGCGGCCGGGGCAGGGGCCGGGGTGGTGCGCATTCCAGTAATGTGTCATTTGTGTCGGCAACCGGTGAACCAATATCTGGCAGATGTTTCATCTGCGGTGATCCAGGTCATTTTGCTAACGTTTGCCCACGTCGTAGTTGATGCATTTCGAATTCCCTTGCATTAAAGGTGTTTGCTGTGAATGGGCCACTCTTAACTCCCAGAAGTGGATTCTTTTTATTTTTTCATGGTACCATTATGTGTGTGCTTGGTCATTGTATATAGCAGTCTGGGGTATTCCTTTACTTTGTTCAGTAGTTTTTTATTAGGTTGCCTGTAGGGGTGTAATTTGACTTGTTATCGGTTTTCCCCTTTTCTTCCGTTTATATTACTAAGATCAACCTTTAGTAATTTAATGACAACAACAATTTACTGAAGAACAATGTAAAGTGTACCTGATGTTAGGTTTCTATTGTGCTAGTAACTACAGAATATATTTGCTAGAATATGCATCTTTCACATGTAGTGCGAACAACCAGCCGCGTTACTATTTTGTATTTTTTTGCATGATTTAAAATACTCAACTACTATATTGCAATCCTTGTAGGATTTCATTTTTTTGTGAGGATTTCCCTTCAAACGCACTGGTCTTTAATTTTTTCCCTTACTGTTTATTTTATGAAAATATTCAGGTCTATTTCGCAAGGCATGATCTCTATAATATTTCTCTTTAATTAATGTAGGAATAAAGTTATGTGGCATAGTTTTATAGTATTTTTTTAGATTATGCTGAGTGTTGAAAATTATGTCTTATCCGGCATAGTTTATGTAGACATGATACATATGTTGAAGTTAAAATGTAATTATACTTACAAAATTTGAAATTATATCTTGTTTCATATTATGTAGTGTTGGAAATTATGCCGAACACAAATTTGAAGGGCAAAAATTAAAGACCACCCCAAAATAGGAACATTTGTGGGAATGACCCGTAGGAATTAAATTAAGTCTAAAGGGTAATTCAAAACTTGGCCTCGAGGAATGGTGAGGACCTCCTACTTTACATATATAAACCTTCGACATAGAGAGAACTCATGGAGTAATATTTCCAGTTCTAGTTGTAGCAAGTAACCTGATGGACATGTATAGCTTCCATTGAGATTTACTAAAACGATACTTTATTAAGTTTTAAATACCCTCGTAACCTTGTATTTTCCTTCGGTCCACTAATTTAGGTGGCAATTCTTACTAGCAAAAATGAATAAGAGTTTGGTTTTCTTTCCTTTTTCTTTTCTACTTGTTAGGTATCGTTTGATATGGATAATGCTGAATAGGATGTATTTGTTATGTTGAGATTATTTCTTATTCACTGTTTGATTTGGTGTATTAAAAATAATATACATTACATAATTTTTTTTAAAAATTGGTTATATACAAAAATACCCTTCAAACCAGAATCTTAACATGTAGCATTAATAATTGTATTTTAACACATACAAGTTACAACGTTATATATAGGAAATGCTATTCCAATTATGTGAGTTATCGATTGTTAATTAATTAATTGTTGTTCAATTCAATTTCTTGTGAAACCATCAAAGATAATCCAATTTATGATTTGTTTTTTTTTGTTTACACTAATGAATTTAGATATTCTTGGTCTTTTAGCTAATGTCTGAAACATTGTAGAAACAGAAGAAAGAAATTCTCATTTAGTTGGCATGCGTTATAGTACAGCACTGGCCATTCATTATGAGATAGATGTAAACTAATAGCTTCAAAAAAATGCAGTGCATCGAATACATTGACTATTCATTTCGTTTCCTGGGCCAGTTTTATTGGCCCTATATAACTATATATAGAAGTAATAAATACTTAACACAACAACGAGAAGCTCCATATCAAAAAATACAAAGAGCAAGGCATTTCAGGGGCTTATATTATGCATGTATTAAAAAAAATTGCATTGTTAATATCATGATTTGCCATGTATTAGTTATGCATAGGACAATACGAAATAGGATATTAGTTATACATAATATCAAACGAGATATTAATAATATAAAAAGCTAACGCGTGCATTATTCTCTCTAATGCATCCTATCAAACGACCCTTTACTTTTTAAAGAAATACATACATATTCATTGTTAGGAGCATTGGTGGGCAGTTATACCCTGCTAATATCATAGTTTGCTAAGTATAAGACAATACCAAATAGAATATTAATTATACATAAATTGAAAGAAAATATCAAACGAGATATTAATAATACAAAAGGCTAACACGTGCATTATTCTCTCTAATGCAACCTACCTGTAGAATAGTATTAATCTCCATTGGGGAGCCTTTCTCATTAATACCAAATATATAAGTGTACAATGTGGAATCCTTATACAATAGAGATCCTAATTCTACCATAATTAAATAAGACTAAATATGGTAAAATATAATATGGACATAATTGTGTACATGGTCTAATACATCCCCTCAGTCGGAGCGGGAGGAGGCCGGATGCTAAGATTGGATCTGAAATCGAGAAAAAGCTGTCTAGGAAGGTCCTTTGTGAATATATCCGCATACTGATATGACGAAGGCACATACAATACCTTAACATGGCCGATGGCTACCTTCTCACGAACGAAGTGTATGTTCATCTCAATGTGCTTGGTTCGCTGATGCTGAACCGAATTATGAGATAGATATATGACAAATATATTATCACAATAAACCAAAAACGCCTTACGTAAGGGACACTGAAGCTCCAAAAGAAGGTTTCGGAGCCAACATATCTCAGCAACCACATTAGCAACACATCTGTATTCTGCTTCAGCACTTGACCTGGATAATGTGACTTGTATCTTGGCAGACAAAGAAATAAGATTATCTCCTAAGAACACACAGAAGCCTGAGGTAGAACGTCGCGTGTCCGGACAATCTACCCAATTAACATTTGTATAGGACAATAATCTGGTCGGTGCTGAGGGGTATAGATGCAAGCTATAGTCAAGTGTGCCCTTAACATATCGAATGATACGTTTGAGGGTAGTAAAATGAGGCTCCCTGGGGGCATGCATGAATAAGCATACCTGCTGAATAATATAAGCAATATCACGTCTAGTGAAAGTCAGGTACTGTAGGGCACCTGCAAGACTCTGGTAGAGAGTTGGATCGAACACTGAATCACCCTCAAAAGCACTGAGCTTTGATTTGGAGTCAACTGGAGTAGACATGATCTTGCAATTTTCCATTTTAGCCCTTTATACAATCTGCTCTGTATACTTACGTTGACAAAGAAATATAGTGTCTGCAGATCTAGTCACTGAAATACCCAAGAAATAGCTCAACTTCCCCAAGTCAGTCATAGCAAATTCTAATTTTAGCCATGCAATAATCTCATTTTTGAACAACTCAGATGAGGCAGTGAGCACAATATCATCCACATACAACAATAAATAAGCAATGCTACTACCTCGATGAAAAATGAATAGAGAATTATCACACCTGCTGCACACAAATTCGATCTGCAAAATATACTGAGAAAAATGATCATACCATGCTCCAGGGGCTTGTTTCAAGCCCTACAGTAACTTACGAAGACGGCATACATACTGAGGGGCGGCTGGATGGATAAAATCAGGAGGTTGATGCATATAAACCGTTTCTTTCAAATCCCCATATAGAAATGCATTTTAACATCAAGCTGGCGAATAGTCCAGTGCTTACCCATATCAATACTCAGAACAATGCGAATAGTAGTCGGTTTGACAACCGGACTGAATGTCTCACCACAATCAATGCCCTCCTGCTGATTAATGTCATTAACCACAAGTCTCACCTTATACCTCTCGAGCTTACCACTGTCTCTGTATTTGTGACGAAAAAATCACATGTATCGGATCACGTTCACCCCCTCCGGCCTAGGAACCAAATATCAAGTGTGCTATTTTGTTAAAACATTAAATTCCTCTCACATGATCGCATTCCAATTCGGGTCTAACTTGGCCAATTTTGAATTTTTTGGTTCTGGTGAGACAGTTTGGATGGACAAGTTAAACTGAACTTTGGGTTTTAAAATCCCATATTGAGCATGAGTTTCTATACAGTGAGTGGGGGCAGGGGTATTGCCAGTATTTTGAAGGACTTGCTGGTTCAGGGATGTGATAGATTGAATGAGTGGTGAGCAGGGACTGAAGTTGACGATGGGGTGGGGTATGGGGTTGTCTGTCGGGGCTTCAATTAGGGTCAAGGGTTAGATGGGTATTATTGGATATGGCGATGGCGGTGGGTTGGGTCGAGGGTTGAATGGGGCGATGATTGATGGGCTTGGTTTTCCGGTGACTGGATAAAAGTCGGGGAAATGGATTTGAACTGGAGGGTCAGTTATGGGTGGTCCGATGGTGGAGACACAGTAGTTGGGCGATGAGGGTTTTGGTTCCTGTTAATGTGGGTATTATCGAAACACCGATTGTCAGGGGCGGCGGCGATCGGCAGCGAGAGGCGTGGCGAAGGCGGTGGCGGTGGTGTAATGATCTGTAGAGGTAGCTGCGGTGGGTGGCGATGGCGGTAGCGGTGGTTGTCGCCACCAGAATAGTAGTAGTCTGACGGAATGCTTATTGGACAAGCGGTGATGGTTCTGAGTCTTCGAGAAATTGGTAATCAATGACTCGAAATTTTCTAATATTATCAACTGGGAAGACATATTCGATAAAGTTGACGTGGCGAGAAATTATAATTTTATCGGTAGAGAGCTCATAGCACAAGTACCCCCTATGGTTTGATGGGAAGCCTAGGAAGGCGCACGGAGTATACCGGGGTGCTAATTTGTGAGGTGTCGTGAATGTCAAATTTGGGTAACACAGACAACCTAAAATTCTAAGGTGGTCATAGGTGGGGATCCGACGGTATAAAATTTTGAGGAGTGTCCTATTTTGAATCGCACTAGTAGGTAGAACGTGGAGAATGTTTGCTGCCATTTTTAATGCATATACCCAAAAATTTGGGGGGAGAGACGCATAAAAAAGGGTGCACGAATCATATTATTAATGGTTCAGAGAATTCTTTCGGCTTTACCATTTTGAGGGGAGGTATATGGGCACGAAAAATGAAAAATCATGTCGTTAGCCGCACATAATTTATGAAATAAAGAATTATTAAATTCACGACCATTATCACATTAAAATATTTTTATATCTTTTTCAAATTGCGTTTTGACCAATGTACGAAACTCAATAAATTTGGAGAATACGAGATTTGAGTTTGAGTGGATAGACCCAAAGAAAGTGAGAGAAATCATCCAAAAATGCCAGATAGTATTTGTGGCCTAACTTGCTGGTCATGGGAGATATCCATACATCAGCGTGAATAATATCAAACGAAGAGAAAGTAGTACTCATAAAAGTCGTAAATGGTCGTCTAACGTGTTTTTCTAACTGACACGAGGAGCAACTATGGGAGAGATTCTCTTTGTTGCATTGGATTAGATTACGATTTCTAAGAGAATAAAAAATGTGAGACCCCGGATGACCAAGTCTATTATGCCACGTAAAGGGATATATGATTGTTAAAACGGTGAGAGGAGTGACACTAACATCGGATGTGGGTAGGAACAAATATAGGCCCCCTCACTATTGCATCGCGTAAGGAGTTTTCCGGTACGGAGGTCCGTCAAAAATTCAAACGAGTCAAAATTAATTGAGACTGAATTATCGATTGCAAATTTTCAGACAGAAATTAGTTTTTTGATGATGTTTGGGGCATAGAAGATGTTTTTAAGACAGAAGTATGGATGCGGTGGTGGGGTAAGAGTGTGGCCAAATCCTTGAATTGGAATGCGATGACCACTACTGACCATAATAGCTTGTGGAGTTGGTAACTGCCGCAGTTGAAAAAGATTACATGAATTGTTGGTGAAATGAGACGTGACGCCCGTATCTATATACCACACATTATCTGTTGGTGAGTCAAGAAAGTCATTTAATAAATAACAGTTATTTGTGAAAAGGAAAGGACAAAAGTAAAATATTGTTGACTTCATGCAATTCTTTATTAAAGATGAGTAAAAGAGATATTAGATAAGGTGACCAAGAAACAGAAAAAGAGAAGAGTGCCCCGATGGTTCTTGAAAACAGAAAAAAGAACGGTCAATAGTTCTTGGCACAAATATAGAAAATAGGCATGAAGCCTGATGGTTCTTGGCACAAAGGCCAATAGTTCTGTGACAGAACGAAAGTAAAGGAAAAGGTGTTCCACGGTAATGAAAGAAAAAAGAAAATAGGGTTTAGATTTTAGGCTCTGATATCACGTAGAATAGTATGAATCTCCCTTGGGGAGCCTTTTTCATTAATATCAAATATATAGGTGTACAATGTGGAATTCTTATACAATAGAAATCCTAATTTTACCATAATTATATAAGACTAAATATGGAAAAATATAATATGGACATAATTGTGTATATGGTCTAATAAGCTCTGATATCATGTAAAATTGTATTAATCTCCTTTTGCAATTTTGAACTCAAACTTGATCTCCATACACTAGATCTCTTACGCCATTTTGAAGAGCGATGTCAAGCCACTTATCAAGTAGAGGGAAACTTTAGAAGAATTATCGTGAGGGAAGTTCCAAAGTTTGAACTTGTTGATCGGGATTTTTCTGTTCCTGTATCTCTCCAGAATTTTATCTACTGTTTTAAAGTCTTTGCAACAATGAACTTTGAATTCCAAGTTGGGATGAGTGAACCACGCTTGTATCCATGTTTTGGAGAGAATACTCATCTTCGCTGCTTCTTGAAAACTAAGGTAAGAGAGTATTTTTTGAATGATACATTCATGCAATATGTCTGCTATGGTCGTGGACCTCAGGCGTGTAGCCATGTTTTGAATGAACCCTAATGTGAATGACAATTTACAGATTATAATATATGGGGGGGGGGGGGGCGTTATACCTTATTGTCTTGAGCGAGCACATGCAAATACGTCTTCACTTTTTTTTTTAATTTCTTTTTTAATTATATAATATTCCTATGTCAATTTTTTGTCGAGATTTCTAAAATTAGCTATCTCAAATTATTTGTTATTTTAGAGCTTCAAGACAAAATTAATTATTTTCAATCATCTTACCTTTAGTAGTAATTATTCTTGAAGACTACAAACTCCTCAATTATGGAGAGATAACAAATACATAGAGTAAAATAGTCAATGAAGAGAAATTATATTTAAAGACGTAAATACAACAACATACCCAGTGAAATCTCACAACGTGGGGTCTGGGGAGGGTAAAGTGTACGCGGACCTTACCTCTATCTTGGCAGGTAGAGCGGTTGTTTTCGAGAGACCATCGGTTCAAGACAAAGTACAAGTACAAACAAAGTAAGACCAACAAAAAGAATTTTAAAGACATAAATAAAAATAAAATAATAAAAAAACTTTTAACTAATATTTTTTTAATTAGCGTGTAAAAGAGAAACACGATAAATAATTTGAAACAGAGAGAGTACAAGGGAGAGGGGAAGGAGAAAGGAAAATGAAGAGGGGATTATAAGGTAGAGAATCAAATTACGACCAATGAGCACAAGAGAGAGGAGAAGGGGAAATGGAAATGAGAAAGGAGATTATAAGGTAGAGAATCAAATCTTCACCAATGAGCTAAAGTTCTTTAGTCAATTAATTGAACAACTAAGATTTCTTCTTTTTGCTTATGAAAGGAGGGTTAAGAGCTAGAAGTTTCGCCACGAAAAAAATTCAAAATTTAATATATATGTGTAAAAGATAATTTGATTTATATATATATGACCTATTAAGTATATTATTTGATATATACTTAATATTTTTGTAAAAGGTGTTTAATTGACTATCCTTCACTCTATTATCACCACTGGGGTAAAAGGAATGCAGAAGGATCAACGGCCTAAACCAATTGAGCTACCCACACAGGGGTAGGAGAAAATAGATTTTTACATTTATTTAGGGGTAGACTGTTTTTCCCCCTGAAACTGAAAAGGGCTAGCAAATATGTTATTCGTTAATAATTTAGCTCGCAAATGTCTTTACCGTTCAATAGTTGATTCAAATATATATTTATCATTCAATAATTGATCCAAATATGTCGTTAATTTAACTAGGGTCTCCAATTAACCTTATTTTGAAAAATAAATGACACATTTTTTATATTTGCTTAACGAGAAGTGTTTATAACCACACAAATGTTATAACATGTCTAAGACCAAAAGTTTCAAAAATTCTATCGTTATACGGATGATTATGACATATTTAAGACTCTAAATTTCAATATTATTTTCTTTATTAGATTTTGTGTCAAGTCAAAATAGAGAGGTTAGCACAAAAGATTTGCAACATTAGCGCATGATAGAACTCTCAAGAAATGAAAGGAACAAAGTTAATACTACTATTTGGTAAATATAAGGATATAGTAGTGATAGGTACAAAAGAGAACATATCTTGGTGCTACTGCTACCAGCAGAAAGAAGAAGGTAACTTAAAAGAGAAAGAAGAGGGAAGATGACCAGTCCTCCTTATGTAATCTGCCTTTTCAGATGTCTTTACAGCTTTTTCATTCAGCTTTGCTTCAGCTTTGGCTCTTTTCTCTTCTGCTATTCTCCTTGCTGCTGCCAATTTGTTTGTGTACTTCTCTTGTGCCCTTGCTTTTATTCTTTCTGCCTTCACCTGCAAATCCACCTACTTCAATCACAAGTCTATACTCACTATAGTCGTAAAGTTACGAACCTATTTTTTGTCACATTAATGTAACTCGACATAATATAACAATAAAACCACCAAATTTACCCACTATGAAGACAAAATCTGACCATAAATGTGACTTCAACATGAAAAATGTTCATTTTGTAACTTTATTGTTATAGTGGCTAAAGTTCAGCGACCATAGGTGAAAGTAATTCTGGGATACAAGTATTGGACAGTGGTAAGTTCAGTTAATTATTTTTCAACAGGTATGCTGATAAGTTCGCACTCAATGTAACAAAGGACTGTGATAATATGCACCTATAAATTTAAAATCTTGAATCTGCCTCTTACAATAACTCATATACTTACCATCACAAGCAAGAAGATGTAGAGAATGTAATGAAAGAAAGTGCTATATCAGAAGGGATTAAGATTGATTACCTCCATTCTTTTCATTTCCATTTCAGATTTCCTTTTTTCATGATTTTCCCAAGCTTGTATTTTAACCTCTTCACGCTTATACCTGAAGATAAACCAATATATTTGCTATTACTCAGATGATCAATGCTAAGAAAGAGTGGCACAAAATGTCCCGTGTAGATAGCTGATAAAAAGTTGATAATAAGCATTAAGTGTCGAAAAACACTTCTAAGTGTTGAAACTAGTTTTATAGATAATCATTTACGTATTTTGACAGAAGTGTTGAAACTGATAATAGGCAAAATGAGTAAGTACCTTGCCATGTACTTAGCACGTTCAGCCTCATCCCAAGCCATTGTGCGAGTCTCCAGTGGATTAAGTTTGTTGACATGGTCTGTTTCTTTCTTAGCTGCTAATTCATTGTCAATAGTTTCCTCTACATCGCGAACGATTCGTGCATTTCCCCTGTTCTCACCAATGGTAGCAACAATTTGACCATTTTCTACAGTGTGGACTAGCCCATTTTGGCTCCTAATAGGGGTAGAAGATCCTGAAGATATTGGACTTCTTGCTGCTGGAGTTGTGGCTCTAATTGGTGTGGCTGTTCTTGATGGTTCTTGACTTGCAATTGGGGTCATTTCTGTTCCCATGTCCCTAACACATATCGATCGAACAACTGATGCAGAGTTGTTGTTATTAGAAGCCTTGTTGATTCTCCATATTGATTCATCACAATCAACTTTCTTTGTTTCCACTGCAAATTGAATCATACTAGAATCTCCCTCATCGCCACTCGAATAGTCCTCTTTCTTTGGCACTGGTGCAATCAACCTTAAGTCATCAGCATTCGAGTTTCGAGGGGTACTTTTAGTTTGGTGCTTTTCTCCTCCCCCTCCTCTTGATAGATTCACTAACCATTTTTGTGCATCATCCCATTTTGATGGTGTTGGTTTACCTGAGGCTGCTGTTCTATGATGAGTCGATGCACGATTCATTCCGGTCCCTTTATGAAACTCAAAATTCATACTGCTGCCTCCTCCTCCTACAACCTCTTGTTTTTGTCCATAATTTAAGCACCCTTTGTCCTCTATGGATCTCATTTTTCACTCTATCAGTGACAGTTTAGTGTTTACTAGAACTTCTTGTGGTTGCTTGTAGAGTCTCAAACTCTCAACAAAGTCCAACCTTTTCTTGATTTGTTTTGTCTAATGGATATAAAAGGCAGATCTGGCTACTTAAGGTTTGTGATAATTAAAGTTCAGCTTTTAGATACCAGGATAAGAGAATAAAGGAGAAACAGAAGCTTGAGACTGTTTATCATCAATTAAAGCAACAGAATAATGGCTGAGGATGTAGAGAATTAATTAACAATGAGAAATCTTGTTATGACTGAGGATGTTTAATTGATTAATTCTGATAATGGCTCTTTTCTTGAGAAGAAAATACAACAAGGAGCACTTAAATCATATCCTAAGTTAAACACAGTACTAAATGCAACAAAAGCTTAAGTTGAGACAAACAAGTGACTTCATTCAAGATGTGGCAAAATGAGTTAATTTAGTAGAAAGAAGGTTACCAAATTAGTAAAGAAGGGGGAACAAGAGTACTGCACCATAACTAACTTGAAGAGAAGCTGGCCATTTACAAGCTGTGAAGAGCAAAGAAGAGAATGCAAGGAATACTAAGTGCCTTGGAACCATGAATTATTGAGATTGGTAGAGCTAAAAGAGATGTTCAGATCCACTGTATTCTGCTGAAAACATTTCTAGTAAAATACTATTCATTTGCATGGTACAAAGCAAAATCTACTGAATAAGGATTTAATATTATCGGTGTATTTTAACATGTCGTAACAAGTAATTATATTACTTGACTTGATAATATAAATTGTTTTATTTAGTTTATATATATAAAGAAAAAGTTATAAATATAATAATACAAAGGTGAAGGAAATAAAATTTCCTCTCTAAAAAATAAGATGAGATACAAGTACTAACTCCTTTACCTAGAAAGTTGTGCAGTTTATTCCTAAATAGACAGTGGCTTTTGTAACTTACCTCCCACTATTTCACTCTCCATGGAATCTTGACTCCCTTAGCCACCAAAAAACTAGAGATAAATAGTGTTTTTTAAGGCACTGCTCCACCATATAGTACGTTCAGTATTTGAGTATTAGAATTTTCTAATTGTAACGGTTAGTAGCTAGGTAACAAAAGGCAGCTGTAGACATCATATGGAGAGTGACACTTGGGGGTACAATATTTAATGCAGATGTCAGTATGTGAGTTTTGGCAGTGTTGGATTAGATAGGTTGCTAATAAACAAAACAAATTCTGAAATATTTCACATGGCCAGGATGGGCATGGGACTGTGGCATTTCTTTCCTAGACCAATTTGTGTTACAATTTCTGGGAAAATATTAAATTGGTATGGTTGATTAATACGGCTGTGCCCCAATTTTTGACCATATATGGAGAGAGGACCACACTAGTCTCAGAGAGGGGATTTAGGATGGGTTCATTACAGTGGTGAGAAACGAGCTGGTCGAGTCTGATATGAGCGGATAGAAAATGAGTTAAACAAAAATGGATCAATTACTCAATCCCCTCATATTTAATAGGATAAAAATTGGTTTAACTAACGGATATCCATATTATCCAAAGTTGCTTTAAAGATGTTGGCTTCATATAGCTAATATGAATAAGATTAATTTACCTTCTTATAAAGATTAATTTACCTTCTTATAAAGATTAGTTTACCTTCTTGTCCACAAATTCAATATCTAGAACATAGCTGCACCTTAGCTTTTAGGGGAAGAATAGAATTTCGAAACTTCCAATGACACAACATCCAAAAAAATATTTTATGGAAAATAGCCACCAAGCCCCACCATTCCCACCCCATGCGCCCACCCTCCACCGCCCACTCACCAATCAAATCCCACTGCCATCCAACCACCACCATCGAATGCTCTTCATCTTTACCCACCCCTATCCCACATCACCACCCACCCCAACCCTACACCATCGCTCCACTCCCCCCCTTCTCATCCACCCCTTCCAAATTTTCTATTTCATATATTTTATTTTATTTTACAAAAATTTAGAAAAAATGAGATTTTTTTTCTTACCACCCCGGCCTCTCCCCCAAACCCACTCATCCCACACCAAATTTAACCATACAAAATTTTCATTTTTTAATAATTTTTATAAAGTAAAATAAAATATATGAAATAGAAAGTTTAGAAAGGGTGGGAATTGTTAGAGAATATTCTAGAATTCATTTATGAATTAAATAGTAATTAGTGTTAAGAATATTCTAGAGAATTATTGTAATTAAATGGTAATTAGTGTTAAGAATATTTTAGAGAATTATTGTAATTAAATTATAATTAGGATATGATCTTCCTTGTAAGGTAAGTAGCGGATAGAATTGAGAAGATGAAGGCTAAGAATCTTCTCTCCTTATTTGTATATATTGAGATCCTTTGTAAATGGGAAGGATGAGGAAAATCATCCAATTTTATCATCTTATTCTAACATGATATCAAGAGCTTTAGGAAAAAGATTAATATTCTAGTTCAAAATTACGGTCATCTCCTCCACATACCCATAACCGAAAATTACCCTAGAATAATTTTTATTTTTTTCTTCTCATTCTACTATTCTGCATTCCACAAACATTGCTCCTTGAGATTTTCCAACCAAATTCAACATGTCTGACTCCAAATTTTTTTATCATCCTGCTCTCACCGTTTCTAATATCAAAACACATGTTCCCATAACATTACAAATATAGAATGTTCATTATGCTTCATGGGCAGAACTTTTCAAAATCTGTTGCCGATCTCACCGGGTTCTTCACCATATCATTAGAGGTGAGCACGGGTACAGGGTACCCAGATACCCGACCGGAATCGACACTAACGGGTAGGTTCCGGGTAGATATATTAGAATAACGGGTAGGTTCCGGGTAGTAAAATTAGGAACCGATAAAATAGGGTCCGATTCCGGTTCCAAAATGTAGAGACTGGTGCGGACGGACCGATACCGGACCACATGAACCCACCCCATTTAACTTATTTTTTTATCTTTGGGGCGTTTAACCAACTATCCATCGGGAAAGTGGAGCACGTGGAGTGCTCATCCTCGATTCTTCATACCTATTTCATCGTGACCTTTATTTTATAACTTTATGAGTTTCTTTTCCATGTGAATTTAACACGAACTTTGTTTATGATCGTTCCTCCATTCAACCATTATCGTATTTCTAAAAACAATGAGTGGAAATATGCTCAATGTTCTCTGTGTTGACTATTTACTATTTGTTGCATGAGAATACCTATTCTTCGTGAGAGAACGAGAAAGGTTATCACCCTCTCTCCTTTTTGATAAATTACCCTTTCACCCCATGTAAGATTCTATAATCTGGACAGTTTATCAACAATTTGGTATTCTGCACTCCACAATTTATTTATTACATTGATCATGTGAGCACGGGTACCCGGGAACCTACCCGGAACCGCAGGGTCCGGATAGGTTCCGGGTAATGATTGCTACGGATAGGTTCCGGGTAGTAAATTTAGGAACCGATCTTTTATAGGGTAGGGTCCGGGTAGTTCAAAAATGGTAGGGTACCCGGACCCGCTCACCCCTACATATCATATCCCCAAAAAAAGGCAAAGAAAAGTTTTTGACAACGAATGACAAAAAAAAATTGTGGAATACTCTCGATGCCACAGTTCTTGGTTGGATATATGCAATAATTTCGACTGATCTGTTGCACACAATCATGGAACCAGATTCTAAGGCAATTGACGCTTGGAATCGCTTACGGAATGTGTTTTATGACAATCAAAACTCCCGTGCAGTTTCTTTGGCACAAGAATTCTCCAGTGTTGATAAGGAGGATTTCCCAAATGCTTCCACATATTATCAACGCCTGAAAGTGTTGGCAGACCAATTGAAAAATGTTGGTTCTCTGGTTACCAACAACCGTTTGGTTTTACAACTTGTTGCCGGACTGACAGAGGCGTATAGTGGAATTGCAATAGTCATCCGTCAAAGTAACCCGCTTCCCTTAGTTTACCAAGCAAGGTCCATGTTGATTCTAGAAGAACGAGAATTTCCGAAAAAAGTGGCTAACACAAATGGCTCGGCATTAGTTGTCACAAATGATAATAATAGTTTTCCACCATCACAAAATAATCGTGGACAAAAAGGGCGTAACGGTAATAAAAAGGGAGGAAATCACAACATAAATGGCGGTATCGAAATTCTAGCAGCGGAGGGAACTCCGTGGCGAGGCGATTAATTGGGCACAGCCACGATGGGGCCCAGGTTGGGCCACCTTTCCCCTACCCGTCGAACACCTCGGCCAGGCCCAGTCCACCAACCTTTGGCCCAACATCAGACTACTAATTCTTCACGCTGCGAGGATTTGTTCACCCGGCTTTGGGCCAATTTACTCGAGACCAACGGTGAGTGGATACCAGCGATGTCTGACGGCCCAAGCAAATGGGCCACGGTCGACGTGGCAGGAGGCCCACTCGGCAGTGGGCCAACCTACATACATCAATACAGCCATGCAGACACTCATGATTAATTCTCGGACCGGGTGGTATATGAACTCGGTCTGGCGTCATATGGCGTCCTCGAGGTAACCTTACGTCCTATTTTAATTCGAGCAAATCAAATGGTATAACTGTCGGAAATGGTCACTCTATTCCAATTAAATGTTATGGTTCTACTAAATTGTCCAACTCAAATCCGTCATTAGCCTTGAAGAATGTTATTCACACTCCACAATTGATTAAAAACTTAATTTATGTTAGAAAGTTTACAAGTGATAACTGGGTAACTGTAACTTTTGACCCCTTTGGTTTCTCTGTGTATGATTTCCAGACAGGGGCACGACTCATGAGATGTGATAGCCAGAGAGAACTTTATCCATTCACTTCACTCCTCCATCCAGAAAATAAACATTTTAATTTTGTTGTTTTTAATTCCAATTTGTGGAATGAGTGTTTGGCACATCCAGGAGAGTCTGGTTTGAACTCTCTCAAACGCAATAACATTATGTCATGTACTCAGACTTTTAATAAGTGTCAGTCATGTCCTTTGTGTAAACATATTCAATTACCATTTGAGTCATCCTATAATTACACATTTATGTCTTTTGACACTATTAATTGTGATATTTGGACATCTCCTATCTTAAGCTCTTCCGGGCATAGATATTACTTGCTTGTTTTAGATGTGATCGGTGTATTTTATATACACTTTTTGAGTCATTTTTAGTTAGTATTTTACTCATTTCATTTATGTTTAGTACAGTATTAGGGTCGTTTTCCTTTCTTTTGTGTCACAAAGGTCAAAAATGGAGAAATAGCGAAAAGGAGATGAAATGAGCATAAATGAGATGGAATTGCACACTAAAAGGGCCAAGAAATGAAGTCTAAGTTCGGAAATTATAGAGAGATCGACCAAGTCCGGACGGAAAAATGACGACGAAGCAATCCGCAAAACGTCACCGGGCGCGGCGCTGGCGCCATACGCCCAGCGGCTGAAATTCGAGTTGCTGAATTTGGGGCCATGGCTGCTGATCTGGCATGGCGCGGGATTTATGAAGTCGCCGACTGACATGTTTGAGAATCCTAAAGGGATTATTTTTCCTACCTAAAGGGATAACTTTTCCTACCTAAAGGGATAACTTTTCCTACCTTAAAACCCTTACAAAAAAGGATTCTAATAACTTTTCCTACTTACATAAATCCTTAACCCTTCACCAAAAGGATTCTTGGTCTATAAATAGGCTCTACATCATTAGAAGAATTCATTCTCCATTCCACCATTCACCATTCTACATCCATCCTTCCACCAATCCATCTAGTAAATATTCCACAACACAATCCTTGGATGCTAGAAGGCTTGAAGACTCGTTCTTAAGTATTTTTCTTTTCTTTTCTTTACTTTACTTTCAGTTTTTATGTTGGATATTGAATTAGTTCTTGTCATGTCAATGACTAGGAACTAATTCTATTATAGGGCTTTCCATGTTAAATCACTAGAAACTTATGTTATGAATTGATGCATGTTATGGTTATTCTTCTTCTTGTTGAGATTTATCCAACAATTTCTTTGAATGCTTGGTAATTAATTGATCACTAATTATCATTATTTATATGATTTCTAATCAAACTTCGAAAGGAGGAGGTTGTGAATATGCTGTAAGTTGGGTAGACATATTTTGGATTGGGGATGAAAATACCTCAATTATTTATGTAGCGTTAATGTGAGGCTTAAAAACCCTAATTTTACGCATGGTGCGTGACGGTTAACTAGGTTTTTGTTCTTAATCCTCCTATAGAGTCATCCTTATCACCGAAAGGTAGAAAGGAGCAATACTCGGGTTGAGTGTTTATATAGCCTTAACGAGGGTATAAAACGATTTCGTAAACCTGCTAGCTCCAAAAGAAGAAGACCATAATTCATTGCATTAATAAGTAACATAAGCGGATAGTTGAGGAGACGTGGAAGCCCTATTCCCATCACAACTGAAGTAAACTTATAGTTAATTAACCTTTATAATTGTTAGTTATAATCAACAAAATCAATATCGGTTACCAAATAGATACCAAAAGATAGATAATTGGTACTTGAACACTAATCCTTGTGGACGATATTCGATCTTACCAAGACTATATTACTTGTCACGATAACGTGCACTTGCGTTAAAGTGTGTGCATCTTTTCGCGCGCCAAGTTTTTGGCGCCGTTGCCGGGGATTAGGCATAGTTCAATATCAATTTTATCTATTTTTAATTTCTAATTTGGTTTTATTTCTGTTTTTATTTTTATTTGTTTTTGCTCCAAGAACAAGTTTCTAACTTGTTCTGCGAGCATCTTTTTATCACCTTTTGTTGTTTTTCTTATTTTTTAGGTTAAAAAAAAATGAAAATAATAAAAATAAAATATAATAAAATCAGGACACATGGACTACTACTATCAGAGACAGTGGAGTCATCAACATCAGCTTAACCCACAGATTTCAGAGGAAGATCGAAATGAGTTGAAGGCAGGTATACTTATGTTCGCCAAGTGCCAGACTCAGTTTATGGATGAGACAAGGGAGTCCCTCAGAAAGCTGGAGATACAAATAGGGCAATTGATGGATGAGATGAGCAATACAACTCAAGCAAATCTGCCTAGCGACATCATTATGGAAGGTGGTAAGCAAATAGAAGAGCCTGAACCACACCCAGCTGTTGAGGAATCTGACGAGATAATTGGTGTAGAGAAGGAAAAAGTTACTGAGATCCAATCATTCATCTTTTTGGACTCCTTGGAAAATCTTTTTCTTGTACCTATTGCAGAAGAAACACCACCAGATGTCAATGTTGACCCCCAAACAGAAAATCCATACCATCAAGGGAACCCCCTAGAGTTAAGAGATGTTGGGAATCTCACTGATCCCTACATTAGAGAGAGCCTAAAAGACAAGCATGTCTTGTGTACTTGGGGGATAATCGTATATTTGAGGCCCGTGTTTGAAGCAATTGTTGTAGTTGAAGTGAGACCTGCAACAATAACTCTGCGGATTGCAAGCAGTTCGCAGAAGGATCCAATGGGCACTCGTAAAGGTTAATTGCGTCCGGCTAAAAGACGTTAAAGACAGCGCTTGTTGGGAGGCAACCCAATGTTTTTAATTATGTTATTTTAATTTTTGTTTTTAGTTTATTTTATTTTTGTCTTGAACAGTCTCACGGTCTTGGGTTCTTGTTTTGTGTTGTTGGATGACAGGTGGACTGAAAGCTAAAACCGAGGAAAAAGGAGCAAAACGCTAAAAAAAGGAAAGATGCGTCGGGCCATGACGCCGTAATCGCGGCGACGCTTCAGAGAGCCACAAGATTAGCAGTATGGCCGAATCTCGGCCGCGTGGCGAAACTTCGTAAACCAGTTAGTGCAAATTACGAATTTTTCTCCTAGACCTCCGTTATGACCGCTGTGTTGTGTCAGTAAGTTGTCCATATTTTTTTTTGTCATGCACACATTGGGGACAATGTGTGATTTAAGTTTGGGGGGATGTTTTATTGTTTTTTTTTGTTCTTTTTGAATTGTTTTGTGTATTTTTGAGTAATTTTTGAGTCATTTTTTGAGTCATAATTTTTTTTTATGATCATGCATGCTGTAGTTACTTGAAACGCCTAATGAAGTAAAGTGGAATAATGTAATGGAATTAGAAGCAACTATCTGAACACTTAGGATAGATATGCCAAAAATTCATGAAATCGAACTATTTGGGGTATCTTGCTTGATTTATGCATTGTTAGTGATTAAACCTATGTGTCTGTTTGCTTGCTATTTGAGGCGAAATAATTAGGATATGCATGTTAGGGAGATGACTCAGACATTTCTTTGTTAGCCCTTTCTTACCATTCTTTGCCTATCCTCGATAAATAAATTATATCCCTAGTCAGCCCCTTTGAGCCTAAAAATAAGACCTTTATTTGACACCCTATAATTCCATACTTGTGCCATAAGTGAAAAATTGAGATGTTTGGAATATAAAGTGTTGAAAAAGAAACAAAAGAGAGTAAACAATTTTTATGCACCCCAATGAAAAAGTAATAATAAATAGGCAAAAGCCTAAGTTTGGGGGTGCCTGCTATTCATCATACACCTCATTCTCTCAAAACAAAAGAGGGGAAAGATAGGTATGAAGTGAAAAAGAGAATCAAAAGAAAAGGGAAGAGTTGAAAGAAAAAGAGCTTATGGTACGTAAATTGAGCCTAAATGCCTATTTTTACCTACTCCTGCCTAAGCCTACATTACAACCCTGAAAAGTCCTGAAGATCTCTTATATGCATATCCATGATTAGTGGAGAATAGCAAGTGAAAAGGCCATAGGATTTTTGAAATTAACATGCATAATTCAGTATTCTTACTTCCATTAAGCATGATTAAAATGAGTTTGCGAAATATCTAGCTTGATGTGTTTAGAATGCTAAAAATTCATGCTATATGTTCCTGCATATTATTCTGCTAACCTTCATGTTTTTTAAGTAACACCAATGCAGCAAAGTGATCAATGTCGTTGAGTCTTTCTAGTTTCGTTTTCCTTGTGTCTTTATTTCTTTCTTTTTGATCTTTGCTCGAGGGCGAGCAAAGGTTAAGTTAAAGTATTTGATCGGTGTATTTTATATACACCTTTTGAGTCATTTTTAGTTAGTATTTTACTCATTTCATTTATGTTTAGTACAATATTAGGGTCATTTTCCTTTCTTTTGTGTCACAGCGGTCAAAAATGGAGAAATAGCGAAAAGGAGATGAAATGAGCATAAATGAGATGGAATTGCACACTAAAAGGGCGAAATGAAGTATAAGTTCCAGAAATTATAGAGGAGATCGGGCGAAGTCGAGCGGAAAAATGACGGCCAGCAGAATCACTTTGAACGTCCGAGCCGCGGCGCTGGCGTAGCGACGCCCAAATCTTGAAAGTCGAGTTGCTGAATTTGGTAGCGTGCGCTGATCTATGGCCCAGCGCGGCGGATTTATGAAGTCCGGGCCGAATTTGACATGTTTTCAGAATCCTAAAGGGATTATTTTTCCTACCTAAAAGGATTATTTTTCCTACCTAAAGGGATAACTTTTCCTACCTAAAGGGATAACTTTTCCTACCTTAAAACCCTTACCAAAAAGGATTCTAATAACTTTTCCTACTTACATAAATCCTTAACCCTTCACCAAAAGGATTCTTGGTCTATAAATAGGCTCTACATCATTAGAAGAATTCATTCTCCATTCCACCATTCACCATTCTACATCCATCCTTCCACCAATCCATCTTGTAAATATTCCACAACACAATCCTTGGATGCTAGAAGGCTTGGAGACTCGTTCTTAAGTGTTTTTCTTTTCTTTTCTTTACTTTACTTTCAGTTTTTATGTTGGATATTGAATTAGTTCTTGTCATGTCAATGGCTAGGAACTAATTCTATTATAGGGCTTTCCATGTTAAATCACTAGAAACTTATGTTATGAATTGATGCATGTTATGGTTATTCTTCTTCTTGTTGAGATTTATCCAATAATTTCTTTGAATGCTTGGTAATTAATTGATCACTAATTATCATTATTTATATGATTTCTAATCAAACTTCGAAAGGAGGAGGTTGTGAATATGCTGAAAGTTGGGTAGACATATTTTGGATTGGGGATGAAAATACCTCAATTATTTATGTAGCGTTAATGAGAGGCTTAAAAACCCTAATTTTACGCATGGTGTGTGACGGTTAACTAGGTTTTTGTTCTTAATCCTCCTATAGAGTCATCCTTATCACCGAAAGGTAGAAAGAAGCAATACTGGGGTTGAGTGTTTATATAGCTTTAACGGGAGTATAAAACGATTTCGTAAACCTGCTAGCTCCAAAAGAAGAAGACCATAATTCATTGCATTAATAAGTAACATAAGCGGATAGTTGAGGAGACGTGGAAGCCCTATTCCCATCACAACTGAAGTAAATTTATAGTTAATTAGCCTTTATAATTGTTAGTTATAATCAACAAAATCAATATCGGTTACCAAATAGATACCAAAAGATAGATAATTGGTACTTGAACACTAATCCTTGTGGACGATATTCGGTCTTACCAAGACTATATTACTTGTCACGATAACGTGCACTTGCGTTAAAGTGTGTGCATCTTTTCGCGCGCCAAGTTTTTGGCGCCATGTCGAGATTAGGCATAGTTCAATATCAATTTTATCTATTTTTAATTTCTAATTTGGTTTTATTTCTGTTTTTATTTTTATTTGTTTTTGCTCCAAGAACAAGTTTCTAACTTGTTCTGCGAGCATCTTTTTATCACCTTTTGTTGTTTTTCTTATTTTTCAGGTTAAAAAAAAAACGAAAATAATAATAAAAGAAATAATAATATCAGGACACATGGACTACTACTATCAGAGACAGTGGAGTCATCAATAGCATCTTAACCCACAGATGTCAGAGGAAGATCGAAATGAGTTGAAGCGGGTATACTTATGTTCGCAAGTGCGGACTCAGTTTATGGATGAGACAAGGGAGTCCCTCAGAAAGCTGGAGATACAAATAGGGCAATTGATGGATGAGATGAGCAATACAACTCAAGCAAATCTGCCTAGCGACATCATTATGGAAGGTGGTAAGCAAATAGAAGAGCACGAACCACACCCGGTGTTGAGAATCGGCGAGATAATTGGTGTAGAGAAGGAAAAAGTTCTTGAGATCAATCATTCATCTTTTTGGACTCCTTGGAAAATCTTTTTCTTGTACCTGTGCGGAAGAAACACCACCGGTATCGATGTTGACCCCCAAACAGAAAGTCCATACCATGAGGAACCCCAGAGTTGAGAGATGTTGGGAATCTCACCGATCCTACATTAGAGAGAGCCTAAAGACAAGCATGTCTTGTGTACTTGGGGATAATCGTATATTTGAGGCGTGTTTGAAGCAATTGTTGTAGTTGAAGTGAGACTGCAACAATAACTCTGCGGATTGCAAGCAGTTCGTAGAAGGATCCAATGGGCACTCGTAAAGGTTAATTGCGTCCGGCTAAAAGACGTTAAAGACAGCGCTTGTTGGGAGGCAACCCAATGTTTTTAATTATGTTATTTTAATTTTTGTTTTTAGTTTATTTTATTTTTGTCTTGAAAAGTGTCACGGTCTGGGGTTCTTGTTTTGTGGTGTTGGATGGCAGTGGGTGAAAGCTAAAGCAGGAAAAATGAACAAAACGCTAAAAAAGGAAAAAGTAAATCGGCCATGACGCCAGAATCGAACGCGGCGCCAGAACTTCAGAGAGCCACAGTACTAGCAGCGCCGCGGCGCCGGAACTTCAGAAACCCAGATTCCGTGCAAATTCCAGAATTTTTTCTCCTAGACCTCCGTTATGACCGCTGTGTTGTGTCAGTAAGTTGTCCATATTTTTTTTTAGTCATGCACACATTGGGGACAATGTGTGATTTAAGTTTGGGGGGATGTTTTATTGTTTTTTTTAGTCTTTTTGAATTGTTTTGTGTATTTTTGAGTCATTTTTTGAGTCATAATTTTTTTTATGATCATGCATGCTGTAGTTACTTGAAACGCCTAATGAAGTAAAGTGGAATAATGTAATGGAATTAGAAGCAACCATCTGAACACTTAGGATAGATATGCCAAAAATTCATGAAATCGAACTATTTGGGTATCTTGCTTGATTTATGCATTGTTAGTGATTAAACCTACGTGTCTGCTTGCTTGCTATTTGAGGCGAAATAATTAGGATATGCATGTTAGGGAGATGACTCAGACATTTCTTTGTTAGCCCTTTCTTACCATTCTTTGCCTATCCCTGACAGTCAAATTATATCTCTAGTCAGCCCCTTTGAGCCTAAAAATAAGACCTTTATTTGACACCCTATAATTCCATACTTGTGCCATAAGTGAAAAATTGAGATGTTTGGAATATAAAGTGTTGAAAAAGAAACAAAAGAGAGTAAACAATTTTTATGCACCCCAATGAAAAAGTAATAATAAATAGGCAAAAGCCTAAGTTTGGGGGTGCCTGCTATTCATCATACACCTCATTCTCTCAAAACAAAAGAGGGGAAAGATAGGTATGAAGTGAAAAAGAGAATCAAAAGAAAAGGGAAGAGTTGAAAGAAAAAGAGCTTATGGTACGTAAATTGAGCCTAAATGCCTATTTTTACCTACTCCTGCCTAAGCCTACATTACAACCCTGAAAAGTCCTGAAGATCTCTTATATGCATATCCATGATTAGTGGAGAATAGCAAGTGAAAAGGCCATAGGATTTTTGAAATTAACATGCATAATTCAGTATTCTTACTTCCATTAAGCATGATTAAAATGAGTTTGCGAAATATCTAGCTTGATGTGTTTAGAATGCTAAAAATTCATGCTATATGTTCCTGCATATTATTCTGCTAACCTTCATGTTTTTTTAAGTAACACCAATGCAGCAAAGTGATCAATGTCGTTGAGTCTTTCTAGTTTCGTTTTCCTTGTGTCTTTATTTCTTTCTTTTTGATCTTTGCTCGAGGGCGAGCAAAGGTTAAGTTTGGGGGTATTTGATCGGTGTATTTTATATACACCTTTTGAGTCATTTTTAGTTAGTATTTTACTCATTTCATTTATGTTTAGTACAATATTAGGGTCGTTTTCCTTTCTTTTGTGTCACAGCGGTCAAAAATGGAGAAATAGCAAAAAGGAGATGAAATGAGCATAAATGAGATGGAATTGCACACTAAAAGGGCCAAGAAATGAAGTCTAAGAAGTTCCAGAAATTATAGAGGAGATCAGACGAAGTCCGAACGGAAAAATGACGACGAAGCAATCGCTGAAAACGTCACCGACGCGGCGCTGGCGGCGCGCGGCGCCAAAGTCTTGAAAGTCGAGAGTTGCTGAATTTGGTAGCGCGATCTCTGAAATGGCCGCGGGATTTATGAAGTCCGGGCCGAATTTGACATGTTTTCAGAATCCTAAAGGGATTATTTTTCCTACCTAAAAGGATTATTTTTCCTACCTAAAGGGATAACTTTTCCTACCTAAAGGGATAACTTTTCCTACCTTAAAACCCTTACAAAAAAGGATTCTAATAACTTTTCCTACTTACATAAATCCTTAACCCTTCACCAAAAGGATTCTTGGTCTATAAATAGGCTCTACATCATTAGAAGAATTCATTCTCCATTCCACCATTCACCATTCTACATCCATCCTTCCACCAATCCATCTTGTAAATATTCCACAACACAATCCTTGGATGCTAGAAGGCTTGGAGACTCGTTCTTAAGTGTTTTTCTTTTCTTTTCTTTACTTTACTTTCAGTTTTTATGTTGGATATTGAATTAGTTCTTGTCATGTCAATGGCTAGGAACTAATTCTATTATAGGGCTTTCCATGTTAAATCACTAGAAACTTATGTTATGAATTGATGCATGTTATGGTTATTCTTCTTCTTGTTGAGATTTATCCAATAATTTCTTTGAATGCTTGGTAATTAATTGATCACTAATTATCATTATTTATATGATTTCTAATCAAACTTCGAAAGGAGGAGGTTGTGAATATGCTGTAAGTTGGGTAGACATATTTTGGATTGGGGATGAAAATACCTCAATTATTTATGTAGCGTTAATGAGAGGCTTAAAAACCCTAATTTTACGCATGGTGCGTGACGGTTAACTAGGTTTTTGTTCTTAATCCTCCTATAGAGTCATCCTTATCACCGAAAGGTAGAAAGGAACAATACTGGGGTTGAGTGTTTATATAACCTTAACGGGAGTATAAAACGATTTCGTTAACCTGCTAGCTCCAAAAGAAGAAGACCATAATTCATTGCATTAATAAGTAACATAAGCGGATAGTTGAGGAGACGTGGAAGCCCTATTCCCATCACAACTGAAGTAAACTTATAGTTAATTAGCCTTTATAATTGTTAGTTATAATCAACAAAATCAATATCGGTTACCAAATAGATACCAAAAGATAGATAATTGGTACTTGAACACTAATCCTTGTGGACGATATTCGATCTTACCAAGACTATATTACTTGTCACGATAACGTGCACTTGCGTTAAAGTGTGTGCATCTTTTCGCGCGCCAAGTTTTTGGCGCCGTTGCCGGGGATTAGGCATAGTTCAATATCAATTTTATCTATTTTTAATTTCTAATTTGGTTTTATTTCTGTTTTTATTTTTATTTTGTTTTGCTCCAAGAACAAGTTTCTAACTTGTTCTGCGAGCATCTTTTTATCACCTTTTGTTGTTTTTCTTATTTTTCAGGTTAAAAAAAAAACGATAATAATAAAAATAAAATATAATAAAATCAGGACACATGAACTACTACTATCAGAGACAGTGGAGTCATCAACATCAGCTTAACCCACATATTTCAGAGGAAGATCGAAATGAGTTGAAGGCAGGTATACTTATGTTCGCCAAGTGCCAGGCTCAGTTTATGGCTGAGACAAGGGAGACCCTCAGAAAGCTGGAGATACAAATAGGGCAATTGATGGATGAGATGAGCAATACAACTCAAGCAAATATGCCTAGCGACATCATTATGGAAGGTGGTAAGCAAATAGAAGAGCCTGAACCACACCCAGCTGTTGAGAAATCTGACGAGATAATTGGTGTAGAGAAGGAAAAAGTTACTGAGATCCAATCATTCATCTTTTTGGACTCCTTGGAAAATCTTTTTTTGTACCTATTGCAGAAGAAACACCACCAGCTGTCAAGGTTGACCCCCAAACAGAAAGTCCATACCATCAAGGGAACCCCCTAGAGTTGAGAGATGTTGGGAATCTCACTGATCCCTACATTAGAGAGAGCCTAAAAGACAAGCATGTCTTGTGTACTTGGGGGATAATCGTATATTTGAGGTCCGTGTTTGAAGCAATTGTTGTAGTTGAAGTGAGACATGCAACAATAACTCTGCGGATTTCAAGCAGTTCGCAGAAGGATCCAATGGGCACTCGTAAAGGTTAATTGCGTCCGGCTAAAGGACGTTAAAGACAGCGCTTGTTGGGAGGCAACCCAATGTTTTTAATTATGTTATTTTAATTTTTGTTTTTAGTTTATTTTATTTTTGTCTTGAACAGTCTCACGGTCTTGGGTTCTTGTTTTGTGTTGTTGGATGCGTGGGTGAAAGCTAAAGCAGGAAAAAGGAGCAAAACGCTAAAAAAGGAAAAGTAGTCGTCGGCCGCGACGCGAGAATCGAGCATGGCGCGAACTTGAGAGCCACGATACTAGCGGCGCGGCGCGAATCTCGGGCGCGTACGAAACTTCGTAAACCAGTTAGTGCAAATTCCAGAATTTTTTCTCCTAGACCTCCGTTATGACCGCTGTGTTGTGTCAGTAAGTTGTCCATATTTTTTTTAGTCATGCACACATTGTGGACAATGTGTGATTTAAGTTTGGGGGGATGTTTTATTGTTTTTTTTTTAGTCTTTTTGAATTGTTTTGTGTATTTTTGAGTAATTTTTGAGTCATTTTTTGAGTCATAATTTTTTTTTATGATCATGCATGCTGTAGTTACTTGAAACGCCTAATGAAGTAAAGTGGAATAATGTAATGGAATTAGAAGCAACCATCTGAACACTTAGGATAGATATGCAAAAAATTCATGAAATCGAACTATTTGGGGTATCTTGCTTGATTTATGCATTGTTAGTGATTAAACCTACGTGTCTGCTTGCTTGCTATTTGAGGCGAAATAATTAGGATATGCATGTTAGGGAGATGACTCAGACATTTCTTTGTTAGCCCTTTCTTACCATTCTTTGCCTATCCCTGACAGTCAAATTATATCTCTAGTCAGCCCCTTTGAGCCTAAAAATAATACCTTTATTTGACACCCTATAATTCCATACTTGTGCCATAAGTGAAAAATTGAGATGTTTGGAATATAAAGTGTTGAAAAAGAAACAAAAGAGAGTAAACAATTTTTATGCACCTCAATGAAAAAGTAATAATAAATAGGCAAAAACCTAAGTTTGGGGGTGCCTGCTATTCATCATACACCTCATTCTCTCAAAAGAAAAAAGGGGAAAGATAGGTATGAAGTGAAAAAGAGAATCAAAAGAAAAGGGAAGAGTTGAAAGAAAAAGAGCTTATGGTACGTAAATTGAGCCTAAATGCCTATTTTTACCTACTCCTGCCTAAGCCTACATTACAACCCTGAAAAGTCCTGAAGATCTCTTATATGCATATCCATGATTAGTGGAGAATAGCAAGTGAACAGGCCATAGGATTTTTGAAATTAACATGCATAATTCAGTATTCTTACCTCCATTAAGCATGATTAAAATGAGTTTGCGAAATATCTAGCTTGATGTGTTTAGAATGCTAAAAATTCATGCTATATGTTCCTGCATATTATTCTGCTAACCTTCATGTTTTTTAAGTAACACCAATGCAGCAAAGTGATCAATGTCGTTGAGTCTTTCTAGTTTCGTTTTCCTTGTGTCTTTATTTCTTTATTTTTGATCTTTGCTCGAGGGCGAGCAAAGGTTAAGTTTGGGGGTATTTGATCGGTGTATTTTATATACACTTTTTGAGTCATTTTTAGTTAGTATTTTACTCATTTCATTTATGTTTAGTACAGTATTAGGGTCGTTTTCCTTTCTTTTGTGTCACAGCGGTCAAAAATGGAGAAATAGCGAAAAGGAGATGAAATGAGCATAAATGAGATGGAATTGCACACTAAAGGGCCAAGAAATGAAGTCTAAGAAGTTCCGGAAATTATAGAGGAGATCAGACGAAGTCCGAACGGAAAAATGACGACGAAACAGAATCCGCCTGAAAAACGTCACGAGCGCGGCGCTGACAATGGCGCGACGCCAAAGTGATGAAAGTCCCGAGAGTTGCTGAATTTCAGGTCATGGCCTGATCTAAGCGTGGCCGAATTCGGGCGGGTGACATGTTTTCAGAATCCTAAAGGGATTGTTTTTCCTACCTAAAAGGATTATTTTTCCTACCTAAAGGGATAACTTTTTCTATCTAAAAGGATAACTTTTCCTACCTTAAAACCCTTACCAAAAAGGATTCTAATAACTTTTCCTACTTACATAAATCCTTAACCCTTCACCAAAAGGATTCTTGGTCTATAAATAGGCTCTACATCATTAGAAGAATTCATTCTCCATTCCACCATTCACCATTCTACATCCATCCTTCCACCAATCCATCTTGTAAATATTCCACAACACAATCCTTGGATGCTAGAAGGCTTGGAGACTCGTTCTTAAGTATTTTTCTTTTCTTTTCTTTACTTTACTTTCAGTTTTTATGTTGGATATTGAATTAGTTCTTGTCATGTCAATGGCTAGGAACTAATTCTATTATAGGGCTTTCCATGTTAAATCACTAGAAACTTATGTTATGAATTGATGCATGTTATGGTTATTCTTCTTCTTGTTGAGATTTATCCAATAATTGCTTTGAATGCTTGGTAATTAATTGATCACTAATTATCATTATTTATATGATTTCTAATCAAACTTCGAAAGGAGGAGGTTGTGAATATGCTGTAAGTTGGGTAGACATATTTTGGATTGGGGATGAAAATACCTCAATTATTTATGTAGCGTTAATGAGTGACTTAAAAACCCTAATTTTACTCATGGCGCGTGACGGTTAACTAGGTTTTTGTTCTTAATCCTCCTATAGAGTCATCCTTATCACCGAAAGGTAGAAAAGAGCAATACTGGGGTTGAGTGTTTATATAGCCTTAACGGGAGTATAAAACGATTTAAATAAACTCTGCTAGCTCCAAAAGAAGAAGACCATAATTCATTGCATTAATAAGTAACATAAGCGGATAGTTGAGGAGACGTGGAAGCCCTATTCCCATCACAACTGAAGTAAACTTATAGTTAATTAGCCTTTATAATTGTTAGTTATAATCAACAAAATCAATATCGGTTACCAAATAGATACCAAAAGATAGATAATTGGTACTTGAACACTAATCCTTGTGGACGATATTCGGTCTTGCCAAGACTATATTACTTGTCACGATAACGTGCACTTGCGTTAAAGTGTGTGCATCTTTTCGCGCATCAAGATGACTACTCTAATTTCTTGTGGACATTTCCTCTCTAAAAAAATCACAAGTTTTTTCTACCTTCCTCACTTTTAGAGCATTCTTCCAAAAATAATTTTAAAGGGATATAAAAAACATACAATGTGATAATGGGAGGGAGTTTGATAGTAGGTAATTTTGGGATTTTTGCAAAACAAACGGTTTGAATTTCAGGTTTTCATGTCCCCACACCTCTTCTCAAAATGGAAAGGTTGAACGTAAAATCCGAACCATAAATAATATTGTTCGAACGTCCCTTGCTCATGCCTCTATACCCCCTAGTTTTTGGCATCATGCACTTCAAGTGGCTACTCATTTGTTGAATATCCTACCCAACAAAAATACACTCAACCAAACACCCCTTAAATTGCTTTACCTCCGAGAACCTTCATACTCTCATCTACGAGTTTTTGGTTGCTTATGTTATCCATTATTTACATCTACAACCATCCACAAACTACAACCGAGATCTACTCCATGTGTTTTCTTGAGATACCCATCACATCATAGAGGATACAAATTCTATGATATATCCTCAAATAGGATGTTTATTAGCCGACATGTTCTCTTTGATGAATCTCAATCCCCGTTCAAAAACATTCACGAGCCACGATCTCCCACATATGAGTTTCTGGATACCTGGTTACATCCAATTTATTACTCGGCCATCACCTAACATTCTCCTACATGTCACCCAGAAACTGCCCCAACAGTGTCCGAGATTGGGCCAGTGGGAGTCCAATCCAGTGGACATCCTCAATGGGTCAGCAGTCCAGAAACTACTGGACCAACAACCCGATCACCGTCTGATAGCTATCTTCGCCCATCTTCCGGTGACATCGAAATTCTACGGGCGATGGCGTCCGACCATGACGACACCTGCATGACCAATCCACCTAGTATCCACCGTCCTGTAACCCGCAGCCAACATGGTATACTCAAGCCCAACACAAAATATAGCTTGCACACCCAGGTCATAAAATCACCATTACCCCGAAATCCCGTGTCTACTCTACGTGATCTAAATTGGAAAATAGCCATGAATGACGAATACAATGCTCTAATTAAAAAAAGGATGTGAGAGTTAGTACCCCGTCCATCTCATGCTAATATATTCCGTCTAATTTTTATTCATGAATAGAATTTTCAAGCGATTCATAAGGAAATCCCTAATAAAGTGTTTAGCTCCTAGCCATAGTCACGCTAAGAACTAACACAAAATCCATACATAAACTGAATTAAAAATGAAAGAAAAGAAATTACTGCGAACTAAGTCTCCAATTGTAGCCTCCCTTGTTGTCTTGTGTTGTGCTATGTTGTAGAATGACCAACCTCCTCTAAAAGAATAATCCTAGGGCTTTTGTATCTATCAATTTTCTTGCCCTATGGACCACTTTGCCCTTAGCCAATTTAACTTCGGAACTGGATTTTTAAATGCGTATGACCGCTACTTGTGTGTATGTGCTGCAGCTTTTTGTCCGGGTCTTCATTTTTGTCCTTTCCTGCCTCAGATTCCTCCTTTTGTGCCCCCTTTTCATTCCTTTTCGCCAATTTGCCATTTTGGACCGCTGTAAGAAAAACAAGCCTAATACTATACTAAATACAACGAAAACGAGTAAAATACTAATTAAAAATGACTCAAAAATGGTATATAAAATATGCCTAACAACAGTAAGTCTTATAAATCCTTTTTATGTTATCAAAATGCACCCTTTTTAAAACACTTGCAGCATTTTTTAAAATATGCATTTTCTCTAACATAATAATCAACCTAGGTTTGGCAGGACAACCTCAAGTTAACGGATCTTAGAGGGTGCCTAATCCCTTCCCTCTAGATTAATAAAGAACCCTTACCCAGAATCTCACACTAGTTTTGCAGACCATTAAAATTGAGTTAATGTTGACTTTAACCTAGTTGACATTTAGGTGTCCTAATTCACCCAAACTAATTAGGTGGCGACTCCGCGAACCCTTTTAGCATTTTATCCTTTTTATTTTATTTCTAACACTTTAAGCAGGGTTCACCGAGGAATAGATAATGTCCGCGGTCGAAAAATGGCGCGACAGAATGGCCACTCCACTGGGGATAATCAGGTTCTTGACCATAGCAAACCTAGGTTTATTATTTGGCTTTATTCGCTTGCATTTAATTTTGTGCTTTAAATTATTTTGCTTGTAATGGCTTCAAATGCTATTTTCTTTACTGCTTTCCTTAAACTGGCATTTCGCTCATATTTCCTCCCTTACAGAAAATTCACACTATCACACATTACACGCGAGGTGTGCTTTGCGCACCAGCAAATTTCTTTCAAATACCCAAATTTGAGAGAGTTGGCATCTTGCGTGGAGAATCCGGACCATCCGGTGGCCGCGTAGACTTCTCACTCGAGTAGTCCGCTCGGGAACCTTGCGTCTAGTAAGCCAAATCTTAGCAAACTTAAGATAGAGCTATACCACCCTTTATCTTAGGCATGCATGTATTTACCTTAGGTGAGTCGGTCCTTGGCATCGTCTCCACAATTAGGAAAATACCAAACTTGTCGACGGGTTTCAAAACCCAACGACCATATCAACATATTATGTGTTGCATGATTGTGATAAATGGATCCAAGCCAAAATGACATGCCAAAGTGGGAAATGTAAATTCATGTTTTATTTTTCGCATTTGTATCCTGTAACATGACTATAAACACAATTTAGTCTTAGGATTATTGTTGTTATTATAAACTTTAGCTTTATTTCCAACCGAAGCATTTCAATCCAATGGCTTGGACCTGTTTATCACAATTTTTCATATTCCGCGTTTAGGCCCACCTCTGGCATAAGAGAGGTCCCATGCATGTTAGGGCGCACGCTTGATTTGTATACAATTTGCTTGCAACTCTATCTAAAGCAATTTTGTCCATGTTATACTAACTTGGTTTGCTTCATTTCTTAGAAGGATTATTTTTGCCTAGCTTATTTCCCCCAAAGGTTGATTCGCATTGACTGGCAGAGCACCTCTACTCCACAAAAGCAAAATCACGATCATACAGTAAAATGACTAATTCAGGGGCATCAGAACAAACTGGTTTGGGACTCATCCCCGTTCCTATAAACGAAGCAGAGGTCTCAGATAGGAGAAACATTACTAATATAGACCAATACCTCGCCCAAATATTGCAGCAAATGGAAACCATGCAGGTTGAAATGGAGAGGCTCCGAAATCTTACAAACCTGTCCATTAGCTTAAATGCACCGCTCCAAGAACAAAAGACAGATGCAACCATACCACATGCCTTGCAACCTCCTGAACCTCTACTACCCCAAAACTCTCCACAAAGGCCGCAATATACTAGCCCACACCAGATCAACCCTCGCACAATCAATCTGCAAGCCAACCTCCAAAATGATCCATTCACTACATACATATCCCAACCTCCACCTACTTATATCACCCCGCTCAGTCCAAATCGCCAAACCACCCAGCAAAGATAAGCCATTGCTTGTCTGGTACACCAAACCCAACCACTTATTATGTCCGTGTTTCCTCAAGAGACAGACCAATACGAGGAAATGGAGAGGCAGACCCGATCTAGAGCTGATGAAAATGTGGCAAAAGAAATTTGTAGCCTGAAAGAGGTATTCAGAAGCATTCAGATAAACAAGTGGCATGAAGGGTTAGAATATGAAGATTTGTGCATGCACCCCGACGTTGAATTGCCTATGGGGTACAAGGTGCCCAAATTCGACATGTTCGATGGAACAGGAAATCCCCGCGCCCATCTAAAATCATATTGTGACAAATTGATTGGAGTTGGAAAAGACCAAGCAATCATCATGAAATTATTCATCAGGAGTCTAATCGGTGAAGCGCTGGATTGGTATATAAGCCAAGACCCACGAAAATGGTGTAGTTGGAGCGCAATGGCGCATGATTTCATGGACAGATTCAAATTCAACGCTGACACTGTCCCAGATAGATTTTATCTGATGAAGCTGGAGAAGAAATCCACAGAAACTTTCAGAGAATACGCTATGAGGTGGCGGTCAGAAGCGGCAAAGTTCCAACCTCCAATGACAGAGAGCGAAATGACCACCTTGTTCGTGCAATTATTATAATATGCGACGTATTATGAGAGAATGATCAGTGTAATCGGGCGAAGTTTTGCAGAAGTCGTAAGAATAGGCGACTTTGTGGAAGAGGGCATCAAAACAGGCAGGATTACAAACCTAGCAGCCCTACAAACAACCAACAGAGCAATGCAGTCAGATTCAATCGGAGGTACCTCCCAAAGAAAGAGAGATGCAACATCCCCTGTCATGGTCATTCAAGAGCATAGGCCATACCAGTCCCCGATGCATCAAAGCCCACCACCTTCTTACTATAACCAAGACACCCAAAACCCACAACCGTATTATCAGCACTGCACTACCCCATACCCTGTTTACCATACCCAACCAATATATCTAAACCCCTCTCAATTCATTTTGTATTTTTGTGTGTTTAGGTGTTTACATGTTCATATGTTAGTTTAGTTTAGGTTTTAGTTTGTTGATTAATTATGGGATGTTAGTTTCAGTTTATATGTTTGTCTGAGTTTTAAAAGTTCTTGGTTTCTGCTTGATTTATCACATAGCTAGTTTTGTTTAAAGATTATAATGTGTTACATGACCGAATCATATAACAGTTATTTATTCAAATAAAGGTGTTAAAATGCTAATATAAATCAATTGTGATCACTGTCATTCTTTTAGACCATCGGTAACTTGGTTGAAGTTAAACAGTTCACCTAAATAAATTTGACAAGTTCATACATCTGTTTTGATGGTATCTGTTTTGAGTTGGGTGCTCTTGTGACTACGGATCTCTCTATTAAGGTCAAATAGGATAGTTGTTTTGGGATTCATATGTCAGCTTATGTTAAGGCCTCCTAGGTAAACTGGTCTGTTTGTCTTAAATAACTAGTCAGAATATTATCTGTGATTAATATGAGCTCTGGTTCTAGGTGTTATGAAGACAGGTGTATCACATGATTGTTGAAGTTTAGATTCAAAGATAACATGGTCTCAGATTTTGTGTTAGCTTTAAAACTAGTAAATCAGGAATGTGGTCTTATGTTCCGTTTTAGCCTTTAAACCATAGTAAAAATCAGTTAAGGGAGGAGAAGGGATGAATGAACTATTTGATTTATTTGTATGTGGAAATTGTTTGGTTGAGGCGCTAGATTACCTAAAATGACTTGCCCTGATTGTTGTGAATTCTAAGTGGTTCGATGTGTTGTTCGAAGGTAGCTAGGCATAAAGTGTATCATGTTTTTGTGCAAAGGCTGTACTTTGTAACTCTGAACATCCTGTGTATTATTTCCCTGTGTATTTAAATGCATATTAGTTGTGGTCTTGCGTATGTCTTGAATCTGTGGAGAATATTACTTGAATCCTCGTTAATGCTTTGGATCTATCTTAAGGCCCTGGCCCATAATCGAAGCTTGCTGATTTAATGCGTTGGGTTTCTACTTTGAATTACCGAGAATAAAATTAAGTTTCATGTAAATGTTTACTTGCATTACGGATAGATCTGAACATGTACTAATCCTTATCTTTTCTAATCTTTCGCATGAAATGCATTGGAGCAACGAAGAGTCTCATTGCGAGACTCGTCACGTGTCACACTGCATGAATGCCTTCATCTGTGTCCACCACATTCCGCCTCAAAATTTCTAAACAAAAGGGGGACGAGACGACATTGTCATCCCCCTAACAACATCCCTTTGGCCTCTTAATCCTACATGTCTTATATATAGTTGTTTGTTTATTTGTTGAAATTTAATTAGCTAACTCTTTAATTAATAGGATATCTAGAATAATTAGTCTTTGAACAAGTGAATTGGATGGGTAGTTTTAAGGCTAGAAATACACTTCTAATTTATTTATTTAAGGGTTGACATGCATTTTGCCAAATAATAATAAATCTTCTTTGCATTATGTCACATATATATTAAAAAATCAATTTTGCGAGTAAAGGCATACCTTTAATCAATAAATCAACTTTGAATATAAATACATACTTTTCACTTCATAGGTATTTTACAATGCTTTATAAATGCATGCCTTCATCCAAAAGACTAACTTTACAGGTATACAGTAAGTCTTATAAATCCTTTTTATGTTATCAAAATGCACCCTTTTTTAAACACCTGTATCATTTTTTAAAACATGCATTTTTTCTAACATAATAATCAACCTAGGTTTGGCAGGACAACCACAAGTTAGCGGATCTTAGAGGGTGCCTAATCCCTTCCCTCTAGATTAATAAATAACCCTTACCCAGAATTTCACACTAGTTTTGCAGACCATTAAAATTGAGTTAATGTTGACTTTAACCTAGTTGACATTTAGGTGTCCTAATTCACCCAAACTAATTAGGTGGCGACTCCGCGAACCCTTTTAACATTTTATCCTTTTTATTTTATTTCTAACACTTTAAGCAGGGTTCGCCGAGGAAAAGATAATGTCCGCGGTCGAAAAAGGGCGCGACAATAACTGTCGGAAATGGTCACTCTATTCCAATTAAAGGTTATGGTTCTACTAAATTGTCCAACTCAAATCCGCCATTAGCCTTGAAGAATGTTATTCATATCAAATTGGGCCTGGCCACCTTGCCCCTACCCGTTGAACACCTGGGCCAGTCCTAGTCCACCAACCTCTAGCCCAACATCAGCCTACTAATTCTTCACACTTTGCAGGATTTGTTCAGCCCACTGCTGGGCCAATTTACTCCAGGACCAACGGTGAGGCTGGATACCCACAACAGTGTACAGGCGGCCCAATGCAAGCAAATGGGCCACCGCTGATGTGGCAGGAGGCCCACTCGGTAGTGGGCCAACCCACGGATATCAATGCAGCCATACAGACACTCGGGATTAATTCTCCAGACCCGAATTGGTATATGAACTCAGGTGCAACATCCCATATGACGTCCTCCAAAGGTAACCTTACATCCTATTTTGATTCGAGCTAATCAAATGGTATAACTGTCCGAAATTGTCACTCTATTCTAATTAAAGGTTAGGGTTCTACTAAATTTTCCAACTCAAATCCGCCATTAGCCTTGAAGAATGTTATTCATACTCCACAATTGATTAAAAACTTAATTTATGTTCGAAAGTTTACAAGTGATAACTGGGTAACTGTAGCTTTTGACCCCTTTGGTTTTTCTGTGTATGATTTCCAGACATGGGCACGAATCATGAGATGTGATAGCCAGGGAGAACTTTATCCAGTCACTTCACTCCTCCATCCAGAAAAGAAACATTTTAATTTTGTTGTTTTTAATTTCAATTTTTTGGCATGAGCGTTTGGCACATCCAGGAGAGTCTGTTTTGAACTCTCTCAAACGCAATAACATTATTTCATGTACTCAGACTTTTAATAAGTGTCAGTCATGTCCTTTGGGTAAACATATTCAATTACCGTTTGAGTCATCCTATAATTGCACATTTATGCCTTTTGACACTATTCATTGTGATATTTGGACATCTCCTATCTTAAGCTCTTCCGGACATAGATATTACTTGCTTGTTTTAGATGACTACTCTAATTTCTTGTGGACATTTCGCCTTTAAAAAAAATCACAAGTTTTTTCTACCTTCCTCACTTTTAGAGCATTCGTTCAAAAATAATTTTAAAGGGATATCAAAAACATACAATGTGATAATGGACGGGAGTTTGATAATAGGGAATTTTGGGATTTTTGCAAAACAAACGATTTGAATTTCAGATTTTCATGTCACCACACCTCTTCCCAAAATGGAAAGGTTGAACGTAAAATTCGAACCATAAATAATATTGTTCGAACGTCCCTTGCTCATGCCTCTCTACCCCCTAGTTTTTGGCATCATGCACTTCAAGTGGCTACTCATTTGTTGAATATCCTACCCAACAAAAATACACTCAACCAAACACCCCTTAAATTGTTTTACCTCCGAGAACCTTCATACTCTCATGTACGGATTTTTGGTTGCTTATGTTATCCATTATTTACATCTACAACCATCCACAAACTACAACCGAGATCTACTCCATGTGTTTTCTTGAGATACCCATCACATCATAGAGGATACAAATGCTATGACATATCCTCAAATAGGATGTTTATTAGCTGACATGTTCTCTATGATGAATCTCAATTCCCGTTCAAAAAAAATCATGAGCCATGACCTCTCACATATGAGTTTCTGGATACATGGTTACATTCAATTTATTACTCGACCATCACCCAACATTCTCCTACATATCACTAAGAAACTGCCCCAACAGTGTCCGAGATTGGGCCAGTGGGAGTCCAATCCAGTGGACATCCTCAATGGGTCAGCAGTCCAGAAACTACTGGACCAACAACCAGTCACACCGATCCAATAGCTATCTCTGGCCCATCTTCCAGTGACACTGGAAATTCTACACGGGCCAGTGGCGTCCAGCCCACTGACCCGACACCCTGTACAGCCCATCCACCTAGTATCCACCGTCCTGTAACCCGCAGCCAACATGGTATACTCAAGCCCAACACAAAATATAGCTTGCACACCCAGGTCATAAAATCACCATTACCCCGAAATCCCGTGTCTACCCTACGTGACCTAAATTGGAAAATAGCCATGAATGACGAATACAATGCTCTAATTAAAAATAGGATGTGGGAGTTAGTACCTCGTCCATCTCATGCTAATATATTCCGTCTATGTGGATTTTCAGTCACAAATAAAAATCTGATTGCACTTTTGAGCGGCATAAAGCTCATCTTGTAGGTGATAATAAAACACAACAAGTAGGCGTGGACTGTGGAGACATATTTAGTCCAGTGGTGAAACCAGCTACCATAAGGACCGTACTCAGCCTGGCTCTTTCAAAAGGATGGTCACTTCGCCAGCTGGAAGTCAAGAATGCATTCCTTCATGGACATCTCCATGAAACAGTCTATATGCATCAGCCTTTAGGCTACAGGGACCCCAGGTTTCCGGGCCATGTGTGCTTACTTAAAAAATCATTATATGGCTTGAAGCAAGCGCATCGGGCTTGGTACAAACGATTTGCAGATTTTGTATCAACACTGGGTTTTTCAAATAGCCGATCGGATCATTCTCTATTCATCTACCGCCAGGGTACTAATATTGCTTATCTCATTTTATATATGTTGTTGACATCCAATTTTGACCCTCCCGTCCAGTCATTAACTATAAAATTACACTAATTTTTTTTTTAATTAATAATAATGTTAACAATTTTATAATAATAAAATGCAACAACAAGACATTAATACATGCATAAATAAACAATTTAATAATGGCACCACGTCTTACGTAGAATATTAAGCACTTAGAGTCTCGCGCCCACATTTATTAATTTTAAGCCCTGTCATAATTCTTAAATGAAAATTAATAATAAATACGTCAATAAATAATTTAGCAATGACGTCGTGTCAAATAGCATAGTCGTATTTATTAATACGCAAAGCAATTTCATAATTATTGTAGCGCTTAAAGTCATATTTTAATTTTAGCTTAAATAATGATAAATAATGCACAATAAATAAGATTTTTTTTAAAATAATAGCATCACATTTATAAAAGCATTAAGCAATCTTTAAATATCATATCCGCATTTAGCATTTAAGTAATTTAATAATAATTTAAACCCACATTTATTTCCCATTAATTAATTTTTACCTAAAACTAACTCCTAAAAACTATTAGCCCAACACCCCTTATCGCCCAGCCCACTATTTTTATCCCTGACCCAAGGCCCAGACGCGCAACCCACACCCGCGGGCCCAGTCCCTTGGTTATTTCACCCTTCGTCCACAACAGAAAAGAAAAGAAAACCTATTCTAAACCTAAAGGAAAACAACCAACCTTTCACCATCCATCGCCGCCCACACCCAGCCGAGATTCTCGCCAGAGAATCCGGCGAATCTTTCACCAGTACAACTAACAAATCAGCCCCAATATTACGATAATTATAGACTTGCCTTAAGAAACCACATCCAAAATCGTATCACGGAAAATCAGCAAGAAATCGTATGAAAATCTGAACGAACCATGTCAAAATCGCAGTAATAATCGTTCGAAATCAGTACCAAAAGCTTACCAAACTTGGAACCCAAATCATGGCCATATAAATGAACCCATTTTACACATGCAAAGGCAGAACGGGGACGGGAACAGATCCCGGAGTTTACACAGAGGAAGAGCATAGGATAAAAAACCTTAGAACAGATAGAGATCATTTTTTAGAGGAGGAGTTTTGGACGGAGGAAAAGCATCACAAATGGGAGAAATCAGAGTAAAAGAGCAATAAAAAATCCTAAACGATAGCAGCAAGAACAGAAGTTAAAACAAATACCTTCCTTCTTCGCAATATCAGTCAATAACGAGGTAAAGTCTCATTCCCCTTTTCAAACGCATCGCAATACACTCTGAGTGGATCGACGGCTTGATACGCTACCTCGGTTCGCTGTCTGGAGAAGGTAAACCCAAATTCCTCTCAGTTTATTCTGTATTATCGTGTGTCTTTGTATTTAAAATGTGTTAGTTTAGATTACTGTGTTCGTCGTCGATGCGTAAATATGATGTTTATGTTTGGTATGTTGGCAATCCGTGTCAATATGGAGTTAAAACCTGAGGCGTGATTTGGTTAATTAAAAGGCGAGCTTACTGTCTTCTTAATGAATATTTAGAATCAGTTAGGAACAAGGATTAGAAGTCGAAATAATTCAAAGAGATCATTAACTTATGATATCGAGAATATCACCCCTGCCTGAAAGCGCGATATTTGTTGGCTTGTTTCGATGTTTCATTAAACTTTGCCCTGCTATGTGGATCGATTAATATTTTATCTTGATATGTCGCTATGAGTCGACTTATATTAATTTATGTACTCTTTGTTTTCCCGACTCATGTGATGGCTGAACATAAGAGGTACCCCTCCTTGACTCGGTTGTGCTACACTATCTTGACCCTCTAGCACCTTGATTAGGATATTAAGTTGGTTTGGGTCGGTCCCTTCGCCTTATTAACTCTGTGGAAATCTGGGGAAAAAAAAAGAAGCGAGACTTCATTTTCGCATGTGCCCCTTCACATTGATGAATAGGAAAACTGCATTCATTTTTAAATAAGAGTCTAAGCCTCTGAGGTGTGGATCTGGTGTTGTCTATGCCAAATGAGGTAAATTGATTTTGCTATTTTTAAGTATGCCTAAATCACAAGGCCACTAGGCATGCCAGCTTGTTTAAATGACTCTACTTTTAACATGTAGCATTTCCATTTGTTCATCTCTGTTCTGGGTATAAAACTGAATAGGCTAATTCCGACCATTACATAAGTAAAATAGGCCCCCCTAAAGGATAACTAACTTTACTTGGATAGTTCAGATCCTTATTTTCTACACTTGGTATGTAAAGTATGCATAGATGCATTGGAAATACTAGGGATGTTTGAAATAATCTCGACTTTGGTATGCTGTTAGGGTAACTAAGATCCTTATTTAGACCGAAGAAAAATCTATACTTTGTGAAAGGAGTTAATAGTGCCCAGTTTACTTATCATATACATATCTCTAATGGGTGATTCAAACCTTACCTGCCTTAGTGAAGTCCCTTTGACGAAGCAGTATGCATGATAGCAGTACATTCGACGTAACCCATAATGCTGTTATGGTTAGGGCCTCTTCTGTGTTTTTCGCCCATGCTCCCTATATCCTGCAATCCGTTATCTGCTTACTATCTTGGATCCATTTCGCTTGTATTTTGAAGTACCGAAAATGAAATTAAATTTCATATCAATGTTTGTTTGATGTTTTGATCTTTTTTTTGATACATACTAATCCTTATCGTTTTTCTTATTTTTACATGTAATGCAATGCCTTGGAACAAAAGGAAGAGTCTCAATACGAGACTCGTCGCAACTCACGAAGACCCGCATTTATGTGCTTCATCCTCTCCGCATCAGAAATTCCAAACCATGGGTGAAATGACATCGCCACTCCTCGAGTCGTCTTATTATTTCCTACCCCGCCCCTTTCATTTATTGTAAATTAATTGGCTAACGCTAACCTTACATTAGTAGGACATTTAGTATATTTAAGCTTGAAGTCGTTATTAAGAGGTAGTTGTGACATTAAAATTTGTTCCCTTTTAAAGCTATACTAAACCACTCAATAATCCTCACTTGCATAACTTTAAAATTTGCCATATATAGTTTAAGCTATACTAAACCACTCAATAATCCTCACTTGCATAACTAGTCATATAGCTAGGGCATTAGTCATCAAAATATTCCTAACTCATCTCCTCATAAACTCTTATTAACATTCATATAAAAATACATATATTTTTATCATACTTTATTACCCCTTGCATAATAGACGTTTTCTTACATTTTTACTTTATACTGTTATAGGTATTTATTTTGCCATAAGAATTTTTGCACTATTATTTCTATATTATGTTAAGCAATATATACACCTTGTAAAATAATTTCATATGTTCTCCAATTACTTTAAGAGGTACGTTTTTAAACCAAAGCTAACTTTATATATCTTGCATTCTCACATTGGTCAAAAAATACGTTTTATACTTACAAATATCTTTGCTTAAAGTACTTTCCAAAAAAAATGCATTTTCTTAGCATAAATAATTAACCCTAGGTTTGAACGGACAACCGCAGGTTAGCGGATCATTTAGGGTGCCTGACCCCTTCCCTTTAGGATAATAAAGAATCATTACCCAGAATCTCACACTAGTTTTGTAGACCATAAAAAATGGAGTTAATGTTGACTTTAACCTAGTTGACATTTAGGTGTCCTAATTCACCCAAACTAATTAGGTGGCGACTCCGCGAACCCTTTCGCATTTAGCACCCTATTTAGCACCTCCTTAGCACTTTTAGCAACCCTTTTGCACCTTTTAGCTTTTTATTTATTTTCTAACATCTTTTATTAAGCAGGGTTCGCCAAAATAATGTCGCGGTCGGAAAAGGGCGTGACAGAATGGCGACTCCACTGGGGAATTACGATTCTTAACCACAACAGACCTAGGGTTATTATTTGACATTATTTTTACATTTAATTTTGTGTGCTGTATTTTGTTTTATTTATTTTAATCGCTATTTGCTTTACTGCTTTCCTTAAACTGGCATTCCGCTCATATTTCGTCCACTCTGGAAAATTCACACTATCACACACTACATGCGAGGTGCGCTTGGTGCATCAGCAAAATTCTTTCTTCAAAACCCAAATTTAGGAGAGTTGGTAATATACGTGGAGTGTCCGGTCTAACCGGTGACCGCGTAGCCTTCTCACTCGAGTTGTCCGCTCGGGAACCTTGCGTCTAGTAAAGCCAAATCTTAGAAACTGAGGATAGAGCTATACCACCCTTTATTTTAAGGCATGCATGCATTTACCTTAGGTGGGTCGGTCCTTGGTATCGACACCACAATTAGGAAGACACCAAACTTGTCGACGGATTTCTCAACCCAACGACCAACCAACATATTATGTGTAGCGTGACAATGATAGACAAATCCAAACCTAATCATGACGTGCCGAAATTGGAAAAAGTGCACCGTCATTTGGTCGCCATTTCCAACGAAAACATTACAGTTGGACGGCTTGGACAAATCTATCATAACCTCGCATATGTGACGTTTAGGCCTCCTGCGGCATAAAGAGGACCCAAACATGTTAGAGCACGCGCTTGATTTGCAATTTGCTTATTATATATTGCACGCAACTCTTTGCATATTATACTAACTTGGTTTGCCGTTTGTTAGAGGGTTATTTTGCCTAGATTATCCCCAAAGGTTGATTCGCGTTGGTAGACACAATCATCCAATAAATGACTAATCCAGGCACGAGCGAAACAACTTAGGACTCGTCCCGTTCTGTAGAGGATGCGAGGCGTTAGAAAGGAGAAACACCAATGATCAACACCTCGCCAAACTATTGCGGCAAATGGAAATCATGCAAGCCGAAATAGAAGGCTCAAATATCACAGCACATCTATTAGCTTGAATGCACTCCCGAACAAAGGACAAATGCAATCGTGTCACAAGCCCTCGAGCCTCCACTTCCCAAATCTCCCGCAAAGGCGCACATACCATTTCGCACCAAAATGTCACTCACCCGGTCAATTTGCAAACCGACCTCCAAAATGATCCGTTTACTACATACACATCTCAACCTCCACCTACTTATATCTCCCCACTCAACCCAAATTGCCAAGCCACCTAATACGAGCATATGACACACATCACTAGTCCTAACAAACAATATGAGGCATTAGCACATCCGACCGAAAGCCAACCATTTATTGTGCATGTATCCTCTCAAGAGACAGATCAATACAAGGAAGTGGAGCGGCAAACTCGAGCTAGAACTGATGAAAATGTGGCAAACGAAATCTGTAGCTTGAAAGAGGCATTCAAAAGCATTCAAATGAACAAGGGGGAGGAAGGTTTAGAATATGAAAACTTATGTATGCACCCCGACGTTGAATTACCAGGTACAAGGTGCCCAAATTTGACATGTTGATGGAAAGGGAATCTCAAGCTCATCTAAGGTCATATTGCGACAAATTGATTGGAGTTGGGAAAAATCAAGCAACCATCATGAAAGCGTTCATCGAGTCTAACCGCGAGGCATTTTGATACACGTGCAAGACCTCGAAAATGGGACAGTTGGAATGCCATGGCATAAGATTTCATGGATAGATTCAGATTCAACACTGACACTGTCCCGGATAGATTTTATCTTATGAAACTTGAAAAGAAATCCACAGAAACTTTCAGGGAATACGCCCTGATGTTGCGGTCAGAAGCAGCAAAGGTCCAACCTCCAATGGCAGAGAGCGAAATGACCACCTTATTCGTGCAGTCGTTAAAAGACGTGATGTATTATGAAAGGATGATCAGTGTAATTGGGCGAAGTTTTGCAGAAGTCGTAAGAATGGACGACTTCGTGGAATAAGGCATTAAAACGGGCAGGATTACAAACTTGACAGCCCTACAAACAACTAGCAGAGCAATGCAGTCAGATTCCATAGGAGGTACCTCACAGAAGAGAAGAGATGCATCACCCTCTGTCATGGTCATTCAGGAACATAGGCCAGAACAACTTCCAGTGTATCAAAGCTCACCGCCTTCTTACTATAACCAAAACACTCAAAATTCACAGTCATATTATCAGCACTGAGCTACCCCATATCCTGTTTACCATACCCAACCAGCATATCCAAAATACTCGCCTGATCACGAACCCGTACACCAAGCGGACCCAGGCCGCATAGATCTTGAGAAAGCCAACCAGAACCTATACACCTTTAGCCGAACCCATAGCCCAAGTGTATGAGAAGCTGAAAGCCGCAGGAATACTCCAGCCAATTCCCAGAAATACCCCCAGGCCTACTTCCCGAGGGCACGATAAAACCAAACATTGTGCATACCACTCCGGTGTCGAGGGGCACGACATCGAAAATTGATATACACTCAAGGACAAAGTAGATGAGTTAATCGAAGAGGGAGTCATTCAGCTGAAAGATGCTTCTCTCAAGGTAAACAATAACTTTCTCCCCGGTTATGAAGATGCCCATGTGAGCATGATAGCTAAAAATGAAGAAGACAGTCTGGAAGGGACTATCACGCCAGCCCGAAAAGGGAAGAAAGTTGAATCATCGACCAACCGCCAGAGAAAAGGAGGTGCTCCCTGCCAGAGATTGTTTAACCATTGAATAAGTCATTCGTCTAGTTGCGTCTTTGCAGGGATGATCTGCCAAGACTCGACCATTGAAGACACAGAGCAAGAAGACAAATGGACTCGTGCCCCTGCCTTGGCCCTCCGAGTCCTAAAATAGTTAGTTTAGTATACTTTTCCCTTTATATGTAATAAAATGGAACTACGTTTGACCTGATTCCCTTGGCGGATACGTAGGCGGTCGTTTCGGCTTTGGTCCCACTTTTAGAAATTTTAATTTCACCCAATTTCGCTTGTAATGAACTATGTCATGACCTGATTCCCTCATGGGGATACGTAGGCGGCCTAAATCGGCTTCGGTCACACCATCTGAAAACCTTCCCTTATTTTGAAAATAACGAAAATACACATAATATACAACCAACCCCATTGAGACCCACTTTAGGCCAAACGCCCTTTGCATATTCAGAACTGGGACAAGGTAGGAAACCAGACAAGGGTTATGAGTCCGAACAAGGCAGACGTCCGAGCATCAAGAGTCGAAACTACAAAGTCAACGCGAATCAACCGCCCCCCCTCAAACTCACAAATTTTCTTTGAGCGCAGGTCCTTCATATTAGCAGAAGATACAACAAAAGTTCTTCATATTAGAAGAAGCAGAAAATACAACAAAAATTCTTCATATTAGCAGAAGATACAACAAAGGTTCTTCATATTAGCAGAACCGGAAAATACAACAAAAGTTCTTCATATTAGCAGAAGCAGAAAGAAGCAGCAGAAGCAGACAAACATCAACAATCAAAGTTCAAATCCCACAACAAAGTCTAGCACATCAGCTCGGGCATAGAGTCAAATTGCAATCCATGCAGTGCACAAACGCACAACAAATACATTATGACAATCCATACGGTTCACAAAGGCATTACAACAACATCTCAGCAGTTGCAACATTTAGCATGTCCGCCCATGGACAACATCTCGGCATTCACAACACCCCACATATCAGGGACGACTTCTCTACCCACATAATTGCATTTCTCATATATTTATCATTTTATTTTAACAGTTATACACTAATTTTTCTCAAGCTTAGCTTGCATGAGCATTTAATCTACAGGAGCAGCACAACATGTCCAGGAAATGACGTCCAGAAAATGACGTCATCAGCACAACGCGCCCAGACAATGACACCATCAATCACATCTTCATCACATTACACAAAATCACATTCAAGCTCTACCATTTTTGTCTTAATATTTACGCACTGATTTTTCTTAAGCTTTAGCCTACATGATCCTTAATTTACAAGAACAGTCTCAGCATGTCGGGGCATGGATGACATCAGCAATCACAACATTCAGCAAATATTCGCAGCATCCAGCAAGTCCGTGCAGAGACTACATCGGCGATCGCGGCGTCCAAAGTCTGCAATAACAACATCGGCGTTCGCGGCATCCGATGAAGTCGTCTGAGGCGACATCAGCATTAGTAGCGTCCTACATATCATACAGGGACGACATCTCTACTCACAAATTTTTATTTTTTTTCATATATTCATTATTTTGATTTAATCGCTATGCACATTTTCACAAAGTTTTAGCATGCAGAAGCATTAATTCGCGAGAATAGTAGCATCAACACAATGACATCTTCATCAATATCGTGTCTGAAACGACGCCAAGTCCGAAAACAACGCCCGAGTCCAAAAATGACGCTGAGTCCGAAAACGACGCCGAGTCCGAAAATGACGCCGAGTCCGAAAACGACGTCAACGACGCCAATTTCGAAAACGACGCCAAGTCCGAAAATGACGCCAAGTCCAAAAACGACCCCAAGTCCGAAAACGACGCCAAGTCCAAAAACGACGCCAAGTCTGAAAACGACGCCAAGTCCGAAAATGACGCCAACCTTTCACCATCCATCGCTGCCCACACCCAGCCGAGATTCTCGCCGGAGAATCCGACGAATCTTTCACCAGTACAACTAACAAATCAGCCCCAATATTACGATAATCATAGACTTGCCTTAAGAAACCACATCCAAAATCGTATCACGGAAAATCAGCAAGAAATCGTATGAAAATCTGAATGAACCATGTCAAAATCGCAGTAAGAATCGTTCGAAATCAGTACCAAAATCTTACCAAACATGGAACCCAAATCATGGCCATATAAATAAATCCATTTTACACATGCAAAGGCAGAACGGGGACGAGAACAGATCCCGGAGTTTACATAGAGGAAGAGCATAGGATAAAAAACCTTAGAACAGATAGAGATCATTTTTTAGAGGAGGAGTTTTGGACGGAGGAAAAGCATCACAAATCGGAGAAATCAGAGTAAAAGAGCAATAAAAATCCTAAACGGTAGCAGCAAGAACATAAGTTAAAACAAATACCTTCTTTCTTCGCAATATCAGTCAAGAACGAGGTAAAGTCTCATTCCCCTTTTCAATCGCATCGCAATACACTCCGAGTGGATCGACGGCTTGATACGCTGCCTCGGTTCGCTGTCCGGAGAAGGTAAACCCAAATTCCTCTCAGTTTATTCCGTGTTATCGTGTGTCTTTGTATTTAAAATGTGTTAGTTTAGTAAATATGATGTTTATGTTTGGTATGTTGGCAATCCGTGTCGATATGGAGTTAAAACCTGAGGCGTGATTTGGTTAATTGAAAGGCGAGCTTACTGTCTTCTTAATGAATATTTAGAATCAGTTAGGAACAAGGATTAATAGTCGAAATAATTCAAAGAAATCATTAACTTATGATATCGAGGATATCACCCCTGCCTGAAAGCGCGATATTTGTTGGCTTGTTTCGATGTTTCATTAAACTTTGCCCTGCTATGTGGATCGATTAATATTTTATCTTGATATGTCGCTATGAGTCGACTTATATTAATTTATGTACTCTTTGTATGCCCGACTCATGTGATGGCTGAACATAAGAGGTACCCCTCACTGACTCGGCTGTGCTACACTATCTTGACCCTCTAACACCTTGATTAGGATATTAAGTTGGTTTGGGTCGGTCCCTTCGCCTTATTAACTCTGTGGAAATCTGGGAAAAAGAGGAAATGAGACTTCATTTTCGCATGTGCCCCTTCACATTGATGAATAGGAAAACTGCATTCATTTTTAAATAAGAGTCTAAGCCTCTAAGGTGTGGATCTGGTGTTGTCTATGCCAAATGAGGTAAATTGATTTTGCTATTTTTAAGTATGTCTAAATCACAAGGCCACTAGGCATGCCAGCTAGTTTAAATGACTCTACTTTTAACATGTAGCATTTCCATTTGTTCATCTCTGTTCTGGGTATAAAATTGAATAGGCTAATTCCGACCATTACATATGTAAAATAGGGCCCCCTAAAGGATAACTAACTTTACTTGGATAGTTCAGATCCTTATTTTCTACACTTGGTATGTAAAGTGTGCATAGATGCATTGGAAATACTGGGGATATTTGAAATAATCTCAACTTTGGTATGCTGTTAGGGTAACTAAGATCCTTATTTAGACCGAAGAAAAATCTATACTTTGTGAAAGGAGTTAATTGTGCCCAATTTACTTATCATATACATATCTCTAATGGGTGATTCAGACCTTACCTGCCTTAGTGAAGTCCCTTTGACGAAGCAGTATGCATGATAGCAGTACATTCGACGTAACCCATAATGATATTATGGTTTGGGCCTCTTCTGTGTTTTTCTCCCATGCTCCCTATATCCTGCAATCCGTTATCTGCTTACTATCTTGGATCCATTTCGCTTTTATTTTGAAGTACCGAAAATGAAATTAAATTTCATGTCAATGTTTGTTTGCTGTTTTGATCCTTTTTTTTATACATACTAATCCTTATCATTTTTCTTATTTTTACATGTAATGCAATGCCTTGGAGAAAAAGGAAGAGTCTCAATACGAGACTCGTCGCAACTCACGAAGACCCGCATTTATGTGCTTCATCCTCTCCGCATCAGAAATTCCAAACCATGAGTGAAATGACATCGCCACTCCTCGAGTCGTCTTATTATTTTCTACCCCGCCCCATTCATTTATTGTAAATTAATTGGCTAACGCTAACCTTACATTAGTAGGACATTTAGTATATTTAAGCTTGAAGTCGTTACTAAGAGGTAGTTGTGACATTAAAATTTGTTCCCTTTTAAGTTAATTATTTAAAACTTGTCATATATAGTTTAAGCTATACTAAACCACTCAATAATCCTCACTTGCATAACTTTAAAATTTGCCATATATAGTTTAAGCTATACTAAACCACTCAATAATCCTCACTTGCATAACTAGTCATATAGTTAGGGCATTAGTCATCAAAATATTCCTAACTCATCTCCTCATAAACTCTTATTAACATTCATATAAAAATACATATATTTTTATCATACTTTAATACCCCTTGCATAATAGACGTTTTCTTACATTTTTACTTTATACTGTTATAGGTATTTATTTTGCCATAAGAATTTTTGCACTATTATTTCTATATTATGTTAAGCAATATATACACCTTGTAAAATAATTTCATATGTTCTCCAATTACTTTAAGAGGTATGTTTTTAAACCAAAGCTAACTTTATATATCTTGCATTCTCACATTGGTCAAAAAATACGTTTTATACTTACAAATATCTTTGCTTAAAGTACTTTCCAAAAAAAAAATGCATTTTCTTAGCATAAATAATTAACCCTAGGTTTGAACGGACAACCGCAGGTTAGCGGATCATTTAGGGTGCCTGACCCCTTCCCTTTAGGATAATAAAGAACCCTTACCCAGAATCTCACACTAGTTTTGTAGACCATAAAAAATGGAGTTAATGTTGACTTTAACCTAGTTGACATTTAGGTGTCCTAATTCACCCAAACTAATTAGGTGGCGACTCCGCGAACCCTTTAGCATTTAGCACTCTATTTAGCACCTCCTTAGCACTTTTAGCAACCCTTTTGCACCTTTTAGCTTTTTATTTATTTTCTAACATCTTTTATTAAGCAGGGTTCGCCAAAATAATGTCGCGGTCGGAAAAGGGCGTGACATGGATGATATCATAGTATCATACTAATCACCTCTTCAGAGACTATTCGCCAGTCTATCACGTCACAGCTAGGTTCAGACTTTGCTATGAAAGATCTTGATCCTCTTCATTACTTTCTCGGGATGGCTGTCACACATCATTCAGGTGGTTTGTTTTTATCCCAAAAGAATATGCTATAAAGATTGTCGATCGAGCCGGTATGTCTTCCTGTAAATCATCTGCCACTCCGGTAGACACCAAATTCAAGTTGAGTGGTGTTTCTGGTAAACCATTTGAAGACCCCACTCATTACAGGAGCTTAGCAGAGGCACTTCAGTAACTGACATTCACCAGACCAGGTATCTCATATGCAGTGCAACATGTCTGTCTTTTCATGCATAACCCTATGGAGGAACATATGCATGCCCTCAAACGAATTGTGTGGTACATCAAGGGCACGCTAGAGTATGTCTTACACCTATATTCATCTCCTAGGTCCACATTGATTTTCTATACAGATACAGATTGGGCAGGCTGTACAGATACCTGACGCTCCACGTCAGGATATTGTGTTTTCCTTAGCGATAATTTGATCTCCTGATCGTCTAAACGACAACCCACAGTATCACGTTCCAGTGCTGAAGCAGAATAGCGTGTTGTAGCCAATATAGTATGTTGGATTCAGAATCTATTACTTGAACTTCATTGTCCAATGCCAAAGGCTACACTAGTATACTTGACAACATCAACGCAATTTATCTCTCCGGAAATCCAATCAATCACCAGCGCACAAAGCATATTGAGTTGGATATTTATTTTGTTTGTGAGAATGTGGCTTGCGGACAAATTCGAGTGTTGCATGTTCTGATACATCATCAGATAGCTGACATATTCACTAAAGGGCTTCCGCTGATTTTATTTGAAGACTATCGGGACAGTCTTAGCATCTGTCCTCCCCCCGTTTCGACTGCGGGGGGATGTTAGAGTATATTCTAGAATTCATTTATGAATTAAATGGTAATAGTGTTAAGAATATTCTAGAAAATTATTGTAATTAAATGGTAATTAGTGTTAAGAATATTCTAGAGAATTATTGTAATTAAATGGTAATTAGGATAGGATCTTCCTTGTAAGGTAAGTAGTGGATAGAATTGAGAAGATGAAGGCTAAGAATCTTCTCTCCTTATTTGTATATATTGAGATCCTTTGTAAATGAGAAGGTAAATGGGAAGGATGGGGAAAATCATCCAATTTTATCATCTTATTCGAACACATCTTATTCTAACATGAATGTCAGGGGAGGGGAGGGGGTGTGTAAAAAGTGTATTAAGAACTTTAAAAAAAATCTTTTGGAGGGGATTGGGGGGAGGGGGGAGGTGAGTTTGGTGGTGTGGTTCGGGGTGGGTTGGATGGTGGTGGGGTGATTGGTGAAATGTCAGTTGTGGGACTTGTTTTTTCTAATGTTATCAGGAAGCAAAAAGAGAAAGATGGCTCGCAATGGAGGTCTCCTATGCTCGCTAATGAGTAGTCATTTTTTTTATTTTTAAGAAACTTGTTTTACTAAAGTTGTGAGTTTTTATCATTTTACGTATTAAATTACTTATATTTTAAGTGAATAATATGAGTTGACTCATATTGGACCCATTTAAATGGATTGGGCCAGACGGATAACCATATTTTTCACCCATTTTGCCACCCCTAGTTCATTATATTGAGCGAGTTCGGAATCAAAATGAGGTGTTTTATTTCGAAAAGAACCAAAATAATGTGTAAAAAATATATTTATTTATAGTGCATGAAATTACATAAATTTTAACTAATGTCCGGTCTAACGGGCATTGGTTGCACAGTGAACTCATATAGAGCATGAATTTCACGTACTATGTCCTCCCATTTTTAAAATTTTATCTTCAAGTCATATATAGTTTACATGTATTTATTATGTGACGCTTGTTCGCTTTGAATATGTAATGTTTTTTCGTTTGTTTTTACTGTTAAAAGGATATTCACATAGTTACAAGTAAGTAAAAACAACATATACTAAAATTACATAGTTAAGCCTACTTAAAAGGTGTTTTGGGTATTTTGATGCATTATTTAGCCCTAATATAAATACTTCACTGTCTAACTTATTTTCAATTGATTATGTTGATGACTTTGATATATATATTTGTGCGGCCTTTGCATCAAAGACGTCTCAGGTTGTTCAATAAAAAAATATATACTATAGATATTTCAAAAAAAACATTAGGCTAGAGGTGTTGTGTAACGTACACTAGTGATTAAGGTCATGTATAATAGTGCTAAGATCTGTATCAGGATTATGAGAGGGGATTCAAAAAACTTTTCAATCGCGATGGAGTTGCACTAGGAATCGGCTCTTAGCCTGTTTTTATTTGTATTGGCAATGAATGTACTGACACGACACATTCAAAAAAGGAGAGTTTTCATGGTGTATATTATTCGCGAATGACAAAGTACTAAACGTCGAGATGTGAGGCGGCGTTAACGCGAGGCTAGAGGATTGAAGACATACGCTGGAGTCAAAAGGTTTCAAGTTGAGTAGGACCAAAATTGAATACTTGAAGTGAAAGTTTAGTGATGTAACCCATAAAGCAGTTGTGGATGTAAGGCTTGATATGCGGTTCATCCCCAAAAGAGGAAGTTTCAAGTACCTCAGATCAGCAATCCAAAGTTATGGGGAGATTGATGATGGAGGCTTGCATCTGGTGTTCAGTGTGATAAGAATGTGTCGTCAAGACTTAAAGGTAAGTTCTACAGAGTGATGGTTAGACTGACTATGCAATATGAGGTATAGTGTTGCTCAGTCAAAAACTCTCATGTTGTTGAGATGGATGTATGAGCATAACAAGAGATTTAAGATTAGGAATGAAGATATTTGCTAAGGTTGGAGTGTCCCCCGTGGAGGATACGATGCGTGGAATGAGATTGAGACTCGGGCATGTGAAGAGAAGATGTGTGTATGCCCCAGTAAGGAGGTGTGAGAGGTTGATCATAGTAGGCTCGAGGAGCGGTAGAGGTAGACCTAAGAAATATTTGTGTGAGGTAAATAAGCAGGACATGTTACAACTTCAGCTCATCGAGGACATGATCATTGATAGGAAGGTGTGGAGGTCGAGAATTAAGATAGAAGGTTAGTAGACAATCAGGTGTATTTCTCTCCCATTCTCGAAGTATTAGTAACTTGTATTTTTGAATTCTTAGATTTGTATTATTACATGTTGGTTTTTTAGTCTCGATTATTGTATTATCTTGTTGTTGTTTCTGATTGTTGCTACTGTCTTCTTTTTCATCTTTTTTTAGTGTGAATCCGAAACAATCTCTCCATCTTCTTAAGGCGGGGATAAGGTCTGTGTCCACACTATTTCACCCACTCACTTATGGGATTACACTGATTTTGTTATTATTATTATTATTATTATTATTATTATTATTATTATATATATATTCTTGACTTAGACACTGAACTACACTTATAAAAAATATGCAAATAAAGTATTAATAGCACTAATTCTAAATATACTAATTTTGAATTTTAAATTCGCCTCTAATCCAACCATTCATTAGCATTCAAAAGGAAACTATCCTAATATGGCCCTCATCCTCATCTAGCTTGTTATTTAATCTATTTTTGGATGGAGAAGCCATGGTTTGCTATTTTCTGTGACTTGTTAGTGGAACCATGTGCGCCTTCTATAATGCAGCCAAGAATTAGGAGGGAATTTCTTGAGAATGGTAACTTTGACCTCAAAATGTAAACCAAATGAGAAACAAATAAAGTAGAAGTGAAAATCACATTTACCAACTTGTATGACTCGTCCTATTAGATCTTCTTCCATAGTTGAAAGTTTTATTTATATAATAATCAGATCTATTATGAATATTTAACTTTAAAAATATGGTGACTAATTACCTATTGTAACGACATCAAAATTAAAGCTGAAAGTCCATTCGAGAAACTAAGGTTTTATATTTAGGTGTAAATAGTATTAGTATATTATTAATATATTTTCCCATAATTGCAACATAAATTGAGACTTGTACGCTGGTATATAAGAAGACATTATAGAATGAAATCAGGACGGAAAATATTTCTTTTATGATATCAAAAGCTAAAATTAATCACAACTCAACCCTAATTTTTTTCTCTTTTCGGCGGCCCACTCTCGGACGGAACCCTAGTTCCACCACACCTCACCCCCTACTTGTTTAAACCCTACTTTGTTTCCTTCTCTTTTCCTCCTTTCTCTAAGACAATGGCCGACCAACACAAATTTCATCCCGCTCTTGCCGTAAATAACGTCAAGAACTTCATTCCGATAACATTTGAGATGGAAAAATGATAATATTCCTCTTAGACAGAGTTATTCAAAATCCATTGCCGCCCATACCAAGTCATCGACTATATTCTTCCTCCTAAGTCTCAATCGGGGGTCACCGATATTGACAAGACTTTATGGTCTCGCTTGGATGCTATAGTCAATCAATGGATTTATGACACCATATCAAATGACCTTTTGCACACCATTATAAAATCGGACTCTACGGCTCAACAAGAATGAGAGCGTTTGCAAAATATTTTTTAAGATAATAAGATTTCTCGGGCGGTATATCTTGAAAACTAATTCACCAATGTCAAATTGGATTAATTTGCAAACATCTCTGCATATTATCAAGAATTAAAAATGCTTGCCGATCAATTATTCAATGTTGGTGCATCGATGACAAATCAAAGGTTGGTTCTCCAATTAATTGCGGGTTTGAATGAACAATATGATGGAGTTGCTACGTTCATTGAACAAAGTAACCCGTTACCACCATTTTACGAGCCTCGTTCGAGGTTGATTCTTGAAGAAATTAGAAATTAAAATAGGCAGCGACATCGACAAACAATGCCGACATTGCCCTTCTTTCCACCAACGCGTCTGCGGGTGATTTTGGCCCTCAATATTCTGGTTCAGACAGTGCTTTCAATCGCAATGATAATGAACCAAAACTGGATCAAAATCTCAACAACAACAAAGAAAAAAAATGGGGAAATATGTGGGGTTGTGGCGGCGGGAGCAACTCCGACGGAGGAGACAACCACGGCCAGCAGGGGCAGAACTATCCCCACTGGAAACCGTAACGATTTGTTGCGGCAATGGCGCGGGCCGCCGCTGGGCCGAACCCAACAAGGCCCACTTCCCGCCTGCACTGATGGCCAAATAGGCCAGGCCCAACACTCCAACCAGACAACTGTTAATTTTGATCTGTTTTATTTTTATGTGAATGATTTTCAGAAGGGATGCCACTAATTAGATGTAATAGCACTGAAAATTTGTATCTCGTTACCGCCGCCACCAACAACCAAGTCACCACTCCTTCAACTTTTGTTGTTCTTTCTCTTATTTTATGGCTTAATCATTTAGGACACCAGGGAGCACCGGTGCTCAATTCTCTTAGAAAAAATAAGTTTATTGATTGCAAACAATCTTTGGATTCCGATGTTTTTCAGTCTTATTTTTAGGAAGCATGTTAAATTCTCTTTTTCTTTATCTACTTCAAACACTATTATTTCATTTGCTATCATGCATATTGATTTGTGGACATCCTCAGTTTTAAGTCCAGTAGGTCATGGTATTATTTGCTTATTTTGGATGATTACTCTAATTTTCTATGGACATTTCCCAATGGAAAAATATCGCAAGTCCACACAATTTTCAAATAATTTAGTACTTTCATCCAAACCCAATTTGAGAAGTCTATTAAATGTTTTCAATGTGACAATGAGAGTGAATTCATAAATGACCAATTTAAAGATTTTTATCACCAAAATGGTATGTCATTTCGTCTCTCATGTCCACATACTTCTCCTCAAAATGGGAAAGCCATAATAAAAATAAGAACAATCAACAATTTAGTTCGCACACTTCTTGCGCATTTGTCCATACCACCATGATTTTGGCATCATGCTCTTCAAATAGCCACATATCTCTTAAACATTCTTCCTAGCAAGCTACTCTCAAACCTATCACCTACACAAATCATGTATCATCATATTTCTTCCTACACACATTTGAGGGTTTTCGGGTATTTGTGTTTTCTTCCACAATCATAAACAAACTTCAGGCATATTCCACTCCGTGTGTATTTTTGAGATACCCACAACATCATAGGGGCTATAAGTATTATGATATGTCTAATGGAAAAATTATTGTCACGACCCGACCCGACGGGTCGCGACTCGGTGTCCTACCTGGGCACCCTTATACACACCTATCACATATGATCACACGGATACCAAGGATAATGTAAACATCGGTAATAAACCTGTATGCCGAGGAGTCACATCTAATTCATATAACAAAATAGGCAAGCCGACGAGGCCGCCACTATATATAGAGATATCCAAAACGGCTCAAAACCGTACACATATACAAAAATACATCTACCACCCACAACTGTCTATAGACCTCTAAGAATACGGTAATGAAATATGACGGGACAGGGCCCCGTCGTGCCCCTAATATTCATAAGTCCGAAAATAAGGTTCTGTACCAAAATGACTAAGCTCCGAATCAATAGAGCTCTCCGAACAGCTGAACAGGAATCCTAGACTGGAGGATCACAAAACTGAGTAATTGTACCTGCGGGCATGAACGCCCACGAGAAAAGAGGGTCAGTACGAAATAAGGTACTGGGTATATAAAACATGAAGTACTGTAAAGAAGATCATAACTGGCCAAAAGATAACAGGAGACAAGTATGATAACCAAAATACCAATACAACTGTGCCATATAAAAATGAGAGTTAATTGTGCCTTATAAAAAACAATGAGAGTCATATCCGTGGATGCTTATCCACATAAATCATCATATATATATATATATACTGCCCGACCCTCTAGTGAAGGACGCGGTGAACACATAGTCATATATGTGGCTGCCTGTCCACATATATCATATCTGCGGATGCCTGTTCGCACATCATACTGCCCGGCCCGCTAGTGAATGACGCGGTGAACACATAAGGAACTGTGCATAAAACTTCCCGGCCCATTCTGGGACTCGGTAAAATCATCATATATGTACATACCCGGCCCGGGACTCGGTGAAATCATATAGTCATATCAGCACGAATAGAATATCATGAGTAACTTTATACAAATTAAACCATCATTTGACTCTCAATGGAATAAATAGAATAACTATTACTTAGAAAATCAAGGCACTATCATATCATGTATCATTAAGACTTAGGATTCAATAGAATTATGTACGTCTGTCGTACACTCATTTTATATAAATCATGTCAAAGAAGAAAGGATAGTTTCACATACCTTATTGTCGAACTAACCAACTCTATAATTAATATTCGTCTAGATTAGCACCTCGACCTATAATGATAGCAACATGTCCGTCATCTCTATGATTTCTAGCGTAAGTTATATTGAATGACGACTCTCTTTTCTATAGAAATTTGGACAACACCTCCCCTATTTATATGCACATTGACAACTTACAAACAAAGCCAACAATACTAATAACAAGATGCAACTTAAAGATATAACCAAAAATAATCCCAAATACTCCATATACGCCATCATAATACATTCCTTCTCTTTACGTTCATGGAAGACAACAACTACAACAGCCAAGGTGATTAATATCCCTATTTCTCTTGTTAATTCAGCCCCTTAAACCACATTAAAACATCATTTAAAAATAGTCCATCAATTCTAGCAACAACAACAATAGTGCAAGTTTTATAGTTTGCAACATAACACCTTTCTACACTTTAATTCCTTTAAGACATGTATTAGTAATTACCACAACGTATATACATGTTCATAACTTATAATTTACAGCATTATAATCTTGACAAAAACAGTCCATACTTCAACACAACAATGTCCAACAATTTCATGAAGTTCTCGGCCACAACCATAATACCTCAACTCTTCTATTAACTTCCTAAAATCCAATTTCATATTTCAATACTTTCATATAACCAAATACAACTTTAAATGTCAATATTTCCTTCAATTTTAACATGAAATTAGTGACAAAGATAACAACAACAACACTCAAATCCAAATGTGTACACAACAGCCCCAAAAATCGGTAAACCACACCAACACCATCACATGCATTGTCTTAATTCCAAGTTTCTCTTAACACAAGTTTATTTCTTAATTTACAACATCATGCAACTCCAATTATACTATAAGAGGAAGAAATCTTACCTTAATTTTTGCCCAAAATAGTCCCTAAAATCGGTACCCACTGCTTCCATTTTCTTCACCATTTTTCATCATTCTTCAACTTATAATGACATGCATGCATTCTACAAGTTTAATCCATTATTCTTACATGTGTTTCCTCCCACATAGTTCATCTTCAAAGCTAACATTGTTGGGGCAGATTCTCGACCAGAATACTACCGAAACTGCACTATTTTGGGGAGTTTATTATGGCTTGGAACTTAGTAGAGAACTTGCACTTGTAATGGAAGTTAGTTTGGTCTATAACTTAGCTATGGAGGGGGAGTAAAATCTGTTTTAGAGGAGAGAGGATTGAGGGATGTGGGTGAGGCTGATTTTCGAAATGGAGGGGAGAAGGGAGAGGCATGGGTATAAGTAAAAATCTAAAAATTGTTCGCATGTTGTCCATGTGGCGGACGAGAATTTCCACTTGTTTTATCCACACATTTTTCATCCTCCCCACTTAACTTAATGCTACAATTAAATAGTCAATCTCTCACACTTGTTGCATTCAAAATTATTCCGGAATCACTTCCTTTGTATACTAATTTTCGGATTAGCATATATAAATATACTTTATATCCAATATTCGAATCTTACTTTCTTAATTACGTTCTTTAATTATCGCCTTAAAATTACGAGGTGTAACATCCTTTCCCTCTTAGAAACATTCATCCCCGAATGTTCATCATAGGTCTCATGCTATAAATTTTTTGGCAGAGTCTCCTCTATAACTCTACCTACCAACCTATATTCAGCAACCCAAAGAAGCCACACAGGGCCACAATATATCACATATATTATTCTACCAATCAATATAATCAAGTAAATAATCGAATTACCTGTAGGCATAGGGAACAAGTGAGGATACTTCTTCTTCATCTCGTCTTCCGCTTCCCAAGTCATCTCTTATCTATTATTGTTTCACCATAACACTTTGACGGAAGACACATCCTTAGTACACAACATTCTAACCTGACGATCAAGTATAGTTATGGGGCTCTCCTCATAAGACAACTCATCTGTCACCTGAACATCATCTACGGGGAACACTCTGGAAGGATCACCAATACAGTTACGCAGCATCGATACATGAAAGACTGGATGTACCGCTTCCAAATAAGATAGAAGATCCAACTCATAGGCAACCTTGCCTATCCTACGAATAATCCGGTAAGGCCCAATGTATCTCGGGCTAAGCTTCCCCTTCTTACCGAATCTCATCACACCCTTCATAGGTGACACCTTCAGGAATACACAATCACCAACCTGAAACTCTAAGTGTCGACGTCGATTATCTGCATATGACTTCTGTCGACTCTGGCTGCTAATAATCTCTCATGAATAAGCTTCACTTTATCAACAGCCTGATGAATCATATCTGGGCCAATTAACTTAGTCTCGCCTACATCAAACCAACCAATATGTGACCTGCACTTCCTCCCATATAAGGCCTCATACGGTGTCATTTGGATACTGGAATGATAGTTATTATTATAAGCAAACTCAACAAGTGGTAAATGATCATCCCAGCTACCTTTGAAGTCAATAATACATGCTCTCAACATATCCTCTAGTGTTTGAATAGTACACTCAGCTTGTCCATCAGTCTGAGGATGAAATGATATGCTAAGACTCACCTGTGTCTCCAATCCCTTCTGGAATGATCTCCAAAAGTTAGTTATAAACTGAGTTCCTATGTCCGATATAATAGATATGGGAACTCCATGAAGTATCACTATCTCTCTGATGTACAATCTCGCATAGTCTTCAGCTGAATAAGTAGTCTTGACTGGAAGAAAATGAGCTGATTTCGTCAGCCTATCCACAATAACCCATATAGAGTCACACTCATTGGTGCAGGCAAGCTCAGAATGAAGTCCATATTAATCACTTCCCATTTCCAAGTTGGGATCTCTATCTCCTGCAGTAATCCACCAGGCTTCTGATGCTCGACCTTAATTTGTTGGCAATCGGGCACTGAGCAAGAAACTTCGCTATGTCCCTTTTCATGTCATCCCACCAATGCAAGCATCTGAGGTCATGATACATCTTCGTTGACCCTGTATGAATAGAATAACGGGCATTGTATGCCTCTCCCATAACTTGTTGTCATAGCCCTGCAACATCCGGTACACATAGCCTACCTTCATACCGTAGCACTCCATCAGGTGCAACCTCAAATAGAGTATTCTCCTTTCAAAGAGTTGTATCTCTATACTGTGCCAGGACAGGATCCTCATACTGATGTCTTTTTACCTCTTCTATGATAGAGGACTCAGCAACTCCTCGAACAACAACTCCACTATCTCCAAAATCAGCCAAACGGACTCCAAGGCTCGCTAGTTGGTGTATCTCACGAACCATCTCCTTTCTGTCTGGCTGCACATCCGTCAAACTACCCATAGATCTACGGCTAAAAGTGTCACGACCCGACCTCGGATCTGTGACTGGTGCCTTACCCCGGGCACCCTTGTGATACAACATCAGAGAAAACCAGCGGAAATAAACTCACAAACAAGAACCATATAAGAATATAAAATAGGCTAACCCAAAGTGACTACCTCTAAATATAATAAAACGAACAGTTACATCCTTACACCCCAATTCATGACAGGACTACAAGCCTCTAAGAAGGTATAACACTATGACGGGACAGGGCCCCACCATACGCCCTGAATGTACAAATTCTACAACCTCAGGGTTTCGTACGAAAAGACGAGGCCTCCGGAGAAATGGAGCCTTCCGAGAACCGAATCGTGATCCTAAGAGTGCGGATCGCCAGTTATGAACCTCAACTGCGGCATGAACGCAGCTTCGGCGAGGTCGATAACATGTACCAAATATGCGAACCGAAAATACCGTAATAATATCATAAGTCAAAATATAAGCCGGAGTTATAGACGAAAATCGCTTTACTTTGCACGTGCCTTACTAACAATGAGAGTAACAAATGTATATATATATATCGCATAAAAATAGGAAGCTCATGATCAAAACAGGGTACCTCGCCTGTAGTATCAATAAGCAATCCTACTCCTGGGATTATTTCACCCGCATAGGTCCTGTGGACCCGCATTTAGGTCATCCGCTCGTCGTGGACTATTTCACCCGCACGGGACTATTTCACCCGCATGGATCCCGTGGACCCGCATGAGTACCATCGCCGCTGCACGAGACTATTTCACCCGCACGGATCCCGTGGACCGATCCGCACGAGTACAAACGCCGCACTCGCATCATGGGTAGCAAATCCATGGCATAAGTAGTAAACCATCCTATCGAGCATACCCGCCACCTATCGTGTCAGTATGTCCAAAGGAAATAACAAGAATAACTCGGGGTTTACCCGTAATAATATATATATAGCATAGCTCATCCGGCTATCATACATAACATAAGCACTACCGGCCTATCATATCATAACATAAGCACTACCGGCCTATCATATCATAACATAAGCACTACCGGTCTATCATATCATAACATAAGCACTACCGGCTTATCATATCATAACATAAGCACTACCGGCATATCATATCATAACATAAGCAAGTTAAGAAATCCCCTAACTTCTTATTAACATTATTAATATATCCTCTCATTTTAGTATACCTAAGGCACCAACATGTCTTTTAATAGAAAAATCCGGGAATATAACCCAAGTACCATGTACTTCTAACCTTTTAAGAAATAACTCCTTTTTATACAAAAATTCCAAGATACTAATCATCATAGTATCAAGTTACAATTTCTTTTCAAAACAAGTCACATTTCCTTTTAGAAATATAATAAGCTTCTAAATCAAGTGACTTCATTTCCTTTAAAACCTTAGGCAACCAATGCCTAAAAATCAATTCACCTTTCTTAGTTTCAAATCCTTTACCCGTACTTGTTTTAATTAGAGTAAACCTTTCTTTGTGAACCTCTCAAAAACTAATATAACCAACTTCCCATAAAGTCATTATATTAGCGTTATTCCTTTGTCAAATACATTTTCCCTAAATCCAAGGGACTTATACTTTTAAAATGAAACAAGTACCAATATACTTTAAAACAAGTGAAAGATATCGAATCTCAGACGCTCACCGCACTACATAGATACAACTACTCATGCTCAAGAGATAGGAAAGTTCCACATACCTCTTCTGTTAATCCACTTGCTAAGTCCGAAATACCGCGTAATATGTCAACCTATAATGACCATAATACGTTTATTAACCCCTAATTTCAATGTAGAAATTCCAAATTCAAGTTACTAATTCCTAAGGAAAATTGGCAAGATTTCCTTTGTTTCTACATACTTTGCCACCTTTTCAAGGCCAAATCAATAACCAAACGCCACATTTAAGGCCCAATAATCCAATATTTCAAAGGATTACCCAACCAATCTTAGGTGTGTAAAATTCTGCCCCAATAGGTAAAACAATATACTTAACAATTCTAAAGTGGTTTGTAGGCTACAACATGCTCATAATATCTCTTTAACCAATCCTTCATATCCAAACCATTTTTCTTACATGCAATGATTCTAAGAGCATTCTTTACCACTACAAATTCCTTATTCTTCACATGTAACACCAATAACTAGCTACAAGAGAAGAAATGTTACCTTTGGAGCTTTAGCCAAAATTATTCCAACAATTTGCTAGCCTCCTTTTCAAGAATACCACTACAACAACCTCCACAAGCTTGCAATTAACTTTCCTTCTTAACACCCTTTTCAGATTTTTCTTAAGCTTGGAGTTTCTCTTGATTTTCTAGAGAAGGGAGAGCTTTTTAGCTAGAGAGAGAGAGAGATATGAAAGATGAAAAGATGACCAAGTCTTCAAGACTTGGTCAATATAAGGCATGCAACATTTCAGATGGGGGGGACACTTGTCACCCACCCATGGCCTCTTTTAAAACAAAACAGTGCAGAAATTTCCACTAACTCTCGCAGATCCCGCCTCGGCGCGGCTGGCGCTGGCGGCCAGCGCTCATGACCTGCGGACTCGAACTTAGGCGCCGCGCTATGAATTTCTCGCCGCGCTATGAATTCCAGCTGCCAGCGCCGAGGCGCGGTTGGGCCGCACAGGCCTCACCAGTTTCGATTGGTCCTAACTCCTTCCGCATGGCCCCATACGCACGGCCTGAACCACGGGGTATAACAAAAAACATATGCTACAACATTTGTTTTCCCGGGATGGTATAAAATATCAACATCATAGTCCTTTAGTAACTCTAGCCACCGTCTCTGTCGTAAATTCAGCTCCTTCTGTTTAAAGATATATTGAAGACTTTTGTGATCTGTATAAATATCAACATGAACTCCATATAAATAATGTCTCCATATCTTCAAGGCATGAATCAATGCTGTCAACTCCAAATCATGAGTAGGATAATTCTTCTCGTGCTTCCTGAGCTGTCGGGAGGCATAAGCTATAACCCTTCCATGTTGCATCAACACACAACCTAGTCTGATACCTGAAGCATCACAATAAATGACATAACCATCTAGTCCCTCAGGAAGAGTTAGAACTGGAGCCGTAGTCAACTTGTCTTTCAACAACTGTAAGTTGTGCTCACAAGCATCATTCTACTGAAACTTAGCTGCCTTCTGAGTTAGCCTTGTTAAAGGCGCTGAAATAGAGGCAAACTTCTCCATGAACCTCCTGTAATATCCTGCTAGCCCTGCAAAGTCATGCATCTCAAAGGCGCCGTAGTCCGCCAAGTCTTTCTCGCCTCAATCTTATGTGTATCTATCCGAATACCATCAGCTCCAATAATATGCCCCAAGAATGCTACTGAAGTCAACCAAAATTCACACTTAGAGAATTTGGCATACAACTTCTGGTGCTGGAGCACCATAAGTACCGTCCTTGAGTGATCTGCATGCTCCTCTTCTGATCGTGAATAAACCAGAATATCATCAATGAATACAATAACAAACATATCCAGGAATGGCTTGAACACTCGGTTCATCAAATCCATAAACACTGCTGGAGCATTGGTCAACCCAAAAGACATCACTCTAAATTCATAATGTCCGTATCGGGTCCTGAATGTTGTCTTCTGAATATCTGCCTCCCTTATCCGCACCTGATGGTAACCTGACCGCAAGTCTATCTTTGAAAAACACTTAGCACCCTGCAACTGGTCAAATAAATCATCAATCCTGGGGAGGAGATATTTGTTCTTTATTGTTACCTTATTCAGCTGCCTATAATCAATACACATCCGCATCGACCCGTCTTTCTTCCTCACAAATAGTACCGGTGCTCCCCAAGGTGATGTACTAGGCCTGATGAAGTCTTTTTCTAATAAGTCTCTCAGCTGCTCCTTTAATTCCTTCAGTTCTGCAGGTGCCATTCTATAAGGAGTAATAGATATGGGTTGGGTACCTGGCAATACATCTATAGTGAACTCTATCTCCCATTCTGGAGGAAGACCTGGAAGGTCATCTGGGAATTCACTGACTACCGGAACTGACCGAAGAGTCGGTACTTCCGCCTCCATATCATGCGCTCGAACCAGATGATAAATATAGCATTTTCTAACCATCTTCCTTGCCTTGAGGTATGAAATAAACTTACCCCTCAGTAATGTTGTGTTCCATTTCCACTCTATAATTGGTTCACCTGAAAACTGAAACCAAACCATCTTCTCTCTACAATCGACATTAGCATAACAAGAAGTCAACCAATCCATACCCATAATAACATCAAATTCAGTCATGTCTAACTCTATCAATCTGTTATGGTATGACGACTATATATAATGTCACGACCCGACCCCGGGGCCGCGACTGGTACCCTACCGGGGTACCCTGTCAGGTATACATCAGAGAATAGCAGCGGAACATACATAACACATAACTTATAAAAAGGTAAACATCACTGGCCAGCCGATAAGGCTGCCTTCCATAAAAACATACTTAATCAAAAGTATAGCAGTACAACTTGTTCTTACAGCCCAAAGCACATACGTGACCACAGACCTCTAAGGATAATAACTGTGGCGGTACAGGGCCCCTCCATACCCCTGAACATACACAATGCCTATAGCAACAGGGAAAAACCGTACCAACAAAATAAGCTTCCGGAGGAATGGAGCTTCTGACACCGGAACAGTGATCCTAAGAACGAGGATCCACCACCTGCTTACCCTTACTCGCGCAGATTTAACGCACTTCCGGAAGGGGGTCAGTACACAATATGTACCAAGTATGTAAAACTGGAAAATACTGTAATAATGATATCATAAGTCTAAAAATAAGCTGGAGTCCTGGAAGACAATCAAAATACAGTACACTGTGCCTTACTAACAATGAGAGTAACCAATATATACTTTACTGCATAAAAATAGGAGGCTCGTTATCAAAACAGGGTCCCTCGCATGTAGTATCAATAAGCAATCCTACTCCTGGGACTATTTCACCCGCATGGGTCTTGTGGACCCGCATGAGGTATTCATCGCATAGTCGCACTACCGCATGGGACTATTTCACCCGCATAAGCCCATAGGACTCGCATGAGGTATTCCTCGCATCATGGGTAGCAAATCCACGGAACATGTGGTATAACGATCTTGGGGTTTGCCCCTCATTTATACTCTTACCCTGAAGCAGGTGGTATAACGATCTTGGGGATTTACCCCTCATTTATACTCTTACCCTGAAGAAGGTGGTATGACGATCTTGGGGCTTGCCCCTCATTCATACTCTTACCCTGGAGAAGGTGGTATAACGATCTTGGGGCTTGCCCCTCATTTATACTCTTACCCTAGCTCAATCGGTCATCATATCATAATCATATACATATAAGTTACGAAAGCTCATAATTATTATTAGTCTTGTTCATATACCATCTCATTTTAGTTTACTCAATGCACTAACATATTTAATAAAAGAAAATCCGGGAATTTAACCCAAAGTACCACATACTTATTTTCTGTAAAAATGACTCTTTTTCATATAAAACCTTTGGGCAATTGATTCCTTAAAATCAATTTGTCTTTCATAAATCAAGTCATTCGTCCTTACTTATCTTACTTAGAGTAAATCTCTTCTTATTATCATTTCATAAAGCTAACAAACCAACTTCCCATAAAATTGTTATATCGAATTCTATACTTTAGTAAAATTATACTTTTCCCTAACCAAGGGACTTATACTTTTAAGACGAAACAAGTCTTTATATACTTAAAACAAGTAAGAATACCAAATCTTGACGCTCACCGTACTACATAGATACAACTACTCATGCTCAAGAGATAGGAAAGCTCCACATACCTCTTCGGTCAATCCACTTGCTAAGCCCAAACTACCGCAAGTAATATGTCAACCTAAAATAACCATGATATGTTTATTAACCTCTAATTTCAATGTAGAATAATCCAAGTTTAAAGTTACTAATTTCTATGGAAAATTGGGCAGCATTTCCTTTGTTTTTACGTACTTTGCCACCATTTTCAAGGCCGAATTCAACATCCAAACGCCACATCTTAGGCCCAACAATCCAAACATTTCAAAGGGGATTACACACCTAAACTTGGGTGTGTAAAATTCTGCCCCATAAGGTACAACAATTTACTTAACAAATTTAAAGTAGCACTTAGGCTACAACATGCTCACATAACCTTTTTAACCAATCCTTTCATATCCAAACCATATTTCTTACATGCAATGAATCTAAGAGCATGATTTACTACTACAAGTTCCTTCTTCTTCACATGCAACACAAATAACTAGCTACAAGAGAAGAATTGTTACCTTAGAGCTTTAACCAAAATTATTCCAACAACTTTGCTTGTCACGCCCCAAATATTTCCTAAGTCTTTACTTAGGGCGTGATGGCACCTGGACAATTATTTTCCACCAGGAGCACCATTTAATTCTCTTTATTTAGAAATTTAAACTTATATTCAAATACGGAGCTATTAATAAAATAACAATAAAGAAATTTGTTTATGACTTTATTAATAATATAACGCGAGCCCATGCTCGTGCAAATATTGTCTCTACATAGACATACTGACAAATATTATTCTAAGTTGGAAGGGAGACCATTCCACACGGGCATTTCCCGAGACATTGAACCGACATTCGAACTCGACGAGTACCAAGCCCAAGCAATGGACTTGGTATGACAAGAGAGGTCATGGACGATCGCTAGCCTCGCGCGAGCCTTCTCTATCACGCTTTCAAACATGTTAAATAAAGAGTCACCCTACCATCCAATGAGTGAGAACCTTACCCCGCAATTCAAAGTAACACCACAATATTCCAAGTGCAATCACATTATAACGTAATAAGCATATTGCAAAAACATATCAAAGTTACAACATTTTAAATATGCAACAACTCCTCATAGAAATTCTCGCTTAACTAACACTTCATTTTATCTCGTATTATACGTTAAGGCATTCCCTGCATTTCCACATGTTTATTACATTTATATATTTGTGAACGCGTATTCACTTTTCATATTTATATATAGGTGAACATGTATTCATCTTTCATATTTGTTGCGGCGCAACCCGATCCATTATATTTACGTATTTGTGAACACGTATTCGCTTTACGCTTTTGTCATGCGCAACCCGATCCATTATGTTTACGATTTATGAACGCGTGTATTCACTTTACGCTTTATTGCGTGCAACCCGATCCATTATATTTACGTATTTGTGAACGCGTATTCACTTTACGCTTTGTTGCGGCGCAACCCGATCCATTATGTTTACGTATTTGTGAACGCGTATTCACTTTACGCTTGTTGCGGCGCGCAACCCGACCCATTATATTTACGTATTTGTGAATGCGTATTCACTTTACGCTTTGTTGCGTGCAACCCGATCCATTATATATTTATATATTTATGTGAACACGTATTCACTTTTCATATTTTTGGAAGATCAAATAAATACTATTCTCTTTTCTAACATTCTGTCATTCATACTTGTAACGATTATAACTTTTAACCATAACTCCAACTAAGGTGTTTCTCAGCGGAAACTAAGGTAAGACGGATCTTTCACTGTACCAAATTTCATTTAAAACTACTTTGGGTAACTAACACAAATTTATCCTCAAAACAGCCACATGAAATTTGTTTCGGCAGAATTTTTATTAAACAGCACCCAATCTTATAATAGTCATAACTCCTAATCTGTAAACCCGTTCAAGCCCCATAAATTCTCAAAACGACTAGAACAGAGAGATACACGTCTCCATGTGAACCATTCTTTCATATTCTGTACCATTTGGTACAGTTTTACACTTTTATTCGCTGTCCTTCCTGGATCTCGATAGATCCGAGGCATAAACTTTAAACAGCGATAACTCTCAATCCGTAAGTCGGATAGACCCCCGTAAGGTTTCAAAATGTCCACAACAAAGAGATCTAGAACTTTCATTTAGCAACAACACATATTAGTACAGTTTTACATTTCAACGTCCTGCCCTTCTGGATTCCGACGAATCCGAGGCAGCAACTTCAAACTACAATAACTCTCCACTCGTAAGTCCGTTTTAATAAATATTTATATATATCTGTCCGTAACAGAGATATTTACAACCATGTAAATTTTCATATAATTCTAATAAGTAAAACTCAATAAAAATAGTCCGTAATTATGGCTTTCCGAATTTCGACCAAATCTAAGGCAGGAACTTTGAACTATGATAACTTTCAAACTGTACGTCCATTTTACCTCATTTTTGGTTCTATATGATCATATTAGAGAGGTGTACAATTCTTCCGAATTTCATCAAATTCTAACAATTATAACTCAGTGAGAACAGTTCGTAAAGTTCATGACGCAACTAGTTGTCTAAACAATCAAAAGTTCAATATTTCTTTTCAACACTCAATTCTTATTCCAACATGTATTGAACTAAAAATAAAGGATGTTACCAAGGATTTCTGAGTGAGAAAACTCACCTTGTAAGTGTGAGGATTATTGTTGTGTGGTTGCTAAAATTATCCTTACTCTCTAGTATTTTGATTCTTGTTCTTCTTGCCCTCTTGGTATTTTTTCCTCTTCTTTTCACTTGTTTTTTTCTGATTTTCTAACCTTTATGTTATGTACTTTGTTTGTGTGTAAATACTATGTATAAGTGGAGAGTTTTCTATAACTTATGGGAGGGGAAAAACCAAAAGATTGAAGGAAAATGAAAAGGGGGGGAGGGGAAAGAAATGGACGTGCAATGCAATGCTTGCATGCCTTTTTTTTTTTTTCTTTTGTTTTCTTATTTTCATTTCATCTATCTATTTATCCAACTTTAACACTAACTCTATCCCATGCAATTTATTCTTTGTATTCTTATATATTTTTTTTTTATTAACCCAACCACAACTATATTTTTTTTTTCCGGATTTCACATTCTCTCCTCCTTAAGCAACATTCGTCTTCGAATGTGAATAAGGTCGTAACATAATCACATAGACACAATAATGTTTATTGTTATTGTAACACTAATTTGGGGCTTCACATTGCTAGCCTCCTTTCCAAGAATACCACCACAATAACTCCTACAAGCTAGCCACAAGCTTCCTTCTTGTCCTAACCTTTCAGATTTTCCTTAGGCTTTGAATTCCTCTTGGAATTCTAGGGAGAAGTGAGAGCTTTAGTTTAGAGAGAGAGAAGACTTTGAAAGATGACCAAGTCTTCAAGACTTGGTCAATATAAGACATTCAAGAATTCAGATGGGGGGGGGGGACACTTGTCACCCACCTATGACCTCTTTTAAAACAAAACAGTGCAGAAATCCCTACTCAACTTCGCAGAACTTCTGGCACCGCGGTCCTGCTTCCCGGCTCCACTAAGACCGCAACTTCAGACCCTCGAATATCCGCACCGCTGCCCCCGTGGCTCCCGTCCAAACACATTTTTGTCCGATCACGACCGAACTTGTAACTCCCATAACTTTCTACTCCGATGTCCTATCGACGAACGGTCGGTTGCGTTGGAAACTACACTCAACGAACTACGCACTAGGCCTTTGAAATACTTAGGAACTCTCAATGTACCGGGTCATAACCCGCCTCAAAGTTGACTAAAACCCGTCCGAAACAATCCGTCAACTTATCTTTCGAAAATTTTAAGTCTTTCTCCTTTCGTACGCTCTCATACGCATGGCCAGAACTACGGGGTATAACATTCTCCCCCCCTTAGAAACATTCGTCCTGAATGTTCCTTCTAGGCTTACTCAAATCACAATATCAATAAAGACCCTCTTAACTATTCTTTTTGCAATAAAAGACGCTCCATGAGCCACCACATACTTAAGCACAATTGTCAAATTAAACTAACAAGCAGGAAAGTGGGTTACCTGGAGGTATAGGGAATAAGTGAGGATACTTCTTCATCATGTCATCCTCTGCTTCCCACGTCATCTCCTCCTGCTCGCTCCGCCATAAGACTTTGTGGAAGCCACGCCCTTTGTCCGGTCGCTTAACTCGACGATCGAGTATCGCGCATGGGACTCCTCATACGATAACTCCTCTGTCACCTGGACATCATGAATCGGGTGCACTCTAGATGGATCTCCAATACATTTCCGCAACAAAGACACATGGAAAACTGGATGTACCGCCTCCAAATCGGACGGCAGATCCAACTCATAGGCAACCTTGCCTACCCTACGGACAATCTGATAAGGCCCAATGTACCTTGGGCTAAGTTTTCCCTTCTTTCCAAATTTCATCACGCCCTTCATGGGTGATGTCACGACCCGACCTCGGGCCCGCGACTGGTGCCTTACCCCGGGCACCCTAGTGATACAACATCAGAGAAAATCAGCGGAAATAAAAACTCATAAAAGATAAACAGTGAAATAAGAAAACAAAGCAACCAAAGCGGTTACCTTTCAGATATATAAATAAAAACTAAACTCCGAATAGCTATATCCCTTTACAAACCCCGCCCACAACGGTACTCTGCACCTCTAAGAATGTTATAACAACAACGACTTTAACAGGCCCCGCCATACCGAATGTAAGTACTTACAACGGCGGTACTATACCAAAGATAAGCCTCGAGGAACGGAGCTTCCAAACGCTGAACGTGATCCTATGGCGAGGATCAACAATCGTGTACCTCTACCGTGGCATGAACGCACTTCAAGGAGGTCGATAACAGTACCAAGTATGTGAAATCAAAATATCGTAAATGAAATCATAATAGTCTATATAAAACAGAAGACATATATGATAACCAATTTACGATACACAATATGTAAGCAGTCATGTCAAGTAAGGGACTCACGCCCTCAAAGTCATCACTCAAATATAACCATGGGTCTCATGCCCACAATATCAATCATGCCCGTGAAATTCCTTCCTCACTGCCGGCAGTCCATGATATAAAAATACCAAGGAATACACATGAACACCAGGTCCCACTTGTGTCATAATAAAACCGTACGGGGTAAGTACGAAGGCATAGCCGACTACTAGAACCCACCGTACCAACAATGCTATAAAATTGTATCACGAGGTACTTCTAGACCGCCACATGATCGAAGCGGGCCACTCGCCCTCAGTATCAATGTGCGCGTCTAACCCTGGAACTCACCGCAGCTCCGCATAAAGCCACATAGCTCGCATGAGGTACTCTCGTGACGGTAGCTAACTCGCGGCATCAACTCGACCCCAAGTCCGCATAGCCACACATGGACCGCATGAGGTATTCTCGTGACGGCGAATACACCCGAGTGATCATCCCGTCACCGAACTCCCGCAGCCCGCATAGGTCACGTGGACCCGCATGAGGTATTCTCGACGGTAGCTAACCCGCGGCAACATAACAAGTCAGGGGGGTATGTGATATAATACCAGTACAACAGGCTTATCGTTAAACAATGTAAGCACAACAAGAATAACCCCCTTACACAACATCACAAGATACTAACACACGTAGCATCATAACATGTTCACTTTATCAAACCGACAAGAAGTATTACAAGGCTATCACAGGCAAATCATAGGCAAGTTACTCACACAAGGTACTTTTATTTGATGCCAACAAATCCGGGTTTTAACCCCAAAGTACTACATACTTTAACTTTTTAAAAAGATCCATTTCTTTCACAAAAGTCACACGATACTCGTAGTATCAAAATAGAGTAACTATCTTTTTAAGTAAACCAAAATAATTTTCATACCTTCTTTTTAAACCAATCTTAAGACAAAAGCATGCCTTCCTTTTTAAACCATTTTAAGACAAAACCATGCCTTCCTTTAAAACAAAGACACTTTTCCTTTTTAAAGTCAAATAGCAATATACTTTTTAAACCAAGTGTCTTACTCTTTTAGAAACAAGTATCCTATACCTTTAAATCATATCTTTTAAGGAAACCAACCTCCAACTTTTAAAATGTCAAGTTATCATTTTAAATCTAATGATAAAACCATTCTTTTGTTTTCATAAAGTTGTTATAAATAACTTCCCATAAAGCTATTATAACACTTTATGTTTTAAACCAACCAAGGACAACTATTCTCATTTTCGAAATCAAGATAACTCTATTCTTTAAAAGACCACACGCCCATTACTCATGAATGAGGTTTTACAACTTTTTAACATAATTCAAGTCCTTAATTTTTCATAACAAGTCACTTAACTTTGGAATCAAGTCAAGGACACAAAAGGAAAATCAAATTCCTTTAAACACACGTGCGTCTACCGCACTATATATATTTCACAACAATCATGCTAGAAATGATAGGAAGACGTTCACATACCTCGCGACGATTATCGACAATAAGCAAAATGCTCCAAAGTACTATAACCCTGCTAGCCTTTTCCACCCTTCAAGTAGAATACGCTACTCGTAGTACCTCAACCTATAATGACCATAAAACGTTTATTAACTTCTAGATCCCTTCGTAGAATATTTCTAAGTACAAGGTTCCATATTCTACGGAAAATTCGTGACCTCCCCGTAACCACAAATCTCCTTCTCTATCAAGGCCCGCTACCAAGCCAACAACTCGAGGGGGTTACACGCCTAACCTGACGTGTACAACATCGCCACAATAATACTACAAGTCTACTGTAAATACATTCCAATGTAAATACAGTTCAATTATTATCAATATTCATTCTAAATATAGTATACTCAACTATACATTACTACAACATGTAATTTCCAATTACAATAGGGGGATAAAGATCATTACCTCGATAAGCCCAAAATTATCCAAGTTTTATAAGTCGATCCTGAGCAAAGTTTAGCTTCTAATCCTTACGCTCCAACCCGCTCCAAGCAACCCTTAGAAGTTTCTAACAACTTCATTTAAACACGTCAACCAACTATGAAGATTTCCCTAGGGTTTCATTTTTGCGACTATTGGAATAAAGTAGTATTTTCGGGCTCTTAGTATAAAGATAACTTTGGAATACAACAAGGGATTTAGGCTAAGGTATTTGGAATAACAACAATACTTGAAGAAATTCTTTCACAGAAGGGTGTGGGACGAGAACCTCAACAAGGGGGAGTATTTTTGTGACTTAGAAATATTTAGTAAGTGATGAAGAAGTCTTGCAACATAAGGGGTATTTATAGAGAAATCAAGGGCTAGGATTAAAGCAAGTGTATGGTGAGGATTGGGTCCAAGTGTGAGTGGAGTCTTCCAACCAAGTGGCCACCACAACAATGAGACATGTGTCCACCATTAAATGGGACAAGTGGCTCGCCACTTGTCCACCAAAAACGCCCAACACTTCATTCTTCTCCACCCGCCAACATGGCCACATGGGGGTGACACGTGTCGCCCCCCTACTCGTCCAAAATATTTCATCTTCCAAAAATATCCGCAATGCCAAAAATCCGAAAATAAAGTGGGCCCCACAAAACCGTGAATTTTCCCCGTGGGCCCCACGTGACCAATTCCAGAAATAAAATTCCATAATTCTCAAATATTCTTAAATTCTTAAATACCAAAGTTGAGAATCCAATTCTCAATAAAAACCTTTTTCCTTCGTAAAATCCGGAAACTTTTCCGTCGAAAAATCACATCTTTCTTCCTTTCCAATTTTTGTGTCGTATTCTCGTACGTACGTCCTCATATACATACTCTGGAACTACGGGGTGTAACATGTGACACCTTCAGAAAGACCCAATCATCAACCACAAACTCCAAGTGTCGACGCCGATGATCTGCATACGACTTGCCGACTCGAAATGACAATAACCGCCTCGATAAGCTTCACCTTATCCATCGTCACAACCAAGTCCGCCCGACTAATCGAACCTCTCCCACCTCGAACCAGCCTATCGGTGACCTGCACTTCCTTCCGTATAAGGCCTCATAAGGCGCCATCTGAATACTAGAATGGTAGCTGTTGTTATAAGCAAACCTACAAGAGGTATGATCCTCCCAAATACCCTCGAAATCAATAATAAGCCCGCAGATATCCTCGTTGTGCGGATAAGGCGATCACTTGTCCGCTCGGTCCGAGGATGAAACGTCAGATCGAGACTCACCGTGTCCTTAATCCTTCGAAAGACCTCCGTTAGCCGTGAACTGGCTCTCGTTCAAATAATCGATACATGCACTCGCGCTCACAATCTCCCGATATACCTAGCATAATCTCGGCGAAAAAGTCATCCCGATCGGAAGAAAATGGGCTGATTTCACACCGCCGACGATAACCCAAATGGAATCACGCTTCCTCCGAGTGGAAGGTAACCTCGTAATAAAATCCATATTTACCACCTCTCACTTCCAAGTCGAATATCAATAGCCCGCAATGTTCCACCGCCTTCCGTGCTCAACTTGACTACGACAATTCGCATCGCGCTACGAACTCCGCAACGCCCTCTTCGTGCCATCCCACCAATACACGATTCGTGGTCATGATACATCTTAGTCGATTTTGATGAATAGAATAACGAGCACCGCGTGCCTCCCGCAATCTGGCCGACGGTCCTCGCTACATCGGAACACACAACCGACCCTCAAATCTTAGCACCCCATCCGGCGCTACCTCAAACAGACTCTTCTCTTTCTGAAAAGCGACATCTCGATACCGTACCATAATCGGATCCTCATACTATCGCCTCTTCACCTCCTCGACGATGGAAGACTCGACAACCTCTCGAACCCGAACTCCATCACTATCAGAATCAACCAAACGAACCCCAAGGCTCGCTAGCTGATGTAACTCTCGGACCATATCCCTTTCTCCGTCAGACATCGCATGCACTACCCATCGATCCGCGACTAAGGGCATCTGCAACTACATCGCCTTCCCGGTGGTATAAAATATCAACATCGTAATCCTTGGCGGCTCCAACCACCATCTCCGCTGCAAGTTCACTCCTCCGGGTCAAGATATACCGAGACTTCGCGTCTGTGTAAATATCCACATGAACTCCATATAAATAATGTCTCCGGATCTTCAAGGCATGAATCATCACGCTAACTCCAAGTCATGTGTGGGATAGTTCTTCTCATGCTTCCTAAGCCGTCGAGACGCGTAGTTATAACCTTGTCGTGCCGCATCAAGACGCACTCCAAGCCCGACACCGACGCTGGCCACAATAAAACCACATATCCATCTAAACCTCCGAAGAGTAAGAATCGGCCGTCAATTTATCCTTTAGCAATTGGAAACTTTCTCGCAAGTATCCGCCCACCGAACATAGCCGCTTCGAGTCACTAGTCAAAGGTGGCGATATGGAAGCAAACTTCTCCACAAACCTCCGATAATAACCCGCAAGGCCCAAAGCCGCGCACTCCGTCGGTGTAGCTGGTCCGCCAAGTCTTGATCGCTCAATCTTCGCCAGATCAACCCGAATACCATCGGCCCGATAACATGCCCTAAGAAAGCCACCGGTTAACCAAAACTCGTGTTCGAGAACTTGGCATACAACTGCCGGTCCCGGAGGACTCCCAATACCGTCCTCAAATGATCTGTATGCTTCTGCTCTGTGCGTGAATACACCAAGATATCATCAATGAAAACTATAACGAACATATCCAAGAATGGCTTGAACACCTGCTCATCAAATCCATGAATACTTCGGGCGTTGGTCAACCCGAAAGACATCACCGAACTCATAGTGCCCATACCGGTCCGAATGCACTTTGGTATATCTGCCTATCTAACTCGCACCTTATGATAACCGCATCGCAGTCTATCTTGAAAACACCTTGCACCCGCAAATCGTCAAACAAATCGTCAATCCCGGGAGGGATATCTGCTTGATAGTTACCTTGTTCACCGTCAGAATCAATACATGCGCAGCGTCCCATCCTTCTTCTTTACAAATAACACTGGCGTTCCCCAGGGAGAAACACTTGGCCTGATAAAGCCCTTCTCCAGCAAGTCCTTCAGCTGGTCTTTCAATTCCTTCAACTCGGCAGGTGCCATCCTATTTGGCGAAATAGATATCGGTCGAGTATCTGGCGCCAAATCAATGCAAAACTCAACCTCCCTCTCGTGAGGATACCCAAGCTCGTGCGGGAATACGCCTGAAACTCTCTAACGACCAAATCGATCAAGGTCCAGATCTCACCTCGATTTCGAATACCCGAACCATATGGTAGATATACCCTTTCCGCACCATCTTCCTCGCCTTGAGGTAAGAAATAAACTTACCCTGGCGACGCCGTATTCCCTTCCACTGAGCAACCGGCCACCAGAAACTGAATCGAACTAATCTCTCTCATACCACATTGGCATAGCAAGACGCTAGCCAATCCATACCCATAATCACATCAAAGTCCGCCATATCCAACTCTATCAAGTCGGCTAGAGTCCGACGACTGTCTACAGTCACTGGGCAAGCTCTAGATATTCGCTCGGCTACCACCGAATCACTATCGCGTAGCCACTCAAAAGGTCTTATGGACTCGGCCTATCCCTATTCTATCGGCAATATGGGGAGATATATAGGACAAGGTAGAACTCGGATCTATCAAAGCATATACATCACAAAGAAGAAACCAACAATGTACTGCGGACGACATCCGTTACGCCTCGCTCTCGATGGCTGGACATAGCATAGATGCGGTTACGAGGACCGCTAATCGACCCTACCACGACCTCTGCGCGCTGCTGGCCCGTGAACACTCGCCTCGGCGCTCACCACCAAGACGAAGATCCAAAGAATCGACCGTCGGCTGAACCATAACACTCCCGCCGCTGGGACGGACAATCCTCTTCGATGGCCTGCGCTACAAGAGTAATAAGCTCCCGAACCCATACGGCACTCGCCCGGATGAGACCTACCGCATCGAACGCACCGATATGTGGGTGGTCTCGATTGGTGACGGCCCGCCTCCTAAAACCTCAAGTCTGGAGCCCGACTGCTCCTCAATGACCCGCCGATCGGACCTCCCGCCAAAAATCGAGAAGGAGCACTCAGGCTTTGCGAAATGTGGACCTAGTTCGCCGAGGCCGTCGCCTCGAAATCGCCTGAGACCTCTGTCTGCCTCTTGGCTGGCCTAAATCTAGTTGATCTCGCTCTCTCGCCTCAATCCCATGCGCATACGCCTGCATCCTGGAAATATCCATCCCTGGCTGAAGAGCCACCCCCAAGCATGCAGTAATCACATGACGGTCTAACCCCATCACATATCGATGAACCATATCTGCCATGTCAGCTACAATGGTGTGTGCATACCTGGCCAAGGAATCAAACTTCAGGCTGTACTCTCTGATAGTCCTCCCGTCCTGCCTCAAGGTCAAGAATCTATCTACGCGGGCTCTTCTCATCTCAGGGGCAAGAAGTGATCCAGGAAAGCCTCTGTGAACTCTTCCCAAACAGCTGGAAGAGCATCCTCACCTCTCGACAATACCCATGACTCAAACGATTCAGCGCAATATCGCGTAACGGTAGAAGCTAGTATAACGGACTCGATCTCGAGGCCCTAAGCACTGCACGGTCCGTCAGAATCGCCGCACAAACTCCTGCGGATCCTCGCCGAATCTCGAACCATAGAACTCGGGTGGATGACAACCTAGGAAATCCGAATCAGAACCGGCTCTAGGGTTGGATGCGTGCTCGCATCGGCCGCCACTATCTTTGGTCAATAAGCGGATTTGTTCCCGTAATCTCTATACTCCACATTTGTGGGATCGAGGCTCGCACGGCGGTCTCGCAGCCGCTCACGCCTCGAACTCCTGAAATTTGGCGGCGTCGTGGAACTTCGCCGCCAAACATCATCTCTCGTAAAGATCGCATGTGCCCTCGTGATCCTCCGCGTCCACTAGCAAAGACCTCGGTGCCTTGCCGCCGGGCGCGGTTGCCTTGCGTGGAGGCATAATCGATACATAAGGAAAACATCGGAGGAGGTTCAACCTATAACATCCTCTATCGCACGATCTCGAGTGAGAAGAATGGAAACCAATCCTAAATATCTTTGCAGCCTCACGATTATAGATGTGGTGCGCAACACACCGATAATCAAGACTCTACTAGATACTGTGCGTAGACACTTTCCGAGGACTAATCGCTCGATACCACTTTTGTCACGACCACCCCGGGGCGGCGGTACCCTGGGGTACCTATTAGGTATACATCAGAGAATAGCAGCGGAACATACATAACACATAACTTATAAAAAGGTAAACATCATCGCCGGTAGATAAGGTCGCTTTCCATAAAAACATACTTAATCAAAAGTATAGCAGTACAACTTGTTCTTACAGCCCAAAGCACATACGTGACCACAGACCTCTAAGGATAACAACTGTGGCGGGACAGGGCCCCGCCATACCCCTGAACATACACAATGCCTATAGCAACAGGTAAAAACCGTACCAACAAAACAAGCTTCCGAAGGAATGGAGCTTCTGACACCGGAACAGTGATCCTAAGAACGAGGATCCACCACCGCTACTACCACTGCGGAATGAGCGTAGCCCCGGGAAGGGGGTCGATGATATGTACCAAGTATGTAAAACTGGAAAATACTGTAATAATGATATCATAAGTCTAAAAATAAGCTGGAGTCTTGGAAGACAATCACAATACAGTACATTGTGCCTTACTAACAATGAGAGTAACCAGTATATACTTTACTGCATAAAAATAGGAGGCTCGTGATCAAAACAGGGTCCCTCGCCTGTAGTATCAATAAGCAATCCTACTCCTGGGACTTTTACACCCGCATGGGTCTTGTGGACCCGCATGAGGTATTTCTCGCATAGGTTGTACCCGCCCGCATGGGACTATTTCACCCGCATAAGCCCATATGACTCGCATGAGGTATTCCTCGCATCATGGGTAGCAAATCCACTAAATTGGTATAACGATTTTGGGGCTTGCCCCTCATTTATACTCTTACCCTGAAGCAGGTGGTATAACGATCTTGGGGATTTACCCCTCATTTATACTCTTACCCTGAAGAAGGTGGTATGACGATCTTGGGGCTTGCCCCTCATTCATACTCTTACCCTGGAGAAGGTGGTATAACGATCTTGGGGCTTGCCCCTCATTTATACTCTTACCCTAGCTCAATCGGTCATCATATCATAATCATATACATATAAGTTACGAAAGCTCATAATTCTTATTAGTCTTGTTCATATACCCTCTCATTTTAGTTTACTCAAGGCACTAACATATTTAATAAAAGAAAATCCGGAAATTTAACCCAAAGTACCACATACTTATATTCTGTAAAAATGACTCTTTTTCATATAAAACCTTTGGGCAATTGATGCCTTAAAATCAATTTGCCTTTCATAAATCAAGTCATTCGTCCTTACTTATCTTACTTAGAGTAAATCTCTTCTTATTATCATTTCATAAAGCTAACAAACCAACTTCCCATAAAGTTGTTATATTGACCCTATACTTTAGTAAAAATTATACTTTTCCCCTAACCAATGGACTTATACTTTTTAAGACGAAACAAGTCTTTATATACTTAAAACAAGTAAGAATACCAAATCTTGTACGTCTACGTACTACATAGATACAACTACTCATGCTCAAGAGATAGGAAAGCTCCACATACCTCTTCGGTCAATCCACTTGCTAAGCCCAAACTACCGCAAGTAATATGTCAACCTAAAATAACCATGATACGTTTATTAACCTATAATTTCAATGTAGAATAATCCAAGTTCAAAGTTACTAATTTCTATGGAAAATTGGGCAGCATTTCCTTTGTTTCTACGTACTTTGCCACCTTTTTCAAGGCCGAATTCAACATCCAAACGCCACATCTTAGGCCCAACAATCCAAACATTTCAAAGGGGATTACACACCTAAACTTGGGTGTGTAAAATTCTGCTCCATAAGGTACAACAATTTACTTAACAAATTTAAAGTAGCACTTAGGCTACAACATGCTCACATAACCTTTTTAACCAATCCTTTCATATACAAACCATATTTCTTACATGTAATGAATCTAAGAGCATGATTTACTACTACAAGTTCCTTCTTCTTCACATGCAACACAAATAACTAGCTACAAGAGAAGAATTGTTACCTTAGAGCTTTAACCAAAATTATTCCAACAACTTTGCTAGCCTCCTTTCCAAGAATACCACCACAATAAGTCCTACAAGCTAGCCACAAGCTTCCTTCTTGTCCTAACCTTTCAGATTTTCCTTAGGCTTTGAATTCCTCTTGGAATTCTAGAGAGAAGTGAGAGCTTTAGTTTAGAGAGAGAGAAGACTTTGAAAGATGACCAAGTCTTCAAGACTTGGTCAATATAAGGCATGCAAGAATTCAGATGGGGGGGGGGACACTTGTCACCCACCCATGACCTCTTTTTTAACAAAACAGTGCAGAAATCCCCACTCAACTTCGCAGAACCCGCCTCGGCGCCGCGGCTCTGAAACTTCCGCCACCTCACAGAACTTCTGGCGCCGCGGTCCTGCTTCCCGGCGCCGCGGCGCTGCAACTTCAGCGACCCCTCAGAATATCCGGCGCGCCACGGCGCGGGCTCCTGTCCGAAACACATTTCTGTCCGACTGCGCACTGAACTTGTAACTCCCATAACTTTCTACTCCGATGTCCTATCGACGAACGGTCGGTTGCGTTGGAAACTAGACTCAATGAAATACGCACTAGGCCTTTGAAATACTTGGGAACTCTCAATGTACCGGGTCATTACCCCCCTTAAAGTTGACTAAAACCCGTCCGAAACAATCCGTCAACTTATCTTTCGAAAATTTTAAGTCTTTCTCCTTTCGTACGCTCTCATACGCATGGCCAGAACTACGGGGTATAACATATAACCACCGAACAATTTTTATACACACGCTTAGCTATGACCGAATCCCCTACCGGTGTAGCTACCTCAAATGGTTCTATCAACTCAGGTTCTATTCCGATTCTACTAGCAATAAGGGGAGATATATAGGATAAAGTGAAACATGGATCTATCAATGCATATACATCTCGAAAAAAGATCGATAATATACCTGTAACCACATTTGGTGTCGCCTCCTGATCCTGCCTACTAGCCAAAGCATAAATGCGGTTCGAGGGACCGCCGGAACTAGAAACTCCACCACGACCTGCTGGTATATGAACACTCTGCCCTGCGGGGCGCATAGCTATGGAAGATGATGAACCAGCAATCGATCCAGTAGGTTGAGCCATACCACCCGTACCACCTCTATAAGGACACTCTATCATCATATGGCCTTGACGGCCGCAAGAAAAACAAACACTTGTACCAGAACGACATATCCCAGAATGGGACCTACCACACCGAGAACACCGAGGCAAATGTGGCCTCGACTGACTCAAACCCCTGTTCTCCTGTGAACCTGCAGCTCTGGAGCTCTGGAACTCTGACCAGCCGATCAAGCCCTCTTATGCTGGCCTCTGTCGTGATCCCTATCCGGCTGACACCCTCTGTGTCGGTCTTCTACGCTCTGTGCATATGCCTATATCCGGGCAATATCCATACCTGGCTGAAGAGCCACCGTCATACAACCGTTAATCAAATAGCGGTTTAGTCCCATCACATATCGATGCACTCTATCCGGCATATCAGCCACAATGGTAGGCGCATACCTAGCCAATGAATCAAACTCGAGACTATACTCCCGAATACTCCTGCCACCCTGCCTCAACAGCTCAATTGTAAGAATCTATCGACTCTGGCTCGTCTCATCTCTGGAGGCAGAAAGTGGCCAAGGAATGCCTCTGTAAACCCATCCCATACAACTGGAGGAGCACCCTCGCCTCTAGATAACTCCCAAGACTTATACAAATTAATAGCTACATCCCGCATCCGATACGAAGCCAACTCAACAGACTCAGTCTCCGAAGCCTTGATCACCCTCAATGTACACTGCATCTGTCGGATAAACTCATGCGGATCATCCTCGGGCTTTGACCCGAAAAATTCTGGAGGATTACAACTCAAGAAATCACGAGTCCTCAAACTGTCGGATCTATGGTCAACTCCCAGTCCCTGTCTGCGAGTTTGTCCTGCCACTAATCTAGTCAGCAACTGAACTACATCTCTCATGGCATGCGCCGCAGGTGAAGTGGAGGCTCAGTCCGGGCTATTGTCGACCGACCCGACGGGCCGTGACCCGGTGCCCTAATTGGACACCCTTATAGTACCCTATCACATATAATCAGACTCATACTGTGGGAAATATAGAAATTTGTAATAAACATGCCTCCTGAGGAGTCACAACTAATCAACATATCAAGCTAGGAAAGCCGACAAGGCCGCCACTATACATAGGGTTAACAAAACACGTCACAACCGTAAAGCTGGCTAAAACACATATACAAAAGCACATCTACCACCCACAACTGTCTACAGACCTCTAAGAATACGATAATGAAATATGACGGGACAGGGCCCCATCGTACCCCTAAATAGCATAAGTCTATAATAGTGAATCTGTACCAAAATGACTAACTACAGAACAATGGAGCTCCCAAGAAAACAGCTGAGCAGGAATCCTAATCGGAGGATCGCTGAACTGAATATATGTACCTGCGGGCATGAACGCAGCCCCCCTAGGAAAGGGGGGTCAGTACGAAATAATGTACTGAGTATGTAAAACACGAAAGATCATGACTGGCCAAAGGATATCATGAAACAAGTACAATAATCAAATTACCATTTCAACTGTGTCATATACGAATGAGAGTCAACTGTGCCTTATAAAGTGAGAGTCATGTATTCCATATAAAATCATCATATTTACATAAAATGCCTGACCCTCTGGTGAGGGACGCGGTGAAATGTACTATCCTGGGTATTTGTACCCGCATCATATGTACATAAACTTCCCGTCCTCCAGGGAAGGACGCGGTGGACATCTAAAGTATACTTCCCGGCCCATTCTGGCATGCGGTAAAGTCGTGTAAGGTATACTGCCCGGCCCATTATGGAACGCGGTAAAGTCATATAAGGTATATTGCTCGGCCCATTCTAGGACGCGGTAAAGTCATGTAAGGTATACTTCCCGGCCCATTATGAGACACGGTAAAGTCATATAAGGTATCTGCACGCGTATTTGCCCGACCTGGGACGCGGTGAAATGATATAATCACATTAGCACGAATAGAATATCATGAGTAGTTTTATACATATCAAATCATCACTTGTCTCTCAATGGAATAGATAAAAGGTACTATCATATCATGTATCATTTTAAAACATCATTTGAAAACTCAATAAAATCATTAAATGAACTTTTTACTAGAAAGTCAAAGGCACTTCTCATGACACATATCTTTAGGAATTAAACTGTGTAGAAATCATGTACGTCCGTCGTACGTTCATTAAATCATGCTAAAAAGAAAGAAGGAAGAGTTTCACATACCTTATTAACGAACTAACCAACTCGATAATCTAAATACGCCTTAACTAGCACTTTAACCTATAATAGTAGTAACATGTTCATTAACCTTATGATTACTAGTATACGTTACCATTGAACGATAACTTGTTTTTTTTTCTATAAAAATTTAGGCAGCACTTCCCATATTTATATGCACTTCCACAACTTATAACAAATGCCAACAATACCAATTAACAAGTCACAATTCCAATATATCACAAAATCAGTTCATATACTCTACTTACACCATAATTATGCATTCTTTCCTCTTACATTTATGGAACACAACAACAACGACAACTAAGGTGATTACTACACCTATTTCTCATGTTAATACAACCCTTAATCCATATTACACAACCTTTAAAACAACCCATATGTCTAGTAACAACGACAAGAATACGTGTCTTATAGTTTGCAACATTACACCTTTTTACTCTTTAATTCCTTTAAGACATGTATTAGTAATTAACAAAACGTATATACATTTTTATAACTTTATATTCCCATCATTATAACTCTACCAAAACAGCCCCTAAAATGCAATCACAACATGTCCAATAATTCCATACAAGTCTCGGTCATAACAACATAATTCCATAACTCTTTTCTTAACTTCTTAGAATCCAATTCACTCTCCAACACTTTCATATAACCAATCTACAACTTAAAGTATCAAGATTCCTCCATTTTTAGCATGCAATTAGTGACGGAAATAACAACAACAACAACAACAATCAAACCCAAGGGACTAAAACAGCCCCAAAAATCGGTGACAACATCCAAAATATTCACATGCAATGTCTTAATTCCAAATTTCTCTTAATACAAATTCATTTCTTAAATTCCAACAACATGAAACTCCAATTATATCATAAGAAGAAGAATTTCTACCTAAATTTTTGCCCAAAACAGTCCCTTAATCTCGGTCACTGTTCCATCGATTTTGCACCATTTTTCACCATTTCTTCAACTCCAAATGTCATGCATGTATTCCACAATTTTAATCCATCATTCCTTACACGTTTTTCTTCCAAAATTTCATCCAAAAACTTGGAAATTCTCAGCCTTAATTTCGGCCAGCAGTGGTCGATTCTGCCATTGTTTGCCCACTGATTTGGGTGTGTTCTTTGGCATAGAAATTTGTAGAATGATTCAATCTTGGAAGAATAATTAAAAAGCTTCAATTCTTAGCTATGGAGGAGGGGATTTTCGACCAAGAGGGAGGGAGAAGAGGGTGAGGGTGTTAGACAAAATTTGATTTTTTTCCTTGAATGTAAAGGGGTGAAGAGTTATAAGGTTTAAGTTAAAAATCTGAAAATTAACTACACTTTGGTCCAAAGTTCCATAATTAATAAATTTTAACCCCACTTCTTTTAAATCCCAAAAATTCCATAAGACCTCGTATCCTTGTTGTAATAACTTATATAATACGTTACTAATCCATAACGAAAATATATATAACTATCATTTCCAATTTCCATTGACACGCCCGTTGTAGCCAAAAAATTTCCGGAATCCCATCCTTTTGTATACTAACTTCCGGATTACCATATGTAACCATACTTTATACCCAATATTCGAATCTTACTCCCTTAATGACGTTCTTAATTATCGTCTTAAACTTACGAGGTATAACATCTTTCCCCCCTTATAAACATTCGCCCTCGAATGTTCATAATAGGTCTCATGCTATAAAAAATTTGGCAGTCTCCTTTATAACTATGTCTATCCACCTATATTCAGCAAACCAACAGATGCCACAATATATCACACATACAATTCGTCAATTACTATACTCAAATAAGGGATCGAGTTGAATTACCTGGAGGCATAGGGAACAATCGAGGATACTTCTTCTGAGTACGAGGTAAGCCTGTAATGAGGTACATATTAATCACTTCCAATTTAACTACCTTACTTACTAGTCTTAGCCTGTAACCTTCAAACATCTGCATTATCTGAGGAAGGTACTTTAGAATATTTTGTTGCCATGGAAATATGAGTCTGCACATCTTATAGATAGTCATATTGATCTCCTATATCACCATGTGGATAGTCATCTGCCTTCATGCAACACAATATTTCCCCATTCCCATATCTACCGCATAGTGATAAATGGTACAGCTCTGAGTACTACTCATCCACCGTGTAGGAACAATATACTACAAAACTCCTAGTTTTACTTGTCAACCCAGAAATTAGCAGTTTCACTCCTTGGCTCCTACCATATCTCCTGCGCTATGCCATATCTAGATTCCAACATCATTTTCCATATACGAGAGCATCATTTCTATTGGGTATTTAGAAGATAATGTCTTTTGCAATACATAAAATTATTTCACGATCTGTTGATGTTCTAAATTTCACTTAAAGTTTAGTACAAGGCTTTAGACACATCAAACAACGATCTAGGTCCTATGCTTCCTTTATCTCTAGGCAAGCACATATCCAACCATGAGGACCAATGCCTCATTCTGCATTCATCTCTAATTCCAATAAAATCTTGCAAAGACTTTAGGTAACTCATTTATGAAATATTTTGGAGACTTTATAGTTAATAATAGATGGATTAGCTTACTTAAAAGAACACTGGTTATCAAAGTAGATTTTTCTTCAAGTGATAGTAATCTTCATTTCCAGACTTATAATTTATTCCTCATCTTCTTTATCAAATTATTGTAATCCTCTTTCATTTTCCTTGCCTGAGGTATGAATTAAACTTACCCTTCGGTGTTGCTGTATTCCCCTTTCACTCTATAATTGGCTCGCCTGGAAACTGATATCGAACAAACTTCTCTCTACAATCGACGTTAGCAAAACAAAAAGCCAACCAACCCATACCCATGATAATATCAAAGTCATTCATATCTAACTCTGTCAAACCTGCTATGGTATGACGACTATATATGACTACCGAACAATTTTTATATACCCGCTTAGCTATGACCGAATCTTCTACCGGTGTAGCTATCTCAAATGGTTCTATTGACTCAGGTTATATCCCGATCTATTAGCAACAAGGGGAGTTATACATGACAAGGTGGAACCTGGATCTATTAATGCATATACGTCACAGAAAAAGGTCGATAATATACATGTAACCACATTTGGTGACGCCTCCTGATCCTGCCTACTAGCCAAAGGATAAATGTGGTTCGAGGGACCGCCGGAACTAGAAACTCCACCACGACCTCTACCACGACCTGCTGGTATATGAACACCCTGCCCTGCGGGGCGAATAGCTACAGAAGATGATGAACCAGCAATCGATCCAGTAGGTTGAACCATACCACCCGCAATATTTCTATACGGACACTCTCTCATAATTTGGCCTTGACGGCCGCAAGAAAAACACGCACTTGTGCCAGAACGACATATCCTAGAATGGGACCTACCACACTGTGAACATTCAGGCAAAGGTGGCCCCGACCGAGTAGAACCCCTGTTCCTCTGAGAATCTGAAGCCATGGAGCTCTGACCGGCTCCTGAATACCCTGGATGGTCAAATCTCCTACCTGTGAACTGTATGGGAGTACTCTGTGCTAGCTGCAATGCATATCTAACCTGCTGCTGAGGCTGCCTACCTCGAGACTCACCAGAATAACCTGTCGACCTAGCCCTCTTATGTTGGTCCATGTCATGATCTCTGTCTGGCTGCCGCCCTCTGTGTCGGTCCTCAACTCCCTGCGCATGTTCCTGGATCCGAGCAATATCCATAACCTGCTGGAGAGCCACTGCCATACACACATCGATCAAGTAGTGATCCAGCCCCATCACATACTGATGCACCCTGTCTGCCATATCCGCTACAATAGTGGGTGCATATCTGGCCAATGAATCAAACTCAAGGCAGTACTCTCTAACACTCCTACCATTCTGCCTCAAGTGTAAGAACATGTCAACTCTAGCTCTCCTCATCTCTGGAGGTAGGAAGTGGTCAAGGAAAGCCTTTGCGAACTCATCCCACACGACTAGAGGAGCACCCTCACCCCTAGATAGCTCCCACGACTCATACCAGTTGATTGCTACATCACGCAACCGATATGAAGCCAACACGACTGACAATCTCTGAGGCCTTTATTACCCTCAACGTACGCTGTATCTGTCGTATGAACTCCTGTGGATCATCCTCGGGCCTTGACCCGAAAAACTCTGGTGTACTACAGCTCAAGAAATCACGGACCCTCAAACTATATGATCTGGGGTCAACTCCTGGTCCCTGTCTATAAGTCTGCCCTGCCACCAATCTAGTCAGCAGTTGTATTGCATCTCTCATGGCTCGCCCTCGCCTGCCGGTGAGCTGGAGGCTCAGTCTTTGAGGTCTCGAATCGTGATCTTGCCCGAATCGAGCCTCGAGGTGGCGACGTGCGAGCTCGTTGGTAGTACGGTCTCCATAGGATGAGTCGAGACACTGTATCTCTCTGAATACGACTAGTATCCCTCGCTGTAGATTTGCCCTTCTGGGCCGCTGTCGCCTTCTTCGGAGGCATAGTTGTAAACATATCAAGTCGTCAGAGAGGAATCATCCTAATAACATAGCTCTATTGCACGATCTATGAGATGAAAGAATAGAAACCAATCCTAAATGTCCGGCAGCCTCCTACGTATAAGTATTGTGCACAACATACCCATACACAAGACTCTACTAGACACGGTCTATAAACATTCTGAGGACTAACTGCTCTGATACCACTTTTGTCACGACCCGACCCGACGGGCCGCCACCTGGTGCCCTATTTGGATACCCTTATACTACCCTGTCACGTATAATCAGACTCATACTGAGGAAAATAAAAAAATCTGTAATAAACCTGCCTCCTGAGGAGTCACAACTAATCAACATATCAAGCTAGGCAAGCCGAGAAGGCCGCCACTATACATAGGGATAACAAAACACGTCACAACCGTAAAGCTGGCTAAAAAGTACATCTACCACCCACATCTGTCTACAGATCTCTAAGAATACGATAATGAAATATGACGGAACAGGGCCCCGTCGTACCCCTAAATATGCATAAGTCTATAATAGTGAATCTGTACTAAAATGACTAATTCCAGAACAATGGAGCTCCCAAGAAAACAGCTGAGCAGGAATCCTAAGCCGGAGGATCGCCGAACTGAATATTTGTACATGCGGGAATGAACGCAGCCCCCCGAGGAAAGGTGGGTCAGTACGAAATAATGCACTGAGTATGTAAAACACGAAGTACTGTAAGAAAGATCATGACTGGCCAAAGGATATCATGAGACAAGTACAATAATCAAATTACCATTTCAACTGTGTCATATACGAATGAGAGTCAACTGTGCCTTATAAAGTGAGAGTCATGTATGTCCATATAAAATCATCATATTTACATAAACTGCCCGACCCTCTGGTGAGGGACGCGGTGAAATGTACTATCCTGGGTATTTGTACCCGCATCATATGTACATAAACTGCCCGTCCTCCAGGGAAGGACGCGGTGAACATCTAAAGTATACTTCCCGGCCCATTCTGGGATGCGGTAAAGTCGTGTAAGGTATACTGCCCGGCCCATTATGGAACGCGGTAAAGTCATATAAGGTATACTGCTCGGCCCATTCTGGGACGCGGTAAAGTCATGTAAGGTATACTGCCCGGCCCATTATGTGACACGGTAAAGTCATATAAGGTATCTGCACGCGTATCTGCCCGGCCCGGGACGCGGTGAAATGATATAATCACATTAGCACGAATAGAATATCATGAGTAGCTTTATACATATCAAATCATCACTTGTCTCTCAATGGAATAGATAAAAGGTACTATCATATCATGTATCATTTTAAAACATCATTTGAAAACTCAATAAAATCATTAAATGAACTTTTTACTAGAAAGTCAAAGGCACTTCTCATGACACATATCTTTAGGAATTAAACTGTGTAGAAATCATGTACGTCCGCCGTACGTTCATTAAAAAATGCTAAAAAGAAAGAAGGAAGAGTTTCACATACCTTATTAACGAACTAACCAACTCGATAATCTAAATACGCCTTGACTAGCACTTTAACCTATAATAGTAGTAACATGTCCATTAACCTTATGATTACTAGTATACGTTACAATTGAACGATAACTTGCTTTCTTTTCTATAAAAATTTGGGCAGCACTTCCCATATTTATATGCACATCCACAACTTACAACAAATGCCAACAATACCAATTAACAAGTCACAATTTCAAGATATCACAAAATTAGTCCATATACTCTACTTACACGATAGTTATGCATTCTTTCTTCTTACATTTATGGAACACAACAACAACGACAACTAAGGTGATTACTACACCTATTTAACATGTTAATCCAGCCCTTAATCCATATTACACAACCTTTAAAACAACCCATAAAACAGTCCATACGTCTAGCAACAACGACAAGAATATGTGTCTTATAGTTTGCAATGTTACACCTTTTTACTCTTCAATTCTTGGCTATGGGGGAGGGGATTTTAGACCAAGAGGGAGGGAGAAGAGGGTGAGGGAGTTAGAGAAGATTTTTTTCCTTGAATGTAAAAGGGTGAAAGTTATAAGGTTTACGTTAAAAATCTGAAAATTAACTACACTTTGGTGCAAAGCTCCATAATTAATAAATCTTAACCCCACTTCTTTTAAATCCCAAAAATTTCATAAAACCTCGTATCCTTGTTGTAATAACTTATATAATACGTTACTAATCCATAACGGGAATATATATAACTATCATTTCCAATTTCCATTGACACGCCCGTTTTAACCAAAAAAATTCCGGAATTCCATCCTTTTGTATACTAACTTCCGGATTAGCATATGTAACCATACTTTATACCCAATATTCAAATCTTACTCCATTAATGACGTTCTTAATTATCGCCTTAAACTTACGAGGTGTAATACTGCTGCTGCTCTAAGCTCCTCTGGAGGTGACGATGTATCAGAGCTCGTCGACTGGGGTACAGTCTCAGGCATAGACTGGGTATGGGCCCTGGTAACTCTCCGGGTCTGGCTAGTAGCTCCTGCTACTGATTTGCCCTTCTGGCCGTTGTCGCCTTCTTCGGAGGCATAGCTGGAAACACAATAATACGTCAGAGAGGGATTATCCTAATAACATAGCTCTATTGCATGATCTATGAGATGAAAGAATAGAAACCAATCCTAAATGTCCCAGACCTCTCGTGATAAGTATGGTGCACAACATACCCATACACAAGACTCTACTAGACACGGTTTGTAGACATTCCGAGGACGAACTGCTCTGATACCACTAAATGTTACGACCCGACCCGACGGGTCGCGACCCGATTCTCTACCTGGGCACCCTTATACCCGCCTGTCACATATAATCACACGGATACCAAAGATAATGTATTTCGGTAATAAACATGTCTCCCGAGGAGTCACAGCTAATTGATATAACAAAATAGGCAAGCCGGTGAGGCCGTCACTGTACATAGAGATATCCAAAACGGCTCACACCCGTACACATATACAAAAACACATCTACCACCCACAATTGTCTACAGACCTCTAAGAATACGGTAATGAAATATGAAGGGACAAGGCCCCGTCGTGCCCCTAATATGCATAAGTCACGAAAATAAGGTTTTGTACCAAAATGACTAAGCTCCGAATCAATAGAGCTCTCCGAACAGCTGAACAGGAATCCTAGATTGGAGGATCACCAAACTGAGTACCTGTACCTGCGGGCACGGACGCAGTCCCCCGAGGAAAGGGGTCGATGAAATAATGTCTCGAGTATGTAAAACATGGCATCGTAAAGAAGATCATAACTGGCCAAAAGATAACAAGAGACAAGTATGATAACCAAAATACCAATACAACTGTGCCATATAAAATGAGAGTCAACTGCGTCTTATATAAAAAAAATGAGAGTCATATCTGTGGATGTCTATCCACATAAATCATCATATATATACTGTCCGACCCTCTAGTGAAGGACGCGGTGAACACATAGTCATATCTGTGGATGTCTGTCCACATATTTCATATATGTCGATGTTTGTCCGCACATCATACTGCCCGGCCCTCTAGTGAAGGACGTGGTGAACACATAAGGAACTGTGCATGAAACTTCCCGGCCTATTCTGGGACTCGGTAAAATCATCATATATGTACATACCCGACCCGGGATTCGGTGAAATCATATAATCATATCAACACGAATAGAATATCATGAGTAACTTTATACAAATTAAATCATCATTTGACTCTCAATGGAATAAATAGAATAACTATTACTTAGAAAATCAAGGCACTATCATATCATGTATCATTAAGAATTAGGATTCAATAGAATTATATACGTCTGTCGTACACTCATTTTATATAAATCATGCCAAAAGAAGAAATGATAGTTTCACATACCTTATTGTCGAACTAACCAACTCTATAATTAATATTCGTCTCAATTAGCACCTCGACCTTATAATGATAGCAACATGCCCGTCAACTCTATGATTTCTAGCGTAAGTTATATTGAATTACGACTCTATTTTCTATAAAAAATTGGGCAGCACCTCCCCTATTTATATGCACATCCACAACTTACAAACAAAGCCAACAATACCAATAACAAGATGCAACTTAAATATATAACCAAAAACAATCCCAAATACTCCATATACGTCATCATAATACATTCCTTCTCTTTACGTTCATGGAAGACAACAACTACAATAACCAAGGTGATTAATACCCCTATTTATCTTGTTAATTCATCCCCTTAAACCACATTAAAACATCCTTTAAAAACTCAATTCTAGCAACAACAACAAGAGTGCAAGTTTTATAGTTTGCAACATAACACATTTCTACACTTTAATTCCTTTAAGACATGTATTAGTAATTACCACAACGTATATACATGCTCATAACTTATAATTTCCAGCATTATAATCTTGACAAAAACAGTCCATACTTCAACACAACAATGTCCAACAATTTCATGAAATTCTCGGCCACAACCATAATACCTCAACTCTTCTCTTAACTTCCTAAAATCCAATTTCATATTTCAATACTTTCATATAACCAAATACAACTTTAAATGTCAAGATTTCCTTCAATTTTAACATACAATTAGTGACAAGGATAACAACAACAACACTCAAATCCAAATGTGTACAAAACAACCCCAAAAATCGGTAAACCACACCAACACCATCACATGCATTGTCTTAATTCCAAGTTTTTCTTAACACAAGTTCATTCCTTAATTTACAACATCATGCAACTCTAATTATACTATAAGATGAAGAAATCTTACCTTAACATTTGCTCAAAACAGTCCCTAAAATAGGTACCCACTGCTTCCATTTTCTTCACCATTTTTCACCATTCTTCAACTTATAATGTCATGCATGTATTCTACAAGTTTAATCCATCATTCTTACATGTTTTTCCTCCAACATAGTTCATTTTCAAAGATAACATTGTTGGGGCAGATTCTCTACCAAACCGCATCGCTTGGGGAGTTTATTATGGCTTGGAACATAGTAGAGAACTTGCACTTGAAATGGGAGTTAGTTTGGTCTATAACTTAGCTATGGAGGGGGGAGTAAAATCTGTTTTAAAGGAGAGAGGATGGAGGGATGTGGGTGAGGCTGATTTTCGAAATGGAGGGAGAAGGGAGAGGCGTGGGTATAAGTAAAAATCTGAAAATTGTTTGCATGTTGTCCATGTGGCGGACGAGAATTGCCACTTGTTTTATCCACACATTTTTCTTCCTCTCCACTTAACTTAATCCTATAATTAAATAGTAAATCTCCTACACTTAATATAATCCTAAAAGTTTCATGTCACACTTGTTGCATCCAAAATTATTCCGGAATCACTTCTTTTGTATACTAATTTCCGGATTAGCATATATAAATATATTTTATATCCAATATTCGAATCTTACTATCTTAATTACGTTCTCTAATTATCGCCTTAAAATTACGAGGTGTAACAATTATCATTTCCCATCACGTTGTTTTCGATGAGTCCACATTCCCGTTTGCTAACTCTCATATGTCTTCCCCGTATTCATATGATTTTTTAGATGATAGGCTACATCTAAAATTAATATACCATTTAAATAACCCATCTCTACAAGCCTAAATGAGGGGGGCCATTGCTTTTCTCTTTATTACAGTCGGTCCAGCCATCAGACCGAACTGGACCAGCCCAAATGAGGCCACATTTCTCATTGGTCCAACCACCAACCCAGACTGGGCCGGTCTAATTAAGGGAGTCCACTGATCCATCGTCATCAGTATTAGCCCAGTTCATATACCAAAATCAGTTGGCTCATGGTCCATTGAAACTCTTGCCATGCACGGAGTTTTTTTGTCTAAGTGTCATTTTAATCTAACATCATCGATTCAACCATCGTCGATTCCAAAAAAAATCCAAAAGTTTCCCTATCAAATCCAAATTGGAAAGTTGTCATGTTAGATGAAATTGATATTCTTATTAAAAATAATACGTGGGAGTTGGTGCCCCGTCCTTCTAATGTAAACATAATACAATTTATGTGGATTTTTTATGTCATAAAAAGAAATCTGATGGTTCCTTTGAAAGATACAAATCCTGTCTTGTTGATGATGGCAAGTCTCAACAGGTTGGAGTAGATTGTGATGAAACGTTTAGCCCAGTGGTTAAACCAGCAACTATCCGGACAGTTCTCAGTCTCGCTCTATCAAAATCTTGGTACATTCATCAGTTGGATGTCAAGAATGCATTTCTATATGGTCACATACATGATTCTGAGATCCTATTCATCCTGATCATGTTTGCTTATTGAAAAAATCTTTATATGGTCTAAAACAAGCCCTGCGAGCATGGTATAACAGGTTTGCTGGATTTGTTTCCACATTGAGATTCTCACATAGCAAATCAAATCAATATTTGTCATTTATCAGAAAGGGAATGACATGACATACCTATTCTCTATGTGGATGACATCATCCTCACAACGTCATCTGTCTCTCTTTACCAGTCAATAATTTGTCTGCTTGTATTTGAATTTTCTATGAAGAATTTGAGTCATTTGAACTATTTTTTGGGCAGTATTGTAACTCAACATGCAGATGGTCTATTGCTTTCCCAAAGAAAATATGTTGGGGAGATAATTGACAAAGCTGACATGTCTTTATGTAAGTCGTCACCAACACCGGTGGATACCAAGGCTAAGTTGAGTAACTCTTCAGGGTCTCCCTACGGTGATCCGACACATTACCGCAGTTTAGCAGGGGAATTACAATATCTCACATTTACGAGACCAGATATATCATATGTTGTTCAACATGTATATTTATGCATGACCCAAATGAGGAACATATGGGGGCTCTCAAATGAATATTGCGGTATATTCAGGGTACTCTTGATTTTGTCTTACATTTGTACAAGTGAGTCATCTCTGATCTCACGTCTTATACTGATGTTGATTGGGGTGGATGTCCGGATACCAAACGCTCCACCTCAGGTTATTGTATATTTCTCAGAGACAATTTGATCTCATGGTCATTCAAACGCCAACCCACGCTCTCTCGTTCTAGTGTTGAAGCTAAATAGGGTTGTGAATGTTGTCTCTGAATCATGGTGGCTCAGTAATCTGCTATTGGAACTTCATTGTCCAATCAAAATGGCAACTGTGATTTATTATGATAATGTGAGTGCGACATATCTGTCAGGGAATCCCAATACAACATCAATGCACTAAACATATCGAGATAGATATTTTATTTGTCCGTGAAAATGTTGTTCGTGGACAAGTCTGTGTTCTCCATGTCCCGACTTGCTATCAGATTGTCGATATATTCACAAAAAATCTTCTGCGGATACCATTTAATGGTTTCAGTCACAGTCTCAGCGTATGGATACCTCCCGCTAAGACTGCGGGGGAATGATAGATTATGAAAATAATCTTTGATTATTTCATAATCAATGTAAATAATTTATATTTAGGTGTAAACATCATTAGTATAATATTAGTAAACTCTACCATAATTGTAATCTAAATTAAGGCTTGTACACTTATATATAAGAAAACATTATGAAATAAGGAAAATATTTCCTTCACATAGTGTTACATTCGAAGTCTAAGCCTGAAATGAATTTTACTAGTGTGTATCCGCTCGTATAAGTATCTTGGTTCCTAACAAATAAGTCTAAACCATGAAAAGGGAACGGGGGCACTTTATAGTTTTTTTCACCGAATATGTTTACTTAAAAAAGAAATAAAAAAATAGGATTCATGTTTCTAAGTCAAATGAGTGCAGAATATTAATTAAGACACCCACAGCATATGTGACAATAGGTTCAGAAGTATGGACCAACTGCAGGTAATTTTTTTTTTTTTTTTTGGTACAACTCAAACAGAAGTAGTGAAACTATGGTTTTTAATTTACCTGGTCCATCGAGTATTAGACATCCACCCACCAATTCCGGCTTGATTAATGAAAAAGACTCCTAAATTTTATTTAAGTAATGTCCATGTTTTTTACTTTGTTGTGAAAGTAGGCTTCATTATTTATTAGGTAAGAAAAATGTCACGATCCAAAATTTCTAAATTGTGATGGCACCTATACCGCAATTTGGTTTTCAACAACAAACACAATAATTCTTGTTGGAAATTTACCTAGTGAAATTGAGTTTATCTCGTACTTAATGACTTGAACACATGGAGCCCCGCATGTCGGAGATACGATTTCCACACACATGCATACGTCGTACAACGTCTAGTTAAATTTCACGTGGTGAAAGAGATGTTGGTACACATGTTAAAGTGTTCTTAAGTTAGGTAAGGATGGACGATTAATTGGCCAAATTAATGTGTCTCACACGACGGTATAAGGACAGAAGAAATGTGCAAAATACGGAAAATGGGGAAGAGCGCCGCGGCGCCAAAACAGGGCCACGATACCGAGCCACGACGGGCCGGCACTGCGACGCTATATGACCAAGGGTCGCGGCGCCAAAAGTCCAGAGACTCGATGTCGGATACTGCCTACTCAGCGCCGCGGCGCTCTAGGTACAGTGAACCGAAAATCAGACAGATTTTTCTGAATGTGCACTCTTTGGAAAGGCCAAAGATCAGTCAACTTTTGGCATGATCAATGTGTCTTTTGATGAGTTCAATGTAACCAATTTAAGGCATTCACATGGCTTGTGAATCACAATTTTGCACCTATAAATAGGGGCCTCAAAATCAGATTTAGATAATCCATTCAAACTCTAAATCCTGAAAATATTTGAGAGTCTTTCTTCTTCTTCTAGCAATCTCTTGTTATTGCTTCTTCTATAAGGATTCATAAGTATTTGGCTTATACTTGTGAAAGTTGTTGTTTTATCTTGGGGGCTATTACCCACTATCTGTAAGCCAATATATACAGGGGTAATTTTGCCTTAAAGAGAGAGTGTCATCACTCGACTCAGCACATCTTGTTCACCTATTTGTTTGCTGAATTATTTCAGACAGGAGTCCAGATTCATTTATTAAAGTCGAGGTCACCAGGAACCAGAATCCAAGACGAAGACTAGAAACCTGTTATTTCCAATTTTTGTAACTACTACAACCAGACATGTTGTTTGTAGTTTTGTCTTTCCTTTCGATCATACTTGTGATAGTATTGTACTATTCCCCGTACCGCACCATTATTCCCACCAATTTAAGGCAAAATTATATTAGTAGTCGAAAGATGTCGATCAATATTGGTGTGACCGATTTGGGTTATGAAAATGGTTTTCTAGTCGAGAACAGAGCAGTTGATAGTTCAGACGCTATCTCTGTCAACAACCGTGATCTCAAATCTGGTCCTAGCTTTGGATCTCTATTTGGTGATATTACCATAATTGCTTCCGTCGAAGAATCGACCTTTACTGATCTTGAAGACACGGTTGATAGTTGTGCATGTGCGGGTCAAAGAATTGCTCACGGCCATGTGATGCGCGAAAAGATGCACACACTTTAACGCAAGTGCACGTTATCGTGACAAGTAATATAGTCTAGGTAAGACCGAATATCGTCCACAAGGATTAGTGTTCAAGTACCAATTATCTATCTTTTGGTATCTATTTGGTAACCGATATTTGATTTTGTTGATTATAACTAACAATTATAATGACTAATTAACTATGTGTTTACTTCAGTATTGATGGAAATAGGGCTTCCAAGTCTCCTCAACTATCCGCTTATATTACTTATTAATGCAATGAATTATGGTTCTTCTTCTTTTGGAGCTAGCAGGTTTACTAAATCGTTTTATACTCCCGTTAAGGCTATATAAACACTCAACCCCAGTATCGCTCATTTCTACCTTTCGGTGATAAGGATGACTCTATAGGAGGATTAAGACCAAAAACCTAGTTAATCGTCATGCGCCATGCGTGAAATTAGGTGTTTAGACCTTTCATTAACGCTACACAAGTAATTGAGGTATTTTCATCCCCAATCCAAAATATGTCTACCCAACTTACAGCATATTCACAGCCTCCTCCTTTCGAAGTTTGATTAGAAATCATATAAATAATGATAATTAGTGATCAATTAATTACCAAGCATTCAAAGCAATTATTGGGTAAATCTCAACAATAAGAAGAATAACCATAAACATGCATCAATTCATAACATAAGGTTCAAGTGATTTAACATGGGAAAGCCCTATAATGAAATTAGTTCCTAGCTATTGACATGACAAGAACTAATTCAATATCCAACATAAAAACTGAAAGTAAAGTAAAGAAAAGAAAAGAAAATTACTAAGTTAAGGTCTCCAATCTTCAACTCCAAGAAGTCTTGTGTTTGTGCAAGAAAGGGAACCCTTGAAAACTGCCTAGGGTTCTCCTTTTATAGGCTCAAACCGCCTCAAACTTTTCCTCTTCAGCGCCTAACACGCCCGAAAACTCGACTTTCGCGTCGCGCTGCGCCACGCTATCGGCGCCATGCGGAACTTCTGGTTGTTCGTGATTTGGCGCCGCCCCGCACTCGTTGTTCAGAGCGCGCGCTGCAACTTCTGCGGCCTTCTGGATATTGGGCGCCGCGGCCCTGCACCTGTTGGTAGGAGGCACCGCGGCGCTGGCCCGTGTCCGTGCCTGGTTCGCCACTTTCTCTGCTTTTAAGCTCTGGAACCTCCACTTTTGCCCTCTTTTCGCTCATTTTCCGCCATTGGACCATTTAAACCACTTTGACTCAAAAGAAAGAAAATTTATCCTAATACGACACGTATTTGTACAAAAAGGGACAAAATACTAACTAAAAATGATTCAAAAAGTGTATATAAAATACACCGATCAAATACCCCCAAACTTAACCTTTGCTCACCCTCGAGCAAAGATATAAAGAAAAAAAGAAATAAAGACTCAAGAAAAAAAATAAAAAAAAATAAACAGACTCAATGACATTGATCACTTTGCTGCATTGGTGTTACTTATAAAAACATGAAGATTAGCAGAATATTATGCAGGAACATATAGCATGAAATTTTAGCACACTAAACACATTAAGCTAGATATTTCGCAAACTCATTTTTATCATGCTTAATGGAAGTCAAATACTGAATCATGCATGTTAATTTCAAAAATCCTATGGCATTTTTACTTGCTATTCTCCACTAATCATGGATATGCATAAAAGAGATTTTCAGGACTTTTAAGGGTTGTAATATAGGCTTAGGTATGGGTAGGTAAAAATAGGCATTTAGGCTCATTTTTGTGTACCATAAGCTCTTTTAGCTTTTCAGTGTTTCCCTTTTCTTTTGATTCTTTTCTTCACTTTACTTTCTATCTTTCCCCTCTTTTGTTTTTAGAGCGTGAAGTGTATCATAATAGCAAGCACCCCCAAACTTAGGCTTTTGCCTATTTCTTATAACTTTTTAATTGGGGTGCATCAATTTTGTTTGCTCTTTTTGTCTCTTTTTTAACACACTATATTCCAACTATTTCATATGTTTACTTATGGCACAAGTATGGAAATATAGGGTGTCAAAGAAAAAGTTTAATTTTTAGGCTCAATGGGGCTGACTAGGGATATTTTTTTAATGTCAGGGATAGAAAAGAGTGGTAAGAATTGGCTAACAAAGAAACGCCTGAGTCATCTCCCAAACATGCATATCCTAACTATTTCGCCTCAAATAGCAAGCAATCATAACACATAGGTTTTAATCATTTATCATGCATAATTCAAGCAAGAACTCCAAATAGACAGATTTTGTGAGTTTTTGGCATATCTAACCTAAGTGTTTAGATAGTTGCTTCTAATTCCATTACATTATTCCACCTTACTTCACTAGGTGTTTCTAGTAACTACAGCATGCATGATCTTTTGACAGACAAGTATGACTCAAAAGAAAAAAAAATTATGACTCAAAAATACACAAAAACAACAAAAAGACTTAAACATACAATAAGACACAAATAAAACACCCCCCCCCCCAACTTAAATCACACATTGTCCCCAATGTGTGTAAGACTCAAAGATAATAAAAGAAAAAGGACACTTACAAACTTGGTTTAAAATGGTGGCGGTGGCGGTGGATAATGCATCGACCATTGGTTGAACAGGGAACTCATCTCACAAATCTTGGTGCAATGTTTGCTGCTTCCCGCCACCTTGCCACTTGTCTCAACTCTTGTTGTCCTTGTATCACTGTGTCGAAATGTTGCATCATCCTTCTCTGGTTCTGGAGCAACTGCTCCATCATAGGCACTGGAGGTTATGATTTTGTGGTTGGCTGGTGGCTGCTTCCTGCCGCATATTGAGCCCCTATTTCAGGCTCATCTTCGTTCATGGCGGACTCTGCTGCTGGTGCTGGTGTTCTTCTTCTTGATGCTGGGGGGCTTGGGTCTGGGAAAGAGTGCACTATCCCATATGACACAGGCAGTTGGTTTCTCTCATTAGTATCAGTAGGTAGGATTGGGACCCCATTCATGTGGCATAAATTAGTGATAAGTGAGTCATGTCCCAATCCACATGTTGTTACCAACCTGCTGATTTCTTCAATACTTTGCACTATCTCTTTCCCCACATCAATCGTCTTCCCCGTCATGATTACATATATCAATTTAATCCTATCTTACGCACTCGGTGAAGTGCGTTGATGGGATCGACGGCATCGACGAAATACACCCAACCTTGTCGCTTTGAATCGACACTGCTCCCTCTTGACCCATTTCTGGCAATATCAAATGCAGCCCCAGGGTAGCTCACTGTGTCTGCGACGGCATCTCAGTTGATGCTGGTGGTTCTTCTCGACCATGTTCTGAAGTAGCTTCGGTCATCACCCCTTTCTTCAACATCTACTGTTTTCAGAGACACATTTATCACTTCTGCCGTCACAGGTATATATCTTCCCCTTACAAAGCATTTATTGTCCACCTTCTCCGGAAAGTTAGCATAGAATTCACGCACCATCGTTGTGTTCATTGGTGCTATCCTTTCCGGGTTTACAAATATCTTCCACCCCATCATCTCAATCATTGCCCGAATGGGCTCATAGACATCCTCCTCCCCAAACGAATCCCTCTGATAGTCCATTCCTCTTTCAGGGATTAAGGGCCTAGTACTAAGCTTTTTGTATCTTTCATAAGCTTGTTGGCTCACGAACCTAGTATCATCGTATTGCGGGGTTGAGGTGGGTGTGGAGGCTCTTCTCTTTCTGGCAGACATGGTTAAATCACTTTTTGCAGCTTACACACTTAGTATCACAAATGTTCCCCAACACAATCACACAACAACTAGCAGCTACAACACTAACACCCCCAAACTCCAACTCTCAGATTACACAATACCCACACCCTCTTTCAGGTACTCCTCCTAAATTTCACAACCAAATTTTCAACACCCCAACGACTTCAACAATGCAACATTCCTCCAAACTACGTCCTCATTTTGACTACTGTAAAGCTTTCAAGAAAAGATGAAGATTACCTTTTGATTGTTCTTCAAGGTTTTCGCTTCTAATGGTGATTTGAGGCATGGGATGAAGTTTTGTTGGTTGCAATGGTTAAGGGTTTTAAGATTTTAAGAGTTTTGGTTGTGTTAGGGTTTGAGTTAAGGATGATTTGTGGATGAGGGTTGAATTTTCGTGGGTTTTGGAGAAGAAAGGTTAGGTTTTGGTTTGAATTTTGGGAAAATCGGGTCTTTTGCGTTTATTACTTTGGATTTCGCTTGCGCCATGTTCGCATTTAGCCGCGCGCCAACTTTCGCACTACTTGGGAATTTCGCGCGCGCCATACGGTACGCGCGCTAGACTTGGCAATTTTTCTGGTTTTTGCGCCGCGCCGCTTCCCGAGCCGCGCGCTTAATCTTCAGCCGTGTTCGCTTTTCGCGCCGCGTCTCGCCTGCCATGCGCTTACCCGTTTTTCTGGAAATCCTGGTCATTCTTCAGTTTTTCGCCCTTCAATTTATTGTCCTACACCTGTCAATCACAACACAAACACTACCTCCGTGAGACCGTTCTTAATAAAAACTACTATATTAAAGAAAAATAAATCAAAATACCTTGGGTTGCCTCCCATGTAGCGCTGTCTTTAACGTCTTTTAGCCGGACGCAAGTTCCTTAACTCAATAAGTGTGGGGTGGATTAACCCCACAACCAATTCATTTTCTCCACATTTTTCGTTTTCTTCTTCCTCTCTTCTTAAAATTATCATCAAGGGAAGGTTCAGGAACACATACCTGCTTTTGTGGAGGTTCGGCATCACATACCTGCTTCTGTGGGCTCATCTCCCTTGGTTTGGCTTGTACTGGTTCACAGGGGGGTTTGATGGTGCTGATTGCAAAGCACCTGCTCATTATTGGTGGCTCAATGATGTGTTTAAATACTTTAAACACCATTTCTTTCTTCTCCACCCTCAACGTCAGCTCTCCTCTTTCTACATCGATCAAGGCTCTCCCTGTCGCCAGGAATGGTCTCCCCAATATGATGGGGATCTCTGCATCTTCTTCCATGTCGAGAATGAGGAAATCCGCGGGAAAAAAAAAATTTCCTACTTTAACAATCACGTCCTCAATCTTCCCCCTTGGGTGCACCACTGTCCTATCGGCTAGTTGCAGGCTCACAGTGGTTGGTTTTGCCTCACCCAACTCCAACCGTTTAAATACTGACAAAGGCATCAAATTTATACTTGCCCTTAAATCGCAAAGAGCCCTGTTGCATGTCACCCTGCCAACTGTGCAAGTCAAAGTAAAGCTCCCTGGGTCTTTTAGTTTAGGGGGCAACTTCTTCTGCAGGATAGAACTGCACTCCTCCGTTAGTGCTACCATTTCATACTCTGTCAGTTTATTCTTCTTCCCCAAGATCTCCTTCATGAATTTGAAATAGGAGGGCATTTGCTCCAATGCCTCTATAAAAGGTATGTTGATATGCAGCTTTCTGAATGTCTCCAAAAATTTGGATAATTGTTTATCGACTGCCTTCCGCTGCAATCTCTGTGGGAATGGATCTTCTCTGTATACTCCTTCTCTGGAGTTTTCTCTACTACCGGGCGAGCTTCAACCACCTTCTCTTTCTCTATCTCTGCCCGTTGTTCAACCATCGGGCCGAGTGATCTTTGCTCAACTGCTTACCACTTCTCAATCTGCATCGCATTATTCTCTGATTCACCTGTGTTGCTTGGCGGTGCCACTGTGGCTCGTTGTTCGATTGCTTTGCTAGTGACCCACTTGTGTTTCCAAGTTTCGAACGAGGATCTAGTTTCGCCACGAACTAGGTCCAGGCGTTGGTGAGTGCCAACAAAGCCGCTCACCATCTTGCTTTTCTGAGCAGTGCATCAATCGCTGAGAGGGTGGGCCCGAGTAAAGTGGTCTGAATTTAGTGTCTTGGTTTTTGCATCGCCCTATATTGATTCTCGCTCGGTCTCTCCATGAGAAATTTGGGTGATTCCTCCACCCTGGATTATATGTATTGGAGTATGGGTTATTTTGGGGCCTCTGATAATTACCCACGGCTTGACACTCTGCCTGCTCGATTGGCATATTATTAGGATCAGCTGAAGGACACCTATCGAATGTATGTGGGCCTCCACATATTTCACAGCTCTTTGGCATCTGACCGTGCATTCAGATCTTGTATGTTCACTGCGTTTGTTTGTCAAAAGGGCCACTGGGCATTGAGCGATGATGACATCTATCTCGTGAACTCCCACGCTCTCCTACCACTCATCGGGTCTATCTTCTCGTGACGGTTGTTGGTGGCCATATCTTCTAATAATTCGCGAGCTTCGTGAGTTGTTTTCCTCATAAATGTCCCACTGCGATGCGTCTATAATTGTTCCGTTGTACCGCCACCGTTATAGAAGATGTGGACCAAGTTCCACAACTCAATACAATGGTGTGGGCACTTTCTCTGTAAATCCTTGAACCTCTCCCGAGCTTCGTAAAATGACTCTCCATCTGCTTGGTAGAAATTATTCAGCTCCCTTCTCAATTTCGTTGCTTTGCACGGGGGAAAGAATTTGGCCAAAAATTTCAGTGCCGACTCTTGCCATGTAAAAATCGAATCAGCTGGCAGGGAATTTAACCATACTTTTGCTCTTTCCCTGAGTGAGAAGGGAAAAAGCCTCAACTGACAAATACGTGAACGCCGTTATATCTGAAAGTTGCACATAGCTCCAAGAAATTAGCTATGTGCATATGTGGATCCTCTGATGGCAGTCCTCCAAATTGCACTGTGTTCTACACCATGCTTAGAATCGCCGGTTTGATCTCAAAGTTATTTGCTCCTATTGTTGGGAGCCTAATACATGTATGTGCGTTCGCTCACCTCTAAGACGTAGTCTCCCAAGCTTCTTCGCTCGACTTGAACTCTTTCCTCGACATCCATAGGTACTCGCCGAGGCATTCCTTGGTTAGGTTGATTTTCACCTAGCCCTTCTCTCATCATATTGTTGTTTTGGACGCCGTCCATCTCAACTAAGGCTGCAATCCGCTGGTTCTTTCGCTCGGTTCTGATTTTCTCAATATCCGGATTGAAGGAACAAGAGTGTCCGCTCTCTTCTCCTTCGCATAAACCGATTTCTGAAACAAATCAAAAGCAGACAAGCAGTCACGCACTCGATTTTTACCAAATAAATAAAAACGTAAAAATAAAATAAAAATTAAAACCAAATTAGAAATTAAAAATAGATAAAATTGATATTGAACTATGCCTAATCCACTGAACTACGCCAAAAACTTGATGCGCGAAAAGATGCACACACTTTAACGCAAATGCACGTTATCGTGACAAGTAATATAGTCTAGGTAAGACCGAATATCGCCCACAAGGATTAGTGTTCAAGTATCAATTATCAATCTTTTGTATCTATTCGTAACCGATATTTGATTTTGTTGATTATAACTAACAATTATAATGACTAATTAACTACGTGTTTACTTCAGTAGTGATGGAAATAGGGCTTCCAAGTCTCCTCAACTATCCGCTTATATTACTTATTAATGCAATGAATTATGGTTCTTCTTCTTTTGGAGCTAGCAGGTTTACTAAATCGTTTTATACTCCCGTTAAGGCTATATAAACAATCAACCCCAGTATCGCTCCTTTCTACTTTTCGGTGATAAGGATGACTCTATAGGAGGATTAAGACCAAAAACCTAGTTAATCGTCACGCGCCATGCGTGAAATTAGGTGTTTAGACCTCTCATTAACGCTACACAAGTAATTGAGGTATTTTCATCCCCAATCCAAAATATGTCTACCCAACTTACAGCATATTCACAACCTCCTCCTTTCGAAGTTTGATTAGAAATCATATAAATAATGATAATTAGTGATCAATTAATTACCAAGCATTCAAAGCAATTATTGGGTAAATCTCAACAATAAGAAGAATAATCATAAACATGCATCAATTCATAACATAAGGTTCAAGTGATTTAACATGAAAAAGCCCTATAATGGAATTAGTTCCTAGCCATTGACATGACAAGAACTAATTCAATATCCAACATAAAAACTGAAAGTAAAGTAAAGAAAAGAAAAGAAAATTACTAAGTTAAGGTCTCCAATCTTCAACTCCAAGAAGTCTTGTGTTTGTGCAAGAAAGGGAACCCTTGAAAACTGCCTAGGGTTCTCCTTTTATAGGCTCAAAACCGCCTCAAACTTTTCTCTTCAGGCCTGGACCAGAACACGTCAAAACTCGATTTTCCGCGCTGGCCACGCTATCGGCGCCGGAACTTCTGCGATGTTCTGGTGATTTGGCGTCGCGGCCCTGCACTCTGCTGTCTAGAGGCGCCGCGGCGCTGCAACTTCTGCGGCCTTCTGGATATTGGGCGCCGCGGCCCTGCACCTGTTGGTAGGAGGCACCGCGGCGCTGGCCCGTGTCCGTGCCTGGTTCGCCACTTTCTCTGCTTTTAAGCTCTGGAACCTCCACTTTTGCCCTCTTTTCGCTCCTTTTCCGCCATTGGACCATTTAAACCACTTTGACTCAAAAGAAAGAAAATTTATCCTAATACGACACGTATTTGTACAAAAAGGGACAAAAGACTAACTAAAAATGACTCGAAAAGTGTATATAAAATACACCGATCACCATGCTGCAAAGAATCGTCCAGAAGAGGATCTGGATATCAATTGGGACAAGAGGAGAAAGTTGAAGATGTTGCTCTACCTTGTAGCAGAGGGCCTGTGTTGGCTTCAGAATTCGAGTTACGGTAAGGAGAAGACAAACACTTGTTCTGACTGAGTGGTCCAGATCTCGAAAAGGCAAAGTTTATTTCCTTACCATCCATAATGAGTAGAGTCAATATTTGATTAAAAGTGTGTAAAGCTATGTGGAAATATTTATCATTAAAAACTTATATTTTCCTACCTTTTAAAATCAGATGTTGAATCTCATCGTCTTCCCGATTAAAGATTGGATAAAAGATAACCAAACTCAAAGATTCGTTCTTTTGAATATAAGAATTAAAAATGTGTAAAGTATGTTCACACATAAACGGATCAATTTCCATTGACTGTGAGAAAATTATTGCCACTCTTAATTTACATGGTTTTCTAAGCAAGGGCCAGAAATTGTCTGGGCACCAATCTCAAGGGAAGAAGACCAAAAGATAAGTGTTTTCTTAACAAGTTGAACCTGTCACACTTAATGGCAGAAGATCCCTATCTGATAAGGATAATAGTGGACACCCGATAAGGTGGGCCAGGAATCCAAATCCTAAATGACTTGAAGGCCAAGAAAAAATGGCAACGTTGAGACTATCGTTGGGCAAGGCAAGGATAAAATCTTCGGATCTTGACAACAAGGTTGTGGATAAAAGGATCCAATACATCGGCGTGCAAAACGTCCTAAACTCAAAATGGGCTGATTTTAGGAAGGGGTCGTGGCGCCTGAATTGGAGAGCGGCGGCGCTCCTCGACCAGAGGAGCAGCCAAAGCTACTACCACTTTAGCGTCGCGGCGCCGCCTCTGATGGTGTGGAGCCGTGGCGCCAGTCTGACCGGGCTACGACGCTAACTCCCAGAAATCAGTAGACTGAAAGGCCAAGGGTCTTTGACTCTTGAGATGGCTTCTGAGGAATTGAATGATCATTTAATAACCACTACACAACCACAAGAAGTTTTTCATGTGAATTGACGTAGTGTATTATACATTTGTAATCCGTCCGTAGATCAAGACATAATTGATCAAGTTGAGATTGTTGTCGGCTATTGACATAAACCCTCAGAATAAATGTGAGGTAGTCGAAGAGACAAAATCACCTTTCCATTCCGTCAACGAAATAGCAAAAGAAGAACCTCTCATCTAGACCTTGGCCACAACTATGTGGTTGATACAAAGTTTTACAAACTAGAGGGGGAAGACAACTACAAGTGAAGAGGTACGTTCACACTACAAGTGAAGAGGCACACTCACACTACAAGTAAAGAGTCATGTTCACATTGCAAGTGAAGAGGCACGTTCACATTGCAAGTGAAGAGGCATGTTCACACTACAAGTAAAGAGGCGCCTTTGACTGATGCCTTTATAGATCAATTGGTTGACAGAGGTCAAAATGCCGAACCAGGTCGCAGTTAGACCTAAGACTGTGAGTTTCATATATGCAAGTAACAGTAGTATTCTTTGAAGACGTCTTTCCTTGAGAAGGAAAAGAAGTAATTAATTTGCCCTAGGTTAACAAGAACCTGTGAGGACCTGATAATCCAGAACTAGTGTTCTAGATCCAAAGGACTCGGGGCTCTAGAGGTTGAACTGATACGGAGCAAATAGGGGCTGAACATGGCATAGGCCTTCTAGCTTATATGGTTGAGAAGAAACCATGAACAATTAATAAAAATTGTCATCTCCAGAAGCACTGCTTTGGAAAGAAGCTAAAGGAGAGAAATAGACTTCATCAGATAGAACCATACTTGTGTGATGGTTGATCTTCCTCCGGGAAAAGAACCTATTGGGTTGTAAAAGTGGATACTCAATTTGAGTAAAAAGTAGATGGATCTACTGACGAGTATAAGGCCTCGACTACTTGGACATGTGCTCCTACGTGAATAGCTTAACATCCAGGGCCACCGCAGTCTTGCGTGGCATGGATGTTAAGACAACCTTCCTAACCGGAGAGTTGGTTTAATGGACTGTTGGGTTTTTCCTGAACTTCCTTTGTGTTTCCTGAAATGTTTACATTTTGGTCTTGGAAGGTTCAAATAAAATAGAAACAATGAATCTGACTACAGAAACATTGACTCTAAACTTAGAAAGTCAACAGTCGGAAGACCAACAGTCTGAAAGTGGAAGATAAAATTTATACGGAACAACTCGAGAGGTATGTGGTTTCAGGGAAGAGAAGAAAGTTTGTGTCGATGTGTTAAATCTCTGTGCGGGCTGAAACATGTCCCGAAGTAATGGCACAAAAACCTTGATAGTACTCTACCATCGATGGGTTTCTCCATTCATGAGTGTGACAAATGTATCTACATGAAAGGTAATCCTGGCTCATTCGTCATGATAAGCCTTTACGTAGACGACATGTTAATCACAGAGTGTAGTTCTAGTCTGATCCTAGAGACTAAAGAATGGGTTGAAACAATGTTTCGACATAAAGGATATGGGTATTACAGATGTCATTTTAGGAACTGTAATCTCTAAGACATCTAATGGACTGGTCTCAAACTCATATGTGATGTAGATTGATAGTCTCGTTGAAGTCACCAATGGATAGAAGTCATAAAATTGACTAGAATCATGGTGCACTCATATGTCAGGAGCGATATGCGCAGGTTTCATGTAGTTCAAAGTATACTACACACTACAATCCAACATGACCTCGCTTGCCAAATCAATCAGTTGAACCAGGTTCACTCGTGAACTTGGATACAATCACTGAATGTCACTAAGACAGATACGACGATATCTGAGATGTTCACTAATATACAGATTATGGTATTTCGGATGTCCGGTCGTTCTGAGAGAACACAGCGATGCAAACTGGACATCGGATATGAAAAACGCCATAACCACAAGAGAATGTGTATGGAGTATCTTATAAAAATCCTCTAATCAAACTTGCATCAGCCGATTCATGAAGGAATCAGAGTTTATCGCTTTGTACAAAGCATGAAGATGAGTTGAGTAACTTCACGACCTGAAGTCCCTTATCGGGAGGAACCCGTGCCTTCGATAGCCATATTATCAGGCTAGCCATTCGCTTCGGAAGAACAGGCATGACGGTGTCTCGACATATTCGTCAGAGACATAAGACCGTTAGACATTTGATCACCACGAGTATCATCTCCATCGATTACTTAAAATCAAAGGAGAATATAGTTGACCCTTTGACTAAGGGATTACCCAAAGTTCATATGTTCTGTCTGTCTAGGGGAATGGCTTAAAACCCAAGCAATATAAGCCGATACGGTGGTACCCCAATCATATTGACTGGAGATCCCAAGAATTTGGTTCAATAGGAAAACTAAGTTGTAAAGGTTCAGTTGAGCGCTTCGAGGAAAGCAAGAGCACTTCGGATATTGGTTCCTTATGAAAACACTAATCCAAAGCCTTCCCACGATAGACATTAAAGTGCTACCTGCATGATGGGTACAGGTTAAGTGTCAAAGTCTTAACATAACACTTTAGAGTCGAGGTTAAGATAAAGATACTTTTAATGACTCTTAACACTGATATAATAGGGTACTGCATGGTACCTTGTAGGAGGTCACCTATTTAAGTGCGAGGACAGACCGCCTCAATTGTACGCACTTAAGAATCTAAGTGTGTCCACGGCCACAACAGACAAAACAATAAAGAAGAAATAAGAGATTGGACAGTTATTTGTGTCTCTATCATTGCCTTGGCATATACTAAACACTGACGGTTCAAGACATCACGTTCACCGCGTAGTAAATATGTCTGATGGTAGTTGACTAGGGAAGGTTCAAAGCTGCGGGCTACCTATCCCGATGCAATATACTTCCGGTACTATATTGCTAATGGTTGGCACTCCGCGTACACCAACACCTCTTTCAAGAGGGGATTGTTGGAAATTTACCTAGTGGATTGAGTTTATCCCGTCCTTAATGACTTGAACACATGGGGACCCGCATGTCGGAGATACGATTTCCACACACATGCATACGTCGTACAACGTCTAGCTATATCTCACGTGGTGAAAGAGATGTTGGTACACATGTTAAAGTGTTCTTAAGTTAGGTAAGGATGGACGATTAATTGGTCAAATTAATGTGTCTCCCACGACGGTATAAGGACAGAAGAAATGTGCAAAATACGGAAAATGGAAAAGAGCACCGCGATGCCAAAACAGGGTCGCGGCACTGAGCCACGACGGCCATGGCCGGCCACATACTTGCGGTCGCGCCAAAATTCCAGAGACTCGATGTCGATATCGCTTACTCGGCCATCGCGCCGCGACGAGGCTGCGCGCTCTGGTCGATGAACTAAAAATCAGACAAATTTTTCTGAATGTGCACTCATTGAAAAGGCCAAAGATCAGCCAACTCTTGGCATGATCAAGGTGTCTTTTGATGGGCATTCACATGGCTTGTAAATCACAACTTTGCAGCTATAAATAGGGGCCTCAAAATCAGATTTAGGTAATCTATTCAAACTCTAAATCCTGAAAATATTTGAGAGTCTTTCTTCTTCTTCTAGCAATCTCTTGTTCTTGCTTCTTCTATAAGGATTCACAAGTATTTAGCTTGTACTTGTGAAAGTTGTTGTTTTATCTTGGGAGGCTATTACCCACTATCCGTAAGCCAACATATACGGAGTAATTTTATCTTAAAGAGAGAGTGTCATCACTCGACTCAGCACATCTTTCTCACCTATTTGTTTGCTGAATTGTTTCAGACAGGAGTCCAGATTCATTTATTGAAGTTGAGGTCACCAAGAACCAGAATCCAAGACAAAGACTAGAAACCTGTTATTTCCAATTTTTGTAACTACTACAATCAGACATGTTGCTTGTAGTTCTGTCTTTCCTTTCTATCATACTTGTAATAGTATTGTACTATTCCCCGTACCGCACCATTATTCCCAACAATTCTTGTATCCAAAATTCCAAAAATCAATATATACAATGCGTGTATACACTTCTACAATGGATAGTTGCACCTCTAATCTATACATTTCAGGGCCAAAGAGGAGGTATCTGAAAATTCAGTTGACTACAAAAAACATCATGCAAGGCAATCCAGAGGAGGAACAAAGCTATCTGCAAGAATTGGTGGCGTAACTGCCTTCTATTTCAACGGTCACAACAACTTCATTATCCAGAGCCTGTGATCAACCAAACAATTGTTCCTGTGGCCAATCCCAAGAATCCACCAGCAACAACCTGCATGTCGAGTGCAACATAGCTTTCTGTAAAGTTCCATTCTTGACAGTATTTTGATATTAACATTGTTGAATTTCACTCTTGAGAGATTTTTAAAAATTTAGTCTATGCAGAGTGGATTATTAAACCAATAGCATGTTCTGATACAACATGTTGATGATTTGTGTATGAAGGAAAGGTCAAAGACAAGATTCTCTACTTTGAGGAAGACACTGCAAAATAGAACACCCTCACTGGTACTTATATCATGGGCGGAGCCACTTTAGGGGAAGGGTGGTCAAGTGCACACCCTTTGCCCGAAAATTACGTGGTGTACACAGTTTAAATGTTAGCTACTATGAGTATGTATTTAATTTTGCACACCCTTAACACAAACGAAAAGAAAATTTATATGCCCTTTGCCAAATTCCTGGCTCCGCCGCCAAGTTATATAAATACTGATCCAATTGTGATGAGAAAATGAAAGCTCAGAAGATCTATCAATGGTAGAGTATGCAGAATGTACGTTTATGTATCCTATTAATTATCTTCTCCCCTGGATCCCATCCCTAAAAATAAAAGGTCAAGTATTTACCAGTCAGCTAGCAGAAGGTGGTAAAAGTATGACACTCATTTGACACGCAGTTTGTCAGCTAATAAATTCCCTATAAGGCAATACTTGGACTATGCACTCCAAAAGAGATAAAATGAAGAGGAGATGAGGAAAGGAAACAGCTTAAACAGAAAGCTTCTGAACCTAGCCAAATCGAAGGAAATTAGTTTCAGGATACTTGACAGGGAGCGACGGTTTAGCTCCAATTTACACAAAGTTTATTGAAGTTAAAGAGAAACCTGAGGTGGGGTGTGACCAAGGAGTTCGCGCAGTGGCATGGTGTCTGCAAGAGGATGTTCAGCAGGAAGTTCACATACAATTTGATTCAGAACCTGAAAAAGAACAGCCAAGTATTTCCGATGAATTATAGAATATGTTTCTGAAATATGTGAACTACGATTCTGCTACTCTATAAACATGTAAGAATAGCTCAGAAGAATGCAAGCACACACGTAGATTCACAGGACAACTGCTAGCATATACATGGCTAAAGCAACATAAGCTTCAGACCTCTGCTTGACGTCCAGCCTGCAATCTTACACCTGTGGCATCATACATGACCTGCCACACAAATTTACCACCTGAGAGATCTTTCGCATAACACGGAAAGTAACATAAGATCAAATAAGAAGAAAGACCAAATTTTTCTGATTGTTGTGGTGTATCAACTATCAAACCAATGTATTATCAAAGAGGATTTTGCTACTTATCACGGAAAGAGTCTAGAAGGAGAGAAACACCAAATGTTTAGGTTAATGATGTCATGGAAATAGATCACAGGAAATACTTTGTGTAAAGCCATGCCAAATCCATAAATGTGATCACACACTAAAGCAAAAAGGAACCCAAACAGAAAGTGAAAATTAGAAAGGAAGGAGGTCATCACACTCAGTCTTACATTCCGAGTATAGACAGATAAACAAGTGTTAGTTTCTTTTTAACTAAATTCTTCCTTTCAGCAACCTTTGAATTAATTTAAATAAACCTTCTTTAGGTTATCAGTCATCAATAACCGAAGATGAAATGCTTACTTTTGAAATACTATAAAAGGCTGGTTTAAGAATATCTTAATCCAAGAAACGGGATACTAATTTTTCCCAAATGAGGATTACAAAATTGGATCAAGATTTCTCCAACTATAAAAGGGAAGCCCGGTGCACTAAGCTCCCGCTATGCGCGAGGTCCGGGAAAGGACCGGACCACAAGGGTCTATTGTACGCAACCTTACCTCAAACTATATCTGGATATAATGAATTGGCAAAGAGGCAGCCAATATATTACAACATATATTGAGTGGAGAAACTAGAGATGTTCCACCAAAGTATGATCAATTCCCGATTCTACATCTAATAATGTTTCTCCTACCTTTTTCCATTCTGTTATATTTTCAGTAACTCTCACCTCCTCCCTCTGCAGGCCCCCCGGGGCATGCAGACTGAAAAACTGTTAGGTATCTAGACTGAAAAGTAGAGTAGATTTTGACATGTTTAACCTCAAGTCATAAGGGTTTCTATATATGTATCTTGATCATTCTTTGGTAAATGGATGATGAATCTCATGATTTTATTTGATTGAGAAACTTATCACTCCTCAGCAGAGATAAACTTGAGTGCATGTAGGGTGTGGCTTGCCTTTACTAGGTTAGAGACCCAAGCCTTTCTTATTGGACTATAACTTTTCTAGCACAGGCTGTGATGCAGAAAGAATAGCAATCCTTGAATTTTTCGAAAATTATCTCGCAGATACATTAGCGTCTGCGTTTTCCCCTCAAAAGCATTACTTTTCTTTCTCAAGTGAAGTAAATCATGTATTTTCTGTAACCTAGCTTCATTGGCCAGTATGTCCCTTTAATTGAGTGTTACTCAGGTCTAATATTGTTTCCTTAGCAAAGAAACAAGAGAAGTTGGAAATTTACGCATAAACAAGAGAACTTTAGTTACAAATAATATTGTCTTAATGCATATAACTGAGCAAGATATAACAGTTCATCCTAGATTCCACGAGGTTGGATAAATACATGTTGAACTGAACAAGCCAACACGATCCTACATGCACCTATTTTATATGACATAATATATGGATTACTAAAATGCATAGAAATGTAATACATTTAACTATGAATTCATAGTGAGGATGGGAAAGAATTCAAAGAGAGATGTTACCACACATGCTAAAACTAATGCTGTAGCAAAGAGCGATCCCCCAAAGCCTTCTTGCAAACCAACAGCCGTGGCTAAAGCAGTGACGGTTGATGAATGAGATGACGGCATCCCACCAGATCCAACAAGTTGCTTTAGGTCCCAATGTTTTTCTTTGTACCTATAAGATACTTGGGATTAAAAGATGTAATCCTTTCCAGAATGTCGACATGTTGGTTACACCATGTAATTCATTGTCAATATGTACAGAGAACAGAAAGAGAAAATGCCATACACTATGAAATACCAATAATAGGAAATAACACATCTCTATCATCCTTTCATTGATTCCTTCCCCCAAACACATACCCACTAGCATATTTCTCATCTAACCCATAACAAAGAAGGGCTCCTAAAAATTTTGAGCCAGCCTTTACAACATGCCACATGCTTTAAGCAAGAAGGAATTGGATTTGATCAAATAAAAACTAGATTTAAGAAGCACCACCGCATGAGGACTTAACGCTTGTCAACAACAACATACCTAGTGTAATCCCATAAGTGGGGTCAGTATCCTAACTCTTTCCAATCTTAATAATAAATTAAATATCTTAAAAAGCATTACCACATAAGGTCCTAAAGCATGTCAATCATAAAGCTTAATATTTCAAAGCACAAGTATAAAACAATAAATGCTATCACAAATAATGCCAAACAATTTAAAAGGCAAAGGATACTTTTTAATCCAAATCATAAGCTTTCTTGAATATAAAACTACTAAGCCTCAATCTTAATCCAGTTGGTTCGGCTATATAAATCATGTATGTCCATTTCATTCCTTTCCAATACTTTTTTAGGGCAACAAGGTTTCTTGAATAAAACCAAAACAAATACATTACATATTTGATTAACAACAAAACAACAACAATGTCTCAGTCTCAAATTAGGTGGGGTTGGCTATATGGATCCTCAATATACTTTTAGCTCAATTTTGACTTTTTTCAGACAACGGTGGATTTAGAGCATAGTGTATGGGTTTCCAGTAACCCAATAACTTTTGCACAACCCTGTATTTCCATTAAAAAATTTATTATATGTCTATAAATATATGAATGTGAACCAGTTATATTAACTTGAGATATGTTGTAAGAACCATAAACTTCAAATGCTGGATCAGCCTACGTTTTCTTATTACATATGGGATCAATTCAAAAGGAAAAAAAAGGTTCTATAAGGGGGTACCAAGAAGTGAAAAACTTAATAAATTGTGCAAGAGCAAAAGCAATGATAGCAGAGAAGAGGGGATAATTTGTAAAAATGGAAGAACATCCATAAGACACAATTGTGGTGGTAGTGGATATGTTCATTGGGACTGAGTTTTGGATCAATGTGACTGTTGAATCCGTCATCTCGCCCATTTCTTTCCCTCCAGAGATTCTATGTTTTAGGAAAATTTGAAGGAAAAGAGAGAGAAAGAAAGGGGGAAAAAACAAACGACCATTGATCCCCTCAAGTGTGGTAGATTTTTGGGTTGTGTTCTTTTCTTGCTTGTTTGATGAACGAATGAAAGAATGGACAAGTGAGTCAAGAGTTTGGGACATTAACGAATGGTTATCCGAGGTTGCAGTAATGGAGCTCAAATGAACGTGCCACTTGCTTTCCTCACGCAAAATCAAAATAAGATTTTAGTTTTAATTATAAAAAGCTTAAAGTTACAGTAGTAACACTTTTATGCAAATTCTAAATATAAAATATTAGTATAACTTTTTTGAAAAACTATTATCCATAATGAATTAGTTATCTTAAGGGACGATGGATTGGCTTTTAATAATCTCTTTGCATAAATAACCTCCTCCCTACTTCTTTCAAGTAGAGTCTTGTACTTCCACTTCATATTCTTGAGCTTCAAACCTTCATTCCAAGCACTCTGAGCTCCGAAGTAGTGATTCCTAACTCGGCTTGATGTGCATGTTTTTTATGAAGCTCGGCTTGCATCAGAAAGGATCTTACTTGGGCACAAAAAGATCTCAAGTCTCTGCATGGGGGATTATTTTATACCTTTTGGTGATTTTGGTTTGCGAGTAAAAAGAAACAAACATAATCGTTTCACATTTACTTCGAATGTGTTCAGGGTCATGAACCATTTGTGCTGGGAAAATAGCACAAAGCATGATATAATTAATAAAGATATTCTACCATTCATTAACTTAATAAAACAAGCATCATCATATGAATCATATGGATTTCAGGATAATGCATATTTGTTCAATGCATGCAACAAAAACCTCTTGTTTCTCAAGAAGTAAAATCTATGCCGTAAAAAGTAAATACTATTACATTAAGCAGTGACATCCACCTATGGGAATTACATTACGCCAAATCAGAGAGGATTGCAAAGAAACAGCTCATCCTTAGATATTCCATTGTTGGGATGAATAGTGCACCTAAGGCATGCTATTTTCCCAGAACTTAACATTCTATTTATACAATACAAAAGAAGTTTGTACACTTGTATAGACCATTTAGCCACCCGTTTACGCACTAGCTCTACAATAACATAACCAGTGTAGTCCCACGAGTAGGGTCAAACACTAGCTCTACAAGACTTCATAAAATGAATAAGCAGCCATCAATAGTGGCAGATACAGATTTTATACTATGGGTTCAACAAGGCCTGGAATTCTCGGGATATGTGTATATGTGAACCACCAGAAAATTTCAGCAAATATTAGATTTTGAACCCATAATATCAAAAGTACAATGAGTTCAGTGCTAAGAAGGTTGAATCCATCAAGTGCAAATCCTGGATCCGCTTCTAGCCATGAACATGTAACAGCCTTCAACAACGGGAAGGTAATCTGCCAGGTACATCTTTTCCTTATGAAAGTGATATTGTTAGATAGTCAATAATAGATCTGTTCTACTAGAAATGAGGACCTTACTCCTTAGCTCTTTCACAGAAGTCCCCAATTGTGAATTGGAAATTGCATCTATTGCAGGATATTATTGATGGGAAGCTTTTCTATTCTTCAAGTAGTTGCCTTTGGAACGATAGGATTAGAAGTTCTTAATGTTGTGAATCACCCAAAAGTGCCAGCAGAAAGATGCTATCTATACGGATAGGTACTCACGCAAGCACTGGAAGAAAAAGAAAGAAATAGGATGTCGCTTTCATGCTCATTCCCAAGGAGCAAGGGATCTATAACAGCATATCTTAGATCGCTGATGGTATTTTCACCATTTTGTAGCTTTTTAAGTTAAATCTCAATGTGTCATAACTTGGCATGACCTCACTAAAGAGGATCCTTCCCTACAAGATTCATGAGCACTGCCTTTGCTGCTTCCGTTATTGCTTTGAAGTCCGTTTGCATGTACCTTCCCCTGAAACCAGGAGCACAGTGAGCTTATTCAATATACTTGGTTATAGGTTTTCAACATAAAAAGTGAGAGGTTCAAGAGGTTTATTTTGTAGGGAACTCTTAGCCGAAAGTGAGAAACCACCAAAAATCTAATCTTCCAAGGGTTAAAGGAGATTTGATCATATTAGTAAGATTCTAGTGAGAAACCATTCAGTACAACATTACTTATTTAATATCCGAGGATGAAGATGTTGAATATAAACACTAGGAGGTTAATTTTATAGGACTGTTGAAAATGAAAATGGCTATACTATTTTCTGTCTTTTCTTTTCTCGGATGGGTGGAAGATAATGAGGGGATTGTTATCACTAAGGTTCTCCTGGGAAACTCATGAGGGCCCTGATTCCATATCAGATAACTTTCAAACGACACTTGGTTGACAAAAATAATCGTTCTGACAAAGTGACAGTACCCTTGTTGCTAGTCTGCAACCTAGCCATGTATCTTTGCACAGCTATAGAAAGAAATACTTTGTGCATGTATTGGTGTTGTAAATGATAAATGATCATCTTAGGACCAAAAGATCTGAGCATATTTTTCTCAATAGATACAGCTCTAGAGAGGATATACCAGAAGTGAGTTCTCGACCAAACAGAAGACGGGAATGCTGGGCTTGCAATGCCATGCAATATTCTTGCAATGGCTCTAGGAGTAAATTTGGCATGTGAGTTGCACTGCAGAAATACCTGTTCCATGAAGCAAATGATGAAAAAGTTTAAGACCGCATTATTTTTTCCCTTGGGCAGAACTATATTATTAAAAAAAATTACCTTTATATCAGCTGTCAAAAATCGGCTGCAATTAAGAAATGATTGCATTAGCACTACAGATTGACATCTTTGGGAGAAGAAATGATGACGTATATAAAAACAAACTAAAGAAAACATAGAAATGAGTAAATGAATAGAATAAGTTAAAATCTGTAATGGAAAAAAAATTATTCTGATCCCCGAAATTCGAGGATATAAAAGATTGACACAAAATAAGACACCGTAGTGGATGCCTGAAATCATGGTAGCCAATACATCTAAGAACATGAGAAGTAGCAGTTGCATCTCCCTATGCATGGCCAATTTAAAGTCTAGAAACTGCAATAGGCTTCTCACCTGCTTCCACCAATCTTTTTTGGAACGTCAACTTCAGTACCACTTACAAAATACTCTGCAATCTTCCTTTGCAAGCAAGGTGTGTGTTGATTGCTACGGCAACCATGCACTTTGTCACATGCTTCTGCTGCAAATACAGCAGCATCATACATTGTATCCATCTTCCTTACCTATGTCAAAAGAGGAAATCACAAGACTGGGAGACAATAAAAGTAAGAATACTATATGTCATAAAAACTTATATGCCTAACATATTGCATAAAAAGCAAAAACCTATATTAATCCATGGTGCTCATGATGGGCCTAACATATATGGATCACCTGGAAGTCCTACTACACTCTACGTAGCAACTAATGCAAAGTCACGATAATTCACTGTAAGAGAACTGGCTAAAGGAAATAGAGGCTTAGGTGTTATTATCATTTTAATTGAATGTGCTGTTTTTTAATTATAACTTTAAATCTTGCATTACCCCCCCCCCCCCCCCCCCAATAAACACCAAAAGGAAAAATATTGATATTATTACTTCAACAGAAGCAGAATAACTATGATTTCTCTTGCCAAGAAGAATAACAAAAAAGAATTAGAGGAAGAAAGGACAAGCAAGGACTAAGGACAATAAGCTAGAGGTCAGTGGAAAGTCACCCTCTATTCAACACTAATCTCAAGTTTGGCACCATCCTGATACATCGAAACACAATTTATGAAAGAAGCATGACCGTTCAAGTTTTTGAAACACATGGGTGTGGCACTGCGTTAAAACTGTTCTGACGAGCCTGTGCACGTTCAATGAAACTGTTCCTATGACGAAAATCCTCATCACATTTAAACAATGATCCTCCTTTCATCTTGAACCCAGCTCTGGGATAAAGGGTTAGGGAGGAAAAACAGGACAAGTAGAAAAAAGGACAACAGAAAGAAATGCTCCTTTGGAACATGAAAGAAAATCAAACTGCAGTTATTAATAAAGACAGTCACCTTAGAACTTTCAACTTCAGATAACCACTTTGTAAGCCATGTTGCTAAAGAACATATATCCTTTGGGACCTCCATGATAACATAACAATAAGCTTGATCCTTCAGCTCATACGTGACTTCCCCCTTAAACTGAGATAGGAAAGAGATAAACTTATTTGTGTCTAATAAAGAAAGCAGAAAGTGAATAATGAATTTTAGACTGAATATTGCTTAAGAGCATCAGATTTTGATGTTAATGTCACCGTTTGAATAAATATGGCAGACGGGTGAAGTGAATACAAATGGTTATCCAACCATAAACATACACAGAAATACTAAATTTCATAATATCTATGTTGTTCCTTCAATATTTCCAAGTATTAGAAGGTAACCACTAAGAAGTACTGCACCAGAAAAAAGAATCATATGCTGAAAATAAGTGTATTTACTGAAGTACAACATCATGACTGGAATTAAACTATAAGCTGGAATTTGGCTGATGCATGACTGTTTATTCCAAGTCAAGTAAAGAAGTACTGCTGATTGCTGCTAATATTTCTATCTAGCTAAAGAAAAATGAGAAGCGACGGCCCAATGCTTGGATCAGTCACATTTCTAGAAAAAGAAAGATTGGGTTTTACTAAAGCACAAAAGTAATTAAAGAAACCAATACCTAATTCACAGCATATACAATTTTTGGAAAATCAGATCTGTATGGCCAGCTGTTGCACCAAAGCTCAATATTATGTAATAACCTTCATGAACTCCTCTCATAGTATATTCATGGTAGAAGTTTAGAAGATCACCACAAATACAGAAGATGACAGTACCACTATCAGAATCCAAAGACTGAGGAATAAAATGTTTTTCATTTTCCTGTCAGTTTCTTGGAGATGAATTATGCTCAGGTGATATTGTAATTCAATGTTGTATAAAAAAGCACCCTGGCTCAAGAGAATTGCATAACATCTCCTGTTATACCCACTATCTTCATCATCATTATCATTTTAACTGGACCAAAGTTCTTGATGAATTACTACATGATATATATGTGTTTCTAAAATCTAAATCTTTAGAAACTATCAAAACATGACATAGAACAACCAATATCAATCCGGAATATTAAGAAGGAAGACAGGAAATTCACACATAACTTGCATATTTTTTCTTTTGGAGAATCGATCCCGACACGTAACTTACATCTTAATGTCTAAGTCTTTCACTAATATGCACAAAAGACTGTAAAAAGAACCACTGTCCTCATAGTAGCTGCATATGGAACTTACCTTCAGAGTTTGCAAATGGTTTGCCAAGTCAACGACTTGCAGTCCAGTGTTGTTAGCTACACTTGGTATGTCAAATATATACTGCCCATCTTTGATCTCAGAGCTAATATTCATGAAGTGTATAGCATTAGATAAAAAATAAATTTGCGAGAGCATATGATTGTTCTCATAGGAAACAAAAATAAGTTACTCACTTATTCAGAATAGCAGCAATTACAGCATCTTTCATAGCTAGCAATGTGGGAGAAGTCTGCAATAAGTTGTTAAGGTCATGACGTAATGTAAAAAATCGAAGCCACAATAAAAACAGCAAAAAGAGGTAGCTAACCACTTTAGGTGTCTTTCTAGTTCTAATATTCGCAAAATTCTAGTCTTGCAGGTTTAATCCTCACCAAGGAATGTTCAGAATCAAACCCAAAAAGTTAGAGCGATTGGAAGTAAAAATTACCCTCCAAAATATAAAAATGCCAACTGTCCACCGCACTTACTCATGCTAAATTAAATTTAACTAACCTGGTGGAAGTTTAAAGTGCATGTTACACTCGTCTGCGGGAACAAATGCAAGTATTGGACCTCGCCTAGCTCCAATTGTGTTAAGATTGTTAGCATTACCTGGGAGAATGAGAAAACCAGCTCATCAGCATCTTACTAAGATAAAAGATTATACAAGATTCGGTTCTGATCTGTAATATCCCACATTTGTATCTAAAATGGGAAGTTACTTTTACAGCAAAGGTACACGGTTCAACAACAGAGCAGAAGGCAAAATACCCAGGACGTGCACCATCATGTGGTGTGAATTTTTTTTTTTCTATCTCTAATTGAGTAATGAAGATTAGTATATGTTCTAACAACTGTAGAAGATGTGTTCTAGCTCTGTTGAAGCAATGACTTAAAATGCCATTTCACAAAAAAAGGCAGGTGCCATTGTTCAGGATCAAGGATTTTCTTCTTTTCATGTCCAATGTTCCATAAAGTTGTTTCAAGGACTAACAGTCTCACCAGTATACTGCAAGTCTCTAAATTTAGATGCAGCCAAATATTCAGTCTGTGACTATGCTCAAGGATATATGAAGAAAGGCCCAAGCCTTTGGGTTGTAAATACATTATCTTGAAAAAAGTGTTTTTAACCCAAAAAAGATCAAATTGTTTTCTGGTAAATATAGAGTAAGTGATCGGCTAGAATTAGAAGCAATTATAAAACTGATGCTCAGCATGCCGATTTAAATGAGAACAAGTACCTCTTCTTTCATATCAAATTTACGAGAAGCCGACTCTTTAACTAATGAACATATTTTCCCAGCAGAGTTTACGCTGCCACTGAAAATTTGACACAGCAATTTGTTGACCACATACTCATCGACACCATCACTGAGTAAAAATAATATTAACAGCTTTAGAATCTTTAGATTCAAATAAACTATGAATATTCAGAGTTTTTTCGTGTCTTTGTCACCTGTACATAAGACTGCGAATCTTAAAATAGGAAACATCATCAAAAAAGAGATGGCAATAAGCGATTCTACCATCACGTCCAGCACGACCAATCTCCTGCACAGGTAGCATCAATCTTATGGCTAAAAAAAAGTTGCAGAAGTCAATATCTCGGAATTTGTAACCATCATAATCATAAATATCGACCTGGACATACTCTTCCAAGCTTTCTGGTAAGCTGTAATGTATTACCTGAAACAGAAGCACTTGGAAAGTCTTAACGCGAATGTTTCATAGGACGTCACAACATAATTGCTGCACATCTAATGCAAGGGTACTCGGAATCTTTTTAGTAACCTAAGCATTTCTGGAGATTGTTATACGTGAAATGCACTTGTAGCCAGAAATAATGACAAATGATGAAAGCTATAGTAATCTTACACTAAAAGCAGAAAACAGTCACTTCTCATAATTACAAGAGAGAATCCACATTTAGTTGAACTGAGATCCGAAAACCAACCACATAGCAGAATAAGTATGTAATGACAAAAGGCTGAATATAGTGCTGTTCCTGGTTTCTGCTACGAAACCTCCCTAATTTGGGTGTTGGTGCAGATGCAGGGCAGATATATCATATAGGAAAACCAAGATCATATCTTACAGCATCAATATCCTTCTTATTGAGTCCCATGCCAAATGCCACAGTTGCAACAACCTTCCAGAAAATATTGATGCAAGTTAATGAAGCTTATTTTATATAAAAAGATAGTATTTATTATCTATGAATTAAAATAAATAAATAATTGCTTCTCTCACCACTCTTATCTTGTTTGCACAAAACAATTCCTGCGTACGGCTCCTATCTTTAGCAAAAATTCCACTGTGATAACTCTGAAAAACAGTTCAAAATACAAATTTCTTAGCCCATTAGGCGTCAAATGATCTACATGATGGTGCAGGTAAGTGCAAATTATTTACATGAATAAACCAAAAGGCATATACAAAACCTTCGCCGAGATATTACTGTCGCATAGATATTTGCAAATGAAATCAGTTTCCGACTGTGTACATTGAGGACGGAAACAAAAAGGCACAAGTCAACTGGCTTATGTGATACAGTTAAAGGAAACAAATCTTCAAATGAGAGCATCATAGACAAATAGCAAGCAACACCTGAAATTTGCAGTAAATGATGATGCTTTTAGCCTCTGAAAAGGGGGAAGACTTCAGCAAGGTCATCAGATCTTTCATCCTGAAATCAATTGAGTAAAAATGTAGGTTTCATTTTTTTTTTGTTATTCAGTTTGGGAGGGGAAAAGATTATGCTACACTTACCTGTTTTCGCTCAAAGATACTGATAACTGCAAGTTATCCCTTGGTTTAACTACTTGAATTAGATTAGTTGATGGGATATCCAATGCATGCATCACATGATATAATGCTTTAGTAGTTGCTGTTGCTGTCATTGCAAGTATGCATTGAGCCTTCAGTTTATCACGCAACAAAGATGCTTTAAGCCGCATATATGAAGGCCGAAAATTGTGTGACCTACAAAAGTGTTCATGATTGTTGATACCATACAAAAGTTACATTTAAATAAGCAAAAGAAAATGTAAGCTCAGACTCACCATTCAGAAACACAGTGGGCTTCATCAATAACCACAAGTGAGATTTGAGTGTCACAAAAGATGGATAAAAATTCGGAATTGAGAAACCGCTCTGGTGAAACAAAAAGGACCTGAAACATAAGCATCAACTTATCGTTTTAGGAGGAGACGGCGGAAAGAAAATGACCTCAAAAAACCTGCTATCATATCTTGTTTATGATATTACACGTAAAAACAGCTAATCAAGAACTAAAGAGAATGGAAATGGGCATGTAACAACTAACACGTCAACACTCAAATTCAATTAAATTTCGTTATGATCATCCAAGATAAACATTTAACTTGGCCAGCAGATGTGTGAGGTAGTGGACTAAGATTACTTTGATAATGATGGTGTCCAGGCCCTTTGCTACACCTAGACTATTCTACCGGTTAGCTGTATTCTCCTACTAGTACAGGTACGTGGTAACTCTGAAATTTTTTATTATGTGTCTCACACAACTGACACTAGTTGTGTGAGGCTTATTTTTGTCTCACAAAAATGGACCCAAATATTACACTTTTGGGTCCACTCTTTTGTGAGGCAAAAGGGAGACTCACGCAACTAGTGTCAGTTGTGTGAGGCACATAATAAAGGTTTTTGGTAACTCTCCTCTAATGTTTATCCAAACTCGGAAGAAATCACCCAACTTTTTTGCCTCAGCTGGAATTTGACCCTGTCACCTATGGTCTTCTTTCTAACTTCATTGGCTGCTAGGTCACACATTTGGACGTACACTGAAGCAATTTTGGAGGCAGTAAACAAAGCTTACCTTTATGGATCCCTCTTCTAGTAACCTAAATGTTTCCAAGACCTCCGCATGTGTCTGCAACAGTGAACACTATAAGTTAGGAACTGCTCAAAATGCCATAAACTCTAACAGCTCTAAAATTGCTAAGTTATATGTAACCTGACTGCTACACAAAAGACCACCCTCAACTGCAGCAGGCAGCTGCTTTAGCTGATCAATCATCAAGGAAACTAAGGGGCTAATAACAACCGTAACTCCCTGCAGAACCATTGCTGGCAACTGATAACACAGCGACTTCCCAGCACCCGTTGGCAAAACCAACATTGTAGATTTCCCTGAAAGCACCATCTTTATTGTGTCCAACTGCCCATCTCTAAATGAATCATACCCATAAGTCAGTTTCAACAACTTCAACAAATTCTCATCCGAAGCCTCATTTCTAACATTCTTCACAACTTCTTCAATCAACTCGGAATCAAAATCCAATCTTTCCCCTCTTCCCTTAACTTCCACAACTAAACCTTCTTCATCACACAAACCATGCTCTCCTTCCTTACCTACAACCCCAACTTTCTTTTTCCATCTCTTATAAAACTTTTTACCACTTGATGAGTTAAAATTCTTTCTTTTGAATTTTGAAGCATACTTCTTTTTACCGTAACCATTTATGTTCAACCTTACAAAGTTACCCTCATTAGTACATTTAACCTTCTTTACTCGCAACGAAGCCGAAGACACATTGCTCCCTATTAAATTAGGATGTTTCCTCACAACTACTTCCTTTTCATTCTTTTGGGCCAATTGGGTATCAATAAGATCAGCTTCGATAGGCTCAAAATTAAGAATGGCTTTGCGGGTTTTCGAAAAAGAACCAAATTTCGGTAAGCACAAGCCACCTGCAGAAAGAAAATCACCTGAACCATTCTCATTGGATAAAACGACTTCGTTAGGGTTTGCTGAACAGTGGATTTGGAAGGGTAAATCGGAGAATTTTGGTGGATTTTGAATTAGGGTTTCGAAATTTGGTGGATTTTGAATTAGGGTTTCGTGGGTTTTTGAAGAGGAAGCGAATTTTGAACACAAGCCACCAGGAACGGTATCGTTTGGGTTAATTTGGAAGGGTAAATTGGAGGAATTGTGTTGGGTATGAAAGGGTTTTAAAGGGATTTTTGTGGGTTTTTTGGTTGAGGTTTTTTTTGGTCTTAGAATTCGGCGGGAAGATATTGTGGGTTGAGTTCTTGATTTAACGGTAGAAATAAGGGCACTGCGCGACGGAGGAGGGTGGCGTGGTGGTGTTGAGGATATATGAGAGCCATCGGAATCGGAGTCGGAGTTCATCGGAGATTGGTCGGAGTTGAAGATTTGGAACTTTTGCTCTCTCTCTTACTTTCCCGCCATTGCTCTCCAAAGGTTATTGTTATCATTTAACGTCTTCAAGTGTCAATTCCCTCAACTTTCAACACCTGTATATAGAGTTATGGCCAAACTACCACTCCTCGGGAGCAAAAAGGCGAAATTTCTCGCCCATAGGAACTACCACTCCTAATCATATAAGGAAAGAGTTATAGCTTGTACAAGGAACGAAGTAGCTTTTAAAAGGAACGAAGTAGCTTGACCAAAACGAAAAAACGAAATTAAAATTTTTAATCAAATTTCCTCTGTCCTAGTCTCATAATATTTCACTATTTGCAAATTGAGGAAATTATACTGAACGAACACATGATATGATTTGCAGTCGTTAATATTCATTTTTTCACAAAATTAGAAATTAATCACTTACAACAACAACAATATATTCAGTGAAATCACACCGTTTGGTCTGGAGATGATAGAGTATACGCAAATTTTGCATCTACCTTGGTAGGTAAATCGACTGTTTTTTAGAGACCTCGGCTCCAGACAAAGCATAAGCACAAACAAACAGTCAGACCCGATCAAAAAATATAAAACAATATCAAAATGCTGATATCAAAAGTGAATAAGTCATCATAGCGCATTCTGAAAAAATAAGCAGTAATTAGCGCATGTAAATAACCTAAACAAAGTACATTAAAAGACACATAGCAGCAGAAATCAAACTACATGAGATTATAGAAGCAATATTGCGTCAATTAGTATGATAGATTAAGCAGACCTACTATAATAACACTACAACTATATGTTTGCAAGCGTAAGTAGGACTACGCTCGACTACCTACTACCCTTCTACCCTAATTTGTGTCCTCCACAACCCCTATCTAAGGTCATGTCCTCAGTAAGTTGCATTTGCGTCATATCCCATCTAATCGACTCTCTTCAATACTTCTTCGTCCTACCTCTACCCCTAATAATCCCTCTGTGTATGCCCACACGTCAATCTCAGCATCCTCATCTCCGCAACTTTCATCTTTGAATGTGCAAAATCTTAACTGGCCAACACTCCGCCCCATACAACATAGTCGGTCTAACCACCGCCCTATAGAATTTGCCTTTAAGTTTTTGTGGAACCTTTTTGTCGCATGAGACTCCAGATATGAGCCTTAATTTCATCCACACTGCCCCAATATGATGTATGACATCGCCATCAATCTCTCCATCCCATTGGATTATAGACCCGAGGTACTTCAAGCTTTTTTTTGGAATGACCTGAGTACCAAGCGTCGTTGTTAGGCGTATTTTGTATATGTTTTTTGAGTCATTTTTAGTTAGTATTTTACTTGTTTTTGTTGTGTTTAGTATAGTATTAGGGTCGTTTTTCTTTCTTTTGAGTCACATAGGTTCAAAAAGGCAAAATGACAAAAAAGAGCGAAAAGTGAGCATAAAAGGAGGTCCCGAGGCGGAAAAAGGTTGGAAATTGATAATTCGGACGAAGGTAAAGCAGCACCGCAGTGTCCAGAAGCAGAACCGTGGTTCCAGAAGATCAGAGACCCCTAGGACTATTGGCACCGGGGTGCCATTCGCACGTAACCGCGGTACATATCTACCGCCAGTCGCAGACTTTCGACCGCGCATACCACTCGCAGGATCGCGCGAAAGCGCAAATTTTCAGATCCGAGTTAGAATTGGCCAAGGGCAGAAGGGTCCATAGGGCACGAAATTTACAACATACTTAAGCCCTAGGGATTAGTTTAGTGATGGAGGTTGGACATTCTATCAAAGAACACAACTCAGGGCAGATTTGAGGCCACAATTGGAGACTTTAGTTCACAGTATTTCTTTTCTTTTCCCTTAGTTTATTTCAGTTATGTTGAATTGTAATTTAGTTCTTGACATGACAATGTTTAGGAGCTAATTACTTTAGTAGGGTTTCCGTCGATTCTTCTTGAAGTTTTTTCATATAGTTAATGCATTAGTTAATTGATTTCTTCTTCAACTTTATTAAGATCTATTCAATATTTCTATGATTGCTTGATAAATAATTAGCTACTAATTATCATTACTTATATGATTTCGAATCAAGAATCGAGATGAGAGATTTGAATATGTTGTAATTGTTTAGACATAGGTTAAAATTGTCACGATGCGACCCGACGGGCCGCGACTAGGCGCCATAATTGGACGTCATTACTGACCTGTGATACATAATCCATTTGATACCAACTAAAATTTCGGCAGCATAATGTTGCATCTAGAACATATACCCGAATAGACGAGCCAGCCGTCTTTACATAAAGTACCGCCTCCGGATGAGTCACAACTAACCAACACAATATAATAAGCAAGCGACAAGTCGCCATCAACATGAGGAACATCCCAAATGTAAATACGAAAGCATGGCCAAACAAACACGCCTACACTCTTCATAAATCAACCCACGATCGCTTCATGCACCTAGGAGTACAAAATGACATATGACGGGACATGACCCCGTCGTGCCCAAGATATACATAATTCTGAAATATAAGAGTCAGCAAAGTTGGATCGCTCGAACAAGCGAGCCCTTTAGCAGCTGGTAGATGTCCTACACTGGAGGGTCACCTAACCGATCACCTGTACCTGCGAGCATGAACGCACCGAAGAGGGGTCGATTTAAATAATGTCGAGTATGTAAAACATGAACCATCAGAAGAGGATTGTAATCGCCGTAAGATACATGAAACATATATGAAAAATCGAGATACCAATGCAATCATTCATATGAAAAGAAAGTCATGCATGTCTAACAATCATCAGAATCAAGATCATCTCCGTACATATAACTACCCGACCCATCATGGGACTCGGTCCTCATGCTTTATACATATAACTACCCGGCCCATTCTGGGACTCGGTCCTCATACTGCGTACATATAACTATCCGGCCCATTCTGGGACTCGGTCCTCATTTTCCGTGAATATAGCTACCCGGCCCATTCTGGTACTCGGTCCTCATAACATACAATCACAACTTACACAAGTAGAATATCATGAGAAACCATATGCAATACAAATCATCATCTGAGACTCCATGTAATAATCATGTGCATTTCAAATCATCATATAAGACTAAATGAAATAATCATATGCCTTTTTAAATCATCGTATAAGACTAAATGGAATAACCATATGTCTTTTTGAATCATCATATAATGCTGAATAGAATAAGTAAAATAAACTATCCTTTAGAAAATCATGGCACGATCTCCTGAATCATTTTAAAACATCTTTTGGGAAGTCAAAGCACTTTTCATATCATATATCATTTTATTAAAACTATACTTTGAAGGAATCACGTACGTCCGCCGTACTTTCATTAAAATCATGCCAAAGAAGGAAAGGATAGTCTCACATACCTTATAGTTGAGCTGACCAACTCACTATCAGAATATGTTTCGTATAATACTTCAACATATAATAATAGCAATAGGTCTGTCAACTCTATGATTCCTAACGTAGGTTAAATTGAAAGACGACTCTCTTATTCTATAAAAATTCGGGCAGCACTTCCTTTGTTTACGCTATGATCCATAATTTACCAACAATCCAAGTCAACCAACAATTCAAATCAAATCAACAATCCAAATCATTTCAATGTGTCATCTAATTAGGCTCCATAAATTGCATATCCGCCATCATACAACCTCATTCCTCGTTACTTATGAAAGACAACAACTTAAACCATCAAGGCGATTGTCGCACCTATTTACCATATTCATTCAATACTTAAAATTTTATAACAATGCCTAAAAGATTTCATAATTCCTTTCTTGGTTTCTTAATTCCATTTCGTCTCGCGTCACCTTATATAACTAATTACAATATCAAGTATCAATGTTTCTTTTAATTCTTAACATACAATTAGTGACAACGCTATAATAATAATAACAATTAAAGTGCACCAAATCAGCTCGTAAAGGTCACATAATGTCCGAAACTTTTCCATGGATTTTAGGCCATCAACATGTAACCATTTTCCTCTTTCCTTAATTAGCAATCCAACTTATCCTTCCCACAATTCCATATAATGAACACCTTATAAATCTTCACAAGTTATTCCATTTTTAGCACGCAATTGGTAATGAAATTTACAACACAACGTATTTCCGAAAATAGTCCATTTCCGGTTCAACATCCACAACTATCACATGCATTGCCTAAATTCAAGATTTCTTCCTAACGCAAGTTCATTACTTCAACTACAAGACATGAAACTTTAATTATATCTTAAGGAGAAGAATTATTACCTTAATCAACACCAAAACGATCAGAACCCGAGCCTACCGCCCACGCCGAGTTGTTGCTTGCCGACTTTTCTTCGCCAATTGGTCGTCGTTTCAACTCCAAATTGACTTGTATATAATCTATGATGTTAGTCCAACATCCTAACACGTTTTTCTCCTCAAAATCTGGTCCGAAACTCTAAGAATAAATGTTTTAAAATCGGCGAAACTGTTGAGTTTCTCACAGTTCTGTCCGCTGAATTTGTAACATCCGGAATTATCTACTCCGATGTTCTATCGACGAGAGGTTTATTGAGTTGGAAACTAGACTCGACGAACTTTATTTTAGGCTTTTGAAACACCTAAAAACTCTTAATATACTATGAGATATACCTCTCCAAAGTTGAATAAAAATCTGCCCAACAAATCCGAAATCAGCCCATCGTCACGATTTCTCTCCAATTTCTCACTTCTTCCCACTCCAAATTAACATGCAACCATTCTACAATGTTAACCCATTACTCCTACACGTTTTCTTCCAAGAATTTCGTCCAAAACTTGAATAACAGGGGTTGTCTTCGCCCAGCGATGACACGTTTGCCACCGCTTTTGGTGAGATTTTTGGCTTAAAAATTTTGGGGAATGGTTTAATCTTGGAGGAGGAATCAAAAAGCTTCAATTTGGTTGGAAAAAAAATGGAGAAATCGTTGGTTTAGGAGAGGAGGAGAAAATTTTGATTTGTGTTAAAGTGTGGAAGAATGAAATTATTAGGGCACTTATCTCAAATTTTCAGATTTTAAAATACTACATTTAGGTCCCCCTTCTTATTACACTTTAGCCCTCCAATTGTTTACTTAACTCAATTAATCCCCCAAGTAATAAATCTTAATCCCGATTCTTTCAATCTTGATTGTCGTTTCCTTTAATTCCCGGGAATTCCATAAGGTCTCGTATTCTCCATGTCGTAATTCTTATAATATGTTACTACTCCTTAATGAAAATTTATATATCTTATCCTTTTAAACTCTCATCGACGTGCTCGTAGCTTGTGTAATTATATCTTATATCCATTACCCGAGTCTTAACCTCAATGACGTTCTCAATCCTTGTCTTAAACTCGCGAGGTGTAACAAAAATCGTGGACGAAAGTACCCCGATACTTGTGTAGTGTTTAAGGTTACTGATCTTAATCCTCTTGTGTGGTAAAATCTATCAGAGAAATATAGAAGATTTTTGCACAAGATTGAGCTATCGTATATCATAACCGGAATATGACGACATACTAGTTAACCAACTATCTTAATAAGAAGAAGACCCATTAGCATTGCATTAACAAGTGAAAGAGTGGATAGCTGAGGAGATTAGAAGCCTTATTTTCATCATAAATGTTATAAATCCATAGTATTATCAACCTCAGTTTAAATTCCTGCACTTTGCTTTAATTATAGTTCTTAGTTATAAAACCAAACAATTTACCGATTGCCAAATAGAAACCAAAGTTTAGAAGTTCGGTACTTGATAACCAGTCTCTGTGGACGATAGTCGGTCTTACGGACTATATTACTTGTGAATGATATGTGCACTTGCGTGAGCATTTGTTAAATCGAATCAACAAGTTTTTGGTGTCGTTGCCGGGGACTGACGTATAATCAATATCGAATTATCTATCCTTGTTTCTAATTTGGTTTTTATTTTTGTCTTTTTATTTTAGAACATTTTGCCGTGATCTGTTTTCTTATTTTTGATCACTTGCAGGAGAGACAAGGAAATTGCTGATCCTTTGACAATGGAAAATCAGCAAAATAATAATTTGGCGGATGATAAGTTACCGCATGTCTTAAGACAAGTCCCTGCAGAAAGGAGCTTGGGGGATTATGTATTGCCTACAGTTACAGGGGTGCAGACTTGCATCAGGCTCCCAGTAATAGGAGCCAACAACTTAGAGATCAAACCTGCTATTCTAGGTATGGTGCAGAACACAGTCCAGTTTGGAGGGTCGCCATCTGAAGAGCCACATATGCACATTATCAATTTCCTGGAGCTTTGTGCCACATTAAAATACAATGGTGTTACTGATGATGTCATTCGGTTGAGGCTCTTCCCATTTTCACTCAGGGACAGAGCAAAGGTTTGGTTGAACTCCCTGCCAACAGACTCCGTCTTCACATGGCAGGACCTAGCCCAGAAATTCCTTGAAAAAATCTTTCCACCAACGACGGCAACAAGGCTGATGAGAGAATTGAACAATTTCTATCAAATTGATGGAGAGTCATTGTATGATGCTTGGGAGAGGTTCAAGGATTTGCAGAGAAGTGTCCACATCATGGCCTTGAGCAGTGGAACTTGGTGCACATCTTCTATAATGGTCTGAGTGGGACTACTAGAACAATAATTGATGCAGCTGCTGGTGGCATTTTCATGAAGAGAACAACACATGAAGCACATGACTTGTTGGAAGACATGGCCATGAATAATCACTTGCCAGATGATAGAGGAATAGGTGGTAGAAAAGCAGTTGGGGTTCATAAGATAGATGTCATCGCTGCACTGAAAGCACAAGTCGCTCTATTGACTAAGCAGCTCCAGCAGAATACCATGTCCGTAAAGGCGATCCAGATGCAAGCAGTTTGTGAGATTTGTGGGGATCCACACACCTTCGATAGATGTCAAACAACTGATCCCAACCACATCCCAATGGAGCAGGCTCAATGTCAGGCTGTGGGAAATTTTCAGAGGCCATACAACAATGCACACTCTAACACATATAACCAGGGGAGGAAAATCACCTAGATTTTTCATGGATGAATGATCAAGGGCAACAACCTCAGTTTCAGGGGCAGTATCAACAGAGTAATCCACAACAACCCTTGACTCAAGCATCTTCTGTCACGACCCGACACCGGGGCCGCGACTGGTGCCCTACCTGGGCACCCCGTTCAGGTATACATCAGAGAATAGCAGCGGAACATACACAATATAAAAACATGTTTAGACAATAACATCACAGGCTAGCCGATAAGGCCGTCTTCCATAAAATATGCATAATCAAAAGCAAAACTGTACAACTCGGTTTTTACAGCCCAAACCACAAAATATGACTACGCACTGCAGAATAACAAGCGTAGGGGACAGGGCCGCCATACCCTCGAATGTACATAAATCTACAACATCGTGGAAAGATCGTACTAAAAAGACAAGCCTCCGAGAAATGGAGCTCGACGTCGATAAGTGATCCAGAATGAGGATCCACCACCGCTACCCCTACATGCGGCGTGAACGCACGGAGAGGGGGTCGACACAATATGTACTAAGTATGTAAAACTGGAAAATACTGTAATTACATCATAAGTTTAAAACAAAGCCGGAGACATGTATGATAATCAAATTATAGTACACTGTGCCTTACTAACAATGAGAGTAAACAGGAGTATACTTACAACATAAAAATAGGAAGCTCACGATCAAAGCAGGACCACCCGCCCGCAGTATCATTAAGTCATCCTACTCCTGGAACTATTTCACCCGCATAGGTCGTGTGGACCCGCATGAGGTATACCTCGCATGGGACTATTTCACCCGCATAAGCCCTTACGGACTCGCATGAGGTATTCCTCGCATAGGCTGTATCCGCCCGCATGGGACTATTTCACCCGCATAAGCCCTTACGGACTCGCATGAGGTATTCCTCGCATCGTGGGTAGCAAATCCACGGAATATGCAAATGCCACAAACCCGGGAAATGACCCCGTAATGAATAATATACCACTAGCACAAACCGGCTATCATACATAACATAAGCACTACCGGCTTATCATACTATATATAAGCAAGTTAAGAAATCCCCTAACTTCTTATTATTCTTGTTCATATACACTCTCATTTTAGTTTACTTAAGGCACTAACATGTCTTTTATAAAAATCCGGGAATTTAACCCAAGTACTACATACTTCCACTCTTTTAAAAATGACTCTTTTTCGTATAAAACTTTCAAGTTACTAATAACCGTAGTATCAAGTCACAATTACTTTTCAAGACAAGTCACAATACTTTTAGAAATAAAATTAGGCTTCTAAATCAAGTGACTTCTTTTCTCATAAAAACCTTAGGCAATTGATGCCTTAAAACCAAATTGTCTTTCATTAAAACAAGTCATTTATCCTCATTTATCTTTCCATAAAGCTAATATAACCAACTTCCCATAAAGTCGTTATATTAACTTTATACCTTAGCCAATTACAATTTCCTATCCAAGGGACTTATACGTTTAAAACGAAACAAGTATCACATACTTTAAAACTCTTCAAGTCCCTTAACTTTAAAAACTTAAGACATCCTTAATACTTTTAAAGAAGTGAGTTAATCTCCTAACTCACCCAACTTGGCTATTCATAAAACTAGTAAAGGATATCAAGGTCTTGTACGTCTACCGTACTATATACGTGCAACTAGTTATGCTCAAAAGATATGAAAGTTCTACATACCTCCCGCCCGTAGTATGTCAACCTATAATGTCCACAATACGTCTATTAACGTCTTACTTTAAACGTAGAATATTATAAGTGTAAAGTCACTAAATTCTACGGAAAATCGGACAGCACCTCCTTTGTTTCTACATACTTTGTCACCTTTTTCAAGGCCGAATTCAATAACCAAATACGCCACATTTAAGGCCCAATCAATGCAATTAACAATAGGGGATTACACGCCTACTAGACGTGTAAAATTCTGTCCCACAAAAGATATCAAACTAATACAACCTACTAGGCCAATTCGGCCACATTGAGATACAACAATACCAATTCTTATCCAATTTCCTTTTCAATCCAAGTTGTTAGCATAACATGATATCAAGTCGCAATCGATTATAACTACTATAATCTTCAAGTAAGTAACATGCGACGATTCTAATAAACGACCAAATTGTAATCCAACTTCACATGGCTTAAATGACATTTCGGATTTAAGGCTACAATCAATCCATAATACTTATAAAACTTCAACACATATACTTCATGCTAGCAAACATGTAAGGCTAACAACAATATATAATCTTGTAACACTTAAGAGGCAAGATTATTACCTCAACGATTCTTAGTCCAACTTCAAATCCGAAGTCGCTTCTTAGCAACTTAGAGCCTCTTCTAGACACTTCAATCCGCTACTTGAGACCCTTAGAACAACACAAACAACTTTCCTTCAATCTTCCAAACAAAACCTAGAAAAGCAACCAGGTTTTCATCTTGCGACTAACACGAAAACTATCTTTTTCCGGGATTTTTCTATTGAGATACACTTACAATACACTCATGAACCTTGGTTTAAAGTGTGGAGCTTAATGGACAAGAAATAAAAAAATTTCTTTCTTATGGAGCATGAACCCGAGAGCTAGCTCTTGGAGTTCTTGAAATTCTTGAAATTTTTTTCTAAGTGTTGAACTTAGTCTTGCTACTAGTACTACTATATAGGTCAATTGAGGGTCAAGATGGGTACAAATGTGAGGCTTGGATGAGTTTCTATTAAATATCAAGACTTGTGGTCCCATTGACCAAGTCAATTTTCTCAAGCTCTTCAAGTTGCAAGACTTGTCTTTCTAACAAGGGTCAAATGACCCTTTTGTCCATGCTCAATTCGTCCAAGACAACATAAGGGGGGGGGGGGTGACACGTGTCGCCCTCCCATTCGTCACAATATTACGTTTTCCGACAATTTCATAATTCCGATAAATTTTTACAAGTCTCAAATCTTAACATTTCTGAGTTCTTACGTACGTTATTAAAATATGTCCTATAAATACGGGGTGTAACATTCTTCCCCCCTTAGAAACATTTGTCCCCGAATGTTCCTTCGGAGTCAAACTTATAATTAGCGACATAGTTTCCTTTCACAACCCCGACATACCAATAATGCCACACATGGCCACATAATAGCATTTAAGCAAAAGAAATACTTCAATTAAAACTTGAAAAGTAAGGGAAGATGAATTACCTGAAGGTGTAGGGAATAAGTGAGGATACTTCCTCAACATGTCCTCCTCCGCTTCCCAAGTCATCTCCTCCCGGTTATCATTCCTCCACAAGACTTTGACGGAAGCCACATCCTTGGTCCGCAGTCGCCTGACCTGGCGATCGAGTATCGCTATGAGACTCTCCTCATACGATAACCCCTCTGTCACCCGGACCTCACTAGCAGGGAAAACTCTCGTTGGATCTCCGATACACTTCCGCAACATAGAAACATGGAAGACCGGATGTACCGCCTCTAACTCTGATGGCAGATCTAACTCATAGGCAACCTTGCCTACTCGACGGACGATCTGGTAGGGCCCAATGTACTTGGCCGAGTTTCCTTCTTTCCGAATCTCATCACACCTTCATGGGTGACACCTTCGAAGACCCAATCGCTGCACGAAACTCCAAATGCCGACGCCGATTATCCGCGTATGACTTCGCCGACTCGAGCCGCTATCAGCCTCCTGGATAAGCTTCACCTTATCCACACCACGAACCAAGTCCGCCAACTAATCGCACTCGCCCACGTCAAACCAACCAATCGGCGACCTACATTTCCGCCATATAAAGCCTCGTATGGCGCCCGTCGTATCTTGGAATGGTAGTTGTTGTTATAAGCAAACTCCAAGAGGCAAATGATCCTCCTACCGCTTGAAATCAATCACGCAGCTCGCGATATATCCTCGTGTACGGATAAATGCGTTCTTCCGCCGTCGACCGAGGATGAAATGTTGTCTTGAGACTCACTGTGTCCTAATCCTTCCGGAAAGACCTCCGAAGTTAGCCGTAATCGGGCTCCTCTATCGATATAATCGACACCGACACCGTGCGACCTCACAATCTCTCGATGTACAATCGGCATAGTCACCGGTAACGCGTCGTCATTTGGAAGGAAATGGGCTGATTTTCGACTGTCAACAATAACCCAAATGAGTCGTACTTCTCCGAGTGCGAGGTAAACCGTAACAAAGTCCATGTTGATCACCTCCCACTTCCAAGTCGGAATCTCGATAGCTGCGATAATCCACTGGGCCTCACGGTGCTCGACCTTGACCTGCTGGCAAATAGGACACTGTGCAACAAAACCTGCCACGTCCCTCTTCAGGCCATCCCACCAATACAAACATCTGAGGTCATGGTACATCTTGGTTGACCATGGATGAATAGAATAACGAGCACTGTGTGTCTCCCCCAAAATCTGCTGACGAAGTCCTGTCACATCGGGAACACACAACCGACCCTCAAATCTTAGCACCCCATCAGGCGCTACCTCGAACAGACTCTTCTCTCTCAAGAGCTGCATATCGATCTGCGTACCAACGGGTCCTCAAAGCGCCGCCTCTTCACCTCATCAACGATGGAAGACTCGGCAACCTCACGAACCCTTACCCCACTATCGTCGTTATCGATCAATCGAACCCCAGACTTCATTGGTGGATCGACGAACCGTGTCCTGTCTGCAGGTGTACCTCGCGAGCTCCCATCGATCTACGACTCAAAGCATCAGCAACTACGTTGGCTTTCCCCGGATGGTATATAATATCAACATCATAATCTTTCAACAACTCTAACCACCGTCTCGCCATGAGTTCACTCCTCTCGCTCAAGATATCTTGGAGGCTCTTGTGGTCAGTATAAATATCCACATGAACCCCATACAAATAATGTCTCCAAATCTTCGAGGCATGTATAATCGCGCCAACTCTAAGTCGTGGGTAGGGTAATTCTCCTCTCATGCTTCCAAGAATCGGAAAGCATAGGCTATAACCTTGTCGTCTTTGCATCAAAACACACCTAGCCCGATGCGAGGCATCACAATAAATCACGCACTGCGTCTAACCCCTCGGGAAGAGTAAGAATCGAGCCGTAGTCAACCTTTCCTTCAAAGAATCAAAACCCTTCTCGCAAGACCTCGCCCACTAGAACTTGGCCGCTTACGAGTCACCCTAGTCAGCGGTCTTGAAATCGAAGCAAGCGCTCCACAAACCTACGATAATAACTCGCCAAATTCTAAGAAATCACGCTCGGTCGGAGTAAGAGGTCTCGGCCAAGACTGACCGCCTCAATCTTTGTCGTATCCACCCAACACCATCACCCGATAATGTGCCCGGGAATGCCATCGAGGCCAACCAAAACTCACACTGAGAACTTGGCGAATAGCGCCGACTCGGAGGACCCCAAGTACCGCCTCTCGTTGATTTGCATGCTCCTGCTCTGTCCGCGAATAAACCAGGATGTCATCAATGAATACTATCACAAATGTATCCAAAAATGGCTTGAACACCCGGTTCATCAAATCCATAAATACCGCTGGAGCATTGGTCAAACCGAAAGACATAACCCTGAACTCATAGTGCCCATACCGGGTCCTGAATGCAGTCTTTGGGATATATGCCTCTCGAACTCGCACCTGATGATAACCAGACCGCAGGTCTATCTTGGAGAAACACCTCGCACCATGCAACTGGTCAAACAAGTCATCAATCCTGGGGAGGGGGTACCTATTCTTAATGGTTACCTTATTCAGCTGCCTGTAATCAACACACATACGCAGCGTCCCATCCTTCTTCTTCACAAACAAAACCGGCGCTCCCCAGGGAGAAACATTAGGCCTGATAAAGCCTTTCTCCAGCAAATCTTTCAACTGGTCCTTCAGCTCCCTCAACTCGGAGTGCCGTCAGTATGGCGGAATGGAAATAGGTCAGTGTTTGGCAACGTGTCAATACAAAACTCAATCTCCTCTCGGGAGGATACCCAAGATCATCCGGGAACACATCCGAAACTCCTAACCACTGCATCGATCAAGAAGCGCACCTCGGCCTGCGTATCAAATACCGAACCGGATGATAGATGTACCGCTCGCACCATCTTCCAGACTTGAGGTAAGAAATAAACCTACCGCCGGCGGCTGTGTTGCCGCTTCCACTCGATAAGCGGCTCGTCGGAAACCGAACCGAACCAACTGTCTCTACGATCAACGTTGGCATAACAAGAAGCCAACCACCCATACCATAATGACATCAAAATTTGTCATCTCCAACTCTATCAAGTCTGCAAGTGGTATGACGATCAGTAAATAAACACCTGACAACCTCTATACACCCGCCTAACACCGAATCACCATCGCGTAGCTACCTCAAAAGGCTCTATCGACACCGGCTCTATCCCGATTCTACCCGCAATAAGAGGACACATAGGACAAGGTAGAACTGGATCTATCAAAGCATAAACGCTACAAAGATGAAATCAATAATGTACTCGCGACGCGGCGTCGAAGCCTCCGATCACGGCGGTGGCTAATAAATATATGCGGTTACGTGGACCGCTAGAATCGAACCACCACCACGACCTGCGCGCTGCCGTCCGTGAACCCCCGCCTCCGGGAGCATAACCACATAAGAGGAAGACCCGGCGATCGATCCGCCGGCCGCACTGCACCACCACGCCGCCTCTGGACGATCTCTCCTCAAATGGCCCACCGCCACAAGAGTAACAAGCTCCAGAGAACACGACACTCTCGCGTGAGATCTACCGTCGAGCACACCGAGATGTGGGTGGTCTCGACGGTGGACGATCTCGCCTCCCCGAAACCTCAAGTCCTGGAGCCACGACTGCTCCTGAATGACCTGGCTGATCAGACCTCCTGCCAGAAAACCGCGAAGGAGTACTCTGTGTTGGCTGGAATGTGGACCTAGTCTGCTGCTGAGGCTGTCCGCCTCGAAAATTGCCCTGAGACCCTGCTGTCATGGCCCTCTTAGGCTGGCCTGAGTCAATCTGATCCTCCCTCTCTCTATCCTCTATCCCCTGCGCATACGCCTGCATCCTGGCAATGTCCATACCGGGCTGAAGAGCCATCCCCAATGCGATAATCATGACGGTCTAGCCCATCACATAACGATGAACTCTATCGCCGTATGCCGCCTACAATGGTGTCGCGTGCTGACCAAGGAGTCAAACTCCAGGCTGTACTCCCTGATAGTCCTCCCATTCTTCCTCAAGGTCAAGAATCTATCTACACGGGCTCTCCTCATCTCAGGAGGCAAAAAGTGATCCATGAAGTTCTCTGTGAACTCCTCCCAAACAACTGGAAGAACATCCTCACCTCTCGACAGCTCCCATGACTCAAACCAGTTCAACGCAATATCGCGTAACCGGTAAGAGGCTAGCATGCAACTACTGTCTCCAAGCCCTAAGAACCTGCATAGTCCATCAGTAGTCGCCGAATGAACTCCTGCGGATCCTCTCGCACTCGAACCATAAAACTCCGGCGGATGACAACCCGTAAAATCCGTAATCCGCAAACCGCTTCGGCTCAGGTTAGGCTGCTTGCTCATCGCTGCCGCCTGCTACTATCTTGGTCAATAACCGGATCTGCTCCCGTAGTCTCTACTCGCTCTTGGGCCTGGGGTGAGGCTCTGTGCACGGAACTCGAGCTACCGCTCTCGCCTTCTATCGTGTGGCTGAACTCGCCGACCGCTTACTACCTCGTGCATAGTCGTGCTCGAGTCCGAGTAACCCTCGAGTACCGCTAGCGCCTCGCTGCTTTGCCCTTCGCCTCGGGCCGCTTCCGCGAGGCATAATCGTTTCATAAGAATAGGTCGAGAGGATTCAACCTAATAAGGCGACTCTTCACGATCTCGGAGAGAAGAATGGAAACCAATCCTAAATGTCCTGCAGCCTCACGATTATAGGTGTGGTGCACAACACACCGATAATCAAGACTCTACTAGACACACGGTGCAGACACTTTCCGAGGACTAATCGCTCGATACCATTTTTGTCACGACCCGACCGGGCGCGATCGTGCCCTACCCGCACCCTGCCTGTATACATCGAGAATAGCAATGAACATACACAATATAAAAACATGTTTAGACAATAACATCATAGGCTAGCCGATAAGACCGTCTTCCATAAAATATGCATAATCAAAAGCAAAACTGTACAACTCGGTTTTTACAGCCCAAACCACAAAATGTGACTACGCACTGCAGAATAACAAGCGTGGCGGGACAGGGCCCGCCATACCCCGAATGTACATAAATCTACAACATCGTGGAAAGCGTACCAAAGACAAGCCTCCGAGAAATGGAGCTTCGACGTCGATAAGTGATCCTAAGAATGAGGATCCACCACCGCTTAACCTACCTGCGTATGAACGCCAGAAGAATTCGATACAATATGTACTAAGTATGTAAAATCGAAAATACGTAATTACATCATAAGTTTAAAACAAAGCCGAGACATGTATGATAATCAAATTATAGTACATCGTGCCTTACTAACAATGAGTAAGCGAGTATACTTACAACATAAAAATAGGAAGCTCACGATCAAAGCGGGACCACCCGCGCGATATCATTAAGTCATCCTACTCGCGGAACTATTTCACCCGCGATAGGTCGTGTGGACCCGCATGAGGTATTCCTCGTGGGACTATTTCACCGCGTAAGCCCTTACGGACTCGCACGAGGTATTCCTCGTGATAGGTCAGATCCGCGCACGGGACTATTTCACTGCATAAGCCCTTACGGACTCGCATGAGGTATTCCTCGCATCGTGGGTAGCAAATCCACGGAATATGCAAATGCCACAAACCCGGGGAATGACCCCGTAATGAATAATATACCACTAGCACAAACCGGCTATCATACATAACATAAGCACTACCGGCTTATCATACTATATATAAGCAAGTTAAGAAATCCCCTAACTTCTTATTATTCTTGTTCATATACACTCTCATTTTAGTTTACTTAAGGCACTAACATGTCTTTTATAAAAATCCGGAAATTTAACCCAAGTACTACATACTTCCACTCTTTTAAAAATGACTCTTTTTCGTATAAAACTTTCAAGATACTATTAATTGTAGTATCAAGTCACAATTACTTTTCAAGACAAGTCACAATACTTTTAGAAATAAAATTAGGCTTCTAAATCAAGTGACTTCTTTTCTCATAAAAACCTTAGGCAATTGATGCCTTAAAACCAAATTGCCTTTCATTAAAACAAGTCATTTATCCTCATTTATCTTTCCATAAAGCTAATATAACCAACTTCCCATAAAGTCGTTATATTAACTTTATACCTTAGCCAATTACAATTTCCTATCCAAGGGACTTATACGTTTAAAACGAAACAAGTATCACATACTTTAAAACTCTTCAAGTCCCTTAACTTTAAAAACTTAAGACATCCTTAATACTTTTAAAGAAGTGAGTTAATCTCCTAACTCACCCAACTTGGCTATTCATAAAACTAGTAAAGGATATCAAGGTCTTGTACGTCTACCGTACTATATACGTGCAACTAGTCATGCTCAAAAGATAGGAAAGTTCTACATACCTCTTCGGGTCAAACCACTCGCCACGTACAATATCCCGCCCGTAGTATGTCAACCTATAATGTCCACAATACGTCTATTAACGTCTTACTTCAAACGTAGAATATTATAAGTGTAAAGTCACTAAATTCTACGGAAAATCGGACAGCACCTCCTTTGTTTCTACATACTTTGCCACCTTTTTCAAGGCCGAATTCAATAACCAAACACGCCACATTTAAGGCCCAATCAATGCAATTAACAATAGGGGATTACACGCCTACTAGACGTGTAAAATTCCGCCCCACAAAAGATATCAAACTAATACAACCTACTAGGCCAATTCGGCCACATTGAGATACAACAATACCAATTCTTATCCAATTTCCTTTTCAATCCAAGTTGTTAGCATAACATGATATCAAGTCGCAATCGATTATAACTACTATAATCTTCAAGTAAGTAACATGCGACGATTCTAATAAACGACCAAATTGTAATCCAACTTCACATGGCTTAAATGACATTTCGGATTTAAGGCTACAATCAATCCATAATACTTATAAAACTTCAACACATATACTTCATGCTAGCAAACATGTAAGGCTAACAACAATATATAATCTTGTAACACTTAAGAAGCAAGATTATTACCTCAACGATTCTTAGTCCAACTTCAAATCCGAAGTCGCTTCTTAGCAACTTAGAGCCTCTTCTAGACACTTCAATCCGCTACTTGAGACCCTTAGAACAACACAAACAACTTTCCTTCAATCTTCCAAACAAAACCTAGAAAAGCAACTAGGTTTTCATCTTGTGACTAACACGAAAACTATCTTTTTCCGGAATTTTTCTATTGAGATACACTTACAATACACTCATGAACCTTGGTTTAAAGTGTGGAGCTTAATGGACAAGAAACAAAAAAAATTCTTTCTTATGGAGCATGAACCCGAGAGCTAGCTCTTGGAGTTCTTGAAATTCTTGATTTTTTTTTCTAAGTGTTGAACTTAGTCTTGCTACTAGTACTACTATATAGTTCAATGGAGGGTCAAGATGGGTACAAATGTGAGGCTTGGATGAGTTTCTATTAAATATCAAGACTTGTGGTCCCATTGACCAAGTCAATTTTCTCAAGCTCTTCAAGTTGCAAGACTTGTCTTCCTAACAAGGGTCAAATGACCCTTTTGTCCATGCTCAATTCGTCCAAGACAACATAAGGGGGGTGACACGTGTCGCCCTCCCATTCGTCACAATATTACGTTTTCCGACAATTTCATAATTCCGATAAATTTTTACAAGTCTCAAATCTTAACATTTCTGAGTTCTTACGTACGTTCTTAAAACATGTCCTGTAAATACGGGGTGTAACATCTTCCTCACTGCAGTTCAGCCCACCAGCCCCACACGAGAAGTCATGAGTTGAAAACAGCATTGTTGACCCTGGCAAATTCCCAAGCACAATTCATAACAGAGACAAGGTCATTCATGGCAGAAACTAAGTCCTCACTTTCAACCTTGGCCAACCCCCAAACACAAATGACCGACTCTCAGATCTAGTTCATGACAGAAACGAGATCCTCTATTAAGAACTTGGAAACTCAGATGGGGCAGTTGGCAGAGAAGTTGAATGACAAACCTCAGGGGGCTCTCCCCAATAATATAATGATGAATCCAGGAGAGCAATGCCAAGCAGTTTGAGGTAGAAAAAGAAGGGGTTACTGAGGACCGCCCTATTATAGAGAAGGCTCCACCGGCAGTCATGAGGGAATATGTAGACAGAATCCCTTATCCTCAAAGACTGCGGAAGAAGTCCTTAGACAAGGAGTTTTCCAAGTTTTTAGAGATCTTAAAAAAGCTTCATATCAATCTCCCGTTCATTGAAGCTTTAGAGCAAATGTCAGCTTATGTAAAATTCATGAAAGACATCTTGTTTAAGAAGAGGAAGTTGGCAGACTATGAGACAATAGCGCTGATAGAGGAGTGCAGTGCTATCTTGCAGAAGAAACTGCCCCCTAAGTTGAAAGATCCAAGGAGTTTCACCTTACCTTGCACTATAGGTAAGGTTACATGTAAGAGGGATTTGTGTGACTTAGGGGTCAGTATCAACTTGATGCCCCTCTCTGTGTTTAAAAGACTTAGTTTCGGGGAAGCGAAGCCAACTACAGTCAACTTGCAGCTAGCTGATCGCTCAGTCATACATCCCAGAGGTATAATTGAAGATGTGTTAGTGAAAGTGGGCAAATTTATCTTTCCTGCTGATTTCCTCATTCTTGATATGGAGGAAGATGAAAATATGCCCATCATTCTTGGGAGACCATTTCTAGCCACAGGGAGGACACTTATTGATGTTGAGAATGGGGGAGTTAAAGCTCAGAGTTCAAGATGAAGAAATGATATTCAAAGTGTTCGGCCACTTTTGAGCTGAGATGACCTTGAAGTTTTGGACCACCCACTGAACCACAAGTCAATGAGAGATGTTATGCTATTAGGATAGCTGACAAGGCTGTGTCTGAGAAAAGCCTCACGAGTACTGATGCTCGTGGGATACCATTAAAGCAAAGCATAGAACCTGTGAGTAAGGTCAAGGAAATAGTGAAAGATGCCGAGATGGTAAATGCTGCTGAAAATAACACTGTGAAAAAAAGAGGAGGAAAGGGAGCGATTGGTGCTGAGATGGTTATGCGTAGGGGACACTCTACCCCATTGATCTAGTAAGTGAACTACGTCCGGCTAAAAGACGTTAAAGACAACGCTTGTTGGGAGGCAACTCATTGTTTTACTTATGTTATTTTAATACTTGTTTTAATTATTTTATTTTCAATTGAACAGTCTCACTTGTGGTTTTTTTTGGTTGTGATGTGATGACATGTGCGTGAGTCGGAATGAGCAGGAAGAAAAGGGCAGAAAATAAAAAATTGGGTCAACACCACAGTGCCATTCTGCAGCACCGCGGTGCCGAATGTTCAGAGGGGCCACATTACTTTAGGCACCGCGGTGCCGTCATGCAGGACCGCGGTGCTGAGACGAGATTTCAGAATTAAAAAGCCCTAAACCCCTAATTCCTTTCCCACACAAACACAAACTCTTCCTCTCTCTAAAAGTTCCGAAATCCTCTCCCCCTCACACAAAAATACCCACAAACTTCCCCAAAGTCTTCCAACAATCCCTACACACCACCCCATTAAAAACCCTATCATCTTACACCATCATCACTCCTTCCATTTGGGTCAAGAAATTGGTGAGGAACAACTCTTCAAAAAGATAATCTTCATCATTGTTCTTGCAATTTAAAGGCTAGTAAGGAGAGTAACTTGCAAGTTTGGGGGTTGTACGGGTTGTGTTGGTAGGGTGTTGTGTAGTTGTGGTGTGTGCTGCGGGTTTTTGTGTGCTGTGTTGGTTGTGTTTTTTTTGGGGTGCTGTGTAGAGTTGATTCGTGTGTTATTGCTGCTGTGGTCTGATTTTATTTTGTTATGCTGTGTGGAATTGATTTTGTTTGGTTATTGTTGTTGTGTGGAGTGAGAGTTGTAGGGAAATCTCAAGGAAACGAAGGAAACGCTGCGGAAATTTTCCAACATCACTCAAAATGACCTCTTGAAAACGAACCGCCAGATTCTCCCCATCTTCATCAGCTCCAGAATATGATGTTACTCGATTTATCAACAAATATGCGGAAAATCGATATAACAAAATAAGCACTAGAGCATTGATACCGGAAAGAGGCATGGACTACCAGACCACGCCATTTGATGATGATGACTACGAGCCCATCAGGGCTATGATTGAGGCGAATGGTTGGAGAAGGTTCACAAATGCAGAAAGGATTCCACTTCAGAACACTAGCCTTGTAAGGGAATTCTATGCGAATTATCTCGAGCAAGAGGATGGGAGATGCTTTGTTAGAGGGCGATATGTGCCCGTAAGTTCTGAAGTAGTGAATGCGATATTGAGGACCTATGATGTTGAGGACCAAAGATATAACCCGCAACATTTCAGAAGTTGGTCGAGAGATGTCAACCACATCATGTGGAATACAGTTGCAGCAGTTCTATGCTACCCAGGCGCCGAATTCAACATTTCTCGTAATGGGTCCAGGAGACTTGCCCGATGCCAATTTACAGAACAGCTAGAGGATGACTATATTTCGTAAGTGCTCGCTTGATTCCGTCAACCTATTTTACCAATGTTCCTACAGACAGAATCAAGCTCAATTATGGCATCATGTCGGGCAAGACAATTGATGTGGGGAGAGAAATAGTACAGAGCATAGGGGATATTAGCAGCAACAGATGATGCAAGGGCATCAGGACTTGAGCCAGCGCGTCGATGATTTGAGCACCAGGTTTGACCAGTGGTCAGTACAATATCCGCCGCCACCACCACCATTTTGAGATGTTGTATGTCTGTAAGTCGTCCCTGTTTAATTTTTGAGTCGTTACACATTTGGGACAATGTGTCAGTTAAGTTTGGGGGGTACCTTATGTTTTTGAGTCTTTGTTTTGTGTCTTTTATTGTGTCCATATGAGTCAATTTTTTTATGATCATGCATGCTGTAGTTTCAAAAAATTCCTAGTGAGTTAAGTGGGATAATGTAATGAAATTAGAAGCTAAAATCAGTGTGCTCAAGTAGATATGCCAAAAATTCATGAAAATCTGATTATTTGGGATATTTGTGCTTAATTTATGCATTGTCAATTGAAAAATGTCTATGAAGTCTGCTTGCTTGTTATTTGAGGCGAAATAGTTAGGACGTACATGTTTAGGGAGATGACTCAGACATTTCTTTGTTAGCCCTTCTTACCTTTCATTACCTACCTTGCAGTAAATTGTATCCCTAGTCAGCCCCGTTGAGCCTAAAATAAGTTATTTCTTTGACACCATATGATTCTCTTGTGCCATAAGCAGTAATTGAAAATTGGAATGAAAAAGAGTGAAAAAGAAATATCAAAAGATAATGAAAAAAAATTGATGCACCCTAATAAAAAAATAACGCAAAAGCTTAAGTTTGGGGGTGCCTATGTGAATGTGTTTCATACTCTCAAAAAGAAAAAAGAAAAAGAAAAAGGGGGAGTGATAGGTATGAACTGAAAAAGAATACCAAAAAGAAGGACAAATGGTTGAATGAGAAAAACGTTTATGGTACGTAAATTGAGTCTAAATGCCTACTCTTACCTACCCCCGCCTAAGCCTACATTACAATCCTGAAAAGTTCTGAAGATCTCTAAAATGTATGTCTCTGATTAGTGGAGAATAACAAGTAAACAGGCCCATAGAACTAAATGAAATTGACATGCATAGGTTAGTGTTCATATTTCCATTGACTGTGATTGAAATGAATTTGCGAAATATCTGGCTTGAAATTCTAGATTGCTATTTTCATGTTGTATGTTCCAACATATTATCCCACTGACGTTCACGTGTTTCTAAGTAACCTTGTGCAGCTGCTTGATTTGAGTCTTTTTTATTTTGTTTATTTGTTCTTGTTTTCTGCTCTACTCGAGGGCGAACAAAGTTTAAGTTTGGGGGTTTGTGTCACGACCCAGGCCGGGACGCGGCGGTGCCTACAGGCACCTACAGTATACATCAGAGATAATCAGCGGAACATACATGAAACTTTATAAAATAAAACAACAGAAGTGAAACAACAGGTTAGCCGATAGGGCTACCTTCCTGGACATACATATATACAAAAAGCGATTTGCCTCCTTTCTTTACAAAGCGACCCACAAAATGTAACTCTGCACCTCTAAGAGTTTTTAACATAACAACAGTGGCGGGACAGGGCCCCGCCATACCCCTGAATATACATGAATCTACTACTTCAGGGAAAACCGTACCAAGAGATAAAGCCTCCGGAGCAAATGGAGCTTTTTCCCAACAACTGAACCGAGATCCTAAGAGCAAGGATCACCGACTGGTACCTAAAACTGCGGGCATGACGCGGCCGAAGAAGTCGATAACAACAATTTAATATGGAATGTAAATAACGTCTGATGCGGATCATAATCGTACAAAAGAATGACAAGGACAAGTATAAAACAATACATACCGGATCCCGTGTCATTACCACTTATGAACTTAATCGCACCCTATTATCTTTTTCATTCTTAATAAAATTTACAGCCACATTCTTACGTACATTATTAGAAAAAGAATCATTAAGTTCATTACTATATAACTCACTTATCTTTCATAAGCATAATCCGGCCGCTTTGGGAGGGCACCTATACTACCTACCATCTAGACGCGCGATCAAGGTCACATAGTCGCCTGTAGGTATCTTGCGGCCCGATCACGGGTCGATAATGTCATCTAGTGCGCGATATGGGTATCTTTGCCCGCCCGTTCTCGGGTCGATAATGTCATATAGTGCGCGTATGGGTATCTTTGCCGGGCCCATTCTGAGTCGATAATGTCATATAGTGCGCCGTATAGGTATCTTGCCGGCCCGTTCTGGGTCGATAATGTCGTATAGTCCGCCTGTATAGGGTATCTTTCGCCCGTTCTGGGTCGATAATGTCGTATAGTCTGCCCGTATAGGTATACTGCCCGGCCCATTCCTGGGTCGATAATGTCATATAGAATCCGGGAATTTAACCCAACGTACTACGCGCCTCTACTCCTTTAGAAAGACTCTTTTTCAATTACAACTTCCCAGATACTAACAACTATAGTATCAAGTCCTATCCGTCTTTCAAGACAAGTCACAATACATTTTTAGAAATACAATTCAAACTAAAAACAAGTGACTTCTTTTCTTATAAAACCTTAGGCAAGCGATGCCGTAAAAATCAAGTTGCCTTTTCACTAAAGTCAAGTCATTTATCTTTCCATAAGGCAAATATAACTAACTTCCCATAAAGCCGTTATATTCACTTTATACCTTAGCCATAAACAATTTCCTATCCAAGGGACTTATACGTTTAAAACGGAACAAGTATCACATACTTTAAAACTCTTCAAGTCCCTTAACTTTAAAATCAAATTAAGACATCCTTACTATTTTCAAAGAAGTGAGTTAATCTCCTAACCCACCCGACTTGGCATTTCATAAAACAAGTAAAGAATGTCATAGTCTTGTACGTCTACCGTACTACATACGTGTAACTAGTCATGCTCAAAAGATAGGAAAAGTTCTACATAGAGTAAATCACATAACTACCTCTTAACTTCTAAGAGTAGAAGGAAACATGAAATGATACCACAAGTATATTCCATACATAGAATCATGCCAAAGGAAGGAAGAGGTTCACATACCTCGCGACGATTGTCGACAAGTAGCAAAATGCTCCAAAGTACTTCAATCTTGATAGCTATTCCACTCTCCAAGTAGGATACGCTATACTTAGTACTTCAACCTATAATGGTCACAATCGTCCATTAACCTCTCACTTCATAGAATTATTCTAAGTGCTAAGTCACCAATTCTACGGAAAATCGGACAGCACCTCCTTTGTTTCTACTAACTTTGCCACCTTTTTCAAGGCCGAATACAATAACCAAACAGCCCCAATTGGCTCACCACAATCTATAAGGTAGTCCAACACAAATAAATAACCATACAGCCCCAATTGGCTCACCACAATCTAGGCGGAGCGGTCCAATACAAATGAATAACAACTACTACATACTACAAGTACAAATTCGCCACCTGAGTTCAACAATACCAATTCTAATCCAATTTCCATTTCAATCCAAGTTATTAGCCTAACATGATATCAAGTCGCAAATGATTATAACTACTATAATCTCAAGTCAAAAACATGACGATTCTAATAACGACTAAAATTGTAATCGACTTAACATGGCTTATTTTACATTTGATTTCCAAGGCTACAATCAATCCATAATCCATATAGACTTCAACACATATACTTCATGCTAGCAACAAGTAAAGCTAACAACAATATAAATAATCTTGTAACACTTTCAAAGAACAAGATTATACCTCATCGATTCTTAGTCCAACTTCCAATCCGAAATCGCTCCTTAGCAACTTAGAGTCTCTTCAAGACACTTCAATCCGCTACTTGAGACCCTTAGAACCACACCAACAACTTTCCTTCAACAACCAATCCAAAACCTAGAAAGGCAACTAGGTTTTCGCTTTGCGACTAATCCGAAAACTATCTTTTTCCGGGATTTTTCTATTGAGATATGCTTACACTACCCTCAAGAACCTTGGTTTAAAGTGTGGAGCTTAAAGAACAAGAAACAAATTTTTTTTCTTTCTTCCCTTAGTGAACCCGAGAGCTAGGCTCTTGTGTTCTTCAATTTGTGTGAAAATTTTTCTAAGTGTTGGGCTCTCTCTTGCTACTAGTAGTGTTATATAACACATTGGAGGGTCAAGATATGAACAATTGGGTGGCTAGGATAAGGTCTTGCTAAATATCAAGACCAAATGACTCCTTTGACTTGGTCAATAATCTCAAGCTCATTAATTGGAAGACTTAGTCATCCTAAGGCTATGGTCAATGACCATTATGGACATGCCTAAATCGTCCAAGGCATTCTAAGGGGGGGGTGACACGTGTCGCCCTCCCATTCGTCACAATATTACGTTTTTCCGACAATTTCATAATTCCGATAAATTTTTTTACAAGTCTCAATTCTCAACACTTGTGAGTTCTTACGTATGTTCTTAAATCATGTCCTGTAAATACGGGGTGTAACATTCTTCCCCCCTTAGAAACATTCGTCCTCGAATGTTCTTTCGGAGTCAAACTTATAATTAGCGACATCGTTCCCTTTCACAACCCCGACATACCAACAATGCCACACATGGCCCTAATACCTCGCACACGCATATCTGTCCATCATAAGCCCAAAAGAGATTATCTTTTCGTACTTCCTACTCCTTCTAACATATACATAGTCTCTATATAATCGGTTCATAAAACTTAAACATACCACAACTTTATCATGCATACAAGTTTCTAAAGGCCAAAGACATACCTGGAATCATATAGGCGGTTCAAGGACCGCTAAAACTGGGAACTCCCACCACGACCTCTGCCACGGCCTGTCGGTGCATGAACATCCTGCCTAGCTAGTGAAGGCGAAGAACCCGCAACTGATCCAGTAGACTGTGTTGTCCCACCAGGACCCCCTCTATAAGGACATTCTCTTAACATATGGCCTAGACGACCACAAGAAAAACAAGCACCCGTCTGCCGCGACATACCCCGTAATGTAACCTACCACTTGGCGCATGGAGGCAAAGGTGGCCTCATGTCTGGAACCCCATCTCACGAGACTCAAGCTCTAGAGACTGGCCGGCCCTGCATTCCGGGGTTGTGAAAACCCCATTGGAAAAGCGTGGAGGTGCACTCTGTGTCGGTGAGCCGAACCTAACTTCTTTCTTGCTCTCGCCTCGAATATCACCTGAACCCTGCCGTCTTGGCCTCTTGGTGGCCTTGGTGCAGTCGGTCCTCTCTCCCATCGCCGATCCACTGTGCATATATGCGTATCTGGCAATATCCATTCTGGTGAAGGGCCACTCCGCAAGCGGTGATCATATAACGGTCTAGTCCCATAACATAGCGATGGACTCTATCGGCCATGTTAGCCACAATAGTGTCGCGTACCTTGCCAACGAGTCAAACTCTGGGTGTACTCACGATGGTCCTCCCATTCTGCCTCAATGATAAGAACTATCAACACGGGCTCTCCTCATCTCGTGAGGCAAAAGTGACCAAGAAAGGCCTCTGTGAACTTATCCCAAACCGGCGAGCATCATCACCTCGAAAGCAACCACGACTCAAACCGGTTCAACGCGATGTCGCAGAACGGTAGGAGGCTAGCGTAACGAACTCTGTCTCGGAAGCCCTAAGAACTCGCGCGTGGTCATTGTAGGCCGAATGAACTCCTGCGGATCCTCATCGACCTCGAACCATAAAACTCGGTGGATGACATCCTGAAAATCCCTAATCCGCAATGGCGCCGGCTCAGGGTGGGTTGCTGCTCATGTCGGCTGCCCGACTACTATCTTTGGTCAATAATCGGATCTGCTCCCGTAGTCTCTATACTCGGCACCGTGCGGGAATCGAGGCTCAGTGCAGGAACCTCTGGAGCTACCGCCGCTCTCGGCTCTAATCTGGCGTGGTGAACTCGCCGACCCGCCTCTACCTCGGGCATAGTGCGTGCGACTCACAGTAACTCTGCGCCTTCGGCGACTCATGCTGCTTTGCCCTTCGGGCCTGGTCGCTTCCGGTGGAGGCATACCGTTTCATAAGAATAGGTCGGAGGATTCAACCTAATAAGGCGGCTCTGCACGATCTTGAGAGAGAAGAATGAAACCAATCCTAAATGTCCTGCGGCCCACGATTATAGATGTGGTGCACAACACACCGATAATCAAGACTACTGAACACGGTGCGTAGACACTTTCCGAGGACTAAGCGCTCGATACCACTTTTGTCACGACCAGACCGGGATCGCGGCTGGTGCCTACACAGGCACCCGCTACAGTATACATCGAGAGATAATCGTGAACATACATGAAACTTTATAAAATAAAACAACAGTGAAACAACAAAGTTAGCGATAGGGCTACCCCGACATACATATATCTGGCCAAGCGATTGCCTCTTTCTTTACAAACCGACCCACAAAATGTAACTCTGGACCTAAGAGTTTTTAACATAATAACGATGGCGGGACAGGGCCGCCATACCACTGAATATACATGAATCTACTCTTCAGAAAACCGTACCGAGATAAAGCCTCGGAGCAAATGGAGCTTTTTCCCAACAATGACCGAGATCCTGAGCAAGGATCACCGACTGGTACCTAAAACTGCGGGCATGAGCGGCCCCAGAAAGTCGATCTACAACAGTGCAGAATATGGAAGCGAAATAACGTCTGATGCGGATCATGCGTACAAAAGAATGACAAGGACAAGTATAAAACAATACATACGGATCTGCGTGTCATTACCACTTATGAACTTAATCGCACTATTATCTTTTCCATTCTTAATAAAATTTACGACCACATTCTTACGTGCATTATTAGAAAAAGAACCATTAAGTTCATTACTATATAACTCACTTATCTTTCATAAGCATAATCCGCTTTGGGAGGGCACTATACTACCCACCGATCTAGACGCGATCAAGGTCACATAGTGCGCGTAAGGTATCTTTGCGGCCCGATCACGGGTCGATAATGTCATCTAGTGCGCGTATGGGTATCTTTGCCGGCCCGTTCTGGGTCGATAATGTCATATAGTGCGCGTATAGGTATATTGCGGCCCGTTCTGGTCGATAATGTCATATAGTGCGCGTATGGGTATCTTTGGCCCGTTCACGGTCGATAATGTCGTATAGTCTGCGTATGGGTATCTTGCCGCCCGTTCTGGTCGATAATGTCGTATAGTGCGCGTATGGGTATCTTGCCCGGCCCGTTCTGGGTCGATAATGTCATATAGAATCAGGAATTTAACCCAACGTCTACGCGCCTCTACTCCTTTAGAAAGACTCTTTTTCAATTACAACTTCCCGGATACTAACAACTATAGTATCGAGTCTATCCGTCTTTCAAGACAAGTCACAATACATTTTAGAAATACAATTACAGAACACAAAAACAAGTGACTTCTTTTCTTATAAAACCTTAGGCAAGCGATGCGTAAAAATCAAGTTGCCTTTTCACTAAAGTCAAGTCATTTATCTTTCCATAAGGCAAATATAACTAACTTCCCATAAAGCGTTATATTCACTTTATACCTTAGCCATAAACAATTTCCTATCGAGGACTTATACGTTTAAAGCGGAACAAGTATCACATACTTTAAAACTCTTGAGTCCCTTAACTTTAAAATCAAACTAAGAAATCCTAACTATTTTCAAAGAAGTGAGTTAATCTCCTAACCCACGACTTGGCATTTCATAAAACAAGTAAAGAATGTCATAGTCTTGACGTCTGGTACTACATACGTGTAACTAGTCATGCTCGAAAGATAGGAAAAGTTCTACATAGAGTAAATCACATAACTACCTCTTAACTTCTAAGAGTGAAGGAAACATGAAATGATACAACATGTTTATTCCATACATTGAATAATGCCAAAGCAAGGAATAGGTTCACATTCCTCGATAAGATTGTCGACAAGTAGCAAAATGCTCCAAAGTACTTCAATCTTGATAGCTATTCCACTCTCCAGTAGGATACGCTATACTTAGTACTTCAACCTATAATGGTCACAATCGTCCATTAACCTCTCACTTCGTAGAATTATTCTAAGTGCTAAGTCACCATTCTACGGAAAATCGGACGACCTCCTTTGTTTCTACTAACTTTGCCACCTTTTTCAGGCCGAATACAATAACCAAACAGCCCCAATTGGCTCACCACAATCTATAAGGTAGTCAACACAAATAAATAACCATACATTGAATTGGCTCACCACAATCTAGGCGGTAGTCGATACAAATGAATAACAACTACTACATACTACAAGTACAAATTCGCACCTTGAGTTCAACAATACCAATTCTAATCCAATTTCCATTTCAATCCAAGTTATTAGCCTAACATGATATCAAGTCGCAAATGATTATAACTACTATAATCTCAAGTCAAAAACATGTGACGATTCTAATAACGACTAAAATTGTAATCCAACTTAACATGGCTTATTTTACATTTCAGATTTCCAAGGCTACAATCAATCCATAATCCATATAGACTTCAACACATATACTTCATGCTAGCAACAAGTAAAGCTAACAACAATATAAATAATCTTATAACACTTTCAAAGAACAAGATTATACCTCATCGATTCTTAGTCCAACTTCCAATCCGAAATCGCTCCTTAGCAACTTAGAGTCTCTTCAAGACACTTCAATCCGCTACTTGAGACCCTTAGAACCACACCAACAACTTTCCTTCAACAACCAATCCAAAACCTAGAAAGGCAACTAGGTTTTCGCTTTGCGACTAATCCGAAAACTATCTTTTTCCGGGATTTTTCTATTGAGATATGCTTACACTACCCTCAAGAACCTTGGTTTAAAGTGTGGAGCTTAAAGAACAAGAAACAAAATTTTTTTCTTTCTTCCCTTAGTGAACCCGAGAGCTAGGCTCTTGTGTGTTCTTCAATTTGTGTGAAAATTTTTCTAAGTGTTGGGCTCTCTCTTGCTACTAGTAGTGTTATATAACACATTGGAGGGTCAAGATATGAACAATTGGGTGGCTAGGATAAGGTCTTGCTAAATATCAAGACCAAATGACTCCTTTGACTTGGTCAATAATCTCAAGCTCATTAATTGGAAGACTTAGTCATCCTAAGGCTATGGTCAATGACCATTATGGACATGCCTAAATCGTCCAAGGCATTCTAAGGGGGGGTGACACGTGTCGCCCTCCCATTCGTCACAATATTACGTTTTTCCGACAATTTCATAATTCCGATAAATTTTTTTACAAGTCTCAATTCTCAACACTTGTGAGTTCTTACGTATGTTCTTAAATCATGTCCTGTAAATACGGGGTGTAACAGTTTGTTAGGCGTATTTTGTATTCGCTTTTTGAGTCATTTTTAGTTAGTGTTTTACTTGTTTTTGTTGTGTTTAGTATAGTATTAGGGTCGTTTTTCTTTCTTTTGAGTCACATCGGTTCAAAAAGGCAAAATGACAAAAAAGAGCGAAAGTGGGCATAAAAGGAGGTCCCGAGGCAGAAAAAGGTTGGAAATTGATAATTCGGACGAAGGCAAAACAGCACCACGGTGTCCAGAAGCTGAACCGTGGTTCTAGAAGATCAGAGACCCCACAGGACTTTTGAAAAGCTCTACTTTATTGACAACCAAACACCTAACGACTTTTTGATAAAAAAACTCTACTTGAAAAGCTCTACTCCTAAAAGCTCTACTTCTAAAAGCTCTTTTTAATAAGTTGTACCAAACGGACCCTTAGAATCCAGACTCTGTCTCCAAACCTCCAGCTTAGAGTTACTCCGCTGCGAGTCTCATCAATCAGGACTATGTCGTCTGCGAATAACATACACAATAACAGCTCCCCTTGGATTTGTCGCGTCAGTCCATCCATCACCAAGACAAATAAGAATGGGCTAAGAGATGATCGCTGGTGCAACCCCATTATCACTGGAAAGTGCTCTGAGTCTCCTCCTACTATCTGTACTCTGGTCTTGGCTCCATTATAAATATCCTTGATCGCCCCAGTGTACGTCACATGTACACCTCTAACCTCCAAACATCTCCATAGAACCTCCATAAGGACTTTATCATATGTCTTCTCGAGGTCGATCGAAATCATATGTAAGTCTCTCATCCTATCCTTATACTGCTCCCCCAGCCTCATAATAAGATGAATGACTTCTATAGTCGAACGCCCCGACATGAATCCAAATTGATTCTTGAAAATAGACACGTCTCTTCTCACCCCCATTTCCACGAACCTTTCTCAAACTTTCATAGTGTGACTTAACAGCTTGAAACTCCTATAGGTGCAACTCCTAATAAGATCAATGTACTCCATCTCCATTCTTCGAGCATTCTCGTCGTCTTAAAATGACGTTAAACAACTCACTCAACCACTTCAAACCTGTCATGCATGAGCTCTTCCAAAATTCAACTGAGATCTTATTAGACCCTGTCACTCGTCCCATGCGCATCCTGCGAACGACACCCTTAAGTTCTTCAACCTTAATGCTTCTACTATACCCAAAAGTATGGTACCTACAGAGACTAGGATTCTCATTATTTAAGAGGGTTTAAATATTTGGTTTTCAAATACATGTAAAGTTACTACAACTAAATAATTTAAAATAAGTTGAAGAAATATAAAAAGACAATTGAAATTAAAAATATAAATTATATATATAATTCTACGAAATATCTGAAAAAGATAATAAACATTTCTGTCACTTATTTAAAAATTTGATTTTAGATATTATTTGAGCTACTTAAATATCATATATCAATGTGGTGAGAAGAGTAACGGGTGTAATAAGCTATTAAAAAAATCTTTGAAAATGTTTAAACGTGAATGGACTACAAGATACTAAATTAATAAAATATGTCAATTATTAAACATTTGATTTTTAAATACAAGCAAACCATTATAACACGTAAGAAACAATTTTCAAAAAGAGCCTGCAATATATGCAGAGTTTTCTGCAAACATAAGAGTCCTTTCCACACATAATAATCATAATGAAATACTCACACACAGAACAAAAGCATCTGTACTGAACAACACTATATATTTAATGTTTTTTTACCACGCAATATTCGGTACATGTAAGAATTTTCTACCTAAATTATCACTATCTAATTAGTAAAATAAATCTCAACTATCATTTGTTCACTTTTTCTACCTGATAATTGAAATAGAAAAAGCTAACAAATTATATAACTAACTTGCCATAACATATATAATAAGAACAATACTAGTAAATATATAAATTCAGTAATTAAATAAAAAAAATTAACAACAAAGCTATATAACCTTTTTATCTGCAGCAAAAATATAACGAACCCAAATGGAAGGGTTCTGAATTAAGAATTTCCTCTAGCACCAGTGGAAAAACTACAATCACATGCAAATGACTAACAAGAATATGAATATTGGAACCAACCTCCAATGCCTTCTGCTATTATCTCCCTAACAATCAATTAAGCTTTACAATGATTATGTTATTAGAAATATATTTCATCTTACAAATATTTCAACAAAAAAAAAAAAAGGAATTGCTGATGACCAAATAGGCCCCCATGAACTGAATTGCACCAAGTACTCACATTATGGTGCAGTTGCACTTGGATTCCAGCTTTGGAGGATTCAAGCTATCACCTTTAATAGGAGCTCCAACTATGCTAGTTGTGGATTTGTCAGTTTTCTCATCACTTTCGATGTTGGTGTCGTTTTGAGGAGGTTTTGCTTCTGTCTCCATCTTCTGCCTAGCCTTTTGAGACGACTTAGAACTACGTCTATCTGAGATTTTACCACGCGGATCCCTTCTGTCGGAATTCGCTTTGCCCACTATCGTCACAGTGGGCCGTGAATCTTTCAACAGAGCTGAATTCTCTTTTTCAATAGCTATGTTTGCAGCTCGATATGCAAGGTCATGTACAATGGAGCTACAAAACAGTATTGTATCAGTAGCTTCTTCTAGTGTCAAGCTTCTTGCCTTGTTTCCTCCTTGCCTCTCCAGTGAAACAGTTGATTCTTCTGTTACAAGAGATGAAACTTCAGATATAAAAGAGAAACTAGTGGATGTTTTTTAATGGGATTAACAGGAAATCACGATTGGAAGTCATTTGGTTCAACAGTTAATACGCATCCAAAAAGGGAAAACCATAACAAGGAAATGAATATTTACAACACAAGAAACATACTTACCGAGAATGCTGTCCTTGTGATCCATGGAATCAGCTTTTCCAACAGTTGCTACTATTTCATCGCCATCACCAGACGCTGCATGAAAGGACTGCTCATTCAATTCATCGATGCTGCTCTCCGAGTGCAAGGAGCAAACATCAGATTGTGAATCAGGAGAACCGACATGACCATTCTCAATTTCCAGCTCAGATATTGCATCTAGCGAGCTCTGATTCAAAGAAGCCACATTCTCCACTTTATCAGTGGAAGAATTTGACACATCTTCCTCAGTAGGATGAGTTTCAGAAATCAAATCACAAGGTTCCACATTCACAGAATTGTCTAAGTTGTTTGCCAAGTTTTCATAATTCATATATGAACTTGCCTCCTCAAAATTTGCAATTGATGGCGCAGAATCTGTGTGATCCACTGACTTAGAGGCAATTCTACAATTATCATCACTCTCAACATCAGTGCATAAGTGGTCCACTTTTGTGTTTTCCCCATGCAGCAGAGGTTCTTCTCGATCAACATACGCTACCTCAGCATTCTTTTGCAAGTGGGCAGAAGCAGACGTTTCGGAGGACTCAAGGGAACTTGTCGCAATGCTTAAATTTTGTACGGCATGGCTTGAAGTTCCATACAAGGATGAGGTGGAGCTTTGGAGCTTTCTATCATTCTGATTCCGATAATTTTCCAAGTCAAGTTTCCTTCCACTTGATTGCCGCTGGAAGCGAGTCTCTGTATGACCAGTGGAGCCCAAGTCAATGGATGATGAAGCAGATGCACTGCCATACCCAGTGGAGCTTCTCAAGCTGTTGTTCATTGCATCTCTTACATATGATAAATCATCATAATTTATATTAGTGGCAGAAAGTGTCCTGTTCTGAACAATGTTCCCCTTCCCACTATTTGATCTATTCAGCAGCACTGAAATACCTGCTCCTTGTGGTTTCTCAGCATTGGGTGCTTGAGCCATTGCTTGGTGGCTGGAAAGAGCTTGCACACCTTCATCCACAATTCGCTTCATATAAGCCTTCTCACTCTCATCAGGACTCAATCTATGATGACAATCCCCTAAGTTGTTCTTGCCAGTTGCTTCTGAGGAATCATGTGAATCCCCGATTAGCTCAAAACCATCAACTGGTCTGTTTTCAAGGAATGCCGTCAAAGTTTCAGGAGAATTCTCACCAACTGTCAAACTTAACGGGAGAGTAGGACGCAATTGTACTTCTGAATGTCCACAATCTGGACAAAGCTTCAGATCTCCATCAATTGATTCAGTGTCATAATACCACTGACCACATCTAGAACACAATACGACATCTTCTAGAGCATTCATATGTGTCACAGTTGCATTCGAGTTCAAGACTTCCAAATCTTCTATCGTTTCCACAGCTTTATCATATGGACTGCAAATTTCCCCAGTTTCACCAAGTGGACTGCAGGTGGCCCTGTCATAGATTTGTTTCCCGAGATCTTCATCTGTAGCATCAGCCTTATCAAGGACAAAAACTTCATCCTGTAAATCAGTATATGTTGTCTTTACTTGATCATTACTTATATCCTCCTGGTTTTGCTCACTTCCTTCATTGTCATGTAGTCCAACTGTAGCTTGATCAGAGCTAGCATTACTGCTAGTTGTGATGGAGGAGTTTCTGGAAATTACAGAATGATGTGTGGTACTTGTTTTTCCAGTGTAGAAGGTTGAACTGGGGACACTTGATAAGAGAGGCCTGAACATATTCTGGGGAGCTTTCCTGTGATCCTACAATAGGGTTGTTGCAGGGCTGGACTTCAGAAAACATGTTTTCTCAACAAATTGAACGGGAAAACTATAAATTCTCCCATGCACCGATTATTTAGCTGCAACTGAGAGCTTGTATTTCCTTAATCAGCAAAATTAAGCGCCGAGTTCCAGCTATAATTTGTTCTATTAGTTTGCAGAGAAGTTTTACTTGCACTGAGGGTGATACAATGGGTTAACGTCTTCAGTTTTACAAGTTTGAAAATGTTTACTTGCTAGCAGTGCTATACTCGCTTGGTCACTTCTCGAAAAGACTAATAAAAATGTTAATGAAGGAAATAAGAACTTAAAAAGAGGGAAGAACAAGCAGGAGGAAAGACCGCTCAATGAATGAAATTGCTGAAAGATTTTCCTTTGAACTGTTCGAAAGTCAAAAGGTTAGTGGTGGCCCTTGTTAAATATTTTGGTCCCTTTCTTAAGTGGTGAATTGGCTTTTGTTTGGTCGGGTAACACTCCAATAGCAGAAACCACCTAACTCAATTTTAATTGGGGTGACTTATTTACTACCTCGGTGTAAGAAGACGTGCCTTTAACTACAAGTGAAGCGTCAAGTACAACCACATGATGCAGAGAAGGCCAAAACATGAGTCTGTACACAGTATGCCTCACCATCCTCATGCAAGGTGTATAATAAGATTACTGTTCTTTTAAACTGTGACTCTTCCATTCCATGACATATATGATATAACTAGTCCTTCAAATAAATTACAGCAACAACCTTTATATGTCTTTATGCATGATTCTCCAACACTCTAAAGATAAAGACCTGATTTTGAACCTAGAAAATAGATAATGTAGCGCTTTCTTACCAATGTTAGATCAAATAGCTCCATTTGGAAAACATAACCTATAATAAATGTAAGATACCTAGTTCTTCATTTTTTGGAGAATTTTAAGGGGACAAGAGTTTGTTGATATTAACTTTAAGAAACTATTGTCAGTCGGACTAGTTAATTCTTCTAATGGATAAAGAAATATAAACAATAATTAAACTAAAGAAATAATAAAAATGAGAGGGCAGCCCGTGCACTAAGCTCCCGCTATCCGCGGGGTCTGGGGAAGGGCAATTGAAAAAAATAAGTACTTTCTTCTCAAACAAATTCGGTTGCTGAAATTCAAAAGAAGAATACCAAATTTACTACTTTTCCCTTTCCCCTTCAAACAGGGCTTTTTTACTGTAACAAATTACACATGCAAAATGCAATTGCATGTACTTTCTGAAAAAAGGCAATTGCATGTACTTTCTGAAAAAAGGCAATTGCATGTACTTTCTGAAAAAAGGCAATTGCATGTATACAAAATATCCTTGGTAATCAAAATAAGGAAAACAATATTCTTCCCTACTTGTAATCCAAAGGCCAGTGTGTTGCCATCAAATTTTTTATGCTTTGCTGACAATCATAAGATGACAAAAAGAAATTTGGGAAATATTTCAGGTTACAGAGTTTAAGGGACGTTCCAAGCTTCTGTGATAGAATAACCAGTTACCCCAATAGACAAAAGACTAAGATGTTAGTTCTGTAATTCCAGATCCTGGATGTTAAATTATAGTCCAAGATTCAGTGTTACTAAGCTATCAGTATTTCATTGATATAGTAAATTACTCCTCCCAGTAGATTTAGAAAATTTCAAAATACACGGGGAAGAATATGAATTTGGAGAATACCGACTAAAAAACACAAATTTGGACAATATTAGTATGCATGCGTGTATTTATATTGTAATTTCAGAATCTTTCCTTGGTAAAATGTGGTATATCGAGGAAGATCCTTATCGATGTTTCACGTGTAATGAAAATGTTAAAAACTGTTCAAAGAAGTATTAGGCATCAATAAACCAAAACTTGTAACTTCCAGCACCATTGCATACTTCCTAAAATATCAATAGTTCTTTAAACATTTGTTCGCACTTTCGACAACTAGTCCCAAGCATTAAGAAGATACAATCAACTGAGAAAACGATATAGAACATTAATTTTTTTTATCAACGATGTAGAACAATAATGCCAGGTTCATATTAGTGTTTAGCAAATTTTAGTAACTACCAAGAACCGCAAGATTATAGGAAAGTAATATACCATTTGCCGGATTGCCATGTCAAAGGATCTCTTTGGAGCAGAACTTGAAGATACTACTCTTGTTGGCTTCTTTGAAAGGCCAAGAGCTTTCTTATTTTGGAATCCACCGATACTCCTTGGACCTGAGCGATCTGAACAGCTCACAGGAATGGATTGTAGAGAATCTATGTCGTCATCACCAGACGATGCAACTGAACCTCTACTGTGAGAGCTAAAATGGTCACGATCATGACTATGCGATGAACTGACACTTCGAGAAGCAGTCGGGGACATTGATTGTCTTCCAGACCTTGATCCACTTCTGGATGCAGGAGAAGACCCTCTCACATAGGAAGCAGGTCGATCACCCAGTGAAGTACGAAGATTGGGAGGTGCCTCCAAGGAGAATCCTGGAATATTTGACTGCCACGCCTTAATCTTTGGTGATGTAGAGTGTCCTCTACTTGTCTTGACAGGAGAGGTGCCCCTCACTCGCGATGGAGCTGCAGTACCACTAGAGCCTGTGCTCATCCTCCGAGGAGTTGGTGTAGAGGACCTTGGAGGAGGTGTTGAGAATTTATTAGATGGGGGAGACGGTTTCCTTGTCGGAGTAGAATGCCGCAAATTAGGCGGTGGACTTGAATGAGGCGCTGAAGATGGTCTCTCTCTTGATTGATCGGCAGTATATCTAGACCTAGGAGATGGGCTAAGGCGATTCGGACTGGCACTACCTCTACTACTTCTGTAACTCTTGTCCATCTGTCATTCAATCCATAGAAAGTGATTAAATTGATTGTATTAGCATTAAAACAGGAGCTCCAGGCATTTGATATGGTAAGGTAGCATTTGGTATGTTATTTAACTATAATCATCAATATAATTCCCAAAAAAGGAGAAGGAAAATAGTTAAAAGATTAAAATGCTCACCGTTGACGATCTAGATATTGCAATGGGTTGGCTTCTAGGACGGCCCCTCTGCTCATGATTAGTCGGACGTGTCTCTTGACTCTCGCCATCCAAAGAAGGAAATAGTGGAGTGTCCGGAGGGGTCAATAACCTTTCATCAATAACTCAGCATATTAGGCATGAGGGGTATATTGAAGAATAATGACCGTGCTAAAAAATAAATAGATATGTCTCTGAAGAGAATAAGAATGCCTTTCATCTTTCTAAAATTTTACTTTAGGACTTATATTGAACAAGCCGACTCTTTCTGGCTCCAAAGCTTTGGGATCGTAATCAAAGGGAAGTTTTTAACTAAATTAGAAACGTGGATAGAAAGTGAAGTAGCCCTCTTTCTTTACAAAAAAAAGTTTTGGACAAGGACGTAGCCGTTGAGCAAACTATGCATTTGAGTTCATTTTCAACATCTATACACAAAATGACAAAATAGAGCAGAAAAGAGTAAATGCTTGAAAGATAAACATAACCAACCAGTCATAGTCATTCTTATCGCCCTCCGCATTAAGCAGGTCACTACTCTCTCCTCGCGCTGGAACTGATATTCCAAGCGTATAGTCCGAAAAATACCTCAATTTAGTCGCTGCCAACGACAATGAGCCACAAAGAGCAATATAGTCAGGAAAATCAAAGCAAGAGCATGTTTCTGTGCTTCACAACAAAATAAAGCTCTAAAATGTAAAACAAAAATTAATGTAACATCTTACAAAATAAGTCTTCGAAGTCATCATTTGGTTGAAGCAAGAAATTATCTTTTTCTTTGGTTTGCACCTCATTAAACAGGGCAAGATCAGCGTCCTTCTCCCTCAAATGAATCCCACTTTCAAGACTGCGCCCTCTCTTGTGATTTTCTTCCCTGAGCTCCCTTCCAGGAGAGCATCTCATAGCCGGTGAAGGAGGCATCAAAGTGTCCGCGTCAGCTTACTCAATCCTAATCAGTCAAACTCCCCCACGAATCCCAAACTAAAATAGCATATTGTGTCCCCCATGAACAAAAAATGAGCAAAGACTTCAACCACTTTCAGCTAGACCCTCTCAGCATTCACTTAGGAATCGAAAATCAAACTCAAGTTTACACAGAAATCTCACAGTGGGAATTCAAATTACTTCAAACTTCCTCCTTTACATACAATGCACACTTGCTTGATCCCTGGAACATAAAGACAAAAACAATAGTCCTTTCCACCTTGCACTTTTTGTCTGAAACTAGCTAAAATGATTTCAACTCCAAAATCTAAGGCCAAAACTGAACTTTTAGCCACTCTGTCAACTCTATACAGAATCTTGGCAACAAAACCACCAATCACTATAAGCTTAGTTACTACAAAATCAAACAGGAATTCCACACACAAAAAAGGAACAAAAAGAAATGCACAATTCCACAACAAGTACCTCGAGAACCCTAACCCAATGACAAATTAAACAAAAGCAAGTCAATTAAAAGTCACCCTTGAACTTACACCCTCATCAAAACTGCAAATTAACATCAATAGAAGAAAGCACTCAAACCCCACTACTCCAAATGCTCAGCTTAACACCACAAAAGCTTGAAATTTGAAGAAAAATCTAAGCTTGAAAGAAGAAAAAGATCAAAGAATTAGTAGAAACCCATAGCTGGATCTACAAGAATTTGTGCTAAATAAGCAAAATGCAGATATGGGTTGTGGAATAATACAAAAATGAACCCAAAAATCATATTTTTTTTCAAGAATGCAGAATGAGTTGTTGTGGATCAAAAGAGAAGTAAACCCTAAGCAACCATAGAAAATAAACACCCAAAAAAGTACCCAACACTTAATTTTTGCAGCTGAAACAGAAGCAATTGATGTTGTTGAATAAGCAGTGGAACAACAGCCTTTTGGTATTAGGGTTTGAATAGTAATTTTGCTTCTTTCCTTCTCAGCAACAGCAAGCTTTCCCTTTTCTATCTGACTTTCTTTTTCCTTTTCTTTAATTTGGATAATTACAGTTAGATAATATTCTCATTCTCATACTAATTCATGATATTTAGCAGCTAAACAGTGTTTTTTATTTGTGTTGTTTGAGGTTTATGGTGGAGTTAACAGACAAGAGTTTACATGTTCATGGAAAATATATCAAAAAGCCTAACATCACCTGTCATGAGTTTGTGGATGTGTAACAAGTACAATTCCCTAGATTTTAGATCACTATTCCTAACATCCTAGTAATACCTATATGCTTTTGATTGAGAATTAGTATGTCTTAGTTTAATACTTTATATTAATTTGCCAGACTAATTCAGATTCACCATGGGTATGACCTATTTAGTGAAAACGCTTCAGATTTAAGAATTTTTCCATATCCATCGCTCAAACCCAAGAGTTTTGTTCTCGACTTTTATTGGGTTGACTTCACAAAAGGAACTAATAATTGTGATTTCTATCAACATTTATTAAAACAAAAACATGGATATTGCATAAATATGAATGATATTTTTTTAGACAAGCGAATATATATTCACTACTTTTCGGATGCACATACGGTAAACTCTTTGTGTGCAATCACTCTCAAACCATATAGAAAAAATAACTCGTACTAGGCAAGCCCACACGACAAGCTCGACCTAGAAGGCAAATGTCCTGATATCATAGGCAGGGAATTTCAAACCTGAGATCTCCGTTATGGAAATTTGTGTTCAATTAACTAAATATGAATGATATTCTAACATTAATTTCATGTTATGAGTGAGAAACTAACGAAGAAATAAAAGTATAAAATGTTTCTTTTTAAAGTTGTACTACTAATTTATATGGAACCTAAAGGAAATAAAATAGTGTACACGTTTGGAAAATTATGCATGTATTTATGAAATGTGAAATTTATTGTATTGTCTTGCTTCAGAAATAGAATTATTTTTTGTTTAAAAAGTTTACTTTAAATAGTACTCCTATAACTTTACATGGAACAAGAATGAGATAAATCCGCTGATAGTGGCCCAGTGACTATTAGTTAAATTTGTGGTCTTAGGGTCACAAGTTCGATTCTCGGCGGATACGTTGTCTGAGGCATATGCCTCGTATTAAAGCCTGGTAGCTTAATCGCGCTGGCATGTTGCAGTGTGGGTTTGATTCCCTCTATACAAATCCTGTTAGGGGGTCAAACCTTGTAGCATTGATCCGTTGATAGCGATCAGACACTAAATGCAGGGTGCACATCCCGCGATTTACCTGGCGGTGGCGGCTAAGGACGGGTTGCATCGCTTCCAGGAGTCTAGTACCAGTACTTGTGCAGGAACTAGGGATATGGGGTACTAAGACCACCCCGAGATCTGGATTATCAAAAAAAAAAAAAAACTTGTTGATTATGGGAATATCAAATTTATAAATATGTGATAAATGACAAGAATGGACAAATCCTTGTGTACTAAAATAAGGTATAGTAATGTCTTTATACTTTGTGATGACAAAATGTTTTATAGTATACTGTACAAATTAAATTTCTCAATTAATGTGTTATTCATAAAAAAAATTTTGGAACAATCGTATCAGATAATATTCATATTTTTGTTGATTTTGTTTTCCTTCACGGAGGTAGTGATAAGGTCTGCGTACATACTATCTTTCTCATACATCACTTGTGAAATTATACTGGTATGTTATTATTATTGTTGATTTTGTTTTCATTTAAATTGAAATAAATTTCATTCATTTTTTACTCTTTGAATAATAGCGCTATCAAACACACAAAGGGTAAGCTTAAAAAAATATGATCCCTAATAGGCAAGCCAACTATTAAAAAATTATGGTATACTAATTACTAGGCTGAAGTCATTGACAGACTTTTAAATTTTTGATGTATTTCATTTAGATCCTGAGGTTCCCGCAATCTGAACCCTCAAAGAAGAAGTTTACTGTGTCATATAGACACAAATTTGACAATTATATTGTGGAAAGTTTAAGGGTATAGTATAATTAGGACTGCACAACAGGGTAAAACTGGACCGAACCGAGAAACGAATATTTAGAAAATTAGGACCGAATTTATCGGTCCGATCCATGTCTTTTTTGGTCTGGTCCGGTTATATGGACCGAATGGACCCAGTTATCTGGCTTCATTATTTCTGTTGCAAAACAGAAAGACAATGTTCCTAGTTGTGGTTTAGCGTTGTGTGTGCTGTTGTGGGCTGCTTGCGTGCATTTTACTGTGTTTTGCAGGGAGATGATCCAGCACCGACCGTACACACAAAAAGTTGATGTTTATAGTTTTGGCATTGTGCTGTGGGAGCTGATAAAAGGGATGCTTCCCTTCCAGAACATGACCGCTGTGCAGGCAGCTTTTGCAGTTGTCAACAAATGTGTCCGTCCAACTAAGGCTGGCCAGTGGGTCGGGCCGACCCGATCCCGTATCGATCATGTTTAAATTTAAAAAAAAAAAATAGCGGGTTCGGGGCTCGAACCGGGACGGGACATGGTATGGTCCCGCCCGACCCGGTCCCGCTAGGACCCGACCCGTCCAGGTCCCGGTCCCGCTCCAGTCCCGCCACTTGCCAAAAATAGCCGTTGCAATAACGATCATTTTACATTTTCTATATCTTTTGCAATTTTTTTCAACAACAGTACACTACAACAATACACTAATAATATAAGAGGCACAAAAACAGCCTTGATATGTTTTTTTTACACTCTTCTTGTCTTTGTTTAATTATTTAGTTTATAAATATATATGAGTATAATACTATAAAATATAATATGAGTATATGATTATCACTATATGACTATATGTTACTTTGTTAGTAATTTAGTATTTTTAATTTAGTGGAAAAATTTTAAAAAAACGCAGTCCCGTCCCCGGCCCCGCCCCGCCCCGATCGATCTTGGGGCGGGACACGGTATCGTCCCGTTAGTACCGGTCCCGCCCCAGCCTGACCCCGCCCCTCCTCTCCGTCCCGAGTTCGCCTATCCCGATCTCAGTGGGCCCGACCCGGCCCACTGGCCAGCCCTACGTCCAACCATCCCCAGTGATTGTTTGCCTGTCCTAGGTGAAATCATGACTCGCTGCTGGCATGCTAACCCTGACAATAGACCACCCTTCTCTCAGGTGGTCGGAATGCTTGAGGCTGCAGAAACAGAGATCTTGACGACGGTTAGAAAGGCCCGTTTCAGGTGCTGCATCAGTCAACCCATAACTACAGATTGATATGGAAAGAGGAAACTGTAGTCAGTAAGGGCAAGAGTTAATTAAGTTAGAGGTATCACAAATGAAATGGATAAGGTATTGTAAGTGAAAAGAAAAGATTAATACTCCATTCGGTCCAGGACCGGACCGACCCTAAACCGGATCGAAACCCAAAAATATAAATTAAAAGGATAACTTACCGGTCCGATCTGATCGGTCCGAACCGAATTTTGTGCGGCCAGAGTATAAATCATATCATAAATCATAGTAGTAATAGATAAATACTTTAGTAATCTTTTGGTAGGTGAGATGAGGAAGACTTGTCCATCATATCATAAATCATAGTAGTAATGTGAGCCAAATAGTGATGTGATTTTGGTATAATGTGACGTGACAAAGTATATGAAATATAATATTTTTTCTTAAACAAGTCCTCTTTTTTGTTTATGGCTAACACTCCCATCATATAGTACAACATTAGCCCTTTCAAACAAACTTTAATTTGGCAATGCTACTTTTAATTTACTACTACTATATTATTATATTTAATAGTGATTGTTTTATTTAGTTCAGTTTGTAAGTGTGTCAAATGAATAAAGAACAAATAAATCCAAATACACAGTGTGAATTTAGATATAATCGTACTCCAATATGAATACTGAAACATGAGTTGGAAATAAAAAAACTATGAGTCACATCACAACATAGTTCAATCATTTACATACTTCCTCTTATCATATTTAACCGTCGCTTTAGCTCAAAAAATAAGTTTCAAAATAATTGTCACTTTAGAAATTTGAAATTAAAATTGACAATGATTTTCAACTATATTTATAACATTAACGAAATAGTTTTTTTAATATTGTTCAATTTCAAAAAAAATATATAAGAATAACTTTGTAAATTATACATTATAATTTTAAAAAGAGCTAAGACAACCGTTAAAATTTGGAGGAAGGGAGTATTTCTTTTAAGCAATGAGAACATGCCATAAACAATCGAGTATTTCTTTTACATAACTAAAATGATGTGAATCAATAAATTACAATCTAATCATTCTAAATATTTAATTAAATGAAAAATGTGCAAATATATTTTTAATTTTGCGATATATATTTTTTCTTATTTTTATCTTCGTACAAAGGTTTCTTTGGATTTTTGGGCTATTCGCAATCAACTGTTGAGACGGAAAAGTCTCCTTACCGCTACGTGGCTCCCTTCTGTTAAAAGGCTACGCTCCTCCCATTCTTTGTCCTTCTTCCTTTTAGGAAGAAATCGAAATGCTGTTTAACTTGCACCTAGGGGATTCAATCTTCCTTGAGGTTTTAGTGGGAGTTCCTTTTTTTTGGCTGAAACTTTCTTATTTACTATCCCGAGTAATAAGACGGTTCTTACATATTTTCATACGGATACTCTATCTACTAATAATTTTTCCTCATTAAAAAAATGATACAAAATGTATGTTTGCCGTTACACAAATAATGCAAACATAACTTTTTGCTAACGGAATATTTTTAAAAATTTATTTAGTTTATTTTTAATTAAAATAATATCATGCGGTTTTAAGAAAAAGTCTACTCAATTTTTATTTTATAAGTAAAAAAGGTATATTTATACTATTTATATAAGAAAAAATGATCATATTTACCCTTCACATTTGGAAAAAGATTCATAATTGTCCTCCGTTAAAAACATATATTTGCATCTTTATCCTCAATTAAATTAAAACAATATTACTCCAACTCTTTAAAGGGTTTTGGGTTTAGGTGTACATTTACAGAAGGGCAGTAATCCCATGTGGTCGGTTGTAAGATCTCGAATATTCTCTTCTTCCCCAGTAACTCAGCAAAAATGGAAGCTAGGGTTTTCAATGCTTTCTGGCGGCGGCGATGAAGGAGTACACGCCGGAGAGTTACTGAAACTGGAAGAAGTGGAGACAATCCTAAGAGACGTTAAAGCTGATAACGTCAAAGTTATTCCGATACCTAAACACTGTGATTTTGCGGATTTCATGGTTGTTGCTACTGGTAGATCCGCTTGGCACGTTCGTAACATCGCTCAAGCCCTAATTTACAAGGCAGGTTCGCTTTCTTATGCTTTTACACGCTACTGAAGAAATATTAATTACAAGGGTTTTACGTCATCTTTGTTAATGACAGAATTTTTTACCAAGGGTAAAATCGGAAATAATAATTGTGTCTTGAGCTTCTAGAACGATAAATAAATTGAGACACTATTTTTAGTAACCACGAAAGATAAGTTGAGACGGAGGGAGTAGTTGAATTTAGCAATTGCAGTTTTTTTGTCATTTCTTCAATGCTTGATTAAAGTTTCCTTTATTAGGACAAATATGTATGTTTATGTTACATAAAGGGTGTATTTGGTATGAAGAGAAGTGTTTTCCATGGAAAATATTTTCTTGGAATTTTAAACCTATTTTCTAGTGTTTGATAAGTAGGCGAAAAATATTACTCCAAGAACATTTATATATGTAACCTAGCAAAACAGTGTGGGGGTGGAATGAGGTGGGGAGTGGAGGTTTGGGGGTGGCGGGGGTGGAATGGTCAAAAGGTGGTGTTGGGGGCGTTTGGGGGAGGAGTGAGAGGGGACAATGAACATGGAATGTCATGGAGCTTGTTTTACTACTTTCATTAGGGAAGTTATCTTCGTCAAATTTAAGTAATGTTTTTCTAAAAGGTGTTTTTCAAATCATTTTGACCAACCAAACATGGAATAATTGAACATTTTCTCCATACCAAACACACCCAAAGTTTTCGATGTATACAAATATACTGATAGGGTAGCTTGCCTGCACCTAGATTAATTCACTAGGTGCCTGTTATCTTTCACCTGGCATCGAGTAACACTGTCCACTAAAATTTAGAAAAATGGAAATAAATCACTTAGGTTTATTTTCCGCCTTTGCTGAGTTTTGGACCTTGCTCTACCATGATTTGTTCAAGCTTCATAGAGCGCTAGGAAGCCTTGGGCACAAGGTGTGTGTATTGAAGAACCTACATGAAGTACATACTACCTACCATTTTGATAACTGATTGACATGATCATCTTAAGGCAACTGAGGGATCATGTATTATGGTATACATGTGTTGCAATTGAAAGAATGGGAACTTTTGCAACATACAAAAGTAGCATACCCAGGCACTTGGGTTTTGGGGTGGGAGGTGGGAATCAACATTATTTACACAAAATGTCCCAGTTTAGTTCCCAGCTATGGACAATTCTCAGATCCTAGTTTGTTTAGGTATTTTGAGGAGAAATATGTGGAATGTCTGTTATCTTGTTTTATCTAACTTTTACAAACTTACTGTCATCTGCTAGAAGGAAATGAAGAACTGAAAATGTCCATTGAACTATCATGCACTATCAGAAAACAGACATCCTTGATTAATTTGAAATTTAAAGCTTGGATGGGGGATTATGTGCTGATTGATTTTATGTTAAACTTATGAATGGGTTAGTTTAGGGGAAGTATGGTCACTGCAAAGGAAACGACTAGCAAAGCAGAAGGCCATGGCATAGCCCTATTGGCAATTATGCTGCATATATTGTATATTTGCATGTCTCATCTCAGTGCCAGCGATGCAAGGGTGAAGGCTAAAACAGGTCCGCGCGTCAGGGAGAAAGGGGAAATATTGAAGTCTATTCCAGTTGTAGGATTAAGAAAATGTCATGCAACAACCCAGCAAAAAAAGAGCGATGTTATCCTGGTAACCTCTGGATGGAGAACCTACAACTTCCCTTGGCCTGACAGGGAATTGTCTCGCTGTCATATATACTGTTTATGGAGGGAAGGAATATGTGTGTCTATGTATGTCCAATACAGATGAATGAGGATTAACTTTTTGGTAGGCCTGTTAGGTCAGTTGAGGAACCCCGAACCTGTTACGTTATATGGGTACTAGAGAGCCCAGGTATCAAGATTGTGCCCAAGAAAAGAATATAAAGCTTGGATTAACTATAACTGTCATCTTAAGGTTGAGCTGACAATCAACCAAGAAAGAGGTAGGTTCTTGTGATGAAAGTACAAGAATGAGAAGCAAATGATAAATTAAACTTGTTAACTATGGGCTCTTAAAATAATATACATTAGGAGTAACTAACCTGTGGTTGGAACCTCGAAACCTGTTGTTATATATGCTATTTGGCCAAGCATTTCATACAGCTTTGACTTGTCATCTCATCTACAGGGAAATGAATCTAGAAATTAGTTACTTTATACCATTATCAAAGGAGAAAAATCAAGAAATTAGTGTTCTGCATCGTTTTTGTTCACCGCTTAGGAGAACTTTTGGAGTCGAAGAATAGTTAGTAGGAGATAGACTGTGAATAGAACATCATTGCATATTCAGTGTTTTAGTAAACAAATATCTTAACAATTTTACTTGTAGAAATTGCTTATTGGCAACTTCACCTTTTTGTTCAATAAGCAGGTTAAGCAGAAGCAAAAAGGATCAAAGAGAATGTTGTTACCTAGCGTGGAAGGGCAAGAAGGGGGGAACTGGATTGTAATCGACTCTGGTAACAAGCGCCTCATTTTTAACACTCTTATCTAGGCGGTTTTAAGTTTTTGTGGATCCGGTTTCACAAAATGTGATAAAGCACTGTCAATTATGTAGTAATTTATTTTCCAATGAGTCATTCAGTTAAATCTGAAGGTGGTTAACTTGTTTGGGGAAGATCTATATGTAGTAATTTTTGGAGAGCTTTCGCAACTAAAATACATGTTTGAGACATAAAATCTACGACTTGTCTCATACAATCTACTGATGCACTGTTAAGGGTTATCTTCAGGAAAAGATACTTTTCCAAGTTGCTTCGATTGGTGTGGTCTATCAAGGATGATGTGCTTATAGGGTTCTTGATTTGATCATAAGAGTTTTAAACTTTATCAAATTTCCATGCTTTCATGATACTTAATTAGCTTCTGAACCCTTCTGTTATGACATTCATGATGTTTTAATAAGTAAATAGATGGATTTGCACTCTTTGCAGATCTAATTTGTAAGGCATATCACTAATATTAACTTTTGTGCTATATGGACGATCAACTAGGACCTACAATCACTTTCTACCATCTCTGATGCTGTTATGCAGCAGTAAAGTACTCTGTATTTTATTTATCACTTCCATTATATTATATCAAGTGGATATTGACTTGGATGTACGTACTCTGCTCTCCATGTAAACAGTTTGCAGCAACTTGTACTTTTTGTTCATTGAGACAGCTACCTTTTGCAGCAGTTCGTGATAATGATGAATTGCATAATCCATGTGATTGTGTGAGTGCAGGAAGTAGTTTTACTAGCCATCAATTAAGAAACTCATTAGTTCTCAAATTCCGCTGAATTCTTTAGTATTCTATTTTCAGTTACTGATTTTTGTTAATGGCAATAGGCAAGTTAGTAATCCATGCCCTTGATGAGAAAGTGAGAGCATACTACAACTTAGAGAAGCTTTGGAGCACAGACACAACAAACCAGGACCATGATCTTGTCCAGGGTCAGGTAAATTAGTTTTAGTTCCTTGTCAGTTGTTAATTACTTTCGGTAGAATAACCTGATTCATCACATGTCATGTTCAAAATATCCTTATCCAAGAATGTTTTTTATGTTAAGGATTTGGAAAAGGCTTTTCTGAAGGTTCGCCCTAAGAATAACTCTAAAAAACGGCCCTCTACAAGTGCCTGACCTAAGAGCTTCAGCATGGAAGATCAGCTGTCATGTTGGCTGACAAATCCAGCCTCTTTATGGAAGTGGTTTCATTTAGGAATACCCGGGGTTTTACGTATCAGTTTGGAGATTGTTATTAAATGAAGCTTGCAAGTTTCATTTTCATCGTATGATTTTGATAATCGTACCTGTGAAACCATCAAGGTGTACATTCTCAAAATGTCATAAACAGCTGCGAACGTGATACCTTTTCCTTGTTGATGGATGATATCAGCTTGGTCCAAGGGAAAGTGTTCAATAATCAAACTTTTTTTCTTATGTTCTGTCTAACATTTTACTGTGTAACCTGTTATAGTTCTTAAATAATGCTAGCAAGATGTACATAATTCTGGGAACAGTTTACACTACAGACACAAGTTGTAACGACATGGTAAAAAATAGTAAGCTGCTAAAAGACCACCAAAAACTGTGAAAATGATTCACTTCTGAAGAAAAGAAGAAATCCCCATCCCTGATAAGGAATCTGTTGAGTATGCGCCACCACCAGCTTTCCAAAAAGATGAGTTAAACAGGAAGAACCCACGTTCACCACCTTAAGATTTGAAGGCTCTTATTGCTACCTCTATTTTGAAGAAACGACTCCTTGGCATAAATCTTTAGTGGAGCAGTTAGCTGAAAGACACTTAAAAAAAAAAGGAACCAACAGTCTTGTAACAGACTCTACAAGCTTTGAAACTGACATAACAGACATCACCAACAAGCAGATTTACTGCAGGACCCGATGCTCATGCAAGAATAGATTCTGAGAGAACATTCAAACCATCTAGCGGCCCTTAGGACGGCTGCGACATGCATGTGCCAATTGATTGTTGTGGTTGTTCTGTTTAAACTGTTTGTGTATCTAATAAAATCCCTGACAAGCTATTATACTCCGAATAAAAAAGAGTGTCCACTACGGGTGTCAATGGTTCAGTTCGGTCGGTTATTTTTAGAAATTTGTATCATATCAGTTTTCGGTTACTCGATAGTGTATAATCAAAATTAGATTTTTCGAACTCGTCCCGATTTCTCTTCGATTTTGGTTAATTTTTGAGTTTTTAAACGTCATCTAACTCCTATCGCAAGCGATAAAATTTGATAGAATTAAATACTCAAAAGTTACAATAACAGAGAATGAAAATATTTTTCCTTTATAATATCCTATAATGGCAATTAACAGAAGTAATATACTCATTATGTTTACCATAATCACATGATGCACTACTCTTATTATGAAGAGGCGTATGAAAATTTATACTATATTAAATTCAAATTGTTGTCTATAATTGATTTCGTTGACAATTAAGTTTGTGTACTTTAGCATCCTTTGTAATGTGGATAGTCTGTTTAAACTGTACATGATCATTTATCTATCAAGAAAGTGTTTTGTTATATGTAGCTGACCAAAGAGGTTTCATTAACATAATTTTTTTAAAATATAATAATATATAATTGAACGTCCAAAGAAAATGTTGTGGAAATCTCACCTCAAAGTCTAGTAGCATACAACTATCTCCGATGGATGAGTACGGAATTTGCTGATGTGCTGAAACGTAAAGTTTAGATAACCACGAAGAACAAAGTTGTGTTGATTACTTGAAGTTGTTGTAGCAACGACAATAAGTTTTAGATTTGGTATTATACTCCCTTTTAACAAACTTTACCTCAAGTCCCAAGTACCTAGGCCCAAGACAATTTTTTAATGCTTTATTATTTTAAATTAAACATATAATTTATTTTATATATATATATATATATATATATATATATATATTCTATTCGGTTCAGAATTTTTTGGTATTTCTTATAAAATAAAATAAAATCAACATAATTATTCGATACGGTTATAGTCTCATGCCAAAACCTACAGTTTAAGAAAAAAATCTAAAAATCGGTTAGGTACGGTTTGGTTCAGTCATGACCCAAATTGGAGGGCCGCGACGGGATCCGGATCCCACCCGTCGGGTACCGCTAATTACGCAATCAACATCTAACCATACATAAGCACGGACTAAGCCGAAAAAGTTATGAAAACCTTTAACTAGAAATTGAACTTATACATATATACATACCCATGTCATGACCGACAAGGTCATACAAAACTACTATACACATGACACATGTCTACAAACCTTTAAAGAGTGTACATCAAAAACAGGTCGGGACAAGGCCCGCCATACCCATATAGACACGCAAAAATGTAACATACCAAAGTTACACCGACACTCCTGAGAGAGAGGAGGCTTCCAAAAGTCCGCTGAAATCTGCAATCTATTCACGTGGACCGTTGTCCTACCTATGTGAACCTGTGGGCATGAAACACATCGTCCCCAGCAAAAGGAACGTCAGTACGACTGATGTACTGAGTATGTCAGGCATAAATAACAACATAACATAGTTATAACAATATCTGAAACAGAAACAATAGACCAGCAGTAACCACCTCTGAGGGTACTAATACATATATCTAAATGTTATGCACAATGCATCATCCGTATATCTCAACCTCTTCGGACGTCTTTCTTACCATGGCAGCCTTTGTGGACATCATGTCATGTAATGGTCAATGAATGTATGTATGATGCAGATGAGGTATACATATATATTGGCCACACAAGGGCTCTTCCTGTCCATAACCACCTCTGTGGGCATCTGGTTATATCGGCCACACATGGGCAACGATTCATGTTGGCCTCTTCGGGCTCTTTTGTGATAGTCTGTACCAGCTGCAGGTGGTGTGCGTATATACCGTCTTCCCTTTCCCCTACATATATACAATATTTATCATATAGTAGGGTGCGTAGCACAAATGGTCACGGTAATAAATGAGTATGATGCAAATGAAAATGCATGAATGGTAGTACTATGTTCCAATCTCAACGGGTGACATATTACCTTTGTATCCTTGACGAAACTGTGAATCTCCTTATCATCTTTTTCATATGCCGGACTTAGAAATAATTTAGACATGTTTTCAACATAGAAATCAATAACATGATTATTCTTAACTTCTAGGAGTAGAATAATTTATGAAACAACATCACAGTAATATTTCATTTCAAGGAACATGCCAAAAGAAAGAAATAATTTGCCTTCACATACATCTGTATTGAATTTATTGGAACGCTGCTTGAAACAATGTTTGCAAAAAGTTTTGTTCTAACCGAAAATTAAGAACAAATTGCTTCATTCACTTTAAATGGGAATTGTTGGTGTAAATCTGAAACACCTTTGCTTGCTTTCCCATATGCTTTATACTTGGTACAATCTCCAAAGAGATATGTTGTACAACTTAATGATTGTTGTCCCCCAGCTAGTCTCTCTTAGGCAGTGAGAGTTTTATTGCACACCAAAATTGCTATAATATGCACGGTCACTTAATTTAATTAAGTGTTTTTCTCCGTATAATTTATCAATTATACACATAATTAATTCTAGATCTCACCTCATTTAAATTCTAAAAACTCATAAGACATTCATATACCCGATGTCATAATTTGTAATATGACATTAGTCCAACACCTCTTTTGGGGATATACAATTATTATTATTAACCCCTATCGTCACACTTGTTACATCCAAAATTATTTCGGGATCGCATTCCTTGTATACTGATTTCCTTATTAGCATATGTAAATATAACAAAAATTTCCCAACTCTCGGATCTATTTTCTTAATTTTCATACTCCAATTATCTCTCAAAATTACGAGATGTTACATCATTCCCTCCTTAGAAAAATTCATCCTCGAATGTTTGAGGTGATATATATCATACATCACTACATCAGACCTCTCATAGTCTTCAAGCATTGATCATAATTTTGGGAATTAGAATTTACCTCATGCTTCTCCTGGAACCTCAACGTTGGTCTGGAATAAGTGTGGATATTTGTGCATCATTTCTTCTTCCGCTTCCCACATCATCTCTTCCACATTCCTATTTCGCCACAAGACCTTCATAGAAGCTATCTCCTTAGTCCCCAGCTTGCGGACTTGTCGATCTAGGATAGCAATAGAAACTTCTTCATATGATAGATTCTCTGTAACCTGCACATCCTCCATTGGTACAATCCGAGAAGGATCTCCAACACATGCTCTCAACATGGACACATGGAAAATCGGATGAACAAACTCCAACCCTGAAGGTAAGTCCAATTATGGGTGTAGGTTGTTACTCCTTGTGTTTCAATTTATTTTTCTTAGTTTGACTTGACACGATAACAATAATATACCAAATATAGTCACACAAGTGGGGTTTGAATACGCGGACATTATCCCTACATTACATTGTGAGGTAGAGAGGTTAGTTACTTGGTTGAACTGTGAGAATTGACATTTGTTTCTCAATTGTTCTCTGTATATGTCATACATGGCCAATTTTCTGCGTCCGCCACTGCTCCCCAGACCCCACCATGTTATTTTTTTTCCAATTATGGGTGTAGGTTGTTACTCCTTGTGTTCCAATTTGTTTTCTTAGTTTGACTTGACACGATAACAATAACAAACCCAATATAGTCACACAAATGAGATTTGAGTACGCGGACATTATTCCTACATTACATTGTGAGGTAGAGAGGTTAGTTACTTGGTTGAACTGTGAGAATTGGCATTTGTTTCTCAATTGTTCTCTGTATATGTCATACATGGCCAATTACTAGGCTACATGATAAAGAGTTGCTTGTAGATGATTTAACTGAGTTATTGTATAGAACACAGGATTAACAGGACATAATGATTTAATACTTGGTAAAATTGAAAATTTGCGGTTGATATTGCCATTTTCTTTTGTGACGGAATGTTGGATTGGTTAAAACCACCCCTAACTAGAATCATCACTAAGATTCATCGTACAACTATTAATTAAGATTCCCCCATCTCTTAATTAATCCAAACCTTTTTTTTTTGTCAAACAATTTAATCTGATCATTTAAAATTAAATTAAAGAAATATAAGTACATATATCTTAACTTTAGCTACGTTAATAAATATATGAAAAACACATATTTTACTTTCATTATAGTTTGTGCATATTTTTTTTTTAAGACACTAATAAGTAATAACACAATGACCAAACGAATATATGTTTGTGGTCGAAAAAAGGGGTCAACTTGCTTGGATTGTCATGTACGCACATGCATCAATCTTTGGGTTTTTACGATCCCAAATATCCTTATCATGTCTGTTTATTAAAGAAGTCCTTGTATGAACTTAAGCAGGCCCCACGAACTTGTTATACGAGATTTGCAGACTATGTTCTATCTATTGGGGTTTCACACAACAGGTCTGATAATTCGTTACATATATCGTCGTGGTACTTTCTTGACTTATATACTATTATATGTGGATGATATTATCTTGACTGCTTCTTCTGATGCTTTGTGCAAGTTTATCATAACAATGCTTAGTTCTGAGTTTGCTATATATATAATATGTACAATGTGGAATCTTAATACAATAGGAATTCTATTTCCATCGTAATTATACATCACTAATAATTACAAGAGATATGGTGAATGTTTAAATAATATTCACTAATACACCCCTTCAATCGGAGCGGAAGAAGGCAAAACGCTTAGATTGGATCTGAAGTCGAGGAATATCTGTCTAGGTAGTCCTTTAGTGAATATATTCGCATACTGATAAGAAGATGACACATGCAACACCTTAACAAGTCATATAGCAATCTTATCACGAATAAAATGTATATTCATCTCTATGTGCTTGGTTCGTTGATGCTGAACCGAATTATGAGATAATATATGGCGGATATGTTATCACAGTATACCAAAGACGCTTTACGCAAGGGACACTCAAGCTCCAAAAGAAGATTTCGGAGCCAACAAATCTCAGCAACAACATTAGCAATACCTCTATACTCTGCTTCTGCACTCAAACGGGATAGGGTGACTTGCCTCTTGGTTGACTATGAAATGATGTTATCCTTTAAGAACACATAATAATCGGAGGTGGAGCATCGCGTGTCCGGACAACCTGCTCAATCTGCATCCGTATATGACAATAAAATGGTCGGTACAGAGAGGTATAGATGCAATCCATAATCAAGTGTTCCCTTAACGTATCGAATGATACGCTTAAGAGAAGTAAAATGAGGCTACCCGGGGTATACATGAATAAGTACACCTACTGAACATCATAAGAAATATCAGGCCTGGTGAATGTAAGATATTGTAGTGCACCTGCAAGATTTCTGTAAAGGGTGGGATCTGACACTGGATCATCATCAACAACTCTAAGCTTTGATTTAGAGTCAATCGGAGTGGACATTATCTTGCAGTTCGCCATTTTAGTCATGTACAATATCTCCTCTGTATACTTTCCCTGACACAAAAATATAGTATCTGCAGATCTAGTCACTGATATCCCTAAAAATAACTCAACTTTCCCAAGTCAGTTATAGCAAATTCGATTTTAAGCAGTGCAGTGATCTCATTTTTCAACAAATCAGATGAGTCAGTAAACACAATGTCATCCACATATAACAGCAAATAAGTAAGGATACTACCTCAATAAAAAATAAATAAAAAATTATCACACTTAATGCAAATTAACCCAATCTGCATAATTTACTTTGCAAAGGGATCATACCACGCTCTAGGGGCCCGTTTCAAATCATAAAATGACTTATGAAGACGACATACATACTGAGGGGCTACTGGATGGACAAAATCAGTCGGTTGGTGCATATAAACAGTTTCTTTCAAATACTCATGTAGAAATACATTTTTCACATCAAGTTGAAGAATCGATCAATGCTTACCCATAACAATACTCAGAACTGTGCGAATGGTAGCTGATTTAACAACCGGACTGAACGTCTCACCACAATAAACACCCTCCTGTTTATTAGTGACATTAGCCACAAGTCTCGCCTTATATATCTCTAGATCACCACTGTCTCTATACTTGTGACGAAAAAGCCACATGATAGTGTCGCACCCGATTTCGACCGCGACATTTTTAGCGAACCCTTCTCCAATAAAAAATGTTAGAAAATAAAATAATAAAATGCTAAAGATGTTTAAAAGGGTGCTTAAATATTAAAAGTGCTCAAAAGGTGCTAAATGCTAAAGGGTTCGCGGAGTCGCCACCTAATTAATTTGGGTGAATTAGGACACCTAAATGTTAACTAGTTTAAAGTAAACATTAACTCCATTTAATGGTCTGCTAAACTTAATGAGATTCTGGGTAAGGGTTCTTTATTAATCTAGAGGGAAGGGGTTAGGCACCCTCTAAGATCCGCTAACTTGCGGTTGTCCTGCCAAACCTAGGATAATTATTATGCTAAGATGCAATACATGTCTTGAAAAGTATTTAAGTAAAAATATAGGAAGTATTTTTGCTAGCATAAAAATGTGAAATTTATTTTAAAATATATAAAGCTAGTTCTAGCTAAATGATGATTTATGCATTTATGACGTATTAGATAAGATACATGTGTTGTAATAATGCAAAATCTTATTATGATGAAATGTGTACTTATAAAATAAGATGTAAAATATCTATCATGCAAAGGCTAACAAAATAATTTTTTAATTATGAATGTTAGTAAGAGTTTATGAAGAAATTAATTTATTATGCTAAGAATTTAATAGCGAGTGACGCTTTAGCTACGTGAATATTTATGTCATCTTGGCAATGGCTTAGGCAATGCATAACTAGTCATAAAAATAACTAATTTAAGGAGAATGAATTTCTAGCGTCAAACTATTTTTCTAATGATAACCCAAAGTTTAGCTATTCTAAGTGTACTACTAGTAGTGTAATGTTAGACAAATAATTACAACAAATAAATGGGGTGAGGATATGAATTAATAAGGACTCGAAGCAATGGCGAAGTCATTCGCCGGTGGCTTGGAATTTCCGATGCGGATAGAGAATGCACATAGATGCGGGTGAATGCAGATCTTCAGTTGATCGAGGCGCGATGAGTCTCGCAATGAAACTCTTCATTTGGCTCCGGTGCATTTCATGTAAATAAAGAAGAAGATAAGGATTAGTATATATCTCAAACTTTATCAAATAATAAATGCACATTGATATAAGATTTAACACATTGAAATCATTTCATTTCAAGAGAAAAGGGGATCAAAGCAGTTATGAAAATATGTTCGGCCCACATCTGATTTCAGTGGCGAAGCGAGAAAGCGAGCCTAGTATTTCATAGTTTTGATTTCTTAAGGAGTAATAGGAAGACAGCCCCAAAACAATCTTTCATATTTATTTTTTAAAAGCGAAGCGTGCCTTGGATCACGCTTTATAGTAACGAGATATGGACAATCTTCACAATACATCCAAAGAGAAAAGAAAAAAAAAGCGATGCGAAATGATAAACATTTGAACAAGTGATCACAAACACAGCAAGAGCAACAATTAATGTATGCATATGAAGGTAAATACCAGAACTTTAATATGAATCACGTACATAATGACACACCAGAGACACACATTAATACTCTCGAATTGAAACTTGAATCAGGCATACCTCACTTATGCTATATCTAGGAGGAGAAGAAGACATGCTAACATTTTTTAAGTTTAGAATGAAACAATAACAGGGGCAGTTTTAAACAAGACAAACAAAATTTATGTGTACGCAAACATTATATGATAGATTACGTCCCAATCATGCCTTACTTACGTGACATGAGCAGACCTCAATACAGAGAAGTTAAAGAATGGGCCAAATATACGACCAAGAAAAGATTATGCAGACAGTAAGATAGATAGGCATGCTTAATAATCAAGGCTTAAAAGGGAGCTTTCCATTCTTATTCCTTTTAGACATATTTTAGAAATGGATACATATTGTTGATAGGCATACTTTAGAGCATGGAACTAGACATGAGAATATAGTTCTGATAAGAAGCAAATACATGTTATCCCTTCTTGTCAATTTAAATAATCTTTGATACCTAATTACCCCCTATGTGTACTATATGACCAACACTCACTCAAGCGGATTTCATATGATCATTCAAGTCTCAACTGGGCATTAGATAGATTATACGACTTATATGTGAACAAAGCTAGCCTTAAAACAACATGTTAAGCATCCACTGACCAGATCACACATGAGGAATCGGTAATCAATAATTATGGCCAACTTCAGCACAAAATAACTCATGGATAATCTAAACCACTTCTTAACTTCAAGAGTTGGTACCTGTTTAACTGCTTTAATATGATGAGCCCTTAAATACACAACGGTTACCATAATAATCTGGACTTACTAAACATAACTAATATAACTCGAATTGACCTCATGAACTCAAATTGTGACTGATGTATAAAGACACACAACAGAGGCTAAACGTTGGCTTAATCACATTAACAAACACAGTTGCGCAATTCGCTATAACATACAAAACAGGACACAACATTATATAAGTCATGGAGGAATTTAAATTTGTATCTGCTTAACACTGAATATGAGATACATAAAAATAAATATCATGACCGAATCCCAGACCCACTACCCATATCATGGTCGTCGCTAAACAAGTATTAAAACAGTGCACCAATCACATTACGCTAAAGATGAACCCAAAATTCAGATTCGGTATTGTGATCAAATAGATAGGCTATGACGATTAAGCGATCGACATCACATTTATGCATCACTGAACCCGATAATCTGAACGAGCTAATCGACACAGGTTTAACACACAAATACGACAATACGAAAATGAACTAAGAGGAACTTGGGTTTACCTTCTCCGGACAGCGAACCGAGGCAGCGTATCAAGTCGTCGATTCACTCGGAGTTGCGATGCGATGCGATTGAAGGATGAAGTTTCTGTTTTTCAAACAGAACCTCGAGGTTTATGGCTGTGTGAAACTAGCGTTTTAATGTGTTCTTGCTTGTGTGGAGCCCTTAGCCAATACCCCCTGACTTTTTTTTTCTTTCCGCGAATCTGCTGGGTTCTGTCCATTTTTTTTTCTTGATGTTCGAATGGATCTTTCTGGATTCAGAAAGGTACTAGGTTCTGGACCATCGAAGATGCCATTGCATGTATAAAAGGATTAATTTATAGTCTCGATTTTGGTTCTAAGTTTGGTAACTGATTGGGGTACCATTTTAGACAGATTTTTGTGCGATTTGGGTTCTAATGTTGGTAAGTTTTTTTTGATTTCAAACGATGAATCTGGGCGAGATTGAGGTTATTTCTGGACGATTCTTACTTGTGGGATTTAAGGAAAGTGGTATGTTTGACTCGCCGGATCTTCCGCCCGAAAAATCCGGCGAGGATCTTGCTGGTTTGTCGGCGGCGTCTTTAGGGTTAGGGGAGGGGAAGACGAAAATGAGGCTCCCTTCATTTTTAGGTTAAGGGTTCTGGAAGATGAGGCGAGGGGGAGGAGAGATGAAGAAGGGCTGAGGGGCGTGTGGGCTTGCGGGTGTTGGGCCAAGGGAAGCTGGGCTGCGGGTTGGGCTGGTGAAGGGTAGTATTTTAATTAGGTTTTGGTTTAGGTTAGTTTTAATTGGGTATTAGTTTAGGTGTATTATTAATTAATTAGTGGTAAATTAAAATTAATAAATTGTGATTAAATTATTTTAGGTGTTTTATTAGTCTAAGCTTGAATTTAAAACTATTACAAAAATAAAGACGGGCGTGCTATTTAATTAGTGCTTAATATTTATAATGCGATGCCGTTATTGAAACTTATTTATTATGCGTATTCTGCGAAGCTAAATTAAAAAATTGAATTATTTAAATGCTACATGCAGATATGACATTTAAGGACTGCTTAAAGTTTTTTTCTTATAAATGTGACTATGCTATTTAACACGACGTCATTGTCGAATTATTTATTTTATGTATTTATTTATTTTATTATCATTTAAGAATTATGACAGAGCTTAAAATTAATAAATACGGGCGCGAGACTCTAAGTGCTTAATATTCTGCGTAAGATGCAGTTCTATTATTAAATTGCTTATTTACGCATGTATTAATGTATTATTGTTGCATTTTATTATAAGAAATCATAAAAAATTATTTTGCAAAATTAGTGTAATTTTATAACTACTGTCTGGACGGGAGGGTCAAAATTGAGTGTCAACAGATAGGAATCAAATCCCAAGTGTGTTGTTTCGTTAAAGCATTAAATTACTCACACATGATCGCATTCCAATTTGGGTCTAGTTTGGCTAATTTTGGATTTTTTGGAATTAGGAAAATGATTTGTGTGGATAAGTTAAAATGGACTTTGGGTTTAAAAATCTCGTGTTGGGCATAGGTTTCTATATAGTGTGTGGAGGTAGGGGAATGATGGGTATTTCGGTAGGGTGGTTGGTCCGGGTTATTTGGAGTAGTGACGGTGGCTGATGGTCACTGGGTTGGGTGGACGGAGTGTAGGATATGGAGGATGGAATCGGGTGATCGTGAAGAGTGGGGTGTGGTTTGTGATCTGGTTAGATCGTGTGGTTAGCGGTGAGTTGATGTCGGCAATGGGTACGGAAATTTGTGTCGGAGTGGAGATGGTGGTGATTGGGTTTGATTACTAATATAGTGACATGTTACAATTACGGTGATGCAGGTTCTTGATCGTGGGTGGTTTGAGTCGGTCTTTGTGCGGTGTTGGGTTGGGTGGTAGAGTGGCGGATGATGATGATGCAAAGGGTGTCGGTTGGTTGTGTCGGTGGGTGGGTCAGAGCTGATGGTTGTCCGACGTAGTGGGTATGGTGACAGAGACATTGACGGGACTGGTTGGGTTGTCCGACAGATTGCATGTGGTAGTAGTGACTTGACCGAGAGGTGACTAAGATGTGGTGGCAGTAGGTGCGTAGGCTACTGGTGGAGCAGTGATAGAATGACGGAGCTCATGGTGGATAAGCAGTGATGTGTCCGAATCATCAAAGAATATATAATAAGTGACTCGGAATTTTTAAATGTTATCAAAAGGGAAAACGTACTTAATAAAGGTGATGTGGCATAAGATTATCATTTTGTTGGTGGAAAGTTCATAGCACAAGTACTCTCTATGGTTTAACGGGAAACCTAGAAATGCGCACGGAGTGGACCGATGTGCTAATTTGGGGGGGGGGGGGGGTCATGGGTGTCAAATTTGGATAACACATACAACCAAAAATTTTAAGGTGATCATAGGTAGGGATCCGACGGTAGAGAATTTTGGTGGGTATCCTATTTTGAATCGCACATGTAGGTAAGATGTTAAGAATATGTTCCACCATTTGTAATGTATATACCCAAAAGGTAGAGGGAGAGACGTATGAAAAAGAAGGGTACAAATCATATTATTAATGGTACGAAGAATTATTTCGGCTTTACCATTTTGAGGGGAGGTATGAGAGCACGAGAAATGAAATATTATGTCGTTAGCCACATAGAATTTATAAAAATGGAAATTATTGAACTCATAATCATTATCACATTGAAATGTTTTGATGTCTTTTTCAAATTCATTTTAACTAGTGTACAAAATTCAATGAATTTGGAGAACACTTGAGATTTGAGTTTAAGCGGATAGACCCAAAGAAAGTGAGAGAAATTATTCAAAAACACCAAATAATATTTGTGTCATAAGTTGCTAGTTATAGGAGAAGTCCATAAATCTGGATGAATAATATCAAATGAAGAGAACGTAATATTTAGAGAAGGCGTAAATGGTAGTCTAACATGTTTCCCTAGATGACAAGAGGAGAAACTATGGAAAAGGTTCTCTTTATGACATTTGATTAAAATTCAATTTTTGAGGGAATAAAAAACATGAGCACCCGGATGACCAAGTCTATTATACCACGTTGATAGAGATATTGTTGCAAAAGCGGTGGGAGGGTTGACGAGGGAAACTAGAGTGTGGGAGGGTTGATACTGATAGCGGACGTGGATAGGAAAGGATAGAGGTCTCCCTCACTATTGCACCGTGTAAGGAGTTTTCCGGTACAGAGGTCTGTTACAGAAACCCAAACGGGATAAAATTAATTGATACAGAATTATCAGTGGCAAATTTTCTAACATATATTAGGTTCTTGATAATGTTTGGGGCATATATGACATTTTTAAGAGAGAAGTGTGAATGTGGTGGTGGGGTAAGTGTGTGGCCAAACCATTGAATTAGAATGCGATGACAATTTCTGACCATTATAGATTGTGGAGTATTTAAATTTTGCAGTTGAGGAAATTACCAAAATTATTGGTGAGGTGAGACATGACGCTCATATCAATATACTACGCATTATCGGGTTGTTGACGAGTCAATGTGCCGAAAACCTGGTCCAAATTGGTGTGGGGAAGGCCTGGAGCGGACTGTTGGGCTCCAGAATATTGGGCATGATGGTTTGGACTGTTGGTGGTGCTCCCAGACTGCTGGGCTGCAGAAAATTGGGCCTGATAGTCGTGGTCCGTCGGTAGTGCTCCCATGCTACTGGGCCGCTGATGAAGCCAATTTTTCAGTTGGGTCGCAGGCTTTGGGTAGCTGCTGGAGGCCCAGGTCCCCCTGTTTGCTTCTGCTACTTCCAGAAAAATCACCATGGTTATTTTCCGCCATGAGTTCTACCGGAAAAGAAAAACTTTGGGGGTTCGGGGCGTAACCGAGGTGTATGTGAGGCAGAATTGGTCGTATACGATGTGTATATCGGCTTAGGGAGGCTGTATACAAACAGTTTCAACTGTATATGAGGTATATATCGGCTTTGGGAGGTTGTATACGTGTAGTATACGACATGTTGAAGAAATATTGAAGGTGAGAAGGTTTTATATTAGTGGTATATCATAGGTATACGAGATGTGGAGGTCTTACTCGATGTATATTAGGTGTATATCAGCGTATACCGATGGTATACAACCGGTTTGGCGCCGGAACAGGGAGGAGAAGGGCTGCCGACGTTAGTGTTTAGGGTAAGCAGGAAGTTTTGTTTTTGATACCATGTAAAATTGTATTAATCTCTTTGGGGAGTCTTTCTCATTAATACAAATATATATAGTGTGTACAATGTGAAATCCTAAAAATAGGAATCTTATTTCTACCATAATTATACATCACTAATAATTACAAAAAATATGGTGAATTAAATAATATTCACTAATATATTCAATTCATTCTCTAAAAATTGAACACGTCATATTGCCATCAACTATATTATTTTCCTTCCAAAACTTACTTACATTATATGTAACAACTCCAATTTCATTAAAGAAATACTGATATATTGTAATTAAAACTTAGAATTACAATAGAAAATGAAATTAATAAAGAAATTACAAAACAATAATTGACTGGTAAAACGAAGAAGAGAACCATTGAAGAAGATAGCTAGAAGGGATATGAAAAGTTTAAATTCTGAGAAAGGGGATGAGGACCAGATAGTTTTCTCAACAATAGCATAAGTTTAGTTTGCTCCCACGAGTCAATATTTATCCATTTAATCCAATGTTAGGCTTCTTTACAGATATTGATCCGGGCACATTCATAACAACCTACCTATTTATACATCTGATTCCAGTGGCATGCAAGCACATGGCTAGGAAATTAATTAAAGTTGGCTCTAACCAACGCATAATAATTTAGAGTCATAATGTCATGTGCGAAATTCAGAGCCTGTTAAGATATACCACATATATACATTGTATATATATGTGGTTAGTTAGATATTAATTTAGCTTAATAGATATTTTAATTATTGGTTAGTGAGATATTTTATCATTAGATATTTTGTCATTTTAACTTCAGCTTATTATAAATAAGCTCTTATTTTGTAATTTGTAGTTGAGCCTTCATAATAGAAAATTAGCAGAAGGGTTGTTGGCTCCCAACTCTCGTTTCTCTCTCTCTCTCTCTCTCTCTCTCTCTCTCTCTCTCTCTCTCTCTCTCTCTCTCTCTCTCTCTGTATTTCCTTCTCCCTTTCTTTTCTTCTTCTTCTCAAACCTCTATTCTATTACACATGGAATATTAACATGGTATCAAAGTCATTTTAACTTTAGCTTATTATAAATAAGCTCTTATTTTGTAATTTGTAGTTGAGCCTTAATAATGGAAAATTAGCAGAAGGGTTGTTGGCTCCCAACTCTCGTTTCTCTCTCTCTCTCTGTATTTTCTTCTCCCTCTCTTTTCTTCTTCTTCTCAAACCTCTATTCTATTACACATGGAATATTAACATGGTATCAAAGTCTACCGATGCGTAGGACCTTCATATCGCGCAATCGATCGAAGAAACGGATATAAATTTTTAAAAATCAGAAAATCAAAATCGAAGAAGAAATTGAAACTGATCGAAGAAATCGATGCGAAGGAACTGAATTGAAGAAACTGAAACTGGAGGAAGATCAATGACATTGGAATCGATTCTGAGAATTGCGATTTCCTGTTCTGAAAATCAGAATCGGGGAATCGCGAAGCAATCGATTCGACTCGAAGTCGAAATCGAATGAGCTAATAGAGCATATTGAGGAGGAATTCAGAATCGATCGAGAGGAGAGAAATTGAAAAATTGAAAAATTGAAAAACAAAATCATATTGAGGAGGAATTCAGAATCGATCGAGATGAGAGAAATTGAAAAATTGAAAAACAAAATCGCGATTGCGATTTTCTTCCGAAAAATTGAGAATCAAAAATTGAGGTAATCTCTATAGTATATCGATCGATTTTGTTGCGAGTGACAACAGAATCGACAGAGAATCAAAGTCGACTCATTCTATTTTACTTACTTTTTTATTATCACATTTGTCAATTTAGTCGGATGGAGTTATTATCGTTTTATGCGGATACACTCCGCCTTTGGCTATCGTTGCGACGTCGCAGATCGCCGAGGATAGTTGAGTTTCTGGAAACTCAACTTCATTTAGTTTGTGTTGGTGAATTGACGAAATTGAAGGAAAACTGTCGAGTTCGTCGTTGTTGTTGTTTTCTGTTCCAGATTCTAGAACTGTGTCGTTCGTTGCTTGTGTTGGCTGGTTGTTGCTGCTTCTACTGTGGTTGTTAGTATCTATTCGTGTGCGTGTTTGTCACGACCCGTTCCGGGGCCCGTGACTGGTGTCTTACCCGGGCACCCAAGTAGTCATACATCAGAGTAATCAGCGGAATATAAAAACAAGACATGAGAAGAGAAACAGTTTATCTGAGAAAAAGTTGCATTTCGGCATATATATACATATCAACAGTGAACAGTTACATCCCAACTTTACAACAGGACTACAGACCTCTAAGGAAGTAAACAACTATGGCGGGGCAGGCCGCCATACCTGAATGTACAAAATATCTACCATGACAAGGAGATCATACCCAAAGTCGAGCCTCAGGAGAAGATGGAGCTCACGACACCAAAGTAAAGATCCTAAGGATGCGGATCTAGCACACCGCTTTCCCTTACCGGCATGAGCGCAGCCCCGAAGGTCGATTACAACAGTACCAAGTATGTGAAAGCGTAAAGTACTTTAAATGAAATCATATCATTTTAAAACCAATTTTACAAATATGTACGAAACAACCAATGTAACCGCACATAGTGCCACATCACAAACAAGAGCGATAATAGGTAAACTGTAACAGGTCTTTTCTAGGATGCGAATGATCGAAGCAAGGCCAATCGCCCATAGTATCATTATGCATGCCTAATCCTGGACTCCCGCAGTCCGCATATGCCACCTAGGCCCGCATGAGGTATTCCCCGCATCGAGGGTAGCTACTCCTCGGCATCGTTCTGGACTCTCGTAGTCCGCATGGCCACATAGACCGCATAAGGTATTCCCCCGCACACTCATCAAACCATCTTACTATACTTTCCAGAAATCAATACAAGTCTTTCATAAACACATAAGTAAACCGTTCCTTTTATCTTTCTTAAGTCGTTATACCTAACTTCCCATAAAGCTAGTATAACTCTTAAGCTTTTTGTTTAAAAACCAAGTATTACTCTTCTTTCAAAAATGATTCATAATTATTTTGAAATACTTCAAGATTCTTTATTATTTAGACTCAAGTCAAAAGACGTCAAGTAAAACCATGTTCAGTTAACACGTGCGTCACCGTACTATATATATATTTTAAAATATCATGCTCAAGAGGATAGGAAGAATCACATACCTCCTTGGCGAAATCCACCTGCCAAGTCGAATATGTCGCGCGCAGAGTATCAACCTATAATAGTCAAATACGTCTATCAACGTCTAGACTACTCTGTAGAAAGTTCTAAGCGAGAGGTTCTCTATTACGGAAAATTGGGCGCGTTTCCCTACAGTCAAACTACTCAAGTCTCATCAGTAAATACAAATCTATGTAAATCTGATTCAATTCTTCTTTATATTCTTACGATGTGATTTCATTCAATTCTATTCTTCAATATCCTTCTATGTATCTTATACTTATTTCTATACTACTACAGTATGTAATCTCCAATTACAATGGAAGGATAAGATTATTTACCTCGATAAGCCCAAAATTATCCAAGATATAAGTCGATCCTGAGCAAGGTTTAGCTCCTAATCTGTACGCTCCAATCCGCTCCAAGAAACCCTTAGAAGTTTCTACACAACTTCTACTTACTACTACAACCAACTATGAAGTTTCTCCTAGGGTTTCGTTTAGTGACTAAAGGAAGTATAGTAGTATTTTCCGGGCTCTAAGTATAGATGTAACTTTGGAAATACTACAAGGGATTGACTAAGGTATTTGGGAATAGTAACAATACTTTGGAGAGATTTTTCTATCAAAGGGGGGGGGGGGGGTGTTTCGGCTAGAGCTCTCTAGAGGGGGGGGGGGGGAGATGGTGTTGGACGAGAGCTTCTCCCGAAGGAGTTTGAGACTTGGAAAATGATTTGTGGATGAAGAATTCTTGCACTAAGGGGGTATTTATAGGACTACGAGGGCCAAGATTAAGGCAAGTGGAGGGTGTAGATTTGCACATGTGTACCTTATCCGCCTACTCCACAAATATCACAAAATATCCTACCTAACCTTGACAATGTTTAAGGCCTTTTCTTGACAAAAACGTGCAGAATTGCCCACCCAAACCGTCCACTTGAGGTGACAAGTGTCGCCTCTCGTTGGTCCAAAATATTTCATCTCTCGGAAAAATCCGCAAAAATAAATTATTGAACACGCAAAATTCCCTTACAAGGTTGGAAAATTTTTAAATCGGAAAAACAATCTTTTCGCTAGTTGTGCACAAATTTCGTCCCTTATGCCTAACTAAGGCTTAAACTTTTACGCGCCCTCACATACATACTCGGGAAAAAGCGGGTATAACATTCTCCTCGGAAACATTCGTCCCGAATGTTCCTTCCCAAGACAGATAACGATAAAGTTCCTCATAACTTAAACAGTTGCAAATGCCACACATGGCCACAATACAACACTTAAGTACATATGCCAAAGAAAAATTACAAGTAGGAAAGTGAGTTACCCTGGTGTGGGAATAAGTGAGGATACCTGCCTCAAGTCCTCCTCTGCTTCCCGTCATCTCTCCCCTTCTCGTTCCGCCAAGACGCACTGCGGAAGCCACATCCTTGGTCGCAGACGCCTAACTCGACGATCGAGTATCGCAACGGGAATCTCTCATACGATAACCCTCGGTCACACCGGACGTCGTCAATCGGGTGCACTAGATGGATCCCCGATACATCTCCTCAGCATAGAAACATGGAAAACCGGATGCACTGCCTCCAGATCGGACGGCAGATCCAACTCGTAGGCAACCTTGCCTACCCTGCGGACAATCTGATAAGGCCCAATGTACCTTGGGCTGAGTTTCCCTTTCTTTCGAATCTCATCACACCTCATGGGTGACACCTTCAGAAAACCAATCATCAACCTCAAACTCGGATGCCGACGACGATGATCTGCGTCGACTTCGCCGACTCGAAAGTCGATAACCGCTCTGGATAAGCTTCACCTTATCCATCGCTGTATCAAGTCCGTCCCACTAATCGCACTCGCCCACATCAAACCAGCTTATCGATCTGCACTTCCTCCCATACAAGGCCTCATAAGGCGCCATCCGAATCTTTGGAGTGATAACTATTATTATACGCAAACTCAACTAGAGGCAAATGATCCTCCAGTACCCACAAGTCAATAACACAGCTCGTAGCATATCCTCGTTGTTCGATAGTACGCTCCGCCTGTCCGTCAGTCTGAGGATGGAATGCAGTACTGAGGCTCACCTGCGTCCCTAATCCCTTCTGGAAAGACCTCCAGAAGTTAGCCGTAAACTGGGCTCCTCGGTCAGATATGATAGAAATAGGGACCCCATGCAGTCTCACGATCTCTCGGATGTAAAGTCTGGCATAATCCTCAGCCGAAAAAGTCGTCCTGACGGGAAGAAAGTGGGCTGATTTCGTCAGCCTGTCGACGATAACCCAAATAGAATCATGTTTCCTCTGAGTGCGAGGTAATCCTGTGATAAAGTCCATGTTGATCACCTCCCACTTCCAGGTCGGGATCTCTATCGTCTGCAATAATCCACCAGGCCTCTGGTGCTCTACCTTACTGCGACAACACGGGCTGAGCAACAAACTCGCAACGTCTCTCTTGTGCCATCCCACCAATACGGATCGAGGTCGTGGTACATCTTGGTCGACCGGATGGATGAAGTAACGTCGTTGTGTGCTTCCCTAGAACTGCCGCCAAGCCACGAAATATCTGGAACACACAACTCGCCCTCAAACCTTAGCACCCCATCGTGCTACCTCGAGGACCGCTTCCTCACGAAGAGCGTATCACGATACCGCGTCAAAACCGGATCCTCAAATGTTGCCTCTTCACCTCCTCGACGATGGAAGACTCGGCAACCTCTCGAACCCGAACCCCACTGCTATCAGAATCAATCAATCGGACTCCTAGGCTCGCTAACTGATGTAATTCGCGGACCATGCCCCTCCTCTCTGGCTGCACATCTGATTGACTCCCCATCGACCTACGACTAAGGGCATCTCCAACAACATTGACCTTCCCTGGGTGGTACAGGATATCGACATCATAATCCTTGAGTAACTCTAACCACCGTCTCTGTCGTAAGTTCAGCTCTCTGGTGAAAGATATCTTTGGAGCTCTTGTGGTCGGTGTAAATATCCACATGAACCCCATACAAATAGTGCCTCAGATCTTGGCGTGAATCACCGCGACTCAAATCATGGGTGGGGTAGTTCCTCTCATGCTTCTTAAGTCGCTTCGGGATGTATGCTATAACCTTGCCTCACGCATCAATACCACATAGCCGTCTAGACCTCGGAAGAGTAAGCTGGGCGGTCGTCGGCCTCTCCTTCAAGAATCGAAACCCCGCCACAAGCATCACCACTGAAACTTAGCTCCTTCTCGAGTCGACTTAGTCAAAGGTGCCAAATAAGCAAACCTCTCCACGAACCTCCTAGTAACTGCAAGCCCGGAAAGTTGCGCACTGTGCCGGAGTAGTAGGTCTAGGCCAACTCGATGCCTCGATCTTGGCGTATCCACCCGAATACCATCACCCACAATATGCCCAAGAAAAGCCACGAAGTCAACCGAACTCACACTTCAAAACTTGGCGCACAATCTGCTGGTCTGGAGAACTCTCGGCCTGATCTCAAATGCTCGCGTGCTCCGCTCTGGCGGGAATAAACCAAGATATCATCAATGAATACTATCACAAACGTATCCAAAAATGGCTTGAACACTCGGTTCATCAAATCCATAAATACACGAGCATTGGTCAAACCGAAAGACATGACCCTCAACTCATAGTGCGTCGGATGCGGAATGCGATCTAGGGACATCCGCCTCTCTAACTCGCACTGATGATAGCGATCGCAGATCAATCTTGGAGAAACATCTCGCACTCGCAACCGGTCGAACAAATCATCAATCCGGGAAGGGGTATCTGTTCTTAATAGTCACCTTGTTCACCCGTCAGATCAACACATGCGCGGCGTCCGCCCTTCTTCTTCACGAACAATCAGGCGCTCCCGGGAGAAACACTAGGTCCGATGAAGCCGCTTCTCCAAATCTCTCGGTGGTCCTTCAACTCTCTCAACTCGCGGTGCCATTACGTATGTGGAATGGAAATAGGCGAGTGTGCAAAGACATCGATACAAAACTCTATCTCCTCTCGTGAGGATACCGGAGGTCATCCGAAACACATCCGGGAACTCTCGACTATTGGGCGACGAAAATCTGGTACCGCGACCTCGATATCAAACACCCGAATGAGATGGTAGATATACCCTTCGCACCATCTTCCTAGCCTCGAGGTAGGAAATAAACCTACCCTCTGGCGACCACGGTGTTCCCACTCAATAACCGGCTCCAGAAAGCGAACCGTACTCACTCTCTCCTCGCAGTCTACATTGGCGTAGCAAGCTAACCAATCCATGCCCACGATCACATCAAAATCGGTCATATCCAACTCTATCAAGTCGGCTAGGTCCGACGATCGCGTAAAGACAAGCTCTATATACCCGCCGAGCTACCACCGAATCACCCATCGACGTAGCTACCTCGAAAGGTCATGGACTCGTGCTCTATCCTCATCCTACTAGTAATAAGGGAGATATATGGGGCCAGAGTAGAACCGGATCTATCAAGGCATACGTCGCAACATGAAATCGATAAAGTACTGGCGACATCGGTGACGCCTCACGTCTGCCCGTGGACAAGGCATAAATGCGGTTCTGAGGACCGCTAGAACTGGGACCCGCGCCACGAACTCTGCTGCGACCTGCTGGCCCATGAGTACCACGCCCTCGGCGAGTAATCTAGAAATGAAGAAGACGGCGAAAGACCACAGTAGTGACCCACTCTGCGGCGCTTTAGCTGGACGATCCGCAAAGTGACCCTGCTGGCCGCAAGTGAAACAAACTCGTGAAGTAGGACCACAATTCCCGTAATGGGATCTACCGCATCAGCCACACTGAGGGGGTGGTGGTCCCGATCGGTTAGCACCTCTGCTACCACTCGACGTCCGTCACGGGGCCACGCCGCCGAAGGCGGTGTAGGAGTGCTCGAGCCGGGTTGTGGTGCAAATCTAGGCTGCTGGTGTCGCCCACCCCAGAGCTACCAAAAGACCTGCCGTCTGGCCCCGCTTCTTTCTGGCACGTCCACGTCGGCTCTACGCTCGCCGCGTCCAGTGCGTGAGCTGCATGCGGGCAATGTCCATGCCCGGCTGAAGAGCTACACCTGCGCAAGACTCTGCCATATAATCATCTAGTCCGGTGACGTAGCGGTGCACCATGTCCTCCATATCTGCTACTAGCGCAGGGACATATCGAGCCAATGAATCGAACTCAACGTTGTACTCACTGCGGTCGCCCTCTGTCTCGGCATTAAAAACTTGTCGCCCGTGCTCTCTCCTCATCCGCGAGGCAAGAAATGAGTGAAATGCCTCGAAGAACTCGTCCCATCTTCTTTGGGCGCATGCTATCCTCGGGATAGCTCACGAATCAAACCAATCGATCGGTATCACGCGGCCGATGCGGCCGAAGATCACGCACTCGGTCTCAAGCCTTGATAACTCGCATGATCCGTAGTCGCCGGATGAACTCTGCGGATCATCCTCGTGCCTCGACCCGTAGAACTCGCGGGCTCTGACTCGAAAAATCCCGTAGCCTCAAACTATCCGATCTCGGGTGAACCACAGTGCTTCTTTGGGCTGAACTGCGTCGACCTATCTCACGTATCGCCACGATCACGGCGATGGCGCCATCTCTCGTAACCCATCTCATTCGCTCCGGTGTGGGACTAGAGTGCGGTATTGTGGTCTCATCACCATCGCTGCGGCTCAAACCTCTTTGGGGCGGCGTCGTGGAACTCGCCGTCGAGGTATCGCCGGGTATAGGCGGGCACAGGCCTCGTGACCCTCGTGTCCTACTAGCGGCTCCTCACGCCTTGCCGCCACAGGCCGGGTTGCCTTGCGCGGAGGCATAACTGATACAGAAAAGGAATACGTTAGAGGGGTCCAACTTATAACACAGCTCTAAGGCACGATCGCAGAGTGAGAAGAATGGAAACCAATCCTAAATATCCTATAGTCTCCTGATTATTGGTGTGGTGCACAACACACCGATAATCAAGACTCTACTAGATCTGATGCAGACACTTTTCGAGGATTAACTGCTCTGATACCACTTTTGTCACGACCCGTTCCGGGGCCCGTGACTGGTGCCTTACCCGGGCACCCAAGTAGTCATACATCAGAGTAATCAGCGGAATATAAAAACAAGACATGAAAAGAGAAACAATTTATCTGAGAAAAAGTTGTCTTTCGGCATATATATACATATCAACAGTGAACAGTTACATCCCAACTTTACAACAGGACTACAGACCTCTAAGGAAGTAAACAACTATGGCGGGACAGGGCCCCGCCATACCCTGAATGTACAAAATATCTACCATGACAGAGAGATCATACCCAAAAGTCGAACCTCCGGAGAAGATGGAGTTCCTGACACCAAAGTAAAGATCCTAAGGATGCGGATCTAGCACCTGCTTTCCCTTACCTGCGGCATGAACGCAGCCCCCCGAAGAAGGTCAGTACAACAAGTACCAAGTATGTGAAACTGTAAATTACTTTAAATGAAATCATATCATTTTAAAACCAATTTTACAAATATGTACGAAACAACCAATGTAACCGCACATAGTGCCACATCACAAACAAGAGCGATAATAGGTAAACTGTAACAAGTCTTTTCTAGGTTGCGAATGATCGAAGCAAGGCCAATCGCCCATAGTATCATTATGCATGCCTAATCCTGGACTCCCGCAGTCTGCATAGGCCACATAGGCCCGCATGAGGTATTTCCCGCATCGAGGGTAGCTACTCCTCGGCATCGCCCCGACTCGTAGTCGCACGCCACATGGACCGCGTGAGGTATTCCCGCACTAACACGGAACTCTTGTAGCTCGCATAGGTCCCTGGACCCGCGTAGACATCCTCCGCAGCATCGGGGCACTAACCCCGGTATATCATGTCAAGAGGTGGTGGTATAATACTAACATAACGGCTTATCGTTAAACAACATAAGCACAATAAGAATAACCTCTTTATACAAACGTTTACAAGACAACACACATAGCATCATAATATGTCTACTCATCAAACCAGCTTACTATAATTTCCATAAATCAATACAAGTCTTTCATAAACACATAAGTAAACCGTTCCTTTTATCTTTCTTAAGTCGTTATACCTAACTTCCCATAAAGCTAGTATAACTCTTAAGCTTTTGTTTAAAAACTAATTATTACTCTTCCTTCAAAAATGATTCATAATTCTTTTGAAATACTTCAAGATTCTTTATTATTTAGACTCCAGTCAAAAGACGTCAAGTAAAACCATGTTCAGTTAACACACGTACGTCTACCGTACTATATATATATTTTAAAATATCATGCTCAAGAGGATAGGAAGAATCACATACCTCCTCGCGAAATCCACCGCCAAGTCGAATATGTCGCAGAGTTTCAACCTATAATAGTCAAATACGTCTATCAACGTCTAGACTACTCTGTAGAAAGTTCTAAGTAGAGGTTCTCTATTCTACGGAAAATTGGCGGCATTTCCTACCGTCAAACTACTCAAGTCTCAGTAAATACAAATCCCATGTAAGTAATCTGATTCAATTCTTCTTTATATTCTTCCGATGTGATTTCAGATTCAATTCTATTCTTCAATATCCTTCTATGTATCTTATACTTATTTCTATACTACTACGATGTAATCTCCAATTACAATGGAAGGATAAGATTATTTACCTCGATAAGCCCAAAATTATCCAAGATATAAGTCGATCCCGAGCAAGGTTTAGCTCCTAATGCATGCGCTCCAATCCGCTCCAAGAAACCCTTAGAAGTTTCTACACAACTTCTACTTACTACTACAACCAACTATGAAGTTTCTCTGTGGTTTCGTTTAGTGACTAAAGGAAGTATAGTAGTATTTTCCTGCTCTAAGTATAGATGTAACTTTGGAAATACTACAAGGGATTGACTAAGGTATTTGGGAATAGTAACAATACTGTGGAGAGATGTGTCTATCAAAGGGGGTGTTTCGCTAGAGCTCTCAGAGGAGATGGTGTTGGACGAGAGCTTCTCCAAAGGGAGTTTTGAGACTTGGAAAATGATTTGTGGATGAAGAATTCTTGCACTAAGGGGGGGGGGGGGGTATTTATAGGACTACCAAGGGCCAAGATTAAGGCAAGTGGAGGGCAAGTGGAGGGTGTAGATTTGCACATGTGTACCTTATCCGTCTACTCCACAAATATCACAAAATATCCTACCTAACCTTGACCAATGTTTAAGGCCTTTTTCTTGACAAAAACGTGCCAAGAATTGCCCACCCAAACCGTCCACTTGAGGGTGATAAGTGTCGCCCTCTCGTTGGTCCAAAATATTTCATCTCTCGGAAAAATCCGCAAAAAAATAAATTATTGAACACGCAAAATTCCCTTACAAGGTTCGGAAAATTTTTCGTCGGAAAAACAATCTTTTTCGCTAGTTGTGCACAAATTTTGTCCCTTATGCCTAACTAAGACTTAAACTTTTGTACGTACGCCCTCACATACATACTCAGGAAAAACGGGGTATAACATTTGGTATTGTTGCTGCGGTTTCTAGTATTGAAGCAGCAAGCAGTTGGTGAAGAAAATAATGGATTTTTAGTTGCTGCTGTTGGTGGAAAATGATGTGCAGTAGCATCTATTTCTACTTGCTATCGATGTGTGCAGCTGCATTATTAGTTGTTTCTCATAGTTGAATATTACTACATGCACCTGAGTCTGTTGGTGTAGATACTGCTGCTGGTGCGACAACTGTTTTTACCTGTTCTGCGTGATCGTTTTAGGGTGAACAGTTGGTGTAAGTGTTGCTATTGCAACTCATGATAGGGATATTAATGGAGAAGTTCTATGGTTGAGTGGATCATAAGAGTAGGAAATATCTATCGATAGGAGGATCGAGGAGTTTTTAGCGACAAATTGACTAAGAACCGAGGGATACTTCGTCGGAGACGATATGGATTGAGTTGAAAATCAATTCAAGGATTCAAAGAGTTATTCACAGTCGATCAAGTGTTAGATTGACTATTTTTATATGTTTAGCTCATGATAGGAGAATCAAAGGATTTCTAGTCGAGATTGGACTAGAAATTGAGGGAGACTCCGCTGTATATCCGAGCTTATTATGAGAGATTGTGTGATGTGAATCGAGGGATTCTCTAGTCCGAGTGAGACTAGAGAACGAGGGGTTCTTCATAGCATTGATATATGAGAATCGAGGGATTCTCTAGTCCGAGTGAGACTAGAGAACGAGGGGTTCTTCATTGAGCATTGATATAGGAGAATCGAGGGATTCTCTATTCCGAGTGAGACTAGAGAACGAGGGGTTCTTCATTGTTGCCGTGGAAGTTGAAGCTCCTACTGATTGGTTGTTAATGCTGCAGTTGTTGGTGAAATGTAGGAGCAGTGGGTGGTTACTGATATTTGTGTTGGTTTTGTTAGAGTTGGTGTTATTGCTGCTACTTCTGCCATTGTTGCGACTGCTGCTAAGAATTAGGTCGCTATGAACCCTATCAACACTGTCTTCAATGCGAAAAGGTTGATTGGTAGGAGATTCAGTGGCTCGACAGTTCAGAATGATATTAACATTGACTGTTTAAGGTCATCCCTGGAGGTGGCCAATGATTTCTGTAAACTACAAGGGTGAAGAGAAACCGTTTTCTGCTGAGGAAATGTCTTCTATGGTGCTCATTAAGATGAGGGAGATTGCTGAATATTCTGAAACGAATAAAAGAAAATCTAAACATTTCACAGAAGCCAATATGAAAATGCAATGCTGATGGGAAAGCTCTGAATACCGTCCACTAAAGAGATAGTCAAGGAAAGAGAAATACACAAATTGGAGAAAATCAAGGATGCTAGTGTTATTTCAGGCCTAAATGTAATGTGTATTATCAATAAACCTACAACAACTGTCATTGCTTATTGTCTTGATAAGAAGGCAACAAGTGTTGGTGAGAAGAATGTGCTTATCTTTGATCTTGGTGGGGATACATTTGATGTTTCTCTCATCACAATTGACTAAGGTATATTTGAGGTAAAAGCATTATGTGAAAGCTACTGCTGGAGACATCTATCTTGGAGGTGAGGATTTTGACAACAGTGATGGTGCAGTTTGGTGTGCCTACAGTGGAAGAGGCTATGAAACTGGGCAGAGAAGCTGATGATTACATTCGTGGAAGATATTGCTGGGTTTTTTTCTTGAACCCGCTGCTGAGATTCGTGTGGCTGCTGGGATGCACACAGTAGCTGGTGTCTAGTATTGCTTCCAAGCTAGGACTGAAACCGATGTTTTCAGTGCCTAGCTTTAGTGGGGGTGTTGAGATATCCCACATATATACATTGTATATATATATGTGGTTAGTTGGATATTAGTTTAGCTTATTAGATATTTTGGTTATTGGTTAGTGAGATATTTTGTCATTAGATATTTTATCATTTTAACTTCAGCTTATTATAAATAAGCTCTTATTTTGTAATTTGTAGTTCAAAGTCCATTCTTCTTAGAGTCTTCTTCTTACATGAACAGTCATGCTTTGATCGTGCCATGACGGGTCAGGTGGCTTTCAACTCCTCTCCTTAACTTACAGTAAAGCGAGTGGTCAACACTCCTCTCCAACGCAGGAAAGTTAAAATGGCTTTCACGAGCCTTCATAATAGAAAATTAGCAGAAGGGCTTTTGGCTCCCAACTCTCGCTTCTCTCTCTCTCCTTCTCCCTCTCTTTTCTTCTTCTTCTCAAACCTTTATTCTATTACACATGAATTATTAACATGGATTATTAACACAATCATACAAGTTTGTACCGCATTAACATTATTATTTAAGTGTGAAAGTTTTGAAAGTATATTTAATAAAATTAGTTTTTGTGTCTGTCGTATACTCGTATGTACATTTCGTGGGTCACACGTGCATCTCGTGGCAATTAGTATAATCTTATCAAAAATCACATATATTGATTTATGGTTGATAAAAGAAAATATTTTTTTTATAACTTATAAATTATATTACATAAATAAAGGCAAAGTCAAATGAAGAGTATTTTTTTTTTTGTAAAGTCGGTGAAGATTTAACATAGCACATAAAAATAATTCTAAGATTAATTACTTTTATAGAACAAATGTATTAGAAAGAGAACTGATACATTTCTCTCAAATATTTGGCTATTCTCAATTCATTCTCTAAAATTTACGAACTCTTATATAAAAAATGAAATATATAATACCATTATTATGATAAGATAGTAATCCTTGTATAGTTTAACATGTAGGAGGATTCTAAATTGATATTTATTGGGCTTTAAAGACCCTTTGAGGTGGTGTGAGTTAGAAATAGAGAGATTTTAAATTAAAAATTTGAGCAAAATTTTCTTTGGATGAGAACTTTGTCCCACATTGATAATGAAAAGGGAAATGTGTGTGCTTATTTATATTCGGAAGCACATCTTCTCACCTTGTGCCATCATTAATGCTCGACTTTGGTTTCAACTCTATCTCGACCAAACTTACTGGTACAAGATTTGATCTTAAATTCACCATCTTCTTTCAGCACGGACAAATTGATTTTTGTAACGTTTTTAAAAGAGGCTAAAACTTAAATGATGGAGCCAAACGATCTAATTTGTGTAAATCTTCCAATTTTATCGAGCTAAGTTCCCATAAACTCATTCCATCACTTGTCCATACAATGTCGGGATTGGTCTCCTATAATGTTAGGACGAACAAGACGAGGCATCTTGAATTGGTAACCGAATATTAAATTTGAAAAAGAAATAATCTCAACATTACAAATTCAATAAATCAAAATTATGCAATAAATTTTATTTCTAATTCAATAAGTCAAACAGTCGATAAGAATAATCTCAACATTTTTTTTATATCTATTTTTCTGGCTTACGCCAGACTATTTCTGGAGATAGTAATCCCGATCCCTCAACACTACTACCAGTAAATCATAAGATATGTCTGAATGATCAGAGTTTGAGAATAAAGCAATTGATATCACCTACAAGGTCCTGCCCCAGAAGAGATCAAATTGGGCCTCCATCTGAATTTTAAGTTCCCCTCCTTTATTATTCAGCTATGCTCCGGAGGTAGATTGCATGTTCGAAACCTACTTTAGACAATTTACTAAAATAATTTTTACCCGCAAGGGTAGCCAAGTTGGTGTAGCAGTAGAGCGCGAGACCGCAAGGTCACGAGTTTGATCCCCTGCATAAACCTTCTTGGTTGAGCCTGCCACACATGGCTTGCCAAGTGTGGTTAATCGGCTGACGTGGTTTGCAGGCTATTGCGTCAGCCCGGGGTTTACCCTGTGCGCACTCGAAAGAGTAGCGGCTGCGGGTTCCTTCGTCAACAAAAAAAAAAAACCTATGCTCCGGAGGACAATAATATCAACATTATTAATTTTAGCATAACCTGTCTTCGAACCAAATGATCCCTTAATGTTTCCATTGTTGTCCATAAGCCATAAGGCTTAAGTCATTGCAATTTGCAACTCATCATAATCTCTATGAAGAAAAAAAGACTTGAATTGTTTTTTCTTTTCCCTTCAATTCAATTTGAGAAAGCAAAAGAATAGAAATTTGCATCTTTATCACTCATTAATCTAATTATGGTCAGTTGAAACTTCTCATAAACATGTCAACAACCATCTCAAACTCACCTTTCCAATTCATGCGATGGTTGACAAAATCATAATTTTTTTTAGCTTAATACATAGTTTATTACTAACAACCAACTTTATCTAATGCAATCAACTTTAAGCTAGGTGGCACGAATGGATTTAATTAAAAAAAATTAGAGCGCATTAAGCCTACAAAATTATTACCATGAATTTCAAGTTTGGAGCTTATAATTTGTTGGAAATTTATCAATGAGGAATAAATTTATCTCATTATTTATGACTCGGATATTTGGAATCCCGCACGTTGGAAACGTTATTTCTACACACGTGCAAACATTGTACCAAGGATCGTAAATTTCATTAGTGAAAGAGATATTGATATGTAAGTAAAATGTTTGAGACATAGAATGATGGACGGTCGTTGGTCAAATGACAGATGTTCCACGTTGGTGAATGAAGGAAGAAGTGTGCATAGTGTAAAAGATTGGAACGGGTCAGAAGTCGCGGAGCCGAGAAGGGACACGACGCCACCTCGTAGCCGAGAAGGGCCGCGGTGCCACCTCATAGCCGAGAAGGGCCGCGGCGCCACCTCGTAGTCGAGAAGGGTCGCGACGCTACCCCCTTAAGGGCCGCGATGCTATTTCGTCTCGAGTCACTGGAGCCGCGGCGCCATGGCGCTTCTGAGGCCGAGCCGCGGCTCTACCAAAGTAGAAATTCTGAAACAAAAATTCTGAAAACTTCTTCCTCTATAGCATTATTTCAATACTAAAAGTTCTTCAAAAGAAACACTTGAGTTTCCTTTGCTCAAGTGTTAGTAGTTGTTTTATCTTGGGAGATTATTGCCTATAAACGTAAAATGATATATACGGGACAATCTTGTCTTAAAGACAGAGTGCCATCACTCGACTCAATAAGTAATTTCAGTTCAAGTGTTGGTTCGTGGTTCCAGTTTTAAGTTAAGCTTATTTCTTTTGGTTGTAATCTTTTGTTCTTCATTTTTCTAGTTCTTGTAATAGGCATTTTACTGTTAACTATTTCCCGTTTGTTGTTGCTTTCATTTTAAATAACAAGTTTAAGACAATATTTGTATTAGTACTTAATAAAAATAACTGGACAATTACAATTTGGTTCTGAATCTGTCGCTACAACTCAAGGCAATATGTTTGCCTCTCCCTCTTCTGCTGCTGCTGCTACCCAAGGAAATATTTTTTCCTCTCCTTCTATTGCTGCTCCTCAAGGAAACACATTTGCCTTCCCCACTTTTACTCAAGGGAATGTCAGAATAACTCCTCCTGTCGGGTTTCACCATGAACGCCCTGAAAACTTCATGGGAATTGACTTCAAAAGATGGCAGCAAAAAATGTTGTTTTTCCTAACCGTAATGGGAGTGACACGCTGTGTCACAAAAGACCCTTCTAAAACAGGAGATGGTGCATACCCTCAGTTTATTGATACAACTGAAGGGGGCCAAGGTTTCCAGGCTCGCCTGGGAATAACTCTTGATGCATAGAATCATAATAATTTCATGTATAAGAACTACATCCTGAACTGCTTGTCAAACCCGCTCTATATTATGTATTGCACCATAGGCACCGTCAAAGAGTTGTTGGAGAAGCTTCAGAAGAAGTACAACGCCCAACATGCAGGTACGAAAAATTCATCGTTGGAAAATTCTTGAAATTTCAAATAGTGGATAGCAAAACAGTGATGTCTCAAGTCCAGGAGTTCCAAATGATTCTACATCGCCTGGATTTGAAGGGTATGAAACCAAATGAGTAGTTTTTGTTGCATCGCTGATTGAAAATTTACCTCCCTCGTGGAATGAGTTTATGAGTTACTTAAAACTCAAGACAAAGGAAATGACCTTTGAAGTGCTTATTATGAAACTTCAAATTCAGGAAGATAATAAAAAGTACTTGCCTAAGAGAAATCAACCCGCTGAGGCCAAGGCAAATCTGGTTGATGCCAAAGGGAACCCAAGCAAAAAGCGCAAGTTTCAAAAAGATGGCAAAACCCAGACAGCGGTGAAGTTCAAGGAAAACGGTCACCACTGTGGCAAAGGTGGTCACATGATCAAAGACTGTCATCGGAAGGCCAAAGGCAAGGCAAAGCCTAACGTCGTCGAGGACACGCTTCTTGACGATATGATTGAGGAGTTCTCTGCGGTAGTGCCAGAAGTAAACCTTGTAGAGAATCCCAAGCAGTGGTGGATGGACATGAGTGTTACTCGTCACATCTGTTCTGATACACCAATTACAAACAAGAAGTTGTTCATGGGTAACAATGCTTCCTCTGACGTGATGGGGGTAGGAAAGGTGGCCCTGAATATGATTTCTGGCAAGGAGCTCACACTGACGGAGGTGATGCATGTCCATGTGATTAGAACGAATTTAATTTTAGGTCCTGTATTGGTTAACGTTGGTTTTAGGCTAGTATTTGGGTCCAATAAATTTGTAATCACCAAGAATGAAACATTTGTGGGAAAGGGCTTCGTATATGAAGGTCTCTTCAAGGTTAACGCTATGTCTATCATACGTACAAGCAATAAAATTGAAGTTTCTTCTTATTTTCTTGAGTATTCTAATTTATGACATCATAGATTAGGATATGTAAACTATCAATCCATCAAAAGATTGGTAAAATTGGAGTTGTTGCCGTCTATCGACGTAAACCCTCAACGTAAGTGTGAGGTGTGCGTAGAGGCAAAACACATTAAGGTTCCCTTTAGATCCGTCAAAAGGGAAACCGCTCATCTAGAACTTATTCACACAGATATATGTGTAGTTTGCATAAACTAGAGGGGGGGGGGGGGGGGAGGGGGGGAATACTTTGTGAAATTCATAGATGATAGCACAAAGTATTGTTACTTTTACTTATTGAAAAGTAAGGATAAAGCCTTTGAAGCGTTCAAACGCTACAAAGTAAAAGTTGAAAACCAACTAAGCGTACGAATTAAATCAATTCGTAGCATTAGAGGGGGAGAATACATAGCGCCATTTGAGAAATATTATGCTCAATCGGGCATTGTTCATCAAACGATGGTTCCATACTCACCTCAGTCAAATGGTGTCGCTGAACGCAAAAATCGTACATTGAAGGAAATTATGAATGCCTCGCTCATCATATCCGATCTTCCCCAAAACATATGGGGAGAAGCTATCCTTACCGCTAATACGATTCTTAATAGAGTCTCACATAAGGGTAAGGACAAAACTCCATACGAGTTATGGAAAGGAAAGAAACCCACCATCAAATATCTGAAGGTGTGGGGTTGTTTGGCAAAGGTTGAAGTACCGAAGCTAAAATAGGTCAAGATTGGGCTTAAGACTGTCGTTGTGATATTTCTAAGTGCTTACGCAAGTGTACGTATCGTTCAAGTAATAAAGATCTGTAAGACCGAGTTTATCGTCCACAGAGACTGGTTTATTAAGTATCGATTATCTATTCTATGATATCTATTTGGTTGACGTTCTTTAGTTTGAGAATTATAACTAAGAAGTATGACCAAGTGCAGAAAAGAAACTAAAAATGATTATAATTTTGGTTTATAACAGTTATGAAGGAAATAGGGCTTCCAATCTCCTCAACTATTCACTATTTCACGTGTTAATGCAATGCTAATGATTCTTCTTCTTATTAAGATAACAGGTTAACTAATCTGTCATTATATTCCGGTTAGGACATACAAGAGTTCAATCTAGTGCAGAAACCTTCTATATTTATGTGATAAGTTTTACCACACAGGAAGATTAAGAACAATAACCTTAAATACTACACAAATATCGGGGTACTTTCGTCCACGATTTTAACCTATGTCTAGACAACTACAACATATTCAAATCTCACCTTTCAGACTTTTGATTCTAAATCATATAAGTGATGGCAATTAATAGCTAGTTAATTATCAAGCAATCATAACAATATTGAATAGATCTTAATACGCTGAAGAAGAACTCAATAATCAATACATTAACTATATGAAAGAGTTTCAAGAAGATTCGATAGAAACCATACTAAAGTTATTAGCTCCTAAACATTGTCATGTCAAGAACTAAATTACAATTCAACATAACTGAAATAAAATAAGGGAAAGAAAATAACTTGAACAAAGAGATGTCTCCAATCTTGTTCTTGCCTCCTTCTTAGCCTCCCAAAAGTATGATTTGTGATATGGTATAAGGTATGGAATAATGAGCAGGGTTTTAGAGTTTTATACTTGAGAAAACTTGAGCTTCGGACCCTTTTAACCCTCTGAAATTCGGCCTAAAAATCAGATTTTCCGTGTCGGCGCCGTGGCCCTGCAGGCTGGCGCCACGGCGCCAAAAATACTGAAACAAAATCATCCCCGCAGGATAATTAGTGTCTCGCGGCGCCGTCGACGACCCAGTTTCGGTTTTTGCGTTTCTGTGTCCTTTTTTGTCCGAACTTCGTCAGATTTCTTTTATGCTTCCCGAGACTTCTTAGGCTTTATTTTTTTGCCTTTTTTTGTGCAATTTCATCCTCAAAAGTAGTTTCTTCTCCTTTATAACCGATGTGACACAAATGAACGAAAAACACACCTAACACTATACTAAACACAACGAAATGAGTAAACTACTAACTAAAAAGGACTCAAAAATGTATATAAAATACACTTAACAAACACCCTCAAACTTACACTTTACTCACCCTCGAGTAATGCACTAAACAAAAACAAAAATAAAGACTCTATGAAATGGATCAAATAGTTATAGCAATGCTTCTTTAAAATTATGGATAAAAGTTGGGATAATGTGTTAGAACATATATAACATGAATATTTCGTAATCTATAATTTCAAGTTAGATATTTCGCAAATTCACTTAGATCATGATCAATGGAAATACAAACACCTAACCTATGCATGTCAATTTCATTCCATCTTTCCCAAAATGCTATAGATCTGTTTACGTGTTATTCTCCACTAATCATAGACATACATATTAGAGATCATCGGGACTTTCAAGGGTTGTAATGTAGGCTTAGGCTGAGGTAGGTAAAAATAGGCATTTAGGATCACATTACGTACCATAAGCATTTTGCAATCAACTCCCCTTTTCCTTCTTTTTGACTTTCTTTTTAGTCTCATACCTATTTTCTCCCCTCTTTTCAATAACAAGAACCCCCAAACTTAGGCTTTTGCATATTTTTCATTGGGGTGCATCAAATTTTTACTCTATTCTTATTTCTTTTTCAACACTTTTCATCCCACTAACTTTTAATTATTACTTATGTCACAAACAGAGAATCATAGGGTGTCAAAGAAAGATCTTATTTTAGGCTCAAAGGGGCTGATTAGTAATACAATTTATGTCAGGATAGGTAATGAATGGTCAGAAAGACTATCAAAGAAATGTCTGAATCATCTCCCTAAACATGTATATCTTAACTATTCGCCTCAAATAACAAGCAAACAGATTTTCTAGACCTTTTGCAACCTTTCTTTCCATAACTGACACACATAGGCTAAACACAAATATCCAAATAATAGATGTCATGAATTTTTGGCATATCTAACTTAAAAGCACACAGATTGTCGCTTTTAATTTCATTACATTATCTCACTTTATCCACTCAATATCTTTAAGAACTACCACATACATGATCCATAAAAAAATTATGACTCACAAAACACATAGAACAAACAAAAAGACAAATAAAAAAGACTGAAAAACAAACAATAAAACAAAATAAGACACTCCCCCAAACTTAATCGACACATTGTCCCCAATGTGTGAAGACTAAATATAAAGGGACAACTTACTGACAGAACAAAACGGTCATAACGGAGGTCTGGGAGGGGAAAAGTCTCGAATTTGCACAAGTTTTTGGGCTCTCTGAAGTTGCAGCGTCGTGGCCCTGCATTTTGGCGCCACGGCACTTGCTCTTTTCCAGTTTGTTGATCCTTCTCCGCTCAGGGTCAGTCCCTAGTCCACCTGCCATCAAAACATAAGACAAAAACCAAGACCGTGAGACTGTTCAAGACAAAATAAAACAACTAAAACAAGAATTGAAATAACATAATTAAAAACCATTGGGTTGCCTCACAAGTAGCGCTGTCTTTAACATCTTTTAGCCGGATGCAGGTTACTTACTAAATCAATGGGGTAGAGTGTCCCCTCCGCATATCCATTTTAGCACCATTCTCTTTCTCCTCCTTCTCCTTTTCTTTTTCACAGTTCTGATTTCAGAGGAGTTCAATTCTTTTTCATCATTTGCTAGTTCAGAAGTCTTACCATGAGGTTCTTCATGCTGCTTTGGTGGTACCCCACGAGCATCAGTACTTGTGAGGCTTTTCTCAGGCACAACCTTGTCAACTACCTCAATAGTAAAACATCTAGCATCGACTTGAGGTTCAGTGGGTTGCTTGAAGACTTTGAATACCATTTCCTCACCTTGGACTCTGAGTTTTAACTCCCTCTTTTCAACATCAATTAGGGTTCTCCCTGTGGCTAGGAATGGTCTCCCAAGGATCATGGGAATATTTCCATCTTCATCCATGTCTAAAATGAGAAAATCAGTAGGAAGGATGACTTTACCCACTTGTACCAACACATCTTCAATAATTCTTTGGGGATGTACAATTGAGCGATCAGCTAGCTGCAAGGTGACTGTGATTGGCCTTGCTTCCCCCAAACCAAGTCTTCTAAACACAGAGAGGGTATCAGGTTGACATTTTCCCCCAAGTCATACAAGGCTTGATTGCATGTCACATTCCCTATGGTGCAAGGTAGGGTGAAACTCCCTTGATCTTTCAACTTATGGGGAGTTTCTTCTGCAGGATAGCACTGCACTCCTCTGTCAGCGTTATTGTCTCATAATCTGCCAGTGTCATCTTCTTAAACAGAGTCTTTCATGAACTTCACATAAGCTGGCATCTGCTCCAAAGCTTCAATGAACGGGAGATTAATATGAAGCTTTTTGAAGACCTCTAAAAATTTGGAAAACTCATTGTCTAAGGACTTCTTCTGCAGTCTTTGGGGGAAAGAAATTTTATCTACATATTCTCTCATGACATGCTGGTGGAGCTTTCTCTACAATAGGGCGGTCCTCAATAACCCCCTCTTTCTCTGCCTCAACTGCTTTCTCCAACTCATTCTCATGTTCAACCACTGGTTGGGGTGCAACCTGCTCTAACTGCTTCCCACTCCTCAAGCTAATTGCTTGGCACTGTTCTCTTGGGTTCACCATAATATTGATGGGAAGATTCCTTTGCTCTTTGTTGTTCAACATGTTAGCTAGTTGTCCCGCCTGCGTCTCCAAATTCCTGATGGATGATCTGGTTTCTGTCATGAACTGAGTCTGGGAATTTGTCGGGGCAACAAAGCTGCTTGCAACTCATTCTGCTTTTCTTGTGGGTCTGGTGGGCTGAACTGTTGTGAGGATGATGACTGAAATTGTGGTTGCTGCCCTTGTTCATTCTTCCATGAAAAGTTTGGATGATTTCTCCACCCCAGATTATATGTGTTGGAGAATGGATTATTGTAGGGCCTCTGAAAATTCACCACTGCCTGAACCTGCTCCATGGGCACATTATTTGGGTCCACTGCTGTACACCTATAAAAAGTATGGGGACCCCCACAAATTTCACATCTCACTGGTATCTGAACTGCTTTAACTGTCATGGTACTCTGCTGCATCTGTTTTGTCAATATGGCTACCTGCGCAGTCAATGCAGTGATAACATCTAGCTCATGAATTCCAGCCACTTTCCTACTGTTCATTGCTCTCTCATCGGCCCCCTGATGGTTGTTTGTGGCCATATCCTCTAGAAAATCATGTGCCTCATTGACACTATTTCTCATGAATGTACTTCCTGTTGCAGCATCAATGATGGTACGAGTTGTACCACACAACCCATTATAAAATATGTGGACTAGCATCCACTTCTCAATCTCATGATGTGGGCACTTCCTCTGCAGATCTTTAAACCTCTCCCATGCATCATATAATGGTTCTCCCTCCAGCTGATAAAGGTTATTTAACTCACCTCTGAGCTTCGCTGCCTTAGCTGGGGGGAAGAACATGGCAAGAAACTTCTAGGCTAAGTCTTGGCATGTAGTGATGAATTTCGCCTGTAATTAGTTCAGCCATCATTTTGCTCTATCCCTGAGTGAGAATGAGAAGAGTCTCAACCGAATGGCGTCATCAGTAACACCATTGTACTTGAAAGTTGCACATAACTCCAGGAAATTTGCTAGATGCAAATAAGGATCTTCAGACGGTAATCCCCCAAACTGAACTGAGCTTTGAACCATATGCAATATGGTTGGTTTGATCTCAAAATTATTGGCTTCAACAGCTGGAAGTCTGATGCAAGTCTGCACCCCTGTAATAGTTGGCATCACATAGTCCCCCAAGCTCCTTTCTGCAAGGCCTTGTCTTAATACAGACGGTAACTCATCATTCATCAAGTTGTTGTTTCGCTGATCTCCCATTACTAACAAATCAGCTGCTCTTTTCTCTTTTCTATCTGCACAATCTTTCAATCTCAGGGTTCAGAGGGATATGAGTGTCTTCTCCTCTCCTACTTCGCATAAACTAAGTTCCTGAGACTAATCAAAAACAGCAAACAGATCACGGCAAACAGCACTAAAGCAAAAAAAAACTGAAAATTAAAACCAAATTAGAAATAAGAATAGATAAATCGATATTAACAGTACGTCAGTACTCGACAACGGCGCCAAACACTTGTTGCGATATTTCTAAGTGTATGTATCGTTCAAGTAATAAAGATCTGTAAGACCGAGTTTATCGTCCACAGAGACTGGTTTATTAAGTACCGATTATCTATTCTATGGTATCTATTTGGTTGACGTTCTTTAGTTTGAGAATTATAACTAAGAAGTATGACTAAGTGCAAAAAATAAACTAAAGATGATTATACTTTGGGTTTATAACAGTTATGAAGGAAATAGGGCTTCCAATCTCCTCAACTATTCACTCTTTCACGTGTTAATGCAATGCTAATGATTTTTCTTCTTATTAAGATAGCAGGTTAACTAATCTGTCATTATATTCCGGTTAGGACATACAAGAGATCAACCTAGTGCAGAAACCTTCTATATTTCTATGATAAGTTTTACCACACGGGAGGATTAAGAACAATAACCTTAAATACTACACAAGTATCAGGGTACTTTCGTCCACGATTTTAACTTATGTCTAGACAACTACAACATATTCAAATCTCATCTTTCAGTCTTTTGATTCGAAATCATATAAGTGATGACAATTAATAGCTAGTTAATTATCAAGCAATCATAACAATATTGAATAGATCTTAATACACTGAAGAAGAACTCAATAATCAATGCATTAACTATATGAAAGAGTTTCAAGAAGATTCGATGAAAACCCTACTAAAGTAATTAACTCCAAAACATTGTCATGTCAAGAACTAAATTACAATTCAACATAACTGAAATAAAATAGGGGAAAGAAAATAACTTGAACAAGGAGATATCTCCAATCTTGTTCTTGCCTCCTTCTTAGAGTCCCAAAAGTATGATTTGTGATATGGTATAAGGTATGGAATAATGAGCAGGGTTTTAGGATTCCCGAGACTTCTTAGGCTTCATTTCTTGGCTTTTTCTTGTGCAATTTCATTCTCAAAAAGTAGTTTATTATCCTTTATAACCGGTGTGACACAAATGAACGAAAAACACACCTAACACTATAATAAACACAACGAAATGAGTAAAATACTAACTAAAAGGTCTCATTTTAACCGGAGTCGAAACGGAAGAACTACGTATGGTTGATTCCTGAAATGTATTTAAGGAGTCGCCACCTAATTAGTCTAGTGAATTAGGACACTTCTAAATAGCATAAAATGCTATAAATGATCTCCAATTAAAGGTCTGTGAAACTATGTGAAATTCTAAGTAAGGGTTCTTCATTATCCTAAAGGGAAGGGGTTAGGCATCCTCTAAGATCCGCTAACTTGTGGTTGTCCGGTCAAACTTAGGTTAATTAAAAATGCATGTTTTGGGAATACAAAGTTAAGAAAAGATGTTGCAAATATTTCTTTAAAGATGTATATATTTTGATAAACTGCATGAGATTTATTTTAAAAATGCATGAAAAGTAGTTTGTTTGAAAATCATATGTTGTATATAAAATTAAAGTTTTATGAAAATATGCATTTGTAAGGCATTAATAAAAAGCATTTTTCTTTAGAGATATGTAAAAATAAACTTCCGTTTTAAGCTACCCTTCCTTTTAATCTATCGGTCTTAAGTCTATATATGCTACATATTTCAATATTTATACGAGATCACATGTTATAACAAGAAAATAAAATGAATGGCGGAATTAAATAGCAAGGATAAAAGAGTGACATAGGGCGGATGACGTTGTCATTCGGCCCATTTGGTTTTGGAATTTCCACAGCCGAGGAATGCAAAGGACATGGATGCGATCTTCATTTTCGTCGAGTCGTGTTGAGTCTCAAACCGAGACTCTTCACATGCTCCCGATGCATTTCATGTAAAACAATGAAAAGAAAAGGATTAGAAAATATTTCAAAATCGTGTAAATAATAAACAAACATTGATATAAAAATTTAGCACATATAAATCAATTTTATATTCATACGACAGGCGGTCCACAACAACGATTGAAACATTTAAATGACCCAATGAAATTTCACGATATGTATGGAAAAAAATCGATCCACTTTGATAATTACTTCAACCAAAGAAACAGACCAGCCCAAGATGTTGGGCCCTAGGCTGCTGAGCAAGACATAAAAACGCAAGGCAGGCCCCAAAAGGATAGGAATATTTCAGATTTTTTAAGTAAGAAACAAATCAACCCAATATACTTGACAGGCCCAGTTAATAAACATGCATATTTAATCACGTATGAGCCCATATTCGACAGATATATAGGAAAGACTGATATACATAGGATGTTTACATTTTTCAAGAACAAAGTGGAATTTATGAGTATTTCCAGAAATTCGAACCACATTAATACAGGATGAGTATAAATCACATTAAGCATACATTTATTAGATCAAAGAAGCAGGCACACAGGGAGCATATTAACACAGAATGAGTTAGCCAAATGATGACTTTCTTTAGATACAGAACTGTCTAAGCTGAACCAAACATGCATATTTTTAAACATGGAAATGAAGCCACCATTTTAATCTTAAGCAAGCTAAGAGGAGAAGTCTACGGACATCATAGCAGTCTACGCTTTAAACAACTGATCCAACAGCTGTAGCATGACATCATTTTCAACAAATTACACACACGCCATAGTTTTTTTACTCTAAAACAGAGCCATTCGGGAATCAGGAAGCTAACATAGATAAATGCAAGATCTCTTCATGCCATCCTCATTCCTATATTTACTGACAAGATTATAACATATAAAGAGAGGCAATCAAAACCAGGGTAACCTATCACTTTTAGTAGGCAAAGGTTAAGGATAACAACTTTCATTTCTCATCAAACAAACAAACAAACCACGTATGAATTCACACCCTAAACTAATATTAACCAAGACCGTACATTCTTATTAACCGCACTTTTGACATAAAACATGTAACAAATATCCTCTTATATCATATAATGCCATAATAAGCTCACTCTTGACATGTTAGGTATTTAAAATCAATCAACGAGTAACCATCAATAGCAAGTGTTACGATATGGCAGATAATGAGTTTACAACTACTCAACCTCAACAGCCAAGCAATACCGTATTCAAAACATAGTTTCTATTTCTATCCAATTCAAAATTCATTAGGCCAAATAAACATTTAAGGAAATCAGAAATGAACTAATCATATTTCAATATGGCAAACACAGTAATTCCGGATAAAAACCACTAACTACATAACTAAATGAAATATAGCAAAAGCAAACACCTAAACATTTGCTAACACATAGGAATAAGCTGGGAAGAAATTGAGTTTACCTTCTTCGGGTGCAGCGAACTGAGGCAAAGGCCTTCGAGTTCAAGACGACTTACCGAACTTTGTCGAATCAAAAGATTGTTTAAAGGGAACTTGTATCTAATGAATTGAATAAGAGCTTGAACTATGTTTTAAGATTAAGGGAAAATAGAAGGCGGCGACCAGAACTTGTATTTCAAAGGGTAAGAAAAACGAGAAGTATTTGAAGGTAAGGCGCGGTCAGACCTTCGAAACCGACTTCGAAACCTGCCAACCCAAAGCTGCCCCAAAGAACTTCGAATTTCTATATCGAAGTTAAATAGAACTAAGAGTATTCCAAGGCTTTTCAAATGGGAACGAAATGACGATTTTCAGATGTATTTCAAAGGCTAAAAATGAAAGAAATGCTTAGGTTTAAAGAGGAGGTAAGGTGCGGCCAGAAGCTTCTTTTTTTTTTTTTTTTTTGAACTCCAAATGGTTGTATTTATAGGAGGAAATTTGCTAGGGTTCGAATTGAGCGGGATTTCACCTTGATTTTGAAACAAATCGTTCAAAATTTTGAACGTTTGGACGACTTCCAACCTCTCACGTGATAGAGAACGATGTAACATGAAAATGGAGCAACAAATCTGTGTGTAATAGAAGGGAGCTTGTTGTTTTATCCGAAAAGGGAAGAGAGATGGGGGATGAAGGCTACAGCGCTCAGAATTCTTGGGAAGATGAGCAAAGAGACGTTAGGATTTTCATTTGTTCTTTGGAAGTAAATGACAATGGGCTTCAGATTTTGGAGATGGTGGGTGAAATAAGATGAATGGTGTTTGGGCCTAGGGAAATAATGGAATGGGATGGGCGAAAAATTAAAAGAAGGGGAAGTTGGGCTGGGTTTCAGATTTTTAAGGGAAAACAAATGGGTTTTAGTTTAAGTGTTTCATTAATGGGTTGTGGAACAAATATAACAGTATAAATTATAAGAATAAAAATACTAATGTGATGATAAATAATACAAAAACTATTTTTAAAGCATGTTTTAGTGTTTAATAAAAATGTAATAGCAATAGAATATTAGGATAATATTTATGATTGTGATAAAAATGCCACAATAGTAAAAAGACGAGTGAAGATACTAATAATAATAAAATTGGCTATTTTGAAAAATAATAAATATGTGCATGTGTATGCATTTATTAAAAAAAAAAGAAGTTATTTTGCGGTGTTAAAAAAATAGTTTAATTTTGGATGAATAATAGGAAGAGATGGACAAAATTGGGTGTCAACAAAAGAAACTCAAAAGTGTATACAAAATACACTTAACAACTGTTGATTGCATTTTCATCGGATATGCAAATAACAACAATGCTTATCACTTCTTAGTGCATAAGTCAGATGTACCATACATATACACGAGGTACGATCATGGAATCAAGGAATGCCCAATTCTTTGAGGATACATTTCCTAGAAAGGAAAGATACATAACCTCTCGCAAACGAAGTTATGAACAAAGCTCGCAGGAATCGGGAGTCGTTGACTGTCCGGATCTAGATGGTTTAGATCTAGTGAACTCCGAAGTGGTTGAATATCCAGAATCTAGTGTTCCAGATTTTCAGAACTTGGAGACTCCAAAGATGAAACCAAGACTAAGTAAAAGGGCCAAAAAGGATAAATCATTCGGTCCCGACTTTGTGGCTGAACCACGGATAATTGTTGAAGCATTATCAACTCCAGAAGCACCACTCTGGAAAGAAGCTATTGAGAGTCAAATAGACTCCATTCTGCACAACCATACTTGGGAGTTGGTTGATCTTCCTCCGGGAAATAAATCGTTAGGTTGTAAATGGATACTTAAATGGAAGTATCAGATAGATGGGTCTATAGACAAGTACAAGGCCAGGTTGGTAGTCAAGGGCTATCGACAGAAGAAAGGCCTTGACTATTTTGACACGTACTCCCCAGTGTCTAGGATGACGTCCATATGAGTATTCATTGTGATCGCAGCGTTGGGTGATCTTGAGATACATCAAATGGATGTCAAGACAGTCTTCCTAAATGGTAATTTGGAGAAGAAATTTAGATGAAATAACCCGAGGGGTATGTAGTTCCAGGGCAAGAGAAGAAAGTCTGTCAACTTGTCAAATCTCTGTTCGGGCTGAAACAAGCCCCGAGGTAATGACACGAAAAGTTAGATAGTACTCTTCCATCGAATGGTTTCTCCATTAATGAATGTGTCTATATGAAAGGTAATTATGACTCGTTCGTCATGATATGTCTTTACGTAGACGACATGTTGATCACAGAGAGTTGTTACACCCCAAAATTCCAGGACATGTATATAAGAACGTACGTATGAAAACAGGACTTTAAGATTTGAGTCTTGAAGAATTTATCGGAATTATGGAAATGTCGGGAAACGAAATATTACAACGAATGGGAGGGCGACACGTGTCACCCCTACATGGGCTTGTCAAAATTTGGACCTAGGTTAAGTGGTCAAGTGACCAAGGTTAAGTGGTCAAGTGACCAAGGTTGAGATAATTGACCAAGTCAATGAGCCCACTTGACTAGATATTTAATCCTCTTCATCCAAACCCCACAAGTGTTTTAATCTTGACCCTCAATTGTATTATATATTCATCCTAGTAGCAAGACAAGTCTCCACACTTAGAAAAAAATTGAGAAACTAGAGCTTGAAAAGAGGAGCTCTCGGGTTAGCCTCTCAAGAAGAAGAATTTTTTTTCGTTTGTGGTTCATAATTCACAATACTTAAACCCAAGGTTCCTAGGGGTATTGTAAGGATATCGCAATAGAAAGATCCCATAAAAGCTACGTTTTTACATGAGTCGCAAGATGAAAACCTAAGTTGTTTTCATAAGTTTTGATTGGAAATTGAAGGGAAGTTGTATGTGAACTTCTAAGGGCTTCAAATAGCGGATTGGAGCGTGAAGGAAAGGAGCTAAGATTTCTAAGGAGCGACTTTGAATCTTGGAGTTATATTAGGGCTTATCAAGGTAACAATCTTGTCGTCTTAGTGATTAAAGATTACATATTGTTGTAGTTATGGAGATAAACAAGCATGAGATATATATTATGAAGATTGATAAGTGTTATGGATATTGGAACCACTAATCCGAAACTAGCATGTTTAGCCCTTTATATTGAAATTCAATTTGGTTATTAGTTTAGTCGTCGCATGTTATATAAAGAAGGAATTGTAGTTGTTAAAGTTGTTTACGACTATATAACATGTTAGACTTAACAACTTGGATTGAAAAAGAATTGGAAAAGACCTTACATTGTGGTGCATGTTAGCCGAGAATGGCATTGGTTATTAAACTACTTGGTATTAATTGTGGGGCAGAATTTTACACGTCCTGTAAGGCGTGTAATCTCCTTTGATTGGTTGATGCGTTGAGCCTTAAATGTGGCATATTGGTTATTGATTTCGGGCCTTGAAAAATGTGGAAAAGTACGTAGAAACAAAGGAAGTGCTGCCCAATTTTCCGTAGAATAAGAGACCTTATACTTAGTAACATCCTACGTTAGAAACTAGAAGTTGATAGTCGTGTTGTGGTCCTTATAGGTTGACAATTCTACGTGCGGCGTATTCGACTTAACGTGTGGATTAAGCCGAAAAGGTATGTTGACAACCAATTTTGACCCTCCCGTCCAGTCATTAGCTATAAAATTAGACTAATTTTGTAAAATAATTTTTTATGATTTTTATAATAAAATGCAGCGATAAAACATTAAATACAGACATAAATAAGCAATTTAATAATAACTTCGCATTTTTTACGTAGAGTATTAAACACTTAGAGTCTCGCGCCCGCATTTATTAATTTTAAGTTCTTTCAAACGATTCTTAATTAATAATAAATACATAAAATAAATAATTTAGCAAAGACGTCGTGTCAAGTAGCATAGTCGCATTTATTAATACGCAAAGCAATTTCATAACTCATTTTAAATAATAATGCACAATAATTAGACTAATCTAGCACCTAAATAATTAGACTAATTTAGCACCTAAATAATCTAATCATAATTTGAAAAATAGCTTACCACTAATTAAATACCTACTACCTAAAATTAACTCCTAAAACTAATACCCTAAATTATAACACTACCCTTTATCATTGCATTACCCGTCGCCTGCCAATACCCGACCACAGCCCAACCCCACAACCCTTATATGCTTGACGCTTTAGCCCTTACCCATCGTCCCCACACCCACAAAACCTAAACGAAAACCTAGAACTTCTTCAATCGCCGCCTTCGTCGAACCCGATATTCTCGCCGGATTTTCGGCTAAAAATCCGGCTCCCTTACCTTCCTTACCCACACACACCCAGCCAACGATTTCTTACCATAATAATAAAATCGCGTAACAACGAACTTACCATAAGCAAACTAGCAAAATCCTTCCAGAATCAAACTTACCATAACCTGTTCAAGCGAATCGACGCAATATTAGCCAAAGTCAGCATTTAAACCTTACCCAAACATAGAACCCGAAGAATGGCTATATAAAGCACATGCAATAGGCATTGGAAGGCGGCGATCAATAGGTGAGTTGGGGTAGCGATCGGGTAATCGATGAGGCACCCTAGCGGCGCCAACAACCCGAGCTTAACGAACATCGGGAAGGTCGGAGGGTTTTATACATGGAGCTCCTCAAGATCGGAAAGCATAGGAAAAACCTTAGAACAAATAGGCATCGGAGGAATGAGAGGAAAACACTAGAGAAGCAGATCGAAAACCAGCAGTGAGGATTCTTACCAGCAAAATCAGGAACCCAAAGCACAAATCCGCAACCTTTTTTTTCAATAATAGCCTAGAATCGACCACAAATCGCATCACTTTCGATCGCGTAGCATAAAACCTCGAGCGGACCGACGACTTGATACGCTGCCTCGGTTCACGCGGAGAAGGTAAAATCATTCTTTAGCATTCGTTTCATGTTGCATATCCTGTATCTATGTATGTGTTTTCTTTCTTGGAAAATGGCGTTTAAGCTTAACACAGTCGCCGTTCAAATCGTAGCGTCGCAATACAATTGTGTGTGTCATATCTGATAACATATGTTTGTCGAAATTATCGAATTCGTGTGAATGCTCAAAAGCATGATCATTACATGCGAGGATCATTTTGGTTAATTAGATGTCCTGTATCACCAGTAATGGATAAAGCATAGAAAAAACATCAAATAATGTTGGTACTGTCTCTTGTTTGTTGAAGTGCTAAGTTGCTGCGAGGCTATTTCCTTAATCTGAAAACAGAGCCTCCCTATATACATCATATAATATGAATCATCTGAGTACTCATTGCAGATGTATATCAGTGTGCATCGGATAGGTTCTAAGCATTCTAAATGGCAAGGGTATGTTTGGACATACATGTAGAAGTCGATGCGGATTTGCATCTTTACTCTTGATCGCTACAACTGAACAATAACTGAATTACCCATATGTTTAGTATATTAACATGTATATCGTATTTTATGTCTTTGGCCTGTTTTGCTTCGTATTTTATGTCTTTGGCCTACATCTGACTACTGTATGTCCAGCATATTTGAGCACTCATTGTAGCAGATATGCAGGTATACTATATGTATTTTGGTGTACTTGACTGTTTCCCTTGGCGATCACCATCTGTTTACTTGATAAAATGACTTGAAGCGGGAATCACTTCTGTGCATACTTGCCTATCACTTGAAATAAAAATGTTTGTCTTTCTGCATTTCAATCTTATGTGTGTGTCTGGATATGTGCAATAGTCGAAAATTTGGTGCAGTTTCGCATATACCTGCATTTCTGGATGCACATCTGAATAACTTCTCTGTTAAAGCTGACAACCGCATTTATTGGCCTTCGATTCTATAAACAAATGGACTAACTTGTATGATATTAAAATTTGATATGTCTTTGCATACCGCTATTCTTTTTTTATGCTGTGCCGCATCCCCATCTGATGTTGTCCTCTGTTGGGTCTTTTGCGTGTGTTTGCTTAAATACAAACTATGTGTCAAGTGCTTGTTATGGTTGAATGAATTTGGGCATATACTAATCCTTATCACTTTCTTTTTTACATGGCACGCATCGGAGCGAAACGAAGAGTCTCACGGTGAGACTCATCACGAGCTACTTCAAATGGCAACCCGTGTCTATGTGCATCCGCATTCGAATTCCCGCTTCAGAAATTCCTAAGACAAAATAGGATAAGATGATGTCGCCACACATCTTGAAAGCCGCAATCATATCCACCCTTTTTTATCTTATTTGTTTAAATTGTTGCCTAATTATTTAACCTTGTAATTAATAGGTTGTCTAGAACAATTAATCCTTGAATATATGAAATGGGGTGGTTAGTTTTAAAATTTGAAATACATTGCTAATTTATCTATCTTAGGCTTGTCACGTCATACCTAATCCTTTGCCTAAATTATGAAAATTGCATATCTAAAACTAACGCATTATTTCTTTGATAAATGCATATCTATAGCCCATAAATCGACTTTGCACCATAAACAATATAAATGCACCCTTTAAAGCTTTTTATATATTTCATAGCATTAGCATTACAAATTTTATTCAACATGCCTTTTACAAAATATTTTGAAGCATCCTCTATATTTTTCAAAACAAGCATTTTTTAAACATAATAATTAACCCTAGGTTTGGCAGGACAACCGCAAGTTAGCGGATCTTAGAGGGTGCCTAACCCCTTCCCTCTAGATTAATAAAGAACCCTTACCCAGAATCTCATTAAGTTTAGCAGACCATTAAATGGAGTTAATGTTTACTTCAAACTAGTTAACATTTAGGTGTCCTAATTCACCCAAACTAATTAGGTGGCGACTCCGCGAACCCTTAGCATTTTTTGCACTTTTAGCACCCTAGCATTTTCTCTAATACTTTTAGCACGCTTTACTTTTAAAATTAATATTTTAGGCACCTTTTTAAACTTTTAACTTCTTTTTAACATTTTAAGCATTTTTACTTATTTAGCATTTTATTTTATTTTCTAACTTGCATTTTAAGCAGGAGATTCGCTTTTAGAAAGTCGCGGTCGAAAAAGGGCGCGACAGAATGACGACTCTGCTGGGGATTTAAGGTTCTTAACCATAACAGACCTAGGGTTATTATTTGGCATTATTTTTGCATTTAATTTTTGCGTGCTGTATTTTGTTTTATTCATCTTGATTGCTATTTGCTTTACTGCTTTTCTTAAACTGGCATTCCGCTCATATTTCTTCCATTCTGGAAAATTCACACTATCACACACTCACGCTATTTGGTGTGCTTCGCACCGCAAATTTCTTTCAAAAATATCCAAATTTTTAGGAGAGTTGGCGCTGTGAGTTAGATCGGATTCGTCGATCACCGTAGCCTTCTCACTCGAGTTGTCATTCGGGAACTCGTGTCTAGAAAAGCCAAATCTTAGAAACTTAAGATAGAGCTATACCACCTTTATTTTAGGGCATGCATGCATTTACCTTAGGTGGATCGGTCCTTGGCATCGACACCACAATTAGGAAGACACCAAACTTGTCGACGGGTTTCTCAACCCAACGACCAACCAGCATATTATGTGTAGCGTGGCAGTGATAGACAAATCCAAACCTAATCATGTCATGCTGAAATTGGAAAAAGTGCACCGTCATTTGGTCGCCATTTCCAACAAAAGCATTACAGTTGGACGGCTTGGACAAATCCATTATGACCTCGCATATGTGACGTTTAGGCCTACCTCTGGCATAAAGAGGTCCCCCTGCATGTTAGGAAATGTTTGAATGTGCTATGTGCGATATATCTGTTACATACCTGCAAATTATGTGCTTTATGCTAACACCGTTTGTTGCATTTTTTAGAAAGATTTATCATCTCCCCCAAATGTCGATTTGTATTTGACTAAGCAATGACAGAACATCGATATCTCACAAGATCAAAGGCACGGTCCAAATGACATGGCGATTCAAGGCGCTGGCGGAGCAGTCGAACTGTCTTGGTTCCTATAGCGCAGGGTCTCGAGAGAAAGCGGCGTAGATCGGTCGAGCAGCTCGCCCAATTAATGCATACGACAACTACATTGAGACCCACTTTAGGCCTAAACACCCTCTTCAAAACTGAGACAATGTAGGAAACCAGACAGGGGTTGCAAGTCCAAACAGGCCAGGCGCGCAGATGTCAAGGAACAAGGCGGCGAAGTCAAATACGAATCGACCCCCCCAAACTCACAAATTTTCTTTGAGCGCAGTTTTTTCATATTAATAGAAGCAGAAAATGCAATAGCCGGGCGAGAAAATACGGCGAAGTTTCTTGCGAAAGAAGCAGAGGCGAGAGGATATGACAAAAATCCAAAATTCAAAGTCCGCATCAAAAGCAGCAGCAGCAGAAAGGGGCATCAACAATCAGCAGTCAAAGTTCAAAGTTCCGCAACAAAACCTAGCGCATCAACTCGGGCATAAAAGTCAAATTGGCAACCCACGCATCGCGCGGCAAAGCGCATCATGGCAATTAAATCGATTGCGGCGTTTAGCGTGTCCGTGCAAGGCAAGATCTCGATTCATCAGGCGTATCAGGGATGACATCTCTACCCATAAAATTGCACTTCTCATATGTATTTATCATTTCGTTTAAACAGGTATACACTAACGTTTTCTCAAGCTTAGCTTGCATGAGCATTTATTCTACGAGCGGCGAACACGTCCGGAACGACGGCGTTATCGGCCAAAGAAGTCTACGATAGCGCGCCCGGCAACATCGTCGAGTAACGGCGTTATCGGCCGCAGCAAGTCCACGCAACGACGCCAGAAGAATACGTCCGAGCAATGACGCGTTATCGGCGCATCAAGTCCACGCGGCGACGCCCGGCGAACACGCGTCCGAACAACGGCGTGATCGAAGTCCACGCAACGACGCCCGGCGAATACGTCCGAGCAATGGCGTTATCGGCCGCAAGAGTCCACGCAGCGACGCCGGCAATACGTCCGAGCAATGGCGTTATCGGCCACGGCAAGTCGCAACGGCGCCAACGGCGAACACGTTGACAACGGCGTGATCGCAAGTCCACGCAACGGCGCCGGCGAATACGTCCGCAATGGCGTTATCGGCCGACAACAAGTCCACGCGGCGACGCCAACAACAATACGTCTGCGCGGCGGCGACGCGTCAAGCGGCGACGCGCAAGACAACAAGCCCAAAAACGACGCCATCATCAACATATCACATCCACGCAGGGACGATTTCTATACTCTCGAAAATGCATTTCTTACTCATGCTTTATTATTCTGTCTTAGCAGTTATGCACTAACTCTTTCTTGAGCTTTAGTCTACAGGGGCAATTGCAGCAAGGACAACATATCTGCATTCACAATCGCAACACGTCCGTGCAAGGGCGAAATCACAACATTTGCAACAGGCATCACATTTTTGCAGGATAACATTTTCTACTCACAGTTGCATTGCTTTAAAAATTATGCATCATCATTTTGCCTTAACAGTTATGCTCTAACCGTTTGTTTGAAGTCTTAGCATGCAGGAGCAGGAGCACAACGTGGATTTTCTCTTACAACGAACCGGGGCAATTTGTTGGGGGGCCAACCTTCCCAATGAATGACAGAAGCGGCCTCAAGCGTCGGTCCACTCGTTCCACATCACCATAAAACCCAGCACCATAAGTCGATAGCGGACACCCGAGTTCAAGCGATTATTTTTATTTTTACTTTTTGCACCATAGCGGTGTCATCATAACTCGACACCGGGACAAATTTGAGTCGCGTTAGCGCGCGTGTTTTGACCATGGTAGCCCAGTGTCGTCATAACTCGACACTGGGACAAATTTTGAGTCCGCGTTAGCCCGCCTTGGTGTTTCGACCATGGTAACCCAGTGTCGTCATAACTCGACATTGGGACAGATTTTGATTTTTTGCGTCAGCCTTGTCTACCTGCCCAACATTTTCTAATTCTGAGGGTCGAGACAAAATTGGCTATGAGTCAACGTCTTTGTCCGAAGATTCTTCCATCATCTCCATAAAAAGAGGGACAGCTGTTGACACCCAATTTTGACCCTCCCGTCTAGTCATTAGCTATAAAATTAGACTAATTTTGTAAAATAATTTTTTATGATTTTTATAATAAAATGCAGCGATAAAACATTAAATACAGACATAAATAAGCAATTTAATAATAACTTCGCATTTTTTACGTAGAGTATTAAGCACTAAGAGTCTCGCGCCCGCATTTATTAATTTTAAGTTCTATCAAACGATTCTTAATTAATAATAAATACATAAAATAAATAATTTAGCAAAGACGTCGTGTCAAGTAGCATAGTCGCATTTATTAATACGCAAAGCAATTTCATAACTCATTTTAAATAATAATGCACAAAAATTAGACTAATCTAGCACCTAAATAATTAGACTAATTTAGCACCTAAATAATTAGACTAATTTAGCACCTAAATAATCTAATCATAATTTGAAAAATAGCTTACCACTAATTAAATACCTACTACCTAAAATTAACTCCTAAAACTAATACCCTAAATTATAACACTACCCTTTATCATTGCATTACGTCGCCTGACCCAATACCCGCGACCCGCAGGCCCAACCCCCACAGCCCTTATATGCCTAGCAGCCTTTAGCCCTTACCCATTGTCCCACACCCACAAAACCTAAACGAAAACCTAGAACTTCTTCAATCGCCGCCTTCGTCGAACCCGATATTCTCGCCGGATTTTTGGCTAAAAATCCGGCTCCCTTACCTTCCTTACCCACACACACCCAGCCAACGATTTCCTACCATAATAATAAAATCGCGTAACAACGAACTTACCATAAGCAAACTAGCAAAATCCTTCCAGAATCAAACTTACCATAACCTGTTCAAGCACGAATCAGCACCAATATTAGCCAAAGTCAGCATTTAAACCTTACCCAAACTTAGAACCCGAAGAATGGCTATATAAAGCACATGCAATAGGCATTGGAAGGGCAGCAGTCCAATAGGGCTGAGTTGGGGTAGCAGTCGGGTAGCAATCGAGGCGCACCCTAGCGATCAACAACCCGAGCTTAACATCGGGGGAAGGTCCAGAGGGTTTTATACATAGGAGCTCCCCTCAAGATCGGGAAAGCATAGGAAAAACCTTAGAACAAATAGGCATCGGAGGAATGAGAGGAAAACACTAGAGAAGCAGATCGAAAACCAGCAGTGAGGATTCTTACCAGCAAAATCAGGAACCCAAAGCACAAATCTGCAACCTTTCTTTTCAATAATAGCCTAGAATCGACCACAAATCGCATCGCTTTCGATCGCATAGCATAAAACCTCCGAGCGGACCGACGACTTGATACGCTGCCTCGGTTCGCTGCCCGGAGAAGGTAAAATCATTCCTTTAGCATTCTGTTTCATGTTGCATATCCTGTATCTATGTATGTGTTTTTCTTTCTTGGAAAATGGCGTTTAAGCTTAACCTGGTCGCCGTTCGAAATCTGTAGCGTCGTCGCAATGCAATGTGTGTGTCATATACAGTAACATATGTTTGTCGCAAATTATCTGAATTCGTGTGAATGCTCAAAAGCATGCTCGTTCATGCGAGGATCATTTTGGTTAATTAGATGTCCTGTATCACCAGTAATGGATAAAGCATAGAAAAACATCAAATAATGTTGGTACTGTCTCTTGTTTGTTGAAGTGCTAAGTTGCTGCGAGGCTATTTCCTTAATCTGAAAACAGAGCCTCCCTATATACATCATATAATATGAATCATCATGAGTACTCATTCTGATGTATATTCAGTGTGCATCGGATAGGTTCTAAGCATTCTAAATGGCAAGGGTATGTTTGGACATACATGTAGAAGTCGATGCTGGATTTGCATCTTTACTCTTGATCGCTACTGAGAACAATAACCGAATTACCCATATGTTTAGTATATTAACATGTATATCGTATTTTATGTCTTTGCTTTGTTTTGCTTCGTATTTTATGTCCTTGCTTTGTTTGCTTCTTATTTACGTCTCTGCCTTCTTGTTTCTTTGCCTCGCCTACATCTGACTACTGTATGTCCAACATATTTGAGCACTCATTGTAGCAGATATGCAGGTATACTATATGTATTTTGGTGTACTTGACTGTTTCCCTTGACGATCACCATCTGTTTACTTGATAAAATGACTTCAAGAGCAGGGAATCACTTCCTATTGCATACTTGCCTATCACTTGAAATAAAAATGTTTGTCTTTCTGCATTTCAATCTTATGTGTGTGTCTGGATATGTGCAATGGTCGAAAATTTGGTGCAGTTTCGCATATACCTGCATTTCTGGATGCACATCTGAATAACTTCTCTGTTAAAACTGCGACAACTGCATTTATTGGCCTTCCAATTCTATAAACAAATGGACTAACTTGTATGATATTAAAATTTGACATGTGCTGCCTGCATACCTGCCTATTTTTTTTTTTTTATGCCTGCTGGCTGCATCCCCATCTGATGTTGTCCTCTGTTGGGTCTTTTGCGTGTGTTTGCTTAAATACAAACTATGTGTCAAGTGCTTGTTATGGTTGAATGAATTTGGGCATATACTAATCCTTATCACTTTCTTTTTTACATGGCACACATCGGAGCGAAACGAAGAGTCTCACGGTGAGACTCATCACGAACTACTTCAAATGGCAACCCGTGTCTATGTGCATTCGCATTCGCATTCCCGCTTCAGAAATTCCTAAGACAAAATTGGATAAGATGATGTCGCCACACATCTTGAAAGCCGCATTCATATCCACCCTTTTTTATCTTATTTGTTTAAATTGTTGCCTAATTATTTAACCTTGTAATTAATAGGTTGTCTAGAACAATTAATCCTTGAATATATGAAATGGGGTGGTTAGTTTTAAAATTTGAAATACATTGCTAATTTATCTATCTTAGGCTTGCCACGTCATACCTAATCCTTTGCCTAAATTACGAAAATTGCATATCTAAAACTAACGCATTATTTCTTTGATAAATGCATATCTATAGCCCATAAATCGACTTTGCACCATAAACAATATAAATGCACCCTTTAAAGCTTTTTATATATTTCATAGCATTAGCATTACAAATTTTATTCAACATGCCTTTTACAAAATATTTTGAAGCATCCTCTATATTTTTCAAAACAAGCATTTTTTAAACATAATAATTAACCCTAGGTTTGGCAGGACAACCGCAAGTTAGCGGATCTTAGAGGGTGCCTAACCCCTTCCCTCTAGATTAATAAAGAACCCTTACCCAAAATCTCATTAAGTTTAGCAGACCATTAAATGGAGTTAATGTTTACTTCAAACTAGTTAACATTTAGGTGTCCTAATTCACCCAAACTAATTAGGTGGCGACTCCGCGAACCCTTAGCATTTTTTGCACTTTTAGCACCCTAGCATTTTCTCTAATACTTTTAGCACCCTTTACTTTTAAAATTAATATTTTAGGCACCTTTTTAAACTTTTAACATCTTTTTAACATTTTAAGCATTTTTACTTATTTAGCACTTTATTTTATTTTCTAACTTGCATTTTAAGAAGGAGATTCGCTTTTAGAAAGTCGCGGTCGAAAAAGAGCGCGACAAGGTATGTGAACCATCTCCTCTTCTTCTAGCATGATTCCTTATTGTAAAGTAAGTAAATCCTACTCCTTAAATGATCTACTCCTTGATTGTACTTGGATTGCCTAATATAGAAGTTGTTCTATATACTTCTTTGATTGTACTTGAATTGCCTAATATAGAAGTTGTTCTATATACTTCCTTGATTGTACTTGGGATGTTTAAATTGGAAGTTGTTATAATCCATTCCCTTGATAAAATTTGGATTTTCAAAAGTGAAAATTGTTTTACTTGAAGTACTTAGAGTCTTAAAAAGTAAGTGGTTCCAAGAGTGGTTCCTAATCTCTTGGATAATGCCTTAGTTCCAAAACCTAAAGGTTGTTATAATGACTTTATGAGAAGTTAGTTATAACAGCTTTAGGTGAGTCAAATGAGTGATTTACTTAATTGATTTAAAGAGGAGAAATGACATGATTTAAAGAAAAGTAACTTGTTTTAAAGGTGTGAGTTACTTCGGATTTAAAAGTAGAAGCTACTTGATTTCAAAACCTTGAATTGAAGTTTTAAAAGTGTAGTTTGATTTGAAAAATGGAAGTGGCTTGATACTACGAGTGTTAGTGTATTAGTGGTCATAAATGAATTTGGCTTCATTGTAGTACATAAAAGAAGTGACTAGAGTATAAAGAGTGTAAGTCACTTAATTTGAAGAATATGTAACTTGATGTTGCAAGGCTAGGGCCTTGGGATTTTATGAAAAAAGGTAAAGAACGTGCGGCGGACGTACGTATTACTTTGTCTTGCTTAAAGGAGAATTATTCTATTTGTGCCTTGATAGTACTTTGGCTTGTTTAAATGAGAATTATTTTATTTGTGCCTTGATAGTACTTTGGCTTGTTTAAATGAGAATTATTCTATTTGTGCCTTGATAGTACTTTGGCTTGCTTAAATGAGAATTACTCTTAGTTTGTGTAAAAAGGAAAGACATGGTATTGTCTTGGTTTGTGTAAAAAGGAAAGACATGGTATTGTCTTGGTTTGTGTAAAAAGGAAAGATATGGTATTGTCTTGGTTTGCTAAAATGATGGTTTATTCATTTTATAAATAAATGTCAAGAATGGTTTGCTTGCATATGAGTTGCTCATATAGACATTCGTGCAAGTGTCGTATTTCCACATCTCCGCGTCCCTCCATAAAGGGCCGACAACATGGTTCAAGAGATATCATGGAGTAGCTCCCATGGTATGAGTGGTACATACTCACGGCGGGTCGGATAGACTCGGGCGGGTTAAATTCCCGGGATATAATCCATGGATTAGCTATCCGTGATGCGAGTATCGTGTACCGATGACTCATTGCGGGTCCACATGACCTATGCGGGTGAAATAGTCTCTGCGGGTGAAATAGTCTATGATAGGTTGCATAATAATTCGGAGGGTGGATGACCACAGCACCGCACGACATTCATGTTTTGAAAGCGGTAGTGATTTCATTAATGAAAAGTGCGGTGTGTTCGTGACTTAAAGTAGACGATTAATCTCATTGTTAAAAACATAACTTAAAAGGTAAAAATGATTGCATTACTCTATGTTTGCAAGGTTCGGTGTCTTTGTTGTTTTGAGTTATCATACTTTATTCTGTTATATGTGGTATGTGATCTCGCTTTACAATACTTATTGTTTCATATACTTGGTACATTCTTCGTCTTGACCCGCTTTCTCGGAAGTGCGTTAAATCTTGCGAGTTTAGGTACCTGATTCGGTGATCTGCAAGTGTAGGACCACTTGCTCGAGTTTTGGATAGCTCCATTTGTTAGGAGCTTATCATTTTAGTATAGATCCTTGATGCAGGCTTTTATGCGATTATGGGTGCAGCGGGGCCTTGTCGATTGATAAAACTCTTAGAGATCTGTATTCATATGTGGGATTGGACTCCTGTACAGTGTAGTGCTTTTTGTTTATATATATATATATATGGCAGCCTTGTCGGCTTTGCCTTTGCATGTTCGTTGGTTTTAAAAAAAATGACGAGGTGTTATTTAGTTCCGCGGTTTACTTGTGTCATTTAGGTAGAAGGGTGCCTAGGTAGGGCACCAGTCACGGGCCCGGGGTTCGGATCGTGACAAGAGTAGTCCTAGTTTGATTCTAGAGACTAAAAATATGTTGAAACAATATTCGACATGACGGATATGGTATCGCAGATATCATCTTAGGGATCAATGTCTCTAAGACATCTGACGGACTGGTCTTATCTCAGTCTCACAACATCGAGGATGTGTTGAGAAAGTTTGAGATGTTAGACAGTTCACCGATTAAGTCACACTGGATATGAATCAGAAGATTGATAAAAATCGTGGTGCGCCTGTATTCCAGGAGCGATGTGCGCAGGTGATTGGGAGTTTAATATACATAACAAACTGCACTCGAGCTAATATCGCTTATACAGTCAACAAGTTGGCTAGGTTTACCCGTAATCCAAGTGATGATCATTGAAAAACGTTGAATCGGGTACTACGGTACCTAAAATACACGCAAACTTACGAATTGCATTATTCGAGATATCCAGTTGTACTAGAAGAGTACAATGATGCAAACTGGATATCTAATATAGAGAACACCAAGTCAACCAGTCGGTATATATTTACAATTGGTGGTGGGGATATGTCTTGAAAATCCTCTAAGCAAACTTGCATCGCCCGATCCACGATGGAGTCATAATTTATCGCTTTAGACAAAACAGGAGAAAAAGTTGAGTGTCTTCAGGACTTCTTAGAGGACGTTCCGTGTTGGGACAAACCCGTACCTTCCGTAATGATCCATTGTGACAGCCAGTCGACTTTAGAAAGAGCATAAAGTTCTATGTATAACGAAAAGTCTCGTCATATTCGACGGAAACATAAGACAGTTAGGCAACTGATCACCACGGGTATTATTTCCATTGATTATGTAAAATCAAAGGATAACATAGCAGACCATTTGACTAAGGGTATACCTAGAGATCAAATGTTTTGCCTGTCTAGGGGAATGGGCTTAAAACTCAAACAATAAGGATTGATACGGTGATAACCCAACCTTACTGATTAGAGATCCCAGGAATTAGGTTCAATAAGAAAACTAAGATGTAAAGGTTCAATTGAACGCTTCGGTGAAAGCAAGAGCACATCGAATTATGATTTCTGTAAGGAACATAAACTCAAGGTCATTCCCGAGATAGACATTAAGTGCTATCTGCAATGTGGGTAGAGATTAAGTTTCAAAATCTTTAATGATCCTCAAAAGGTTTAGGTTAGGTTTAAGGAAACTTTTAATGGTTCCTAACACTTGTGAAGTGGGGTATAGCAGGATACCTTATAGGAGACCACTTATTTAAGTGCGAGGACAAGCCGACTTAAATGAACGCACTTAAGAATTCAAAGTGTACACGGCCACAACAGACAAAACATTAAAAAGAACATAGTAAGAAAGTTGTTGTGTTGGTACCGTTGACTTGACTTACAATAAATACTGACGGTTCAAGACATCACGTTCACCACACAGTAAGTAAGTCTGATGGTATTCAACTATGGAAGGTTCAAAGTGGAAGCTACCTCTCCTAATGCAACATCGGTCCACTGAAATATTGCTAGGAAAAACAACTTGTGAGTGCGCCAAAATCTTTTTCAAGAGGGGATTGTTGGATATTTATCAATGAGGAATAAGTTTATCCCATTATTTATGACTCGAACTATTGGTGCCCCGCACTTCAGAAACGTCATTTCCACACACTTGCAGACATTGTACCAAGGATAATAAACTTCATTAGTGAAAGAGATATTGGTACGTAAGTAAAATGTTTGAGACATAGAATGATGGACGGTCGTTGGTCAAATGACAGATGTTCCACGTTGGTGAAGGAAGGAAGAAGTGTACATAGTGTAAAAGATTGGAACGGGTCGGAAAGGACCGCGAAGTCACCTCGGAGTCGGAGAGCGCCGCAACGCCACCCCCTTAAGGGTCGCGATGCCACCCACTTAAGGGTTACGGTGCCTCCGAGCCGCGATGCTAATTCGGTTCCGAGTCACTGGAACCGCGACGTTACCCATGCAGAAAGTCTGAAATGAAAATCTGATTTTTGAGACGTTTGGGCTACCCTCAATGACATTCATTACACCATTATTAAACCATTATTTGGCTGATAAATGAGTGTAATTACTTTGACAATTCATTCTCATTACATGGGTGATTCAATGTCATTACTTGACACTTGAAGGGACAAATCTTACACACTATAAATTGAGGCATTTGACTTAATTGAAAAACACTTGTAAAATTTTTGAAACGTCTTCCTCTATAGCATTCTTTCAATACTAAAAGTTCTTCAAGAAAAACACTTGTTCCTTTGTTCAAATGTTAATAAATGTTATCTTGGGAGACTACTGCCTAAAAACGTAAAAGGATATATACGAGGCAATCTTATCTTAAAGACATAGTGTCATCACTCGATTCAACAAGTAATTTCAGTTCAAGTGTTGGTTCTTGGTTCCAATTTTATGTTATGGTTGTTTCTTTTGATTGTAAATTTTTGTTCTTCATGTTCCTAGTCCTTGTAATGGGCGTTTTACTATTTACTATTTTTCGTTTGTTGTTTCTTTCATTTTTAAATAACATAATTCTCATGCTTAAATAGTATAATTATTTTACAGATTATATGAAACATTTATGTATTCCTACTAATTGACTTTCATAGTTTTTATCTATCACCAATTCAGAAATTTTCATAAACATATTATTGAGTAAACTAAAATAAAATTCAGCTGACGTTGCTAAAAAGTTTCAAGGAAATTGGTCATCAATATTTCATAATTTCTTCTTCCTTTCTGTTTTTAATCAAATAATAAAAAAATTATAAAATTCTTTACAATATCTATCATTAAACTATTGTGCGGGTAAAGTCTCGGGTCTCCAAAGAAAATCACCCGACCCGAAACTCAGATCCGAATTATCAAACAACCCATCTAACCCAACATATTCACCAAAATTCCCACTATAATGATCCGATTCAACAATTCCCAAATCGAACGAGTCATAACTCGGCCAAAACTCGTTACTGAGTCCAGTCGACTCAGTAATAACTCGGACTAACTCAGTCTCCGCCCCTGTTGGCGGAGGTAGTCCGAGTTCATCATCAGAAGCTTCGAGAAGGTATCCTAACTCCGGCTGAGATTCGCCGGACTCCGACGAAACTCCGGCAGTCGCCGACGGCGAGGGTAAAGTTGTAATTTCTTCTTCGAAACTCTTCATGAACGAGTCGAGATCGTGACTCGAAGTGGAGAACTCGACCGAGTCGTATAAATCGTCTAAGAGATCTTCTCTGAGTCTCTTTACTTCGGGCGAGTTGATTTCTAACTCGGACGAGTTATGACGAACTCGCTTTCTCGAACTCAGTTGATGATCCATTTAATGTTAAGAATAATAGAAGAAACGTTTACGTTGGATGAGTTGAGGGAACACAAACGAGAAGGTTTATATAGTGGGGAGAGATGATGTAGGCACGTGAGTTGGGACCACTTTGACATGGGTGTCTTGATTATATAATTTTTTAGTTATTAATTTGGGTTCGTTATTCGCATTGAGACTCAAATTAATCCAGATTCATATTGATATTCATGTTTTGATATGAGCTTCTTGACCCTTTCTTTTATTTAAATCTTTGATTAGTTTGAATTTGTGTTTAATGATTTACTTGTGAAATTATATTAAATACATCGTTATTTTTTTTTTTTGTTGATGAAGGAATTTGCATTCTTTCTTTCAGACGTGCGTAAAGCTCGGTGTATGATAAGCGCAAATCATGTCGTGATTAAACCACACACTGGCAGTCGAGTGTGCACTTCACGGCGAAAGCGACAGGGCGTTCTGCGAGGTTTCGAACTTGTGATCAAGCTCTCCACACCACCCAATGAGGATACCCTCTTCCTTCAAGACCAACTGATCTAGGGCTTCGAATATAATACATCGTTATTGTTGTTGTTTGATATTTGATGTCCGCTTTGACATGAGCATCTTATCTTTTTCTATTTCTAAAATGTGCTATTTGCTTATTTAAATTTTTCATTCGATATTTGATGTTTTTTTAATTTCTTATTAATTCAAAGCATCACGTAAGATTTACTAAGAGTGGAGAAATTCGTTTTATCCCGCTACTACCCTTGACCTTTAGGGCACGTTTGGTACGCTGGATTGCACTAGTTAAAAAATAATACAGCGTTTGGTGAGCGTTTTCAGTCGGACTGGACCGTACTATTTCTAAAAATAGTACACTTCAATTGTCATTTTTATGTAGATGAGTCTCCCCTGAACTTTACTAAAAATATAAAAAAATACAGTTCATTATATATTAATATTCTAATAACGTCTATTATATATTAATACAGTCTAGTCTATTATAATACAATATAATCTAATATAAAAATATATATTTGAGTGCGACGTACGAAACGAGTCATTAGTCCTACCAGGGTATTTGTTTTCTTGCTTAAACGTGTCCATGTCGTGTTATTGGAGTTTACTATGGTATGGACTATGGAGTAGAATTAAAATATTAGGGATTGATGGAGTCTCAATAAAGCCTCGAGTTTTGGCATCAATACTCAATAGTCTTTTAAAATTTATTTGATTGATGAGAGAAGAATAACACTCCCGCCTTCTGTTATGGATATTAATTAATTTTAAAATTATTTTATCATATTATTTGTATTTAATAGAATTAAATTACATTTAAAATTATAAATCTCCTATATTAGGTAGAATTAGATTTCTATTGTAATTAGAATTGATTAGTTACCTAATTTGTAGTAAGGTAAATATTTTTGTACAATTATATATAGTGTAAATCATTAATGAAATAATCAAGGAAGAATATTTCTTACATGGTATCAGTAGTCTAGGAAAAGTTCCTGAAACTCTAACCTCCTTCGCGTGTCCGACGCCCCACCATCTTTTGGCGCATCATCTACCGCCTCGCCGTCGGCCGTATCGACTCAAAATCTTCTTTTCATCCAGGCCTCACAGTTTTCAACATCAAATCCCATGTTTCCATCACTCTTGAGATGGAAAACGTCAATTATGCAACGTGGACGAAGCTCTTCAAGATTCACTGTCGCTCCCACCGGGTCATTCATCACATAATTCCGCCGGAAAAAGGTAAGGAGAAGGTGTTGAAAACCGACGACGAAAGAGAATTCTAGTTAACCCTTGATGCGACAGTTCTTCCGTGAATTTATGTCACTATTTCTAGCGATTTGTTGCATACAATTATTGAGCCTGACTCCACGAAGATTGAGGTTTGGGATCGCTTACGCGACATATTCCAAGACAACAAAAATTCCCGGGTCGTTACTCTTGAACAAGAATTCTCCACCACCGACATGGCGGACTTTCCCAATGCTTCCGCATATTGTCGACGACTCAAGGTGTTGTCGGACCAATTCAATAACTTCGGTGCGCCGATCACTAACAATCGGCTTGTTTTACAACTAGTTGTCGGCCTTACCGATGCGTATAGTGGAGTGGGTACGCTCATCCGCCAAATCAATTCTCTTTCACCGTTTTACCAAGCCCGCTCTATGCTCATTCTCAAAGAAGTGGGTTTTGAAAAGAAGATAACCACCGTGTCAAATTTCGGTTGCCACTCTGTCCGATGAGAGTTCGTCAGAATTTGAAAATTTGATGCCAAATCGTAGCTAGAAGGGCCGAAACGACGGTATGGGAGCAAAACCTGCGGTGATGGTAAAGGCGGAGACAACCACCGCGGAGGAGGCGGTAGTAGTGGCGGCGAACAACAGCAACCGCCAGCCCAGTGGCGGTAGGGCACCACAGGGTAATAAGCGACACCGTAGTCTGGCGGTGGGCTTGGGTGTGCCGCCTCTATCGGCCAAAGTAATCGGGCGTGCCTAGGTCACATCCAAGAACCCGGTGGCGTGCAAAGACGGCGACCCATGAATTCTTGGGACACTATCGATCCAGTAGTAGCAGGCACACTCGGCAGTGGCGACCCCGACAGATGTATAGGCCGCGATGCACACTCTTGGGTTTACTCCACCCGACCTAAATTGGTACATGGACACCGGTGCAACGTCTCATATGGCGTCCTCACAAGGTAATCTCTCGTCCTATTTTAATTTGAGTAATAATCGTGGTATAATTGTCGAAAATGGTCATTCAATTTCAGTTCGTGGTTATGGTACTGCAAACTTGTCTCCCCCGAATCCACCGTTAGTTTTGAAAAATTTCCTTCACGCACCTAAATTAATTAAAAACTTGATTTCACTAAGAAAATTTACGACTGATAATTGGGTTTCTGTTAAATTTTGTCACGACCCGACCGGAATGCGGTAGTGCCTACCGCACCCAGATTCGTATACATCAGAGAATAGCAGCGGAACTCACATAACATATAAGTATGTAAACAGTAAACATCACTGGCCAAGCGAGGCGCTTCCATAGAATATACTTAACCAAAAGTAAAAGCAGTACAACTTTGTTCTTACATTGACCACAAACGTGACTACGCACTTCAGGAATAACAATCTGTGGTGGGCGGGGCCCCGCCATACCACGAATGTACCTAATATTTACAACATCGAGGAAAAACCGTGCAATAACGACCTCGGAGAAATGGAGCTTGACACGGACCGGTGATTCTAAGAATGAGGATCCACCACTGCTTACCCACCTGCGGCGTGACGGCCAGGAAAGGGTCGATTACCTGATATGTACTAAGTATGCGGCGGAAAATCGAAAATACCTCGTAAGTCTAAAATAAGCGAGACATGTATGATAATCAATTTACGATAATCGCGTGCCTTACTAATAATGAGAATATCAAGCATATACTATACTGCATGAAAATATGAGGCTCATGATCAAAGCAAGGTCACCCACCCGCATTATCATTAAGCAATCCTACTCTTGGGACTATTTCACCCGCATGGGTCGTGTGGACCCGCATGAGGTATTCCTCGCATGTCATGCCCGCGCGTGGGACTATTTCACCCGCATAAGCCCTTACGGACTCGCATGAGGTATTCCTCGCATCATGGGTAGCAAATCCACGGAATATGTAAATGCCACAACCCGGGGAATGACCCCGTAATGAATAATATATCACTAGCACAAACCGGCTATCATACATAATATAAGCAAGTTAAGAAATTCCCTAACTTCTTATTAGTCTTGTTCATATACATTCTCATTTTAGTTTACTTAAGGCACTAACATGTCTTTATGAAATCCGGGAATTTAACCCAAAGTACTATGTACTTCTACTCTTTTAAAACCTTAGGCAATTGTTGCCTTAAAATCAATTTGCCTTTCATTAATTCACGTCACTTATCCTTACTTATTTTAGAGTAAATCTCTCTTTTTAACTTTCCATAAGGCTAATATAACTAACTTCCCATAAAGTCGTTATATTAACTTCATACTATAAGTAAATTACATTTTCCTATATCCAAGAGACTTGTAGATTTAAAACGGAACAAGTATCATATACTTAAAAACACTTCAAGTCCCTTAACCTTGAAAACTTAAGACATGCTTACTACTTTGAAACAAGTGGATTCTTGTACGTCTACCGTACTATATAGGTAAAACTATTCATGCTCAAGAGATAGGAAAGTTCCACATACCTCTTCGGGTCAAACTACTCGCAAGTCCAATATACCACGCGTAGTATGTCAACCTATAATGACCATAATACGTCCATTAGCCTCTATCTTCAACGTAGAACATTCTAATTGAAAAGTCCCTTATTCCTACGGAAAATTGGACAGCACTTCCTTTGTTTCTACATACTTTGCCACCTTTTTTAAGGCCGAATTCAATAACCAAACACGCCACCTTTTAGGCTCAACAATCCAATCAACACAAATGGGATTACACGCCTAACTTGGACGTGTAAAATTCTGCCCCACAATACATAACAACTAATACAAACTACAAGGTCCAATTTGGCAATTTTGAGGTATAACAACATAAATTCTTATCCAATTTCTTTTTAATCCAATTTCTTATCAAATTCCTACATGCAATACTTCTAAAGGTAATATTGACAACTATAGGTCTTTTATTGCACCCATGCAACATAATTTACTAGCAAAAGAGAAATGATTGTTACCTTAGAGTTTACCCAAATTAATCCAACAATTTTCACTTGTCTTCTTTCCACAATCACTTCCATAAAACTCCTACAAGCTTGCCAACAAGTTTCCTTCCTGCCACTTTTCTGAAATTTTCCTCTAGGCCTTGGTTTCTTCTTGAATTTCTAGAGAGAAGGGAGAGCTTTTAATTTTAGAGAGAAGGGAGAGCTTTGAAGAATGACCAAGTCTTCAAGACTTGGTCAATAAATAGGACATGCAAAAAATCAGATGGGGGGGGGGGGACACTTGTCACCCTCCCATGGCCTTTTTAAAAGAAAATATCTGATTTTTCCGCAAAAACTCCGCCTCGGCGCCGCGGCCCTGCAGCCGGCGCCGCGACGCTGAAACCTCTGCCAACTTTCAGAACTTCCGGCGTCGCGGCCCTGCTTTCCGGCGCCGCGGCGCTGCAACCTCAGAGAATTTTTCCAGTGTGTCCGGCGCCGCGGCCCTGCATCCGGCGTCGCGGCGCTGCGGCCCCTGACCGAAAATTCATTTCTGCTCAACAGCGCACCAAACTTGCAACTTCATAACCTTCTACTCCGATGTCTTATCGACGAACGGTTGGTTGCGTTGGGAACTAGACTCAACGAAATACGTACTAGGCCTTTGAAACACCTAGGAACTCTCAATGTAACTGGACATAAACCGCCTCAAAGTTGACTAAAAATCCGTCCGAAACATTCCGTCGACCTATCTTTCAAAAATTTAAATCTTAATTCCTTTCGTACGTTCTCATAAGCCAGATAGAATCATGCTTTCTCTGAGTGTGAGGTAACCCTGTAATAAAGTCCATATTGATCACTTCCCACTTCCAGGTCGGAATCTCTATAGTCTGTAACAACCCACTGACGGTGCTCCACGCTGACCTGGCGACAATTCGAACAACTGCGCCCTGAACTCGCATGGCGTCCCTCTTCAGGCCATCCCACGAATATATACACCTGAGGTCATGGTACAGCTTAGTCGACCCCGGATAAATAGAGTAACGAGCACTATATGCCTCCCCCAGGATCTGCTGATGAAGTCCTGTCGCATCGCGAACACACAACCGACCCTCAAATCATAGCACTCCATCAGCGCCACTCGAATAGACCGCCTCTCCCGAAGAGTTGTATCTCGATACGCGCCATGTCGGATCCTCATCATCGCCTCTTCACCTCGACGATGGAAGACTCGCGACCTCTCGAACCCGAACTCTACTCTGTCGGAACCAACCAGCGAACCCGAGGCTCGCTGGTGATGTAACTCGCGGACCATGCCCTCTGCAGCCGCACACCGACGGACTACTATCGATCTGCGACTAAGGGCATCTGCAACTACATTGGCCTTCCCTGGGTGGTATAGGATATCGACATCATAATCCTTAAGTAGCTCCAACCACCGTCTCTGCCGCAAGTTCAGCTCCCTCTGGCTGAAGATATACTGGAGACTCTTGTGGTCTGTGTAAATATCCACATGAACTCCATACAAATAATGTCTCCAAATCTTCAAGGCATGAATCACTGCTGCCAACTCTAAGTCATGCGTGGGATAGTTCTTCTCAAGCTTCCTGAGTTGTCGAGATGCGTAAGCTATAACTTTACCGTGTTGCATCGACGCGCCCGATCCGACACGACGCATCACGATAAACCACGTATCCGTCTAAACCCTGCGGAAGAGTAAGCTGGGGCGGTCGTCAATTTCTCCTTCGATGGCGGAAACTCTCCTCACAAGCATCCGCCCACGGAACATAGCTTTTTACGAGTCGGCTAGTCAAAGGTCTTTGAAATGGAAGCAAACTTCTCCAAATCTCCGGTAATAACATGAGACCCAATGCGCAGCTCCGTTGGTGTAGTGGAGTGCAGGCAAGTCTTCAATGCCTCAATCTTTGCTGTATCAACCCGAATACCATCGGTCCCGATAACATGCCCTAAGAAAGCCACTGAAGCCAACCAAAACTCGCATTTCGAGAACTTGACATACAACTGCCGGTCCCTGAGGACTCCCAATACCGCCCTAAAATAATTTGCATGCTCCTGCTCTGTGCGCGAATACACTAGGATATCATCAATGAATACTATAACGAACATATCCAAGAAGGCCTTGAACACCCGGTTTATCAAATCCATAAATACTGTTGGGGCGTTGGTTAACCCGTAAGACATCACCCTGAACTCATAGTGCCCATACCGGGTCCTGAATGCAGTCTTTGGGATATCTGCCTCTAACTCGCTTTGATGATAACTGGACCGCGAGTCTATCTTGGAAAAACACCTGCGCCACTGAATCGGTCAAACAAATCATCAATCCGGGAGGATATCATTCTTGATAGTTACCTTATTCGGATGCACGTAATCAACACACATAGCTGGCGTCATTCTTCTTTACAAATAACACTGGCGCTCCCCAGGGAGAAACACTAGGCCTGATAAAGCCTTTTTCCAGCAAATCTTTCAGTTGGTCTTTTAATTCCCTCAACTCAGCAGGTGCCATCCTGTATGGTGGAACAGATATCGGTCGAGTATCTGGCGACATATCAATGCAAAACTCAATCTCCTCTCGGGAGGATACCCGAGCTTCATGGGAATACGTCGGAAACTCTCTAACGATCGGCCGGCGAAGTGCGGAATCTCCACCTCGATGTCGAGACCGAACCATATGGTAGATATACCCTTCGCACCATCTTCCTGCCTTGAGGTAAGAAATAAACCTACCCGCCGGCGTACGATATTCCTTCCACTCGATAACCTCGCCAGAAGCTGGGCGTACCAATCTCTCTCTATAGTCCACATTGGCATAGCAATACGCTAGCCAATCCATACCCATAATTCGTCCGAAACATTCCGTCGACCTATATTTCAAAATTTTAAATCTTAATTCCTTTCGTACGTTTTCATAAGCATGACCTGAACTATGGGGTGTAACAAATTTGATTCTTTTGGGTTTTTCGTGAATGAATTCAAATGGGGATGCGTCAAATGAGATGTGATAGTTGGGGCGAGATTTATCCAATCACCACAACCACACATCAATCCAAATTACCATCTGTTTTTACAGCTTTAGCTCATTCTTTATGACATGGACGTTTGAGTCATCCGAGAGCACATATTTTTGCTTCCCTAAACCTCGCAGTTCTCATGTTTGTCGCTCTTGTTCTCTTGGAAACATGTTAAGTTGCCTTTTGTTGCTTCGAATTCTCATACTGTTATGACCTTTGATATTATACATGGTGATATTTGGACATATCCCGTTTTGAGCTCTTCGGACCACTAATATTATCTTCTGTTGTTTGATTACTCTAATTTTTTGTGGACGTTCTCTTTGTCTAAAAAGTCATATATTTTTTCCACATTTCTATCCTTCAGAGCATACATCCACACTCAATTTGAATGAGACATTAAAAAAATCAGTGTAATAATGGTAGATAATTTTATGATGGGCCTTTTTGGCATTTTTGCAAAACTAATGATTTGTCGTTTCATCTTTCATGTCCACATACATCATCTCAAAATGGAAAAACAAAAAGAAAAATTCGAACCATTAACAATATTGTTAGAACCTTACTTGCACATGTCTCTCTACCACCATCTTTTTGGTATCATGCATTACAAATGACAACCAATCTGTTAAACATACTTCCGAACAAACAAGTAGCCTACCAATCTCCACTCGAATTTTATACCTATGGGACCGTTCATATTCCCGTTTGGGTGCTTATGCTATCCTCTCTTCCTTCTACTATCATTAATAAACTTCAACCCCGGTCCCTGTTTTTTTAGAATATTCATCAAATCATCGTGGTTACAAATGTTTCGACTTGTCCTCTAATAAAATCATCATAAGTTGTCACGTAATTTTTGATAACGGATTTCTCTTTTGTCAAATTACATTGTTCCGAGCCTCCTACCTCTGAATTTCTTGATGATAGCATACCCATGTATTTGATCCATAAATTATCCTCCCAAGAAGTCTAATGTTTCTCGGTGTCTCGACCCAATCATCGAACCCAGCGGCTGCTGGCCCAGCTGAGTCTCTCACCGGCAGCTCACTGTCGCGATGTGGTTAGCAGTCCGTTGGGTCTCGGCCCACCATTTGGTTCGAGCATCCAACTTCCCGCAAGCCCATTTCCGGCGATCCGATCACTACCCGACATCGGGCGATCGTCATCGCCGCTGGCCCAACTTCAGCTGACGATTCACGGCCCAACGGCCTGTCACTCGTAGTCAACACATATTTTTTAAGCCAAACAAAAATATGGTCTTCACACCCATATTTTCAAGTCATCATTGTCTCGTAATCCTGTGTCTGTACTTAATGATCCGAATTAGAAAATGGATATGGTTGATGAATTTAATGTTCTTATTAATAATAGGATGTGGGATTTGGTTTCCCGTCCCCCTGATGTTAATGTAATTCAGTCTATGTGGATTTTTAGTCATAAAGAAAAATCTGATGGTACATTTGAGAGGCACAAAACCTGTTTTGTAGGTGATGAAAGACTCAACAAGTTGGTGTGGATTGTGGTGAGACTTTCAGTCGGTGGTCAAATCGACAACTATCAGGACAGTTCTCAGTCTGGCTCTTTCGAAGGCATGATCTATTTATCATCTTGATGTCAAAAATGTTTTCCTGCATGAAGACCTCAATGAAATAGTGTACATGTATCAACTCATGGGATACAGAGACCCTACTTATCCTAATCATGTGTGCTTACTGAAGAAATCATTATATGGGCTCAAACAAACTCCTAGGGTATGGTACAAAAGGTTTGCAGATTACGTTTCACATATTGGATTTTCTAACATGTCTGATCATTCTCTATTCATCTACTGTCAAGGTAATGATATTTATTACATTCTTTTGTATGTGGATGATATTATCTTAATTGCCTCGTCTGATGCTCTTCGCAAGTCTATCATGTCACTGCCTGGCTCTGAGTTTGCAATGAAAGATCTAGGGCCACTGAGTTACGTCTTGGGGATAGTTGTGACATGTCATGCAAATGATTTATTTTTATCCCAAAAGAAGTATGCATCAGAGATTATTGAGCGAGCTGGTATGTCATCGTGTAGGCCGTTTGCCACTCCAGGTTGACACTAAACCGAAGTTGAGTGCTTCTTCCAGCAAGCCATATATCGATCCATCACATTATCGCAACCTTGCAGGGGCCCTGCAATATCTCACCTTCACGAGGCCCGACATCTCTTATGTTGTACAATAGGTTTGTCTATTCATGCATAACCCGATGGAGGATCACATGCATGCTCTCAAACGCCTTGTATGTTATATTCAGGGTACTCTCGATCATGACTTGTATTTATATCTATCTTTGACAACCACTCTTATTTCATATACATATGTCGATTGAGGTGATTTTTCGGATACCAGATGCTCCACGTCTGGTTAATATGTATTTCTTGGTGATAATTTGGTCTCTTGGCCCTCAAAACGGCAAGCAACCTTGTCCAGATACAGTGCAGAAGTAGAATACCGATGAGTTGCCAATGTGGTGTCTGAATCTTGTTGTCTACGAAACCTTCTTTTAGAGCTCCAATGTCCGATTCCGAAGGCGACATTGATTTATTGTGATAATGTTAGTGTTATTTATCTCTCAAGGAATCCGGTTCACCACCAACACACTAAACATATTGAGCTGGATATTCACTTTGTTCGCGAAAAGATTGCTCATAGACAAGTACATGTATTACATGTCACGTCACGTTATCAAATTGCCGACATCTTTACAAAATGTCTTCCGCTGGTTTTATTTGAAGACTTTCGGGACAGTCTCAACATACGCTGACCTCCCGCTTCAACTGCGGGGGTGCAATAGAATTATATTTCATTTAAAATTGTACATCTCATATATTAGGTAGAATTATATTTTTATTGTAATTAGAATTGATTAGTGTAGCAAGATAAATATTTTTGTACAATTATATATATTATAAATCATTAATGAAATAATCAAGGAAGAATATATCTTACAATATTAACATGGTAGAATTATATATCACATATAAATAATTAATTCATGGAATCTCCCAACTCATGAAATATACTTATCTATATAATCCTGCATTTTAAACGACCGCCTAAATTAATATAAAATAATAATTAAATTTATAATTAAATATTTAAAAGTGTTTCTCAATATGATGCAAAGCCTAAACACAAATTATTGAATCATGTAATATGTGAACCCATACGGAACACTCTATGACATGTTTGATACGCTATATTACGCTGGATAAAAAAAAAATACGGCGTTTGGTGGACGTTTTCAGTCGGACTGGACTGTACTATTTCTAAAAATAGTACACTCCAACTGCCATTTTTGAGACTCATCCCCTGGAATATACTAAAAATAAAAAATACAAAAAAATACAGTCCATTATATATTAAAACTCTAATATCGTCTACTATATATTAATACAATCCAATATAAAATATACAATCCAGTGCGACGTATCAAACGAGCCCTAATGTCAAGACTTGTCTAAAAAAGAAACGCATAAATCATTTCAAGTTAGCAGAATATATAGTTACAGTTTAAAAGATGTGATATAGATAATTTACTTTAATGCAAGTATTAGTGACTGTTTTTATAGCACGAACACGTAATTTATAAATCCGCCTCAGGTGTTGAATTGCTTTTTGAGTTTTCTTTGTTGGTTAACTAGTTTTAAGTTTCAGATTTGGAGTCCGGAATGGGGCCTCAATCACGGCCTCTCTCGGTTGCTTGAACTTGGTGAAATTCTATTCGTACCGATATTTAAGTTAAATTTTATCAATTAATCATGACTAATAGATATTAAATTTTATTATTGGATTATGGATGTTTTGTTTTGGGTGCCAACTGGATTTGATGGGAACATTGTTGAGTGATCGAGAGATTTGTCTATATTTTGTGTCAAAAGTAAAAGATTGCCTTCTATTATATTCCAAATTTATTAGTTCAACTGCTTCAAAACCGTATTGCTTGTGTTCAGGTCGTCTCAAACATTTTGAGAATCCTGTTTTAATTCGTAGAAGCAGATCTTTAATTGGACTAAGACCTGCGAATTATGAGTCTTTACAGTAAAAGTTCTTATATTGGTTTTTTCTTTCTTTTATGAATGTTATAACTCCTAATTCTTTGGTAGCGAACCTCTTTGATAGTTCGATCCAGTTTGAGAGGTTCAGAAGCCAAAGGCAACTCTCAGACCATTTGAGTTTGTTTATAGACTTCTGGCTAATACTACTTAATAAAAAATAAAAATAAAAAGACCCTAGTTAAGGATGCAGAAATCGGTCTATCCAATTATATTTCTCAAACATAAAAAGAATTACCTTATATTTATGCAATTATATTATGATAGATAACAACTATCCCTTGAAATTAATCGTCAACCTAGCTTGAACATCATAGTCATAGAAAAATCGTCTCTTAGAGGTAGAATAATGTCTCTCAAGCATTGATAAGTTGTTTTTTACCAACCGTTACTATCTTTATGGTTAGTTTTAGGTTTTACTTATTCATCTTAATGTTGGTGTCATATAAAGCTGGTTGATTAATCACAATCGAATCTTTAGACCTTACAGTAAAGCTAAATATACTACTACCTTTTATTAGCTGTAGCTGATACGATTCACAATCACATAATTGAAAAGTTCTCTTATCCCTTTGTTTTTTTTACTTTGGGCAAAAAGGCGAAATTCCTTGTCCACAGGGCTCTCACCTCCCGGTCCGACATAGATTGTTGGAAGAGATAAATCGTGGTATTTCACTATGTGGGAATCTGATGTCAAGTGTCTCTGAAAGTCATCCCCACAAAAGGAATGAAACTCCCACATGCTCGTATGCACTCTAATTATATATTTAGCTAAGAAAATATAACAAATCTACATAAAATTCCATGAGAGGAATATAGTTAAACCACTCTATGACAGTCTCGTTTGTTATGACCTTTTGTTATCTTTTATAGAGATTGGATGGTATTTAATTTCTATAATATCATTTAACATTTAAATTTTTATTTGATTTGTTGTACCCAAAAAAGAAGTTACTCCAAAACACTTTTTTCAATTGTTTATGTTATAAAAAATAACAGTGTAATTTAAATCCCACATAATATTTATATTTAATTAATTATAAATTTTAAAAATCTAATAGCATATAAATAAGGAGGAAGGTATGAAGAAAGGGGAGAATAGAAATAGTCACAACTTCATCTTTTATTTCTCTTATTTCAAGTAAAAGAAGAGTGCTTAACGTTCTTGATTCCTCGTAGAAACTTACAAAATTATTATAGTCATGTCTTTAATAAAATATAACTAATATATTATTTATTAATTATCATAAAATAAATGGATAGTTGAGTAAAATTATTATATAGGTAATTTTACAAAGAGTATAGATATAATGCTGTTATAAAAGAGTAAAATATGACATAAAAATCGACTTCAAAGAAACATACCTATTACAATAAAATAATATTATATTGAAAAAAATAATCTCTTGATTATTCTTATTAATGAAAGACATATATATACAAGTTATAATATGAGAATCCTATTCCTACTTTATATCTAAAATCCTATTCTCTACAACTAAGGTAATAATATAATTCTAATTATGGTACAAGACTAAGTCTACCAAATATACAATATACAAAATAGGAGAATTCTGGATTCTGGAAATTCGGGTCGGCGCCGCAGCGCTAAAGCCATCTTGCTGACACTGTTTAACACAACCCCACATTCATAGCGGGCGGTCTTCGAACGATGAGATTGTCTCTAAAATCTTCAAAAATGACTGAGGGAAGACCCTTTGTAAAGATGTCTGCAATCTGATACATGGCAGACGCGTACTTGTCCTTTTGCTACCTTCTCTCGAACAAAATGAATATTCATCTCTATGTGTTTAGTATGATGGTGCTGAATCGGATTGCCAGAAAGGTAGATGACACTTATATTATCACAATAAACCAAAGTAGCCTCTCAATAGGGCAATGGAGCTCTAACAATAAATTACGTAACCAACATGACTCGGAAACCACATTGGCTACCCCTCGATACTCGGCCTCTGCACTTGAACGTGAAAGCGTGGATTGACGCTTGGCAGACCATGAGACCAAGTTATTACCTAAAAACATGCAATAGCCAGACGTAGACCGTCTGGTGTCGGGACAACCACCCCAATCAACATCTGTATAGGAGACCAATGTAGACGTCGACGAAGGATACAAATGCAAACCATACTCAAGTGTTCCCTGAATGTACCTAAGAATACGTTTGAGCGCATTCATAAGTTTAACTCTGGGATCATGCATAAAAAAACACACCTGTTGTACGGCATATGTAATGTCAGGTTGCGTGAACGTCAGATATTGAAGGGCGCCTGCAAGACTATGATAGCGGGTCAGATCCTCATTAGGAGAGCCAGCTGCAACACCCAACTTGGGTTTAGTATCCACTGGAGTAGAAGTGGACTTACAAGATGACATCCCAGCCCTCTCAATGATCTCTGCTGCATACTTTCTGTACGTGAGAACAATCCACTGCGTTTAAGTGGTGACAATCCCCAAAAAGTAACTCAATGAGCCCAAGTCTTTCATGGCAAACTCAGAATCGAACATTGCCATAATAGACTTGAGCAACGTATCAGAAGAGGTAGTCAAGATAATATCATCAACATATAACATAATATAAGCCATAGAAGATCCTCGACGATATATGAACAATGAATTATCAGACATGATGTGACAAAAACCCATAGTCGAAACAAAATCAGCAAACCTCTTATACCAAGCTCGTGGAGACTGCTTAAGCCTATACAAGGATTTCTTCAATAGACAGACATGATTAGGATATCTAGTATCCCTAAACCCCAAAGGTTGATGCATCAAATAAAGCAACTTACATAGTTGATGCATCGAATACCATAGTTCCCATTTCTATACACTGTCTCCTGAAGATCACCATATAGGAAAACATTATTCACATCTAGCTGATGAATGGACCATGATTTTGAAAGAGTCAAGCTGAGCATAGTGCAAATGGTAGCCGGCTTGACCACCAGGCTAAACGTCTCACCACAATCCACATCAACCTGCTGAGTCTTACCATCACCTACCAGTCTAGCCTTATGCCTTGCAAATGAACTATCAGAATTTTTCTTATGAACAAAAATTCACATAGACTGAATAATATTTACATCAGATGGACGGGATACCAACTCTCACGTCTTATTATCAATAAGATTATTATATTCTTCAGTCATGACAATTTTCCAATTAGGGTCATTTAAGGCAGACACAAGATTACGAGGTAAGGGAGATTTAAGAACATTATAATTCAAATTAAAATGTCTTTTAGATTTAAAAATACCCCGTTGACTACAAGTGACTGGACCATGACTCTGGGCTGGATTGGGTGTATTTTGTGAATTTTCGGGAATAGCTGGAATTACCGTCGAAGGCGTCGCGGCGCTAGGGGCAGTGGCCGCGACGCCAGAAGAGCTACAGAGCTCTCTAATATTTTGGCGCCGTGGCACCTCTGTGCAGGGCTGCAGCGCTGACTCGCAGGAGTTTTGGTGCCGCGGCGCCTCTGTGCAGGGTCACGGCGCTGACGATCAGACAAATCTGAAAAATGAAGGAGAACATAGGGGGAGACGTCATCATCAAAAAAATTATAAGAACTAGGCACTGATTTGTCTACTGTAGAAAAAGGAAATTGAGTTTCATCAAAGAGAACATGACGACTAATGATGATTCGTTTAGAGGATAAATCAAAACATTTATAACTACAATGATTTGACAGAAAATCCAAAAACACACAAGGAGTAGAACGTGCCTGAAGTTTGTTGATCGTAGTGGATGAAAACAGTGGATAACATAAGCATCCGAAGATCCTAAGATGAGAATATGACAAAGTCTTATTGTATAACACTTTTAGAGGGGATGAATATGTCAAACCTTTAGAGGGAAGAATATTTAGTAGATCGGTAGCCATTTGTAGCACATGTTGCCAAAATAATTGAGGAACGGAAGAATGAACCAATAAGGAAGCAGGGCAAAGAGAACCTAGACTCTTGATACCATGAAAGAAATAATCTCTTGATTATTCTTATTAATGAAAAGCATATATATACAAGTTACAATAGGAGAGTCATATTCTTACTTTACATTTAAAACCCTATTCTCTACAACTAAGGTAATAATATAATTTTAATTATGGTACAAAATTAAGTCTGTTGACACCCAATTTTGTCCCTCCCTTTAAATCAATAACCAATAAATTAAACAATTTATTCCCCTTTTTTAAAACTACAGTTTTTACCTCGCAAGATACACATAATAATAAATTCTTAATAACGGTCTAGCATTACAAATATTAAGCATTAATTAATTAGCGTACCCGCATTCATTATAATAATAGCTTAGACTAATAAAACACCTAAATAATTTAATCACAATTTAGATTTCATTTTGTCTATCGCTAATTAAATAATACACCTAAGGCTTTATCTATAACCCATTAATTAAATAACTAAAACCTAAATAATTGACTCCTAAACTAATAGCCCACTCCCTACCTAATTAAATATCCAATTAAACTAACTCTAATCAGCCCACCTTTATTTCTTTGCCCAGCCCAAATTCGTGGCCCAACACCCCTTTTCCCTTATTACCCGAAACCCGCAGCCCTTATCAGCAACCCATCGCGCCCAACCCTCATTACCATTAAGCCTCATCATCGTCCTCAACAGCAGCACAAAGGAAAGCCCAACCCTAAAACCCTCTGCTTTCGTCGCCGCCCGGATTTCTCGCCTGAGAATCCGGGCTTTCCTTCACCCACGCACCTAGCGACTTACCCACGCACTCCACATCCAAATAATACCTTACCATATAAACACCTAATCATACCAAATCTCCTTAAAAATCGCTCTAAATCAGCATCCAAATCGCCAACCTATACCTTATAGACTTTCCATAACTAAAAATATCCTCCTTTCTGTCTCGAATCAGTGCGAAAATGGCAACAAATCGCATGTCTTCCTTATAGACTTACCATAACAAAACCAGTACGAAATCGCCCTCAAATCGCGTCCTAAACCTACCTTAAAAGGAAACCTAACTAAGGGCTATAAATACCCAAGTTTCGACATACAACAGGAGGGGGTTCTTTTCATCAGTCAGCGGTTATTCACAATCGGTCTTCGAACTATCACATTACCAAGTATAGAAATCCTTTTCTTTTCTCTCGAAATTGCTACCATCAGTTCTTAGCAAATAGTTTCATTGTGAGTTTTCCTTCGACGATTCGGGAAAGCCTTTGTCGTCGCTTCAGTTCGCTACCCACAAAAGGTCCGGAAACCCATCCCTTCTATTATTCAGTTGTTTAAATTGATATTGTGTATTCTGTATGAGGATTTGGTCAAAATTATTCCACTTAGTTGAATATTTGTTTCTAGACAAATCTGTCGGTTGCGGTTTTGACATCTGTGGTTTTGATTCTGTTTTAAACATGTGTGTATTTGATTGTGGTCCTTTATGTGTTAAATGTATAACACTCGTATAAGGATTCTAGATCCAGGTTGTGTTGTTAGTAGAAATATCGTAGTTCCTTCATGTGTCTGTCAAGATCTGTCAAAATGTCAGTTATATACTGCTTTACTTAGATGTGCTTGGTGTACCAATCAGTCAGTAAGTCCTAAATAACATTACATCAAAAATCATCTAACATGTGTGGGATTAATATGAAATGTCGTTGTGATCCCATAGGATTGTTAGGACTGATTTTGGTCATTTTGGTCCACTATCTTGGCTATTTTAAACCAATTTTTCAGCACATGACAGGCTGATTTTTCAGCCCCGGCTCAGACTGACTTGCAACTCCCTATTTGGACTGTTCTCTTGCCACTTTTGTTGCTGATTCTGGATTATATTGCTACTGCATTTTTATCTGTGAAATGTGCTCTAATGACCCTATTGTCATTGTCCATTCGTAAATTCATTTCCTTTTTAAGTTTTTATCCGCATTGTGTGGCCTGTATGATCAAGTTATGTGTTGGTCAATTGTTTGATCTACATTCCAGTTATTACTTAAGTCTGTCGATTGGTTTTAGAACACGTTTTAAACGGATGTTAAATGTCGTCAGAGTCTATTAAGACTATTATCAAGTACGTTGGCTAGGTTGTGGCTATTTCTGAAGTCCCCAAGTATACCTATTGAGTTGTTATTTACTATTTATGGTTTATCGAATGGAGTAATGTATGTCTCGATGCTTATTTAGACTCTCTATATTCCTGACATGTGCTCTTTGTTATTTTAGATTTAAAGTTTGGTTCCAATGCAATCCTTAATGTTTGTTAGCTTAACGGATGAACTACATAAATCTGTGAATTTGATTGGTTTGGGCCCGTCATTTCATTTCTTGAGACTGCCATGGTTACTGACCAAATAAATATGTGGTTGTACTTGCATAGAGATTCTTGGTTAAGATATACATTAATTTTAATCATTCCAGTTGTTGGTAAAAAGCTTTTTTTTGTCTTAGTCTCTAGATTGGTTTGAGTGAGCATACTTCTTTGATTCTACCTGTTCTCTGTGAGTTAGAAATTAAAGATAGTGTAGTGATCAGGCCTACACATTAGTTGTATTTGTTTATTAACTAAATTAATACGGTATGTTGGTTTGATTTTAACCCACAGGGCAGTAAGCAGTAAACTGCCCCCTCTGGTTCGACATTAAATATGAGTGTGTTGTTTAGGCTATAGTTATGATTTAAGCCAAAGTGTGTGCATATCCCTCTTTGATATACATGTCAAAACATGCTCATATTGTCACCTGCAAGAGACATCTGTATATCTTTCAAAACATATCATGTATGTATACTCTGTGTATGTCACTCCTCTGCAATTAGTTGTATAAACCAGGGCCTGTACATGTTTGTCAGTTGGGCCTTTTATGGGCCAAATGGCCATCTTTTAAATTTGAAAATTCGTCTTTAGGGCCCTCCCTTTCGTTTCTATCCACCACTAATCGTTGGGATCCTTCCACTGAGTTTACATAATGCAGGACCATACGTTAGGCCTGCCAGGCCAGTTGGGCCGATTTGTATGCATTTAAATCTGGAAATTAAGACTATTGGGCCTGCAATTTACTATTATTTACTTTGGTTGATTGCTACCCTGGCCCATTTCTCGCATTTCGGGCTTGTTTATCATTAAAATGAAATGATTCATATATCTTTAGATGTTTGTGCCAATGATTACTTGTTATTGATAATTCTGAGACATGCTAATCCTTATCTTTCTTATTTCTACATGGCATGCATCGGGAGAATAATCAAGAGTCTCGGTACGAGACTCATCATGACTTCCATATCGCCAACTACACTTCCGCCGCAGGGCTTCCAAACAGCTATAGGATAGATGGTGACACCATCCATTCTAGACGTCATGTCAACTACAGTCTCACTCCCGCCTTTGCTTATTTGTGTATTTATTTATTTTGCTTACTTATTATTGTTATATTTGTTAATCCTGTAATTAATAGAATAATTAACTCTAATAGTCTTTGAGTATATTGGAAGGGTAGTTTAAAGGATAAATTCACCCTTTATTTATTCTAGGTTCATCACGTGAGTCTAAATCTAAAATAATTAATCCTAGCTATGCCTTAGCCATGTAGCTAATATATTCCTCCATGTTTAATTCTTAAACTTTTTCATAAACTCTTCATAAATATCATAGGAAGTAATTTCCGCATACACGTATAAAAATAATTTCATAATTAACTTTTATATAAGAGTCTTAAACCTATTAATAGGAGTAACATATCATTTTCTTACTTTTTTTTTGTTAAATAAAATAATTTCATGTCTTATAATTGTATAATCAACTTTATATATTTTTTGTGAGTCTAATAAAGCCCTTTTAGTTATCAATATATATATTCTTTAGATACTTACCATATCCCTTGTTACTTAAATAAACTTTTCTAAAACATACATTCCTCAGCCGAATAAATCAACCTATGTTTGAACGGACAATATGAGTTATCGGATCCTTTAGGATGCCTAATCCCTTCCCTTTAGGATAATAAAGAACCCTTACCTAGAATCTCACATAGTTTCAAAGACCTTTAAAATGGAGATCATTCGTAGTATTTTATGCTACATTTTAGTGTCCTAATTCACCCAAATAATTAGGTGGCGACTCCTTTAAAAACGCATTTAGGAATCAACCATACGTAATACTCCCGTTTCGACTCCGGTTTAAAATGGGGTGTTACAGATGGCGACTCCACTGGGGATAGACAGGTTCTTAACCATAACAAACATAGGTTAATTATTGTGCTTCTTTTTTCCTTTCTTTATTTATTTATTTGTTTTTTATTTATTTGCTTAACTTACTTAATTTGCTTATTTTGTGTTTCACACTTATTTGCTTTATATTTTGCCTAAACTATTTTTGCTTTATATATGAATATTTGCATATTGTTTTAACTGCTATTTGTTACCGCTTTCCTTAAACTGGCATTCCGCTCATACTTCCTCCCTTATGGAAAATTCACACTATCACACACGACACGTGGGTGTGCTTTGCGCACCTGCAAATTTCTTTCAAACACCCAAATTTAAGAGAGTTGGTATTTTGCGCGGAGAATCCGGTCCAACCGGTGGTCGCGTAGCCTTCTCACTCGAGTAGTCGCCGGGAACTCATGCGTCTAGTAAGCCAAATCTTAGCAAACTTAAGATAGAGCTATACCACCCTTTATTTTAAGGCATGCGTCATTTACCTTAGGTGGGTCGGTCCTTGGTATCGACACCACTATTAGGAAGACACAAACTTGTCGATGGGTTTCTCAACCCAACGACCAACCAAAGATATTATGTGTTGCAGATCATGATAGATTTATCCAAGCCAAAAGACATGCCCAAAATTGGAAATGTAAGTTTATTATTATTGTTTTTCAAAGATTTGTAACATGGATCATATAAGAATGGTTAGCGGAGTTCCTAATAAGCTAAGAGTATGGTGGGAGGATTTCGACATCGCTGATGACGATGATTAGGAAGAAGTTGGGGTGTCTCATCTCACTATTTGGTATTTCGCCAGATCCGCATTTGATCCGAGCTTTAATCCATTTTGGGATCCGCATGAGTCATTTTCAAATTCAAGGATTTTGAAATAACTCCTACATTGGAAGAAGTGCATTATTTCACCAGCCTAGTTTACCAAGGTAGAAGACAGATTATTCCCAACAGCCAATCAGGGAAGAAATTCCTCCGCTACATGGGTCTTAAGAATACTAAGGAGTTGCGTTGCTTGAGAACAACGGGTGTCTCTTGACTATCTTTACGAGAGGTATGGACATAATAACGCTTACAAGACATGCAAAGCGAATTCTCGCACTCTACGCCATTGGCAAAACAGCGCCCTATTGCATTCAGCCGCTCTACTTGGCACCTTGATTTTTCCTGAGTATGGCAAGATAAGTACTTGCATATGTTCGTGGCGATCACTTTTCGAGGAATTGACGGCATACAACCCACTTTGGTTCCTATGATTTTGGCGTAAATATTCGAGCTCTTGGGAAATGCAAAAGAGGGCAGACAAACTTCTTTGAAGGTTGCAATCTTATCTTACAAATGTGGGCCATGGAGCATTTTTACCAACGGTCAGATATGACAGACGTTTGTTTCAGCGCATCCTACAAGATCGGCGACATTCATGATAGAACGAAGCGGTTTGTGTCACGGTCGGCATCAAAGATTGGTGCAAGTTTTGACATCCCGCACCGTGATCGGATCGATGGAAATATCCTTTACTCCTCACAAAAATGGAGCCTTTATACGTGGTAAAGAATTGTACTATATTGAGCTTATTGGTCTAAAAGGTCTGCAACCGTACGCTCCCCTACGCACACTCGACAATTCGGCCAGAGCAGATAATCCCACTCCGACGGACACGGGAGTTTCGGAAGTTACATTTGGACCAGACTTTATTGTGCCTCGAGCTAGACAAATTTTGAAAGAATGGGACGACATTAACAAAATAGACATCGGAGATGAACAAGCAGGGCACACACCTGAGTATCAGACATGGCTGCAAGAGGATCACATCAACACAACCTACAGCCCAAGAGGAGAGCAAGGTTTCGAGGACATGGACACAAGCAATAGAATGAAGAATAATCAACTCAAGGAGAGGGTCATCACCCCAGACATGTGGGCCCTAATGCACGATGCAGTACAATACTTGGAACAGGCAGGGGCTATACCAAAGAAGACCTAAGCTTCACTATCACAGCAACGACACAGTTATTTAGATTTCCATTGTTTTCTTATAAAATGTCATTTCAATTAGCTTTATTTCCAATAAAGGCATTCCAATACAATGGCTTGGGTACATCTAACGTGACTTTGCATTTATGACGCTTAGGCCTACCTCTGGCATGATAGAGGCCCCTTGCATATTAGGACGCGCTTTAATCTACTTTATTTGTTGAAGCTTCATTATATGCCCATATGTTCTGCTATTCTGTTTAATACTGACACATGTTTTGAACTAAAGGACTTTTTACTCCCCTCGTCGGCTGATTTGTGTTGGCAACCGGTGAGCACCCATATTTCACGGATCCAAAGCACGAGCAACAAAATGAATGATTCAGGGCAAACGAGCAGGATGGCTTGGGACTCATCGCCATTCAACGAGATGAACCAGAGACGTAGAAAGGAAATGCTCCATATTCGATGAATACCTTGCTCAAATCGCAACAAATGGCGGTCGTGCAAGCGAAATGGATAGACTCGAAATTACTAAGCTATCTATAAGCCTCAACACACAACTACCCACACTTCCTAATTCACCGTCCTTTCGACGCCATCCCCAACACCCAACAGATAACCCACAACCTCCCAATCCACAATACAACAACACGCCTCCTCATAACCCACAGCCCCCAAAGCCACAACACAACAACACACCTCCTCATAACCCACAGACCTTAAATGACCTTAACCCGCACATACCTCAGCCCCAAATAATACAAGCCACCTTACCCGCCCAAAACAACCAACCTACTCAACCAGCACCGATGACATACCATAATAAACAATACAGATCACCCGTATATGTGACCCATGCACCACATCTCACACCCGTACCTATACCCTCCCCGGAGTTTGCTCGATATGAAGAGACGGAGAAGAGGACAAGAGTTGGGATAGATGAAAACGTGGCCAGAGAAATTCACGACTTGAAGAAAGCTTTTAAGAACCTTCAGATGGACAAAGGTCATGAGGGATTGGAATACGAGGATTTATGCATGCATCCCGACGTCGAGCTGCCCGTTGGATACAAGGTACCAAAGTTTGACCTGTTTGACTGCAAAGTAATCCTCGTGCGCTTCGAGATCCTATTGCGACAAATTAGTGGGTGTGGGAAGAGATCAATCAATCATCATGAAGTTGTTTATAAGGAGCTTGACTGGAGACGCCTTGGATTGGTATACTAGCCAGGATCCATGGAAGTGGCGTAGTTGAAGCGATGGCCGTGACTTTGTAGATGTGTTCAGATTTAATACGGACAACGTCCTGGACAGATTCTATCTTATGAAATTGGAGAAAAAGTCAATAGAAACCTTTAGGGAATATGCAATGAGGTGGAGATCTGAAGCAGCGAAGGTCCAGCCACCTATGGAAGAAAGTGAAATGACAACACTGTTTGTCTGATCCACTGAAGGACCACGTCTTATGAGAGGTTGATCAGCGTCATTGGACGCAATTTTTCTGAAGTAGTAAAAATGGGAGATTTTGTGGAAGAAGGACTCAGAACAGGTAGGATCACGAACCTGGCCGCTTTGCAAGCAACAAGCAAAGCCATACAATCAGAGTCAATGGGAGGGATGAATAAGAAGAAGAAGGATGGAGCAGCCCCAATCATGACGGTGCAACAACACAAAACGAATCGGGCCCTGACATACCAACCCCAACCCCAAACATACCAACCCCAAACATACCAACCCCAAACATACCAAACCCCCACATTCCAAAACCCTCCATATGATCAGTTTAGCCAAAATACTCCCACATACAATCAACCTTCACCCATCTACACCACCCAGCCAATATACAACCCACGGGCGTTCGCCCACACAAATCCCTCACAAAACCGACCAGCATACCCACCCCCACAACAATACCACGCAAAACACCTAGACCCGAACCGACACCGAGAGGAGGCCCAAAACCATACACCCGTTGGTGAACCATACTCCCAACTATATGAAAGACGAAAGCTGGTTTTATACAACCAATCCTGGTAAATCCTAATCCACTCCTACCATGGCATGACGAGAATAAGCATTGTGCATACCACTGGAGTGTCGGGCACGATCTGAGATAGTTGTTATGCTTTGAAAAACAGAATTGAGGAGCTAATCAGAGAAGGAGCTATTCGATTGAAAGAGCCTTCCCCTAATGTCAACAACAATCCCCTGCCAAATCACGACAATGCTGGCGTGCACATGATCACCTTTGATGATGTGTACGATATGGAAGGGACTATCGTGCAATCGAGGAGAAAGAGACAGGATCCTCAGCCCACGTTGCCCATGTGATTACCGCCAAGGTCAGAGCGCCGTTGGAAGTAGAGTTGAGCCGTCATAAGCCTCTGATGTCAGTCTTAGTACCAGGATGGAGTCATTTGATCAAACAACGTAATGAGGGTAAACAGAAACAGGTGGTAGAAGCTGTTACAATGGGGGTGAGTCCGGACAACATTACTCATCTGTAGAAGTATCGCGAAAGACTGTGACCGAATCCGAAGTAGAGGAATTTTGGAGAAGGATGCCTACAGGAGACTATTCCATTGTAGAACAGTTGAGTAAAACACCAGCACAAACTTCCCTATTGTCATTGTTGATGAATTCCGTGAACCACCGAACCGCTTTGATGGAGGTTTTGAAAGAAGCGCATGTGCCGGCCGAGACCGCCGATGAGAACTTTTCAGCATTGATCGGGCAGATTAAAGAGGTGCAAAAGATAATCTTCCATGAGAATGAATTGCCTCCTGAAGGTCGGGGTCATAATAAGGCATTGAACATAATCAGTGTGCTAATAAGTTTATCTCTCGAGTCTTGATTGATGGGGTCACCGTTAATGTATGCCCTTTGAATACTCTTCAACTTTAGAGTCAACATTGGGAAACTCATGAAAGCTACGCAAGGGTAACAGGGTTCGATGGGACCCTGAGGAGCGTCGCAGGCGAGATTGATTTGACACTACAGATCGGGCCCGCAGAGTTCGAGATAGAATTCCAAGTATTGGACATATCCACATGCTACAATTTGTTACTCGGTAGGCCTTGGATCCACTTGGTCGGAGCCGTCCCTTCCACTTTGCATCAAGTCCTGAAATTCATCTGGAATCATCATGAAGTTGTGGTTGAGGGAGACAAGGACAACACTGCTAAAAGGGCAGTTCCAGTCATCGAGTATGGAGAAGCTGGATGGATCTGTCTACCATATGAACAAGATCGTAGACGTTAGCAAGGCTAAAGGGATGCGACTACCTCGCACTCCCAAAATGGTGGCCCGAGAGATGCTGAGAAATGGTTTCGAGCCAGGCCGAGGACTTGGACCAAGACTAGGAGGAATCACAGAGCCGATTCACCTGCCGGAGAAGAAGGACACTTTTGGCCTCGGATATCAGCCCACTGCCGAGGAGATGATGTTATTTGATCTCAGAAGGAAGGGTGAGTCTCACCTGCCAAGACCTGTTCCACCCCTGAATCATTCATTCGTCAAAGCGTGCACTGCTCAACTACCAGAAGATGAGGATGCAGACATTCTTGCGGAGGGACTTCAAGGCCTTTTCATTTCTGAAGAAGAAGCAGAGTGTCATGCGGTTTTGGAAGACCACACAGATGACCAGACCATTTGGAGTGCAGAGCCAGGAGATGTCTTGAGCAACTGGACTTGTACCCCAACACTGTTTTTTCATGAGTCTGGGTAGAATTAATAATTAGACGTTTTTAAACAATTCAATTCATATTTTTCTGAATTATGGAACACAGTTTTATGAGCTTATTTCCTCTCTGAAGTTTTAATAACAAGTTATGTTTTAATCAACGCTCTTTATTCCCTTTTTCTTTCAGCATACAAAATAATATACTTGTCGATAATGAAAATGTGACATGTCATGAAACAAGCGAACAAAGTCAGAATAATCCGGCGTAACCCGGCGGAATTTCATTGGAGGAATTAACGGAGGAGTTAGGAAAATTCGAGGATAAGTCGAAACCTAACTGGATGAAAGCGAAACAAGAAACCTAGGAGATGATAAAGTCGTGAAGGAGACAAGGATCAACGCTCACTTGAATACCACAGAGAAAGAAGATTTGGTGGCCCTATTCAAGCGGATGTCGACATATTCGCTTGGTCTTATGATGACATGCAGTCTAACGTACATCGCTTCTCATAAGCTGCCCATTGAACCATCATGTCTTCGGTGAAGCAAAACCAAGGAAAATCAAGCGGATCGAGTTTGAAAGTCAAGGAGGAGATCTCCAAACAATTGGACGCAAATGTCATTCGTAGCAAGCGTACCCCACTTGGTTAGCCAATATTGTGCGATAACAAAGAAGGATGGCAAAATACGAGTTTGTGTCGATTATGTGGATCTCAACAAGGCAAGCCAAGGATGATTTTCCTTCCGAACATTCATTTACTCATTGACAATTGTGCGAAGCATGAGTTGCGATCCTTTGTCGATTGTTTCACGTACCATCAAATCTTAATGAACGAAGAGGATGCGAGAGAAGGCGCGTTCACCACCCCGTGGGGTATATTATTATCGAGTCATGCCATTTGGACTTAAAAACGCAGTGCCACTTACACGAGAGCCATGACTACCATTTTTCATGATATGATCCATAAGAAATTGAAGTCGTGGATGACGCCATTATCAAGTCGCGGAGGTCGCGGATCATCCGTCCATCTCAAGAAGTTTTTGAACGATTGAGGCAATACAACGAAGTTAAATCCGGCAAAGTGTGCCTTGGCGTCCAGCAGGAAATTGTTGGGTTTCGTTGTGAGCGTAGGGAATAGAGTTGGATCCTTCAAGATAAAAGCCATTCAAGCGATCGCCTCCAAGAATCGCAAGTGTGAGTTTTCTGGCCGTTTGAATTATATCAACGTGTTCATAGCACAATCAACAGTAATATGCGAACCAATATTTAAGTTGTTAAAGAAGGACGCTGCTACTAAATGGACATTGGAGTGCCAACAAGCCCTTGACAAAATCAAAGAGTATCTGTCAAATCCGCCGGTCTTGGTGCCTCCAGAACCCGGGAGGCCTTTGCTATTATACTTATCCGTATTGGAAAATGCATTCGGATGTGTGTTAGGACAACATGATGAGACGGAAGGAAGGAACAAGCAATATACTACTTGAGTAAAAGTTCACGCCTTATGGCTCGTTACACAATCGCCGAACGCACGTGTTGTGCCTTGACTTGGGTTGCACAAAAATTCAGACATTACTTATCCGCATACACCACCTACCTCATCTCAAGGATGGACCCGCTTAAGTATATCTTTCAGAAGCCTATGCCTACTGGAAAACTTGCAAAATGGCAGATTCTTTTAAGTGAATTCGACATCGTATATGTCACCCAAAAGCGATAAAGGACAAGCATTAGCGGATCATCTCGCAGAGAATCCAAAGACGAGGAATACATCCCCTTGCAGACCTACTTTCCAGATGAAGAAGTGATGTTTGTAGGAGAAGACATTTTAGAAGAATATCCAGTTGGAGAATGTTCTTCATGGCGCGCGAATTTCAAAGGAGTAGGTATCGGAGCGCTTTGGTATCGAAACGGGACAACACTACCCAATATCGCCAAAGCTCGATTCCGTGCACCAATAATATGTCGAATACGGCGTGCATACTAGGACTCGAATGGCTATTGACATGAACATACAAGAGTTGCTGGTCGTAGGATTCGGACACTGTTGATTCGCAAGTGCAAGGCGAATGGGCCACCAAGAATAGGAAGATACTTCCGCACCTACACCGCTGCGTGAAAGAATTACGCAAGAGGTTCGTTAAGATAGAGTTCGTGCATACTCAGGGCTCAAATGAGTTCGCAGACGCCTAGCGACTCTGTCCTCCATGATTCAACATCCGCACAAGAACTATATTGATCAATCAAAGTAGATGTGCTAGAACAAACAAATTTATTGTTCTCGTGATAGATGAAGAATCGTAAGGCAAACCTTGGTATGACGAGATCAAGAGGTATCTCAAGCGGGTGAGTACCGGAAGCGCGACCAACATACAAAAGACTCTTCGAGGTTAGCAAACCATTTCTTCCCCGAAAGCGAGGTCCTTTATCGGAGAACTCGGATCTGGTTTTGTTGAGACGCGTTGACACTCGAAGCAAACAAGTTATTAGAAGAGACGCGGAGGTATATGCGGACCCACATGAACGGTTTCATGCTAGCAAAGAAGATACTACGAGGAGGTTACTTCTGGATGACGATGGAAACAGATTGCATCAGTTTCGTGCGAAAATGCCATCAATGTCAGATCCATGGCGACTTGATTCACGTTCCACCAAATGAACTCAACGTCACTAGTTCCCCGTGGCCATTCGCAGCTTGGGGCATGGACGTCATTGGTCCTATTGAGCCGGCAGCGTCAAATGGACACAGGTTTATCCTAGTAGCGATTGATTACTTTACGAAATGGGTAGAAGCATCATCATACAAGTCTGTGACCAAGAAAGTAGTAGTGGATTTTGTTCATCACCACATCATCTGTCGGTTCGGAATTCCGGAATCGATCATAACCGACAACGGGTCCAATCTCAATAGCGGTCTGATGAAGGAAATGTGTGAAGTTCAGATCACTCATCGCAACTCTACTCCATATCGACCCCAAATGAATGGAGCAGTCGAAGCGGCCAACAAGAACATCAAGAGGATACTGAGGAAGATGATAGATAACTACAGGCATTGGCATGAAAATTTGCCTTTCGCCCTCTTAGGTTACCGTACTACAATCCGACCTCGCGGGAGCAACACCGTATCTCTTGGTTTATGGAATGTGTCTTTGCCGCCATGAGGTGGAAATACCGTCTTTGAGAATCATCCAGGAAGCCGAACTAAATGAAGCCAAATGGATACAGAGTAGGTACGAACAATTGATGCTTATTGACGAGAAGCGAATGAATGCAGTCTGCCACGGACAACTTTACCAGAACAGAATGACCAGAGCTTTTAATAAGAAGGTGCGACCAAGAAACTTCCAACCAGGACAATCGTGTCAAACGTATATTCCCTAACCAAAGTGAAGCGAAAGGGAAATTCGCGCCCAATTGGCAAGGGTCTTACATGGTTCACCGAGTGCTTACAGGAGGGGCCCTCATCTTGGCTGAAATGGACGGCGAAGTGTGGCCGAGAGCCATCAACGCAGATGCAGTAAAGAGATATTATATTTAGAGTGCTTTATTTTCATGTAATCACTTTGCTTGTAATTGAACTACGTTTGACCTGATTCCCTTTGCGGGATACGTAGGCGGCCATATCGGCTTCGGTCCCATTTCCAGAAAATACTCAATTGCTTTGCTTGTAATCGGAACTACGTGCGACCTGATTCCTTGGCGGATACGTAGGCGGCCACATCGGCCTCGGTCCCATTTTTAATTTTAAAATCTTGTTTGTAACGAACTACGTTTGACCTGATTCCCTTAACGGATACGTAGGCGGCCTACATCGGCCTCGGTCACACCATAAGGAAATCCTCAGTTTTGTCATTTTGCACTTTTGTGGTTGGTACTCAGTCTTGCCGTACATACAAGACAAACCTACGACATATATCCGACCCAGTTTCGCCAGTCAAAACTGGGACAATTTTTTTAGGATTGCGCCACGAAAGGACACCGACAAATATGATTCCATATGCTCGAAAGATCGACATAAACTGGGACAATTTTAAGGGTTTTACTACAAATGACGTCAATGGGCATGGTTAAGTTACGCACAGGGTTCCAGGTCCCAAAACTGGGACAAATTTTAAAAGAGAGCCTGACGGCAACAGAACACCAAGAGTATGGGAGAATATACCACAGATTTCGGATAGGGAAGTTTTGCTTTGTTTCACAACATGTCACTATTCAAATATCGACATAATTTCCTACTAGCACATATAAGTATATTTTCTCAAGATAGAATATTTTTCAACAAATGTTTTGGCCGAGACTCAAATCGCATGTGGTTACATGTCCAGACAAGACAACGCGTGCAAGCATCAAGAGCCAACACAAATCGGCCGACCCCCTCCCCAAACTCACAATTTTTCTCTGAGTGAATTTTGCAGGACAACAGGAGCAAGGAGGGCAACAACATCCCAATACAACAGATCCGCTCACGAAGTCCATCTGCAACAAGTCTACATCAAATACATCTCGCAAAACCACATCTTCGTTACTCAGGCTACATCATTTACACTTTAATTATTCGACATGCTGAATACGATTTTTATCTATGCCTAGAGGCGCTATGTGCATTTCGTCCATACAAGACGATAACGCCCATACAAGGCATCATTTTCATAACGCCCATACAAGGCGTCATTTGCATTTCGTCCATACAAGACGATAACACCCATACAAGACGATAACACCCATACAAGGCGTCATTTTCATAACGCCCATAGCACGATAACGCCCATAAGGCGCCATTTGCATTTCGCCCATACATTTAATACGCCCATACAAGGCGTCATTTGCATCTCGCCCATTAAGACGAGAACGCCATACAAGGCGTCATTTGCATTTCGCCCATACAGCATTTATAACGCCATACAAGGCTATTTGCATTTCGCCCATACATTTAATACGCCATAAGGCGTTATTTGCATCTCGCCCACACAAGACGAACGCCATACAAGGCGCTATTTGCATTTCGCCCATACAGCATTTATAACGCCCATACAAGGCGTCATTTGCATTTCGCCCATACAAGACGATAACGCCCATACAAGGCGCCATTTTCATAACGCCATACAAGGCGCCATGTGCATTTCGTCCATACAGCACGATAACGCCATACAAGGCGCCATTTTCATAACGCCCATACAAGACGCTATTTGCATTTCGTCCATACAAGACGATAACGCCATACAAGGCGCCATTTTCATAACGCCATACATGGCGCCATGTGCATTTCGCCCATACAGCATTTATAACGCCATACAAGGCGCCATTTGCATTTCGCCCATACAAGACGATAACGCCCATACAAGGCGCCATTTGTATCTCGCCCACATTAGCACGATAACGCCATACAAGGCGCTATTTGCATTTCGCCCATACAAGCATTTATAACGCCATACAAGGCGCCATGTGCATTTCGCCCATACAAGACGAACGCCATACAAGAGTCATTTGCATCTCGCCCACATTAAGACGAGAACGCCATACAAGGCGCTCATTTGCATTTCGCCCATACAGCATTTATAACGCCATGCAAGGCGCTATTTGCATTTCCCATACAAGCATTTATAACGCCATACAAGGCGCTATTTGCATTTCGTCCATACAAGACGATAACGCCATACAAGGCGCTATTTGCATTTCGCCCATACAAGACGATAACGCCATACAAGGCGCTACTTGCATCTCGCCCATACATTTACAACGCCATACAAGGCGCTATTTGCATTTCGTCCATACAGCATTTATTCCGCCCATACAAGGCGCTATTTGCATTTCATCCATACAAGACGATAACGCCACACAAGGCGCCATCTCAGATCTCGTCTATACAAGACAGCGTATCATCACATCATTCCATATACAGTCTGACTACAACCACAACACAAATTTACATCCTTGCATTGTTTTGTTTTGACAGTTATGCACTAATGTTTCTATCTTAGCTTCAATCTACAGGAACATTTACAAGCTGCAAAAGACGGAGCACAACGTGGACCTTCCTCTTACGGCGAACTGAGGTAATTTGTTGGGAGCAAGGCTTCCCAACAAAAGGCAAAAGTGGACCCGAACGTCGACCTACTCTCTCCTAACATTCTAGCACCACGATACCTCATAGTCACCATAGCTTGACACTGGGACAGATGTTAAATCCGCGTCGGCCCCACACTTAGTTTTCAGACACCAGCGACACTTTGTTCCAATTCCGATGACCCAGACAAAATTGGCTATAAGTCAACGTCTTTGTCTGAAGATTCTTTCATCTTCTCCATACAAAGAGGGACAACTGTTGACACCCAATTTTGTCCCTCCCTTTAAATCAATAACCAATAAATTAAACAATTTATTCCCCTTTTTTAAAACTACAGTTTTTACCTCGCAAGATACACATAATAATAAATTCTTAATAACGGTCTAGCATTACAAATATTAAGCATTAATTAATTAGCGTACCCGCATTCATTATAATAATAGCTTAGACTAATAAAACACCTAAATAATTTAATCACAATTTAGATTTCATTTTGTCTATCGCTAATTAAATAATACACCTAAGGCTTTATCTATAACCCATTAATTAAATAACTAAAACCTAAATAATTGACTCCTAAACTAATAGCCCACTCCCTACCTAATTAAATATCCAATTAAACTAACTCTAATCAGCCCACCTTTATTTCTTTGCCCAGCCCAAATTCGTGGCCCAACACCCCTTTTCCCTTATTACCCGAAACCCGCAGCCCTTATCAGCAACCCATCGCGCCCAACCCTCATTACCATTAAGCCTCATCATCGTCCTCAACAGCAGCACAAAGGAAAGCCCAACCCTAAAACCCTCTGCTTTCGTCGCCGCCCGGATTTCTCGCCTGAGAATCCGGGCTTTCCTTCACCCACGCACCCTAGCCGCCTTCCTTACCCACGCACTCCACATCCAAATAATACCTTACCATATAAACACCTAATCATACCAAATCTCCTTAAAAATCGCTCTAAATCAGCATCCAAATCGCCAACCTATACCTTATAGACTTTCCATAACTAAACACTACCAGAAATATCCTCCTTTCTGTCTCGAATCAAGAAAATGGCAACAAATCGCATGTCTTCCTTATAGACTTACCATAACAAAACCAGTACGAAATCGCCCTCAAATCGCGTCCTAAACCTACCTTAAAAGGAAACCTAACTAAGGGCTATAAATACCCAAGTTTCGACATACAACAGGAGGGGGTTCTTTTCATCAGTCAGCGGTTATTCACAATCGGTCTTCGAACTATCACATTACCAAGTATAGAAATCCTTTTCTTTTCTCTCGAAATTGCTACCATCGCCTAGCAAATAGTTTCATTGTGAGTTTTCCTTCGATTTATTCGGGAAAGCCTTTGTCGTCGCTTCAGTTCGCTACCCACAAAAGGTCCGGAAACCCATCCCTTCTATTATTCAGTTGTTTAAATTGATATTGTGTATTCTGTATGAGGATTTGGTCAAAATTATTCCACTTAGTTGAATATTTGTTTCTAGACAAACCGTTTGGCCGGTTTTGACATCCGTGGTTTTGATTCGCTTTAAACACGTGTGTATTTGATTGTGGTCCTTTATGTGTTAAATGTATAACACTCGTATAAGGATTCTAGATCCGTGTGTTGTTAGTAGAAATATCGTAGTTCCTTCACGTGTACACAAGATCTCCAAAATGTCGCTTATATAACGCTTACTTAGATGTGCTTGGTGTACCAATCAGTCAGTAAGTCCTAAATAACATTACATCAAAAATCATCTAACATGTGTGGGATTAATATGAAATGTCGTTGTGATCCCATAGGATTGTTAGGACTGATTTTGGTCATTTTGGTCCACTATCTGGGCGCTTTTAAACCAATTTTTCAAAGACATGACAGTTGATTTTTCAAATTTCCTCATCGACTTGCAACTCCCTATTTGGAATGTTCTCTTGCCACTTTTGTTGCTGATTCTGGATTATATTGCTACTGCATTTTTATCTGTGAAATGTGCTCTAATGACCCTATTGTCATTGTCCATTCGTAAATTCATTTCCTTTTTAAGTTTTTATCCGCATTGTGTGGCCTGTATGATCAAGTTATGTGTTGGTCAATTGTTTGATCTACATTCCAGTTATTACTTAAGTCTGTCGATTGGTTTTAGAACACGTTTTAAACGGATGTTAAATGTCGTCAGAGTCTATTAAGACTATTATCAAGTACGTTGGCTAGGTTGTGGCTATTTCTGAAGTCCCCAAGTATACCTATTGAGTTGTTATTTACTATTTATGGTTTATCGAATGGAGTAATGTATGTCTCGATGCTTATTTAGACTCTCTATATTCCTGACATGTGCTCTTTGTTATTTTAGATTTAAAGTTTGGTTCCAATGCAATCCTTAATGTTTGTTAGCTTAACGGATGAACTACATAACCGTGAATTTGATTGGTTGGGCCCGCCATTTCATTTCGAGATCGCCATGGTTATGACCAAATAAATATGTGGTTGTACTTGCATGTAGATTCTCGTTAAGATATACATTAATTTTAATCATTCCATTGTTGGTAAAAGCTTTTTTGTCTTAGTCTCTAGATTGGTTTGAGTGAGCATACTTCTTTGATTCTACCTGCTCTTCCATGAGTTAGAAATTAAAGATAGTGTAGTGATCAGGCCTACACATTAGTTGTATTTGTTTATTAACTAAATTAATACGGTATGTTGGTTTGATTTTAACCCACAGTGGCAAGCGTGAAACCGCCTCCAGTTCGACATTAAATATGAGTGTGTTGTTTAGGCTAGAGTTATGATTTAAGCCAAAGTGTGTGCATATCCCGCTTTGATATACATGTCAAAACATGCTCATATTGTCACCTGCAAGAGACATCTCAGATATCTTTCAAAACATATCACGTATGTATACTCTGTGTATGTCACTCCGCAATTAGTTGTATAAACCGTGGTCCGTATATGTTTGTCATTGGGCCTTTTATGGGCCAAATGGCCATCTTTAAATTTGAAAATTCGCCTTTGTGGCCCTCCTTTCGTTTCTATCCACCACTAATCGTTGGGATCCTTCCACTGAGTTTACATAATGCAGGACCATACGTTAGGCCTGCCAGGCCAGTTGGGCCGATTTGTATGCATTTAAATCTGGAAATTAAGACTATTGGGCCTGCAATTTACTATTATTTACTTTGGTTGATTGCTACCCTGGCCCATTTCTCGCATTTCGGGCTTGTTTATCATTAAAATGAAATGATTCATATATCTTTAGATGTTTGTGCCAATGATTACTTGTTATTGATAATTCTGAGACATGCTAATCCTTATCTTTCTTATTTCTACATGGCATGCATCGGGAGAATAATCAAGAGTCTCGGTACGAGACTCATCATGACTTCCATATCGCCAACTACACTTCCGCCGCAGGGCTTCCAAACAGCTATAGGATAGATGGTGACACCATCCATTCTAGACGTCATGTCAACTACAGTCTCACTCCCGCCTTTGCTTATTTGTGTATTTATTTATTTTGCTTACTTATTATTGTTATATTTGTTAATCCTGTAATTAATAGGATAATTAACTCTAATAGTCTTTGAGTATATTGGAAGGGTAGTTTAAAGGATAAATTCACCCTTTATTTATTCTAGGTTCATCACGTGAGTCTAAATCTAAAATAATTAATCCTAGCTATGCCTTAGCCATGTAGCTAATATATTCCTCCATGTTTAATTCTTAAACTTTTTCATAAACTCTTCATAAATATCATAGGAAGTAATTTTCAGATACACGTATAAAAAATAATTTCATAATTAACTTTTATATAAGAGTCTTAAACCTATTAATAGGAGTAACATATCATTTTCTTACTTTTTTTTTGTTAAATAAAATAATTTCATGTCTTATAATTGTATAATCAACTTTATATATTTTTTGTGAGTCTAATAAAGCCCTTTTAGTTATCAATATATATATTCTTTAGATACTTACCATATCCCTTGTTACTTAAATAAACTTTTCTAAAACATACATTCCTCAAATTAATAAATCAACCTATGTTTGAACGGACAACCGCAAGTTAGCGGATCCTTTAGGATGCCTAATCCCTTCCCTTTAGGATAATAAAGAACCCTTACCTAGAATCTCACATAGTTTCAAAGACCTTTAAAATGGAGATCATTCGTAGTATTTTATGCTACATTTTAGTGTCCTAATTCACCCAAATAATTAGGTGGCGACTCCTTTAAAAACGCATTTAGGAATCAACCATACGTAATACTCCCGTTTCGACTCCGGTTTAAAATGGGGTGTTACAAAGTCTACCAAATATACAATATACAAAATAAAAAAATCTCGGATTCTGGAAATCCGGGTCAGCGCCATGGCGCTGTGCCCTAAGGGCCGCGGTGCTAAAGCCATCTTGCTGGACACTGTTTAACATATATTAAATGACCGTTATAAAAGGATTTAACTGTATTATTGATTTATATCTATATATAATATAAAGCTAGGCAATAGAAAGATGATGTTACACTGTCACGCCCCGACTTTTCCTAAGTCTTTACTTAGGGCGTGATGGCACCTGGACAATTATTTTTCACCAGGAGCACCATTTAATTCTCTTTATTTAGAAATTTAAACTTATATTCAAATACAGAGCTATTAATAAAATAACAATAAAGAAATTTGTTTATGACTTTATTAAAAATATAACGCGAGCCCATGCTCGTGCAAATATTGTTTCAACATAGACATACTGACAAATATTATTCTAAGTTGGAAGGGAGACCATTCCACACGGGAATTTCCCGAGACACTGGAACTGACATTCTGAACCTGACGAGTACCAAGCCCGAAGCAATGGACTTGATATGACAAGAGGTCATGGACGATCGCTAGCCTCGCGCGAGCCTTTCCTCTATCACGCTTCAAACATGTTAAATAAAGAGTCACTCTACCATCTCAATGAGTGAGAACCTTACCCTGCAATTCAAAGTAACACCACAATATTCCAAGTGCAATCACATTATAACGTAATAAGCATAGTGCAAAAACATATCAGATTACAACATTTTTAAATATGCAACAACTCCTCATAGGAAATTCTCGGTTTAACTAACACTTCATTTTATCTCGTATTATACGTTGAGACACTCCTCTGCATTTCCACATGTTTATTACATTTATATATTTGTGAACGCGTATTCACTTTTCATATTTATATATAGGTGAACATGTATTCATCTTTCATATTTGTCATGCGTGCAACCCGATCCATTATATTTACGTATTTGTGAACACGTATTCACTTTACGCTTTGTTGCGGCGCAACCCGATCCATTATGTTTACGATTTGTGAACGCGTATTCACTTTACGCTTTGTTGCGCGCGCAACCCGATCCATTATATTTACGTATTTGTGAACGCGTATTCACTTTACATTTTGTTGCGGCGTGCAACCCGATCCATTATATTTACGTATTTGTGAACACGTATTCACTTTACGTTTTGTTGCGGCGTGCAACCCGATCCATTATGTTTATATTTATATATTTATGTGAACACGTATTCAATTTTCATATTTTTCAGAAGATTGAATAAATAATATTCTCTTTCCCAACATTCTGTCATTCATACTTGTAACGATTATAACTTTTTAACCATAACTCCAACTAAGGTGTTTCTCAAGCGAAAACTAAGGTAAGACGGGGATCTTTCACTGTACCAAATTTCATTTAAAACTACTTTGGGTAACTAACACAAATTTATCCTCGAAACAGCCACATGAAATTTGTTTCGGCAGAATTTTTATTAAACATAACCCAATCTTAGAATAGTCATAACTCCTAATCTGTAAACCCGTTCAAGCCCCATAAAATCTCAAAACGACGAGAACAGAGATCTACACGTCTCCATGTGAACCATCCTTTCATATTCTGTACCATTTGGTACAGTTTTACACTTTTATTCGCTGCCCTTCCTGGATCTCGATAGATCCGAGACAGAAACTTTAAACAGTGATAACTCTCAATCCGTAAGTCGGATAGACCCCCGTAAGGTCTCACAATGTCCACAACAAAGAGATCTAGAACTTTCATTTAGCAACAATTTTCATATTCCCCACATATTAGTACAGTTTTACGTTTCAACGTCCTGCCCTTCTGGGTTCCGACGAATCCGAGGCAGAAACTTTAAACAACGATAAATCTCAATACGTAAGTCGGATATACCCCCGTAAGGTCTCAAAATGTCCACAACAAAGAGATATAGAACTTTAATTTAGAAACAATTTTCATATTCCCCACAGATTAGTACATTTTTACGTTTCAACGTCCTGCCCTTCTGGATTCCGACGAATCCGAGGCAGCAACTTCAAACTACAATAACTCTCAACTCGTAAGTCCGTTTTAATAACTTTTTATCTATATATGTCCGTAACAGCGAAATTTACAACCATGTAAATTTTTATATAATTCTAATAAGTAAAACTCAATAAAAACAGTCCGTAATTATGCCTTTCCGAATTTCGACCAAATCTAAGGTAGGAACTTTGAACTATGATAACTTTCAAACCGTATGTCCATTGTACCTCATTTTTGGTTCTATATGATCATATTAGATAGGCGTACCACTCTTCCGAATTTTATCAAATTCTAACAATTATAACTCAGTGAGAACAGTTCGTAAAGTTCATGACGCAACTAGTTGTCTAAACAATCAAAAGTTCAATATTTCTTTTCAACACCCAATTCTTATTCTAACATGTATTGAACTAAAAATAAAGGATGTTACCAAGAATTTCTGAGTGAGGAAACTCACCTTGTAAGTGTGAAGATTATTGTTGTGTGGTTGCTAAAATTATCCTTACTCTCTAGTATTTTGCTTCTTGTTCTTCTTGTCCTCTTGATATTTTTTCCTCTTCTTTTCACTTGTTTTTTTCTGATTTTCTAACCTTTATGTTATGTACTTTGTTTGTGTGTAAATACAATGTATAAGTGGAGAGTTTTCTATAACCTATGGGAGGTGGAATGACAAGGGTTGGAGGGGAAATGAAAAGGGGGGAAGGGGTAAAGGGTGATACGTGCATGCTGCACTTTCTCTTTTTTTTTTTTTTTTTTTTTTTTGTTTTGTTTTGTTTTGTTTTTTTTTTGTTTTTCTTATTTTCATTTCATCTATCTATTTATCCAACTTTAACAATAACTCTATCCCAAGCAATTTATTCTTTGTTTGCTTATATATATATATATATTTTTATTAACCCAACCACAACTATATATTATTATTTATTTTTTTCCGGATTTTACATACACCTTGGCCAATGATTCTATTTATTCTTTTTCTCCTTTTTTAATTTTTTCTCTTATTTTTTTCATTTATTTATTATAAAAAGACATCTTCATAACTCACACCCCTTCATCTTCATAACTTCTACTCTTAATTATTATAAATAATAATAGCCTTTTATGTTTATAACCTCCCAATTATTTAATATGTAAGTTTATGACACCTTAAAATTACACCAGAATGATATTCCTATATGAATAAATTTAATTTGAGCTTGGTTATCTTATAATTTGTAGTGCAATAGTCATCATGAAAGAACAATTGGTTTGTTTTCTTCATGGCATGAATGGGAATTCTTTCAAAAATTATTTTAGTTTCTCTTTCTTTCTCTTTTTATTTTAAAGAAATTTTATGGTGATAATATAGTTCTTTATTCTTCTTGAATTGATAAATATAGCACTCTCACTTTCCGCAATCATGTTGTTCAACTTTTGATAAGCGGTATTGATTTTTAAAATATAGTTTAACTCATAGAAAAGTTACTTATCAATATGTTAAATTGAAATCCTTAGATTTTTTATTTTATTGATAAAAGTCCTCAAGTTTTTAAATGTTTTAATAGATCATTGTTGTCCTCAAGTTTAATTCACATAAAAGTTATTTATTAATATGTAAAATTGCAGTCCTCGAGTTTTTTAGATTTTCATAAATGTCGTTCGTTTTTAACCCTCAAACTTACTACTTGAAAAAAATACAAAAATGTTGAGCCGGGTAAGAATTTATATATTATATAAAGTTGGTTCTTCACGAAGGTGATGCGGCACATCGATCAAGATATCTATTTATCTTTTTTTTTTCTCACTTTTTTGCTTTCCCCCTTTTTATTTTGCTCAAAAATCTCTATCACGATTCTCGTGGAAGTAATGGCTGCAAATAGTTTGAAAACTGAAATTAATTAATTATGAGATTTGAAGGGGTACAACACTATACACATAAACTTATATTCTCCAGCGTTTGATATTTGAAAAGGCAAAACTTTGAGTTGGCTTTAGTAAATAAGGGTGGTTCGCTTTTGTTGTTTATTAAAGTCGGATTTGACGGGATGAATAACATCTTCTATCTTTAATTAGAGATTTCGAGTTCGAATACTAGACCAATTTTTTTTTATAGTAAAGAGCGTTTTTCCTTTTAATGGATCTTAAGCAACATAAATTCAAATTAATCAAGGTCCAATATCGGCATTGAATGGGGAACCAAAATAAAGTTTATTTTATAGCTTATAGACGTAGAGTATTCTAATTACCGCGCAAAACGCTGATATATTCTCTAGTTTTAAATAAAATACTAGTACTTTTTTTTTTTTTGACGAAAGAATCCGCAGCCGCTACTCTTTCGAAATACAAGACAGCAGAAACTCCGATCGACGCATAACTCAGAACCACGCCACCGATTAACCACACTTGGCAACGCTGATATATTCTCTAGTTTTAAATAAAATACTAGTAATTGTTTTTAAAGTCGTGGGGGAAACTAAGATTAAAAGACAGCTAATAAATTCCTATAGTATTATTATGCTTTTGGAAGTAATGATAATGTCCAATATAGTAACAGGCGTGCAAGAACATATAGGCACTGTCTTTTTCAACAGTTTTAGTACAAAAACATTATAAACTCTTTCAATGTAAAACAATTTGGGGAACTTTTGACAAAATTGAAGTTGTACACTAGACATGTTCCAAATTATTAAGTAGGTGCGTATAAAATATTATGTATTTTATTTGATATTATTTTTATATTTCCTCATGTTCGAAATATCAATCATTTTGACAAACTACATTTTTATTTAAAAAATTAAATATCATTTACAACAATAAATCTAGTGTGATCACACAGGTGTGGCAAGAACTTAAATGCTAATTTTCAAATAAAATGAATAATTCTCGTGGTCAAACTGGTCCTTAATTTGTTATCTTGTACAAATCTAGCTAATCTTAATTAGGAATCTTAATTTAAAAAGGCCAGCTCATTTCTTTGTTCTTGAAAGAACGAATTTGTTTAAATAATTGGTTGTTCCTTGTTTGGTTTGTAAACGACATGAATCATACTGTTTTTCTTTGATTTTACGTTTTCCTTAAAATATACAGTTAGATTTACTATATTTGTCCATTTGCTTTTAATATTACCGTATAAATTGAATCTTTATGTGACTTGGACAATTTATTGTTATATAGTTAATGTCTACTTAATTCTCTATGTTAAAAAGGTTAAATAAGCTGAAATTATTTTGCCGTCCAAGTTTGGTATTAGGCAGGCCGTCTCAAGTATTTTAGAGTTCTGTTCTAATTCGTAAAAATGAGTTCTGCATATAATATACGATTTTAATAATTAGATCTTATTTTAAATTATAAATAACAACTCAATACAACTTTAAGTTAATCAACCTCTACTTTGATTGGGCTAAGACCTGCGAATTATGAGTCTTTACACTTATTTTGAACCGGAGAGAATATGAATTCGTCTATGCCTTTTAACTTGTTAATTTATTGCTTTTGGACGGTTTTTCTATGTGATTTTTTTCTAAAATAAACCTATTTGAATAGTTGTAATTTAAAAGAAAATTATTTTTCCACCATTTTCCCCCGAAAAGAGTGTCTCGAGTATTTTCAAGCCAAACGTTTTCTCATAAAAGGGCTAAGCAACTAGCAAGAACATAAAAGATTTTTTGAAAAGATTATAGTAGTATTTTGGATCAGGGACGAAGTCTCACTCACCCCACTGGGGCTATAGATCCCAACAACTTTTTTACTATTATTACTATATTACAATTGTCAAAAAGCCTTCATCCACAAATTTATATAATATAGTACTAGCCCCTCAAAAAAAATTGGATAGCTTCGTATCTGCTTTGGATGGTCAGACAGAAGCTAATTCGGAAAAAGAGAATATGTGAGTATTAGATGAAGGAAGTACAAATTAATTGTCTATTGTTAGAAGCAGTAAAATAGTAGTTAGAGGTAGTTAAGGCAGTTAATGACAAAAGGGTAGAATAGTCTTTGTAGATTCTTTATATATATTTGCACACGGTAGATATTTTGTAACCGACTCATTTTTCTTACTCAATACAATTTCTTTCTCTTCTATTCCAATCTCTCTCTCTCGACGACTCTCTCTTCTCTTATTCCAGTTTCTATTGCATGAACATTCATGCTTAATACATTGTAGTTATGTGAATCTAACATGGTATCAGAGCAGGATTAACAGATCCGAGAGGCGCGATAATTGCGGCGAACCTTTGAGAAAGTTTAAAAAAAACTGAAATTGTTGTTAATTGATCGAGATTAAGCGATCGATTCAAATTGAAGTGTGTTTTAGTAGAATGAAGGAGTAAGTGTTTGATTGGAGAGGAATTGTTGTTGATTGAGATCTTGAGATCTGATTTTGTGCATTCAACGACACGATCAATTTCGAGGACAATCGAAGACATGCAATTAAAGATGTAAACACTTTCTAGTCGAATTGAATAATTTCTGAACAAATCGGAGACAAGCGATACTGCATGCAATCGGAGATTGATACTAATATGGGGACTTCTGGAGATGATGTGATGATTGCAATGACAGTGGCTAACATCGATCACAACGACCCTCTCTATCTATTTCCGTCGGATGCACCAGGATCGCTGACTGTTGGTGTTGTGGTGAATGGAATGGAAAATTACACCTTGTGGAGAAGGGCGATGAAATTGACACTGCTTGGTAAGAACAAGATAGGATTCATCGATGGAACCATTGTAACACCCCATTTTAATTTAAGTCGAAACGACGTACTACGTATGGTTGATTCCTATATTGTATTTAAGGAGTCGCCACCTAATTAGTCTAGTGAATTAAGACACTTCTAAATAGCCTAAAATGCTATAAATGATCTCCATTTTTTAAAGGTCTGCAAAACTATGCGAGATTCTAGGTAAGAGTTCTTTATTATCCTAAAGGGAAGGGGTTAGACATCCTCTAAGATTCGCTAACTTACGGTTGTCCGTTCAAACTTAGGTTGTTATTATTGTGCTAAATGTATTATGCAATTCTAAGGGTGTTCTAACTAAGAAACTATTTAAAACTAGACATGCAAACATTTAAAATAGATATATATTTAACAAGATTATAATGAAAGCAAATAATCATATAAAGAGGGAGTGAAGAGAACTTAGCGGTATTTCGCTTTTATTTTATTTTTCTGCACAGGCTTTGACTTTTGGGATGTACCTCCGGGTACCAGCAAAAGACACTTAGTAAAAGAATTAGTAAATAATAAAATAAATTATCAAATAAACACAACGTATGTATATATCTATCTATATATATATATATATATATGTATGTAAAAGATATCTTTTTATATAGTGTGGGCTCAGCTAGTGTTATGCCAAGGATACTAAGACATGAGAAGCCAATATCGCTTCGGCTGCGGTCGACTCACCTCCCGGTGAACGATACTATGCATTCTCGTCTAATCTTTTCACTTTCCTCCTCACGTACATATTCCGTCTCGCTTACCATGGAGGCTTCCAGATAGACGGATAAATCCTTCTTTGGCCAGTGTAGTATCATGTTAAAAAATCAGTAAAATACCAAGTGTAGTATCATGTTCAAAAATCAGTAAAATACCAAGTGTAGTATCATGTTCAAAAATCAGTGAGATTTTTCATATCAAGTGTAACATCTGAGTATCAGCGAAAGGCAGCAACTTAAAAGCAGCTACAATGCTCCAAACTTTAGCAAAAATGTGGTAAAGGATTGCCTTGTGAAAAAATGAAGCAACAGTGTTAAAACCAGAAACAAAATAGCAAATGTCCGAACTCAACATTCATTTTAGCTTAAAAAATTCAGCAATAATTTAGCCAGAATGCATTGGGATTTTCCACCCAAAATGCACATAGAAAATACACCAATAATGAACACCAAATATGCTCGAAAGTGCAGCAATATTTCCCTCTTTTTTTTCCAGAACAACAATTAGAACAGAGGGGCAAAAATGGTCAAAAGAGTCCGAAAAATGCGACCATCAGCCAGACACATTCGTGGAGCCATTAACCAGTAACTAGAACTAAAAAATGAAGCCAGAGCAGAACATAACAATCGGAGATAGCAGCACGATAAAAGCAAGCAGTGCTTAAATGGAGTAAAAAAGTAAAACAGTAGCACAATCATAGGCAACAAGAACGATAACTGATGTTTTCGGCGTTTAAGGGATTCGCCAGAGATGGTGAAGGCTGTGGGGAATGGCATCACTTAGACGGATTTTATCGGAGCGACGCCATTCGCGAGAGTAGTCGGAAAAGACACAGATTCGACCATACATCACACAAATCGACCCCAACCCTATATGAACAATAATAGAAGCAATGGCCGACGACGAGCAAAAGGGTATTCGTCGAGAATGGTGTTTACCGTGATTATCTCCGGTTCATCGGAGCTAAAAGCTCCTCGACGGAGCATTGTTATGGGGTGTCAGAATCAGTGACGGGAGAGGAACTGAGGGTGTATGTGTGTCGGCGGTTGTAGTGGTTCGCCGGAGTGGGGAAGGTGTCGATGGAGTGGATGAAGTGTTGATTTTGCTCCCTCAATCAACGAGAGAGAGGGGTGAAGTGATAGTTGAGTGAAGAGGAGCTTTTAGAAGAATGAAAGAGGGGGATGTCTCACGATGTGCGACTGAGTTTTTATCTTGTTCAACAAAATGAGAGAGTCCGATCATTATGAGAGGGGTGTACGAGAAGTAAAAAAAGAGAAAGGGGTGCGTGCGGCTGAGGTCCTCTAATGTAAGTGTGGGTAGTGTTTATTATATAGGGGTAGAATTATGGTTTAGTTTTTTTTACGTTTGGTTTTGGGGGGAAAATAAATGAGTGTTTGAAATTTAAAATTGGCGGTTGGGCTTATGAAATTAGTTAGTAAAAATATAATTGGGCTTGGAGAAGATGAACTTAATTTCGGGAGTGTTTTTGGGGTTAAAAATTAAAATAAAATTGGATTTAAATTGAAATAAAACTGAAAATAAAAATAAAGATTGGGCGCCAGTTTATTGCAAAATTTGGAAAATTCGGGTCAAAATTGAGTGTCAACAGCAGCCCCTGTTTGACCGGATACGATGGAAGAGTGTTCGGGCCAACACGTTGACTTGTAGTCAATTTTGGCCCGACCAGAAGAATAGGATACACATAAGAGCGAAAGGAATCCCGAAGAAAAGGAATTCCGATGCTAAGAAGCAAGATTGATGCAAGTTCAAAAGGTGTTGCCTTAGTGTAGAATTTTGATGACACTGGGGCCATAGGTGATGTGGGGGGTTAGAGGAGATAATTTCATGTTGTGCTCCTGTTCTGATAAATTAAGGTACATGCAGTTTAAAACTTAAAAAGGTCAGTGCATAACTGTTAAGATAAAATGATAAAACATGTATATATGAAAAATGTGATCCTCTGAGTTGAAATGTTATCCTATGTGGACGTAGTTGCGGATGTTGAGATGGAATGACGTCGTTGCATAGACTGTGATGCAGATGAAGCCGTTGCGTATGCGTGATGACGTGACGTCGTTGTATGAACGTGATGCAGATGTCATCGTTGCATATATGAACTGTTGATGAAGTCATTGCGTAGACATAATGAAGTAACGTCGTTGCACGAACGTTACGTACATGTCATCGTTGCATGGATGAAATACGGATGAAGCAGTTGCATAGACATAATGAAGGAACGTCGTTGCATAGACGTGATGCAGATACCATTATTGCATAGATGAACCGTTGATGAAGTCGTTGCGTAGGCATAATGAAGTAACGTCATTGCACGAACGTTACATGTATGTCGTCATTGCATGGACGAAATGCTGATGAAGTCATTGTATATGCATAATGAAGGGACGTTGTTGTATAGACGTGATGCAGATATCATCGTTGCATAGATGAACCGTTGATGAAGCTGTTGCGTAGGCATAACGAAGAGACATCGTTGCATAGATGTGATGCATATATCATCGTTTCATTGGATGAAATATTGATGAAGCCGTTGCATAGGCATAATGAAATAACGTCGTTGTATGAACGTTATGTAGACATCGTCGTTGCATGGACGAAATGCCGATGACATCGCTTCCAGACGTAATGCCGATGACATCGCTTCCGGACGTAATGCAAATATTATTGTATCGACGTGCCGTGTTTGTGAGCCGCATTGCTGCTACTATCTTTCCGATTGCTGCTAATATGAATACCTATCTTATCAAGGCGAACAAATGGGTGTATTGCATGCAAAATAAATAATGTAGTTCTCCAATGATGTTTGGGGACAAATGTGTTTAAATGCCTCTAAGGGTGTTTGTTTCCTGAGGTAAAGATGCAGATGACGTTATTGTGTTGATGTAATAATGACGTCATTTTGTTGACGATGTAGATGATGTCATTGTGTTGACGTAATAATGACGTCATTATGTTGAGCCGATGCAGATGACGTCATTGAGTTGACGTAATGATGACATCATTGTGTTGACGTAATGATTGAGTCATTGTGTTGACCCGATGCAGATGACGTCATTGTGTTGACATGATGATGGAGTCATTGTGTTGACCCGATGCAAATGACGTCATTGTGTTGACCCGATGCAGATGACGTCATTGTGTTGACGATTTTGAGGGTGTCATTATGTTGATAATTTTGAGGGTGTCATTGTGTTGACAATTTTTAGTGTGGGACCGAAACCTAAATAGGCCGCCTACGTATCCTAGTAAGGGAATCAGGTCATAACGTAGTTCGTTTTAATCCAAAGGAAATTGAGAGGTTTTGTTGTTGTTTGCAAGACAATATATAGATAAGGTCGTTGCACAAGCGTAATAAGATGACGTCGTTGAGTGGACGCGATATAGAGGTTGTCGTTGCATAGACAAAATGTAGATAAGGCCATTTTCACAGACATAATAAGATGGCGTCGTTGAGTGGAAGCGATATAGAGGTCGTCGTTGCATATACGAAATATAGATAAGGCCGTTGCACAGTCATAATAAGATGGCGTCATTGAGTGGGCACAATATAGAAGTCATTGTTGCATAGACAAAATGTAGATAAGACCGCTGCACAGGCGTAATAAGATGACATCGTTGAGTGGACGTGATATGCAGTCGCCGCCGCATTGCGTACGAAATGTAGATAAGTAGTTGCCTGGCGTAATAAGATGGCATCGTTGAGTGGACGTGATATAGAGGTCGTCGTTGCATAGACGATATGTAGATAAGGTCATTGCATAGACGTAATAAGATGACGTCGTTGAGTGGACGCGATATAGAGGTTGTCGTTGCATAGACGAAATGTAGATAAGGCCGTTGCACAGGCGTACTAAGATGGCGTTGTTGAGTGGACGCAATATAGAGGTCGTCGTTGCATAGACGAAATGTAGATAAGGCCGTTGCACAGGCGTAATAAGATGGTGTCATTGAGTGAACGCGATATAGAGGTCGTCGTTGCATAGATAAAATGTAGATAAGGTCATTGCACAAGCGTAATAAGATGGCGTCATTGAGTGGACGCGATATAAAGGTCGTCGTTGCATAGACGAAATGTAGATAAGGTCATTGCATAGGCGTAATAAGATGACGTCATTGAGTGGACGCGATATAAAAGTCGTTGTGGAGACGTATTTGATGAACGTCATTGAATAGATGTAATAAGATAAACGTCGTTGTGGGGACGCATTTGATGAATGTCGTTGAATAGACGTAATAAGAGTGATTTGGACACATTAGGTCAGACTACTTATACAGAAATTACATGCAATATAAATTAGATAAATTAGTTAGTGTCATAAAGTGATTGAGAAATGAGGTGAGAATGCGGCCCTGTAAGCCGAAATGGTGTCTTAATAGACGCGTGCGATTATGGTCTTGCGGGATGAGCTTTTAAGCGAAACTTTCTACAAAACCAAAAATAGATGAAATAGTTAGCGCAGGGATATATAGATATGCGAAATGAATGGACTCAAATGAGAATGTGGCCCTGTGAGTCAAGCTGCTATGCGAAAATATCCTTCACCGTTACCAACTTTTCAGCCACAGTTATCGGTATTTAAAAGAAAATATATTATATTTGAAAGGGGCGGCTGATTTGTGTCGACTTTGTAGCTTTAGCCCTGACCACTCGTATGCCCGATCTGTTTGGACTTGTAACAGTTGTCTGGTTTTAAGTATTGTGCTATGAGAAAGTAGTCGATAATATGTTATGCGGTACTGCCGGCCTCCTATTGCAGTGAAGATTTTTTTAAAGGTAGCCTCAGTTTTGGCATAAGCGGATGCCGAATGGACGAGACCGAATTTGATATGGAATACTGAACTATCCTATCGCAGAGATTGGATGGAGTGTGATTCGTAACCGGTAGAGTAAGGGCAAAAGATTTTAGAAAGAGTTGGACTGAGTCGGATGTGGCCACCTACGTATCTCGCCATAGAGATCAAGTAGATACATAGTCTAGGAGCATAGCCCAGTTGAAGTTAGGTTTGTCGATTAGACTTCGAAATGTGGGCCTAAAGCCGACATGGCCGTCCACGTATTTTGCCAAAGGAACCAGGTCAACCTTTAGTTCGCCGGTGACGGAGAATAAGGAGATTCTTAAGAGATGGAAAATTAGGATTTTTCTAAAAGGTGGGACCGAGGCCGAAATGACCGCCTACGTATCCCGCCATGGGAATCAAGTCACACGTAGTTCCGAATAGGTGACAAAATTTTGAGAAAATTGTTGTTTGGGACATGGGCTTTCCGCGTATCACGCCAATAACACAAGGAATGACGCAGCCCCAGAAAACCAAGCTAGTATAGCTTGAAATTAATACTAAGCGAATGCACAAAGTTGAAGTAGCAAAATATTGTACTAAAGTGCACATAGCTGAAATCAACAAACATTACAATAGCAAGCAGACTATATAGATATCAAAAGCGTGTCTTAGAATGTTTGGAACCTCTTTTATGTCAGAGGTGGGCCTAAACGCCAAATATGCGAGATTATGATAAATAGGTCCAAGCCGTTAAACTGCAATATTTTGTTGGAAATGACGACCAAATGACGGTGCACTTTTTTCAATTTTGGCATGTCATGATTAAGCTTGGACCTGTCTTATCATTATCACACTGCACATAGTATGTTAATTGGTCGTTGGGTTGTGAAACCCGTCAATAAGTTTGGTGTTTTTCCTAATTTTAGAGACGATACCAAGGATCGACCCACCTAAGATTTATACATGCATGACTTAATGCAAACGGGTGGTTTAGCTCTATCTTAAGTTTTCTAAGATTTGGCTTACTAGACGCAAGGTTTCCGAGCGGACAACCCGAGTGAGAAGGCTACGCGGCCACCGGTTGGATCGGACATTCCACGTATATTGCCAACTCTCTTAAATTTGGGTTTTATGAAAGAAATTTGCTGATGCACAAAGCGCACCTCGCGTGTAATACGTATGGTTGATTCATATATTGTATTTAAGGAGTCGTCACTTAATTAGTCTAGTGAATTAGGACACTTCTAAATAGCCTAAAATGCTACAAATGATCTCCATTTTTTAAAGGTCTGCAAAACTATGTGAGATTCTAGGTAAGAGTTCTTTATTATACTAAAGGGAAGGAGTTAGACATCCTCTAAGATCCGCTAACTTACGGTTGTCCGTTCAAACTTAGGTTGGTATTATTGTGCTAAATGTATTATGCAATTCTAAGGGTGTCTAACTAAGAAACTATTTAAAACTAGACATGCAAACATTTAAAATAGATATATATTTAACAAGATTGTAATGAAAGCAAATAATCATATAAAGAGAGAGTGAAGAGAACTTAGCGGTATTTCGCTTTTATTTTATTTTTCTGCACAGGCTTTAACTTTGGGGATGTGCCTCCGGGTACCTGCAAAAGACGCTTAGTAAAAGAATTAGTAAAGAATAAAATAAATTATCAAATAAACACAACGTATGTATGTATATATATATATATATATGTAAAAGATATATTTTTATATAGTGTGGACTCAACTAGTGTTATGCCAAGGATACTAAGACATGAGAAGCCAATATCGCTCGTCATGGCCGACTCACCTCCCGGTGAACGATACTATGCATTCTCGTCTAATCTTTTCACTTTCCTCCTCACGCACATATTCCGTCTTGCTTACCATGGAGGCCTCCAGATCGACAGATAAATCCTTCTTTGGCCAGTGTAGTATCGTGTTCAAAAATCAGTAAAATACCAAGTGTAGTATTATGTTCAAAAATAAGTAAAATACCAAGTGTAGTATCATGTTCAAAAATCAGTGAGATTTTTCATATCAAGTGTAACATCTGAGTATCAGCGAAAGGCAGCAACTTAAAAGCAACTACAATGCTCCAAACTTTAGCAAAAATGTGGCAAAAGATTGCCTTGTGAAAAAATGAAGCAGCAGTGTTAAAACCAGAAACAGAATAGCAAATGTCTGTACTCATCATTCATTTTAGCTTAAAAAATTCAGCAATAATTTAGCCAGAATGCATTGGGATTTTCACCCAAAATGCACATTGAAAATACACCAATAATGAACACCAAATATGCTCGAAAGTGCAGCAACATTTCCCTCTTTTTTTTCCAGAACAACAATTAGAACAGAGGTGCAAAAATGGTCAAAAGAGTCCGAAAAATGCGACCATCAGCCAGACACAGTCGTGGAGCCATTAACCAGTAACTAGAAATAAAAAATAAAGCCAGAGCAGAACATAACAATCGGAGATAGAAACACGATAAAAGCAAGCAGTGCTTAAATGGAGTAAAAAAAGTAAAACAATAGAACAATCATAGGCAACAAGAACGGTAACTGATGTTTTCGACGTTTAAGGGATTCACCAGAGATGGTGAAGGCTGCGGGGAATGGCATCACTTCGACGGATTTTATCGGAGCGACTCCATTCGCGAGAGTCGTCGAAAAAGACACAGATCCGACCATACATCACACAAATCGACCCCAACCCTATCTGAACAATAATAGAAGCAATGGCCGACGACAAACATAAGGGTGTTCGTCGAGAATGGTGTTTACCGTGATTCGCTCCGGTTCATCGGATCAGTGGTATGGAGTGTCGGAATCAGTAACGGGAGAGGGACTGAGGGTGTATGTGTGTCAGCGGTTGTAGTGGTTCGCCGGAGTGGGGGAGGGATCGATGGAGAGGTTGGAGTGTTGATTTTGCTCCCTCAATCAACGAGAGAGAGGGGTGAAGTGATAGTTGAGTGGAGGAGATTTTAGAAGAATAAAAGAGGGGGATGTCTCACGATGTGCGGCTGAGTTTTTTTCTCGTTCAACAAAATGAGAGAGTCCGATCATTATGAGAGGGGTGTACGAGAAGTAAAAAAAGAGAAAGGGGTGCGTGCGGCTGAGGTCTTCTAATGGAAGTGTGGGTAGTATTTATTATATAGGGGTAGGATTATGGTTTAGTTTTGTTTTTTTAGGTTTGGTTTTGGGGGGAAAATAAATGGATGTTTGAAATTTAAAAATGAGCGGTTGGGCTTATGGAATGAGTTAGTAAAAATATAATTGGGCTTGGAGAAAATGAGCTTAATTTCGAGAGTATTTTTGGTGTTAAAATTAAAATAAAATTGGGTTTAAATTAAAATAAAACTGAAAATAAAAATAAAGATTGGGCGCCCTTTTATTGCAAAATTTGGAAAATCTGGGTCAAAATTGAGTGTCAACAACCATTAGAAGAGATTCTTTCGATGAAAATCTTGTGAATCTATGGGATATGTGTAATGTGATTGTGGTTTCATGGTTAATAGGGAATGTAAGCAAAAGTTTGCTTACTAGAATATTGTTCAATTCTGATTCTTGTGCAATATGGGAAGATTTGAGAGATAGATTTGATAAAGTAAATAACTCAAGGACTTTTCAACTGCATAAATAAATATTTTCTATGAGACATGGTACAATGCCAATTTCTGTATACTATACCAAACTCAAGGATTTATGGGATGAGTATGATTCTATTATACCACTACCAAATTGATGTCCAAAATCGAAGGAATTCATAGATCACACACAGTACCAGAGAATGTTGCAATTTCTGATGGGACTAAACGATGGATATGGTGAAGTTAGGAGTCAGGTGCTTATGATGCAGCAGATGCCCAACTTGAATCAGGTGTATGCTATGATTAATCATGAGAAAAACCAAAGGATAGTTGGAGGCTCGACTAGAGCAATACAGGAGACAATGAAGTCTGTGGCTGTGCTCTCAACTAGGAGTGAAAATGTGAAACAAAGGAAGCCATATAATCCGAATGCGATATGTGATTACTGTCATGCCAAGGGGAATTTCAAGGTGGATTATTTCAAACTCAAGAAGTGTGACTATTGTCACAAGAATGGAAACATACAAGATAATTGCTACCTACTACATGGGTATCCAGAGAACTTCAAGGGTAAAACAAAAAAGGCAAATGCAGTGATTGGAGGAAATCCTACATTTGACAATACTGGAGAGGGAGGACATCAATGAGGTAATATGCCATACTATCAACAAAGTGGAATACAATATCAACACAATGCAGGACAACTTTATATGGGAAACCAGTTCACACCAAGTCAACATCAACAATTACTCAACATGCTTAACAACAAAACTGGAGAAACCAGTGCAAATGCAAACATGGTAGGTAAACCTAATGCTTGTGAGACATTGTTAAAATGGATTTTAGACTCAGGTGATACTAATCACATGATTAGTAATCCGATACACTTATATAACAACATTTGGTAGAGAATGCAGGCAAAGTACAACTACCTATAGGAGAATCAACTAAGATTACACATGTTGGTGATTGTAACTTAGGAGAAAGTGATGTACTTAAGAATGTCCTGTGTGTACCAAGTTTCAGATTTAACCTCATGTATATTTCAAAGGTGACAAGAGAACTAAACTGCAGTGTTTCATTCTTTCCCTATTACTGTGTATTTCATGATCTCTCATCTGGGAAGGTGAGAGAGATTGGTAGTGAGGAGGATGGATTGTATGTGCTGGATGTGGACATACAGAATAAAGATGGAATGTTGATCAGGAGTCTAGCATCCACTCAACTAGTGGATGCAAACACTTGACATCAAAGATTGTGTCTTGTTCCTGTAGCTGTCATGAAGAGGATTCCAATTTTTTCTTGTTCTTCTTTTGATTTTAATAACCGTGAAGTATGTCCTATGGCTAGACAGTGTAGGGTTTCATTTCTTGTTAGCACAAGTAGAGCATCAGGACCTTTTCATATATTGTATATGGATGTTTGGGGACCATATAAAGTTAAAATATATAATGAAATGAGATACTTTTTTACTATTGTAGATGACTACTCTAGATGGACTTGGATTCTTTTAATGAGACTTAAGATAGATGTGAGTACACTGCTTAGACATTTCTTTACTGAAATCCATACTCAGTTTGATGTGAAAATAAGAAAGGTCAGATCTGATAATGACACTGAGTTCTTTAATCACGAGTGTAAAGATCTGTTTCAACAACATGGTGTGATACATGAGAGTTCTTGCCCTTATACACCATAACAAAATGGAGTTGTAGAAAGAAAACATAGACACTTGCTGGAGACCACTAGAGCTATTAAGATACACGCCAATATGCCAGAATCTAGATTCTGGGGGTATTGTGTGGAAGTGGTAGCCTATATATACTGAATAGAATCACATCCACAGTCTTAAAGAATAAGTCACCTTATGAACTATTGTATAACAAATGTCCTTCACTCTCTCATCTGAGAGTGGTGGGCTGTCTATGTTCTTTTACTGCCTTGCCCAGAAAGGATAAGTTTAGTCCTAGGGCTGTAAGGTATGTGCTTCTAGGCTATGAGAGTGCACAAAAGGGTTACAAGCTTTATGATTTAGACAGACAACTAATTTTCATGTGCAGGGATGTTGTTTTTATGGAATCAAATTTTCCATTCAGAGACAATGCAGGAGACAGGGATATTCTTATACAAGCATATGATCATTTTTGTTTTGATGATCTAGTTCACTCTCAACCAGCTAGGTTTTCACAACAACTTGGATCTGGAAACTCTAATACTGATGTAGTGACAAATGAGGCACAATCACATGATGATAGGCATGATGATATTCCAATGTGTCAAGAAACTACTACTAGAAGATCTGCCATAATTGGCCGACCTCCCATTTGGCATAAAAACTATGTCACTCAACAGGGATCCACCAGTTGTCTATACTCAATATCAGATGACATAGATTATGGAGGAGTGTCACCTGGATACCAGAATTTTATGGCTCAACTATCTGCAGATGTTGAGCCCTATAGCTATACAGATGCAGTCAAAGACAAGAAGTGGATTGATGCTATGAAAGCTGAGATTCAGGCATTGGAAGACAACAAGACATGGTAACTTGTAGATCTTTCAGAAGGCAATTGGTTGCAGATGGGTTTATAAGATCAAGTATAAAGCTACTGGAGAGGTTGAGAGGTTCAAGGCCAAACTTGTTGCTAAAGGTTTGTTGACACCCAATTTTGACCCTCCCGTCCAGTTCTTAAAATTACACCAATTTTCAACAATAATTTTAACAATTTTATAATAATAAATGCAGCGACAAAACATTAATACATGCATAAATAAGCGATTAATAACAAGCACCACATCTTACGTAGAAAACTAAACACTTTAGGTCTCGCGCCCGCATTTATTAATTTTAAGCCCTGTCATAATTCTTAAATGATAATAAATAATAATTACATAAAATAAGTAATTTAGCAATGACGTCGTGTTAAATAGAATATTCGCATTTTTTACTAAAAGCAAGGCAATTTCGTAATTCGTATTTTAATCTAATACATGCGTTTTAATAATAGCGTCGCATTTATAAAAGTATTAAGCAGTCCTTAAATAACATATTTGCATTTAGCATTTAAATAATTTAATAATAGTCTAAACCTCGTTCAGTTTTAATTTAACTTCGCGGAATACGCATAATAAATAAGTTTTAATAACGGCATCGCATTATAAATATCAAGCCCTAATTAAATAGCACGCCCGTATTTATTTTTGTAATAATTTAGATTAATAAAACACCTAAATAATTTAATCACAATTTTGAATTTCTAATTTACCACTAATTAATTTTGCCTAAAACTAACTTCTAAAACTAATACCCAATTTAAACTAATCAGCCCACCTAAATAACTAACTGTCACGCTGTCATAACCGCCTATACCTTACCCGACCCCATTTCCCCATCTTTTCCTTCTTCATCGACCAACAACCTCCCTTAAACTAAACCTAGAAACCAAATGACCTACCCTCCCATCACCTCCAAATCACGCCATACCCATACCTGTCCCAACCAACTCCCCTCTGTCACACGACACTCGCCCATACCCTGCATCTCCCTAAAATCCGCGATTTGAATCAGTATATCGTCCAAAAATCAGACCTCCAACAGCTTTATTTCGAATTCAAACCCAATATTTCACCTATAAAAGACCCCTTTGTTCTTCATTGGAGGGACGGGAAAATTGGAATTGATCTTGCATATCATCTATTCGTTCTTCGTTTTAGAATTCTTGCGTTTAAGCTTTGTTTTCTTCATTCGCACCCACATACATATTCTTCGAGTAGAATCGACGGGTCGAACGCGCTGTCACGCCTCATTTGAAGGTAACCTACTTTCTTTCTAATAATCTTGCTATTTAAATTCACAAGTATGCAATCTGTATGATATGTTTGTGTGCTTATTAAACGTATCTTAGTTCAAATTAATTATTGTTTGAGCTCGTTAAATTGGTTATTAATCATGGTCAGTTAGTTTAAGTTTTGTTTATGTATTAGGTTCATTGTTAAACCTATATAATTGAAACTTGCTGCTGATTTTGGATTATCTTGCTACTGATTTTTGGCCCCTTTCTGTCGGACTGATTTCACTGTTCGTCGGACTGATTTTGGGCCATTTTGCTACTGATTTTGGCCTCTTTTAGCTGCTGGTTTTGGGCGATTTGACATATTTTGGCCTCGTTTATTGCTTTTTTGGGCCGCTTTAGGCTTTTTACCGCTTGTTCTTGTTTTTCCGGCTATTCCCGGATTGGTTTTCCGCTATTTTTTGATCGATTTTCGTTACTTTGTCACTAAGTTTTTTACTATTTATCTATTATTTGGCGAAGTTTATAACATATACTAATCCTTTTCTTTTTCTTTCTTTTACATGACTTGCATCGGGAGCGACGAAGAGTCTCATACGAGACTCATCATGACTTTGTCAAGCAAAGGATTTACATCCACACTTCTCGCATTCTTCGGTCTCGGAACCTTAAAATAAATAGGGCGGAATAATATCTTCACCTGCCCTAGTCATTTTATCTCCTTTCTTTAACTCCGTCACTTTACTTTTATTTGTATTTTTGTTACCTAACCTTATACAATTATCGAAAATGCTTAGAATAGTTAAGACCTAGAACTATTAAGAGCGGGTAGTTAAATAATAAAATGTGTCGCTAGTTTAATCTATCTTTAGGCCGTTATGCATTTTCAAAACTTTTTAAAATAACTTAGCCTTTTCATTGATATTATAGAAATAAATGAGTTCCAAATTCTTATTAAACTTCATAAAAACAACAAATCTTTTTTCATAACAAAGATCTATTTTCTTATTACCAAGTGCAAAAGAGGAAAATCTTGCTACCCATTTGTATACCCTTTATAAAAATAAAAATTTACATATAATACGTACTTTTAGTAAACCATCTTTTATTATCTTGCATTTTTTATGATAAACTTCATGCAATTGCTTTGTTCAAATAGAATATTTTCCATGAATTTTTACAAATAAACTTCATGCAATTCCATGGAAACTATATATACATACATATCTTTAAATAATTATTTGCAAACATCTTTTTAACTCATGTTCTCCTAAATATGCATTTTAAATAATACTAACCTAAGTTTGACCGGACAACCGCAAGTTAGCGGATCCTTTAGGGTGCCTAACCCCTTCCCTTTAGGATAATAAAGAACCCTTACCTAGAATCTCACATAGCTTTTGCAGACCTTTAAACGGAGATCATTCGTAGTATTTTATGCTACATTTTCAGTGTCCTAATTCACTATAATAATTAGGTGGCGACTCCTTTAAATAGCATTTCCGGAATCAACCATGCGCAGTAATCCCGTTTCCGACTCCGGTTGAAATTGGGTGTTACAGCATGGCGACTCTGCTGGGGATATTTAGGTTCTTAACCATAACAAACATAGGTTAATTACTGTGCTTTATTTTTCTTATCTGCTTAAAATTGCTTCTTCTGTGTTTTACATTCATTTGCTTTTATGTTTTGTCTAAATTATTCTACTTTACATATAAATATTTGCATATTGTATTAACTGCTATTTGTTACCGCTTTCCTTAAACTGACATTCCGCTCATATTTCTTCCACTCTGGAAAATTCACACAATCACACACTACATGCGAGGTGCGCAGTGCATCAAAGAAAATTCTTTCTACAAAACCCAAATTTAGGAGAGTTGGTAATATACGTGGAGTGTCCGGTCTAACCGGTGGCCGCGTAGCCTTCTCACTCGAGTTGTCCGCTCGGGAACCTTGCGTCTAGTAAAGCCAAATCTTAGAAACTCAGGATAGAGCTATACCGCCCTTTATTTTAAGGCATGCATGCATTTATCTTAGGTGGGTTGATCCCTGGTATCGACGCCACGATTAGGAAGACACCAAATTTGTCGAAGGGTTTTTACAACCCAACGACCAACAACATATTATGTGTTACGTGATATTGATGGATAAATCCGAGCAATACGTGACATGCTAGCATTGGGAAATTTTGCACTTACTTCTGTTTATGTATAGGATGAGCAGTATTCTAGCAATCCCTGAAGTCAGAATGGTGAGTGGTGTTCCGACAAAGCTAAAGATTTGGTGGGAGAATTTCGGCGATAAAATGATCATCAGAAGCAAATTAGGTTGTCTCACGGCTTTGTTTGACATCGCTCCAGATCAACATATAGTTAGGGCCTTAATTCAGTTCTGGGATCCGGATAGGGCAGTGTTCAGATTTCAAGACTTCGAACTCACCCCCACGTTGGAGGAGATCACTACTTCACGAGCTTAGCTTACCAAGACAGAGGGCAAATCATCCCTTATAGTCAATCTGGAAAGAGATTCTTGCATTACATGGGCCTAAAGAACACAAAGGAACTCCGTTGCTTCGAAAATAATTGGGTTTCCCTAGATTATCTGTACGAGAGATATGGTCGCAAAGATAGCTATCAGTCATTTAGAAAGGAGTTCTCTTGCGATGCAGACAATGGAAAACTAGACGACATACCGCGTTCGCCGTTGCTCTATTAGGCACTCTAGTGTTTCCCCTTGAACATGGACGGATCAGTACTTGCATATGTTCTGTGACCCGGATGGTTTTTGAAGGCATTAATGGCACGCAACTTACTTTGGTTCCCATGATTCTAGCTGAGATATTTCTAGCTCTAGGAAAATGCAAGCGAAGGGAAACCAATTTCTTCGAGGGATGTAATCTCATCTTACAGATGTGGGCCATGGAACACTTTTATCAGCGATCGAATATGACATACATTTGTTTTAGCAATGATTATAGGATTGTAAGTTTTTACGACAGGATGAAGCGGTTTGTTTCACCAGTCGGTACTAGGGATTGGTATGAATTTCTGGCATCCCGCACTAGCAACCAAGTGCAATGGAGGTACCCACTGCTATCCCGTATCAACAAAGCCTATGTAAGGAGCAAGGACCGTTATTACATCGAGCTCATCGGATTAAGGGGACTTCACCGTATGCTCCGTGTACTCCGCCGGGCCATTGTCAAGAACGGTAATCCCGCCCAATCGTATGAAGGATTCAGAGGTCGCGTTTGGGGCAAATTGCACTTTCCCCAGAAAGAAGCAAATCCTTGAAGAATGGAACAACATTGAGAAAATAGATGTCAAATACGAGCAAGCAGGAGGTACGCCTGAATACTGTGCATGGTTCAAGGAAGATTGTAGCAGTCCAAGCCCCAAAGGCAAGCAGGGTTTCGAGGATATCTACATGACCAATGGGTAAAAGTGTGCAGACAGGAACAACACCGTCCCCCGAGAGGTGGGACCAACTTCAAAACATCATGCAATATTTGGAAGATGCAAGAGAGCGGGGCTAGAATACCACCGCCACATTCGCCTGCAGCATAATGTAGCATTAGGAATAGATCTTTAGTTTTAACATTTCATTGTTGCAATTTAATTATTTTTAGTCCCAATAAAAGCATTTTCGATCCGACGGCTCGGACCAATCCATCATTATCGCATATGTGACGTTTAGGCTTACCTCTGGCATAAAGAGGTCCCCCTGCATATTAGAAAACGTTTGAATGTGCTATGTGCAATATATCTGCTACATACCTGCAAATTACGTGCTTTACGCTAACACCGTTTGTTGCTTTTTTTAGAAAGTTTATCATCTTCCCCAAAGGGTCGGTTCGTATTTGACTCAACAATGTCGGAGCATCCACACTTTACCAGATCCAAGGCACGAAATGATGATATGGACCGCTCGGGCGTCTGAGCCAAATGGTTTGGGAATTATTCTGTCGGTAAACAGAACTTCGGGAGGAGGAATGACACGATCGGGAAGAATGTATTGCATACCGCTACAAATTGGCGATATGCAGGTTGAGATGGAGAGGCTACGGAATCTGACCAACCTATCCATTAGTTTGAATACCCCCATGCCAGAGCAAAGGGCCACTACCTCACAAACCATCCCAGAGCGACCTCCACCACCACATATCTCCCAAAACTCCCCACAAAGACCGCCAGTTACCAACCAAACTGCCCCTCGCCCAGTCAATCATCAACCCCACCTTCAAAATGATCCTCCTACTACCCATGTACCTCAGCCCCCGCCTACTTACTTCACCCCAATCAGCCCTAATCACCAGACCAACCAATATCCACGCACCATACCCATTACCAGCCCCAGCAAACAACCCAGACAGCTAACTTACACAACAGAAACCCAGCCATTTACCGTCCCCGTGCTTCACCAGGAAGCAGATCATTATGAGGAAATGGAAAGGGAAGTTCGAGCTAGGATGGACGAGGACGTAGCCAAAGAGATCCATAGCTTGAAGGAAGCAGTTCGGGGCATGCGATCGGATAAAGGTCACGAAGGACTAGACTACGAGGATCTTTGCATGCATCCGGATGTGGAGCTGCACATAGGTACAAGCGCCAAGTTCGATCTATTTGATGGGAAAGGAACCCCGTGCACACTTGAGGTCATATTGCGACAAGCTAATCGAGTAGGAAGAACCGATCATTATGAAGTTGTTCATTCAAGTTTGACCGCAAGACTAGATCGTATACTAGCCAGATCCGCGAAAATGGCATACCGAACGCATTAGCCCAAGACTTTGTGGAGCGGTTCAGTTCAACACGTAAACCGCTGCGATGTGTTCTATCTAATGAAGTTAGAAAAGAAGTCATCGAGACGTTGAGTACGCCATGAGGTGGCGTTGAGGCGACAAAGTACAACCACCATGGTGGAGAGTGACGACCACACTATTCGCACAATCTTTGAAGGACGCAACCTACTATGAGCGAATGATAAGCGTCATCAGATGGAATTTTGCGGAAGGTGTTAGAATGGGCGACTTCGTAGAAGAAGGGATTAAAACGTGTAGGATTACAAATATGGCAACATTACAAGCAACTAATAAGGCGATTCACGGGGACACTCGAGTACTTCACAAAGCGAAGAAAGAGACGCTTCCCTTCCATGTTTATACAAGAACGCAAACCCAAACATTCATAACATACCAAACCCATCATACTACCGAACTCCACACCTCACTATACGCTCTACCCCATACCACAACTACCACACACTATATATAACGCTTCCCAAACACCCGTTTATCACGCCCGCATAGACCCACCCATCAAGCCCGCCAACAAAATAGAGCACCCAATGCACCTGCACTAAATAAGAATTTTGAAGGAAAACCACCCAAAGTTCGCACCCACTAATGAACCCATACCTCAAATATATGAAAGGTTGCGAGCTGCAGGCCTAATCCAACCGATTCCATGAAGGATTCCTGACCCTATCCCAAGATGGTATGATGAGAACAAGCGCTGCGCGTATCACTCCGATAGCCCAGGACATGACATCGGTTGCCCTCCTCGTGACGTAATCGAGGCGCCGATCGCAGGCGGGTAATTCAGCTAAAGGATCCTGCCCCAAATGTGCATGATAACCCCTTGCCAAACCACGACCACGTCAATGTGCACCTGATAACCTTGGATGAGGAATACTCTCTCTTGCCTATGCCCATTCCGCCCTTGAGTCAGTCATTCGTCAGAGCCTGCACCATCCAAATGCCAAGAGAAGATGACCCAGAGAATCTCGCAGCAGGGTTCCAGAATCTGTTCGTAGGTGAAGATGAGGCAGATTGCTGTATGATCGCAGGAGATCATGAGGAAGAGCTCACCATTTGGGACGCAGAGCATGGATGCAGCCTGAATAATTGGACTTGCACCCCTGTCCCGACCTTCCGAAGAGCTTGGTATAATTTATGATAGTTCTAGCAGCGTGAATTTATCTAGAAAGAAAACAGACATGCATTTACGTTTCTTTGATATGTTTTTAATCTCGCAGTTTTACTTTCATCATAAATTCCAGGATATTTTTTTGCAGCTTTAAAAAAAAAAAAAAAAAATTGTGTTAAAATTAAATTCTTTACGCATTTTTCTTTCAGCGATCATATTAATAAACCTGTTGATAATGCGAATATGACATGTAATGAGACCAACGAACAAAGTTCAAATGACGAGCTAGACCCCTCGAAAATAAGAGCCATCCAGGAGTTACCTCCTCCGAGAAGCAAAAAGGACGTGATGAGCTTCCTTGGTCGTCTCAACTACATCAGCAGGTTCATAGCTCAGTCTACCGTGATATGCGAGCCGATATTCGAATTGGTGAAAAAGGATGCATCTACCGAATGGACAACAGATCGTCAACAGGCTTTCGACAGAATCAAAGAATACCTTTCTAATCCGCCAGTTCTAGTACCGAGCAGGGGAGACCTCTACTCTACATGGCGAAAAAGAGGTTGAATGCGATGCACGGGCACTTTATCAAGACAGAATGGCTAGAGCTTTTAACAAGAGAGTAAGACCAAGGTTATTCAAGCCTGGACAATTAGTTTTGAAACGCATATTTCTGAATCAGAGTGAAGCTAAAGGAAAGTTTGCACCTAATTGGCATGGGCCCTACATGGTTCATCGAGTATTAAGTGGAGGGGTTTTAATATTAGCTGAGATGGATGGTGAAATATGGCCTAAAGCTATCAACGCAGATGCAGTAAAGAGATACTACGTCTAGGAGTATTTGTTTTCCATGTAATCCCCTTTACATTGTAAAAGCTGCATTCCCTCGGTGGGATATGCATAGAGCCCATATAGGGTCTCGCCGCTGCAAATTAGAAAGCTCTTTTGCTTGTATTGGAACTACGTTCGACCTGATTCCCTTGGCGGATACGTAGGCGGCCACATCGGCTTCGGTCCCACCTTTTAGAAAATCCCCATTTTCTCTTTTGCTTGTATTTGAACTACGTCATGACCTGATTCCCTCATGGGGATACGTAGGCGGCCTAAATCGGCTTCGGTCACACCATTAGGAATCTTCCCATTAGCCCGCGCGCTACAGAATGTGTTGGTTATTCCAAAAGAGATATGAGCAGTCCTCGTCAAAGTTAAGTCTCGCCCGTCTGCCCGCATAACGAAACTGGGACAATTTTACGCGTCACGAAGAGGTCATAATGAGGGCTCCAAAGATATTCGTTTGGTCAGAATATATGTCATATTCAGCAAAATCGACTAGATTTTTACACTTTATACGCATGTCATATAAATGTTTATTTCTAAAAAAAAAAAATGTTTTGTGCATACCTCATGAAAATGTTCCGTTTTAAAAATACTTTCGGGACACTGCCAAACACCTCAAGGAAACCGCAGGGGTTGCAGTCCAAGCGAGCGAACGCAGATGTCGAACAAGCGGCGAAGTCAAATGCGAATCGACCCCCAAAACACACAAATTTTCTATGAGCGCAGGTCTTTTCATATTAATGCGAAGCGAAAGTGCAATAGCGAGGCGAGGATACGGAAACAAGTTTCTTCGCAAAAGCAGAAAGAAGCAGCAGAGGCAGAGGATATGACAACAATTCAAAATTCAAAGTCCGCGTCGAAGCGAAGCGAGAAAAGGCATCGATAATCAGCGATCAGTGAATTCCGCAACAAGGGCTAGCGCATCAGCGCGGGCATAAAGTCAAATTTGCAACCAACGCATCGCACCCAACAAAGGCATCATGGCAATTCGTCAGTTGCGGCACTTAGCATGTCCGTGCAAGGACAACATCTCAGTATTCATCTGGCGTATCAGGGACGACATCTCTACCCATAAAACTGCACTTCTCATATGTATTTATCATTTTGTTTAAACAGGTATACACTAACGTTTTCTCAAGCTTAGCTTGCAGGAGCATTTATTCTACAGGAGCATGCAGCAACACGTCCAGGCAGCGACGTTATCAGCAGCAACACGTCCAGACAACGACGTGATCAGCATTATGTCTACGCAACGACGCCAATCAATACGCCCGCATAACGACGCGTGATCGGCATTATGTCTACGCACGACGCCAAGGCGGACGCGTCCGTGCAACGACGTTATCGCGACAACAAGTCCGAAAATGACGCCGGCGAAGAACACGCCCGGACCACGACGTGATCGGCATTGCGGTTCACGCAACGACTCCAAGAAGAACACGCCCAGTCGAGCGACGGCGTTATCGGACAACAATTCCGAAAATTACGCCCGGCGGAACACGTCCGCATAACGACGTGATCGCGTATGTCTACGCAACGACGCCAGCAGCAACACGTCCAGGCAACGACGTTATCAGCACAGCAAGTCCGGAAGCAAATCCGAAAACGACGCCAGCAACAACACGTCCAGGCAACGACGTTATCAGCACAGCAAGTCCGAAAATGACGTCATCAACATTGCGTCTACACAACGACGCCGGTAACAACACGTTCAGGCAACAACGTTATCAACACAACAAGTCCGAAAACGACGTCATCATCAGCGTATCACATCTACGCAGTCTACAGGGGCAACTGCAGCAAAGACAACATATCCGCATTCACAATCACAACACGTCCATGCAAGGGCAAAATCACAGTATTTGCAGCATCGCATCAACACAGCGGGCATCACATTTTTGCAGGATAACATTTTCTACTCACAGTTACATTGCTTTTAAAATTATGCATCATCATTTTGTCTTAACAGTTATGCACTAACCGTTTGCTTAAGTCTTAGCATGCAGGAGCAGGAGCACAACGTGAATTTTCTCTTACAGCGAACCGGGGCAATTTGTTGGGGGGCCAACCTTCCCAATGAATGGCAGAAGCGGCCTCGAGCGTCGGTCCACTCATTCCACATCACCATAAAACCCAGCACCATAAGTCGATAGCAGTACACCCCAGGTTCAAGCCAGTTATTTTTTATTTTTACTTTTTGCACCATAGACCAGTGTCATCATAACTCGACACTGGGACAAGCTTTGAGTCCGCGTTAGCCCGCCCTGGTGTTTTGACCATGGTAGCCCAGTGTCGTCATAACTCGACACTGGGACAAGCTTTGAGTCCGCGTTAGCCCACCTTGGTGTTTGACCATGGTAGCCCAGTGTCGTCATAACTTGACACTGGGACAGTTTTGAGTCCGCGTCAGTCTTGTCTTGATTACCCAACATTTTTGCAATTCTGAAGATCGAGACAAAATTGGCTTTAAGTCAACGTCTTTGTCCGAAGATTCTTCCATCATCTCCATACAAAGAGGGACAAGTTGTTGACACCCAATTTTGACGCTCCCGTCCAGTTCTTAAAATTACACCAATTTTCAACAATAATTTTAACAATTTTATAATAATAAATGCAGCGATAAAATATTAATACATGCATAAATAAGCGATTAATAACAAGCACCACGTCTTACGTAGAAGACTAAACACTTTAGGTCTCGCGCCCGCATTTATTAATTTTAAGCCCTGTCATAATTCTTAAATGATAATAAATAATAATTACATAAAATAAGTAATTTAGCAATGACGTCGTGTTAAATAGAATATTCACATTTTTTACTAAAAGCAAGGCAATTTCGTAATTCGTATTTTAATCTAATACATGCGTTTTAATAATAGCGTCGCATTTATAAAAGCATTAAGCAGTCCTTAAATAACATATTTGCATTTAGCATTTAAATAATTTAATAATAGTCTAAACCCCGTTCAGTTTTAATTTAACTTCGCGGAATACGCATAATAAATAAGTTTTAATAACGGCATCGCATTATAAATATCAAGCCCTAATTAAATAGCACGCCCGTATTTATTTTTGTAATAATTTAGATTAATAAAACACCTAAATAATTTAATCACAATTTTGAATTTCTAATTTACCACTAATTAATTTTGCCTAAAACTAACTTCTAAAACTAATACCCAATTTAAACTAATCAGCCCACCTAAATAACTAACCATGCCGTCCTTGACCATAACCGCCTATACCTTACCCGACCCAGCCCATTTCCCCCAGCCTTTTCCCCTCTTCATCGACCAACAACCCTCCCTTAAACTAAACCTAGAAACCAGCGACCTACCCCCTCCTATCACCTCCAAATCCGCTGCCATACCCATACCTCTGTCCCAACCAACTCCCCTCTGTCACACGACACTCGCCCATACCCTGCATCTCCCTAAAATCCGCGATTTGAACCAGTATATCGTCCAAAAATCAGACCTCCAACAGCTTTATTTCGAATTCAAACCCAATATTTCACCTATAAAAGACCCCTTTGTTCTTCATTGGAGGGACGGGAAAATTGGAATTGATCTTGCATATCATCTATTCGTTCTTCGTTTTAGAATTCTTGCGTTTAAGCTTTGTTTTCTTTATTCGCACCCACATACATATTCTTCGAGTAGAATCGACGGGTCGAAACGCGCCTCGGTTCGCTGCCCGAAGAAGGTAACCTACTTTCTTTCTAATAATCTTGCTATTTAAATTCAGAAGTATGCAATCTGTATGATATGTTTGTGTGCTTATTAAACGTATCTTAGTTCAAATTAATTATTGTTTGAGCTCGTTAAATTGGTTATTAATCATGGTCAGTTAGTTTAAGTTTTGTTTATGTATTAGGTTCATTGTTAAACCTATATAATTGAAAATTGTCTGTTGTTTATGGTTATTAATTTAGAACCAGTTGGCTGAATAAACTAATAAAAGTGTCGCTGTAATAGTCCAAGAAATATGTTTAGCCCTTTGAAGAAGCTGTGTTTAGTCAATGAGTACTCCTTTGTGTTTGCAGTGTCATTCAACATTGTTTTGAAGCCCAAAATAAGCTGTTAAAGTGTTGTGGTGTAACGATTAGTCCATGTTTAAACTAAAATGACCTGTTGATATTTGTTGAGTAGTCTATTGATATGTTTAATCTAGGTAACCCGATTTAGTAAGAAAATGCTGGATAAAGTCACTTAATAATCTTTCAATTGATGTGTGTCTTTGTTTTGATATAGAATACTTTCATACTCATCCTAAGGCCCCCTCCCCCAAATGACTTAAAGGTGGAAGATTTGTTTTAACTTTAACAAGTTCTGTGTATTTAATATTTAGATGAATATGATATTTGGTTTGGATATCTAAATGCTCTCTGTCTTGAAAATGAACATAAATATTGGTTGTTTTACTCGTTGTAATGAAGATATAGGCCGAACATGATATGAAATGACTTTAGAACGACTTAGAAGAAGCCTATGAATTCTAGGTCGATTAAGCGGTATTACACCTAAATTTTGAAAGCGTGGTGCATTTAAAAGACCATTTTTGGGGTAGTTTTGGCCCTTTTGGCTACGATTTCAACCATTTTACGGGTGATTTTGGGCCATTTTTGCTCACGATTTCTTGGCCCTTTTCGCCGGACTGGTTTTGCCATTTCTTTGCTGATTTTGGATTATCTTACTCGATTTTTGGCCCTTTCTGCCGGATGATTTCACTTCGTCGGACCGATTTTAGGCCATTTGCTCCGATTTTGGCCTCTTTTAGTTGCTGGTTTTGGGCGATTTGAGCAGATTTTGGCCTCGTTTATTGCTTTTTGGCGCTTTAGGATTTGTTCGTTGTTTGTTCTTTGGTTTTTCCGCTATTCGGATGGTTTTCGCTATTTTTCGATCGATTTTCCGTTACTTTGTCACTAAGTTTTTGACTATTTATCTATTATTTGGCGAAGTTTATAACATATACTAATCCTTTTCTTTTTCTTTCTTTTACATGACTTGCATCGGGAGCGACGAAGAGTCTCATACGAGACTCATCATGACTTTGTCAAGCAAAGGATTTACATCCACACTTCTCGCATTCTTCGGTCTCAGAACCTTAAAATAAATAGGGCGGAATAATATCTTCACCTGCCCTAGTCATTTTATCTCATTTCTTTAACTCCGTCACTTTACTTTTATTTGTATTTTTGTTACCTAACCTTATACAATTATCGAAAATGCTTAGAATAGTTAAGACCTAGAACTATTAAGAGCGGGTAGTTAAATAATAAAATGTGTCGCTAGTTTAATCTATCTTTAGGCCGTTATGCATTTTCAAAACTTTTTAAAATAACTTAGCCTTTTCATTGATATTATAGAAATAAACGAGTTCCAAATTCTTATTAAATTTCATAAAAACAACAAATCTTTTTTCATAACAAAAATCTATTTTCTTATTACCAAGTGCAAAAGAGGAAAATCTTGCTACCCATTTGTATACCCTTTATAAAAATCAAAATTTACATATAATACGTACTTTTAGTAAACCATCTTTTATTATCTTGCATTTTTTATGATAAACTTCATGCAATTGCTTTGTTCAAATAGAATATTTTTCATGCATTTTTACAAATAAACTTCATGCAATTCCATGGAAACTATATATACATACATATCTTTAAATAATTATTTGCAAACATCTTTTTAACTCATGTTCTCCTAAATATGCATTTTAAATAATACTAACCTAAGTTTGACCGGACAACCGCAAGTTAGCGGATCCTTTAGGGTGCCTAACCCCTTCCCTTTAGGATAATAAAGAACCCTTACCTAGAATCTCACATAGCTTTTGCAGACCTTTAAACGGAGATCATTCGTAGTATTTTATGCTACATTTTCAGTGTCCTAATTCACTATAATAATTAGGTGACGACTCCTTTAAATAGCATTTCAGGAATCAACCATGCGCAGTAATCCCGTTTCCGACTCCGGTTGAAATTGGGTGTTACAAGGTTACAACCAGAAGGAAGGTTTGGACTATCATGAAACCTTCTCCCCAATGGTGAGAATGACTACAGTCAGGACTGTAGTAGCTATTGCAGCTGCCAAGAACTGGATTATCTATCAAATGGATGTGTACAATGCATTTCTCCAAGGAGATCTATATGAAGAAGTCTTTATGAAGCCACCAGATGGATTTCATATCAATAAAGGGAAAAACAAGGTGTGTAGATTGCTCAAATATCTATATGGTTTAAAACAGACATCAAGGTAGTGGAACATTAAGTTGACCACAACTTTACTTCACTCTGGATTTCATCAAAGTCAGTTGGATAATTCTCTCTTTACCAAGCATCAAGCTAACAAAATAGTGGTGGTTCTAGTATATATTGATGACTTGCTGATTACAGGCAATAACCAGGTGTTGATTCTATCTACCAAACAAGTTTTACAAACTGCTTTCAAAATTAAGGATCTGGAGGAGCTCAAATATTTTCTTGGCATAGAGTTTGCAAGGAATTCTCAAGGGATTATCATGCATCAAAGGAAATATGCTTTGGAACTCATTTCTGATCTAGGATTGTCAGGTGCCAAACATGTACAATATCCTATGGAATTGAACCAGAAACTTATAACAATTGCCCTTGACAACCTGATTGCATCTCAGTCCTCATCACAAGACACACTGACTCAATGCACAGGCTCATCAGATTTTGTGTTACCTGATCCCAACATATATAGAAGACTTGTTGGTCGACTACTGTATCTAACCAACACGAGACCTGATATTATTTTTACTGTACAACATCTGAGTCAATTCATGCAACAACCCAAGAATTCTCAATGGGAAGCTGGTTTGAGACTGGTTAAGTATATCAAGAATGCTCCAGGGTCAGGTATCTTTATCAACAGTTCCAGTACATCTGAAGTTCAAGTATATTGTGATGCTGATTGGGGTTCTTGTGTGAACACTAGAAAGTCTGTTACTGGATTTTTAGTTTTGTTTGGGAAGTCTCCTATATCATGGAGGTCCAAGAAGAAGCCCACCATTTCCAGATGTTCAGTTGAGGCTGAATATAGATCACTTGCTGCTGCAGTAGCTGAAACTATGTGGCTCCATGGTCTGTTCTAAGAGCTAGGTATCTCCATTCCATCACCTATCTCTATGTTCTCTGATAGCAGGTCTTCAATTCAGATTGCAGCTAACCCCGTATTTCATGAGCGCACCAAACACATTGACATTGATTGTCATTTCACCCGGGAGAAGATCAAGGAAAGTCTTGTGCATATTTCTCACTTGGCTTCCACTGAGCAACCAACAGATTTATTCAGTAAAGCTCTCACTATTTTCCAACACACTCACCTATTGTCCAAGTTAGGAATGAAAAATATTTTCATACCTCCTAGCTTGCGGAGGATGTGAAAGTATTAGATGAAGACAGTACAAATTAATTATCTATTGTTAGAAGCAGTAAAACAGTAGTTAGAGTTAGTTAAGGCAGTTAATGACAAAAGGGTAGAATAGTCTTTGTACATTCTTTATATATATATTTGCACATGATAGATATTTTGTAACCGACTCATTTTTCTTACTCAATACAATTTCTTTCTCTTCTCTTCCAATTTCTCTATCTCGGCGACTCTCTCTTCTCTTCTTCCAGTTTCTATTGCATGAACATTCATGCTTAATACATTGTAAGTTATGTAAATCTAACAGAATCACCTCTAAAAATATTGTATTTTAAAATTAAGTAGGCCGATTAATGCCGTTAATCGCTGATCTGTGTTGAGTTGTTCCATTAGTATTAATTTTTTGCATTTGGCAATATTTCCGTCCTGTCAAACCTCCTTATTAAAAAAACCCTTTATAAAAGTGTTATTAATTGGATATTTTTTAATTGCTATATTAAATACTAATACAGAAAATAGGCGGGTTAAGTTATGATTCATTTAGCACAAAAAATTGAACTAGAAATTAGTGAGAAGATGTGTCGTGTTGAACAAATTGAGTTATGTATCGAAACTTTTTAGCAACATTTTTAATTTTCACATGAAATATTGTCAGGTACTAATCGTTTGTCACAACCCAAATTCACGTCACGCCTTGTTAGCCCGCATATCAAATTTATCGCTTAAGATATGTCATCATCAAATTGAAAAACACATGTTCCATGTGAACTTATGCTTTGACTTATAAAGTTTTTTTTCTCTCATTGCAATGAGGGATTCGCTTAAAGCGTCATTATGCATCTCTTCTTCTGAAGCTTACCAATTTAGACGTATACCGGTCCGTCTTTTTTGACCCGCCCTTGTAGACGGGCTGTCAACACAGCTTCCGTCACATCGATGATCTCCCGATTAGGTCCATCAGTAGGTGTTTAACGAGAAGTAATTTTTTCAATACTCTGTAAAGATGTCTGGCGAACTTCTATAGGTAAAGCCTCGTTATCGAGAGATATCCTTTGATAAAACATGACTTTTTAATAATGAAACAAACATTAGTTGCATTATTTTGACTCATTCTATCTATTTATCACCTTTAACTAGATTAGACTTTCCATAATAAAGTGGAAAAGCCTAAGAAATATAATTACCTCGCTCGACGAAGTTATGATCCGTTATTTGACCTATTTCAATATAGTAGAATGGCCAAACACTTTATGGACATCTTATTTATTTAATGTGTTTTAACTAGTTCAAATTTGACTCACTCCGTCTATATTCTAACACCTCTAATTAGATCAGACTTTCTAGAATGAAATGGACAAGTCTTATCAAATACCGGTTCCTTAATGGGGTTATAGGGTCCCATTCATATTTGTACAATCGAGAAAGGAAAAGTTTGAATCGTTAGTAATTGCAATGGCACCATCTTAAAGTTGTTGGCAATTGAATTTGCAACTACCAAATGTTGAAAATTAAGTTTCCACCTCTTGCTTTTTCTCTTTTTTCCGGTCTCCCTCTTCCCTTTTTGGTTCTTTATTCTTTTATCCCTTTTTAAGTGTGTGTGGTGGGGGGGGGGGGGGGGGGGTTACGAAGGAAATTTAAAAACAAAATATGAAAATAATAATTATTTTTTATTAATATTTAGTAGTATGTTACAATAAATATTAGGTCAAACTCATCGGTGGCACCTCGTGATCGTCAATATCTTTCACTTAGACACCTCAATTAAACCTTGTTCCATTTAGACACATGAGGTAGGGTTCGACTGTGCCATTTAGACACTTTTCGGTGAATCAACCAAATATGTAATGTGTGTGTAACACTCGCCGATGACATGACAAAATGATAAAATAAATTATGACATGTGTCATTTCATCCCATAATAATATTAAAAAAATTAAATTTTGAGTAAAACTAATATTTCAAAAAAGAAACTATAAATTTATTTTCTAAACCCTACACATTATTAACACACAAACATATATTTACTAACAAACAATTTTTTTTGAAATCATGTTCTTAGTGTTCTTCACCGTTACCGTTTTCATGTGTGTTCTTCACCGTTTTCATGTGTGTTCTTCACCGTTTTTAATCCAAAATTTTAAGAAAAACTCTTTCAAATTTGTTATAACTTCAGTTAAAGATTTTCCACAAAGACCAAAAAACAACCCCCACATTAATTTCTTAAATTTTTCATAAAATAACGTAACTCATTTTAAACTTTCAAACTTTCTAAAGAACCCTTTAATTGTGTTTCGATGAGTTCATTTGATTTTTTACTAGGAGAGAGAACAAGAAATTGAGTTGGATTAAAATGTAAGTTTTTTCCGATAGTGATAGCGGCGGAGGCGATGTCGGTGATGGTATAAAAAAGAATGAAGAAGAAGAAGAAAATTAAAAAAAAAAGGAATGAAGAAGGAAATAAAAAAAAAATTGGTCTTTCCACGCGCCTGTTTGGTGTGAAATTCACACAATTTGTCAAGTCATCAAAAAATATCTAAATGACAAAGTGGGAGTTCACCTTAGATGTCTAAATGCAACAAGGTTTAGTTGAGGTGTCTAAGTGAAAGATCTTGAAGACCACAAGGGACCACCAATGTGTTTGACCTAAATATTATAGCAAAATTGTTGATATATAATTTTGGCAAATACTAGGTGAAAGGTGATGAGGTGGACGTTAGGAAGAAGGGGGGGTCGACATGTGGGTGGGAGTCGGGAGGGTGAGGGAGGGTTCGGTGGAGGTGAGGGTTGGGGGTGTGGGGGGTGGGGAAGAGGATGAGTGTTGACGGAGACAATTAAGATAAAATGTCACTTATGAAACTTGAATTTTTATTTTTATCAAAAAAATTATTTTTCTATTTTTTAAATAATTTAGTTTCAAAGAAAAAATACTTTTAAGATTTTTTGTGAAAAAATAGAAGAAAAAGAAATCATCCATACTAAATACACCCTATATTTTTTTGGAATTTCATGGGAAGAAAACAGCATGCATAAACCCAATTTCTCAGAAGTTTTTTCTTATGTAATCCATAATTAAGTTTTTTTGTGCCTTCAAAGCATTTAACTCTATGATTGTGCAATTTATTTATCATTGAAATCTGAAAGATTCTAGTGGAGATAAAGGTTGTAGGTGAAGATATTTTTAAGTTATGTCTTGGTCAAAAGATTATAGAGATCCTTCTTGTACTCATCTGATAGATCTAGTAGTAGTATTTTAATTTTTTTTTATTATGTAGAGGGGATATGGAAATGAAAAATGGGGAGAAAATTAAAACGTAAAATTTGAACTCTCATCAACAAAGTAAAAGTTCAGATAGTCAATCAACTAAACTACTACGTACCTACAAAATAGATTTCGAATTATCTAGTAGTAATATGAGGAGTTGCAACTTTTTCCCCTTGTTTTAAATTATTTGGTCTCCTTCACTTGTTGGTTCTCAACTTCTCATGTGCTTTTAATTTAGAACACCTAATTTGGTTACAATACTTAGAAATAATGGACTTACATTATCAACAATATATTGATAGGTAGAACGACTATTTTTGAGAGTCCCTCCGCTCAAGAATAATTAATATTAGAAAATAGGGGGGAAAGTATTAATCAATTCTTTATACTAACCGGAATATAGAACATCTTAGTTAACCTGTTATCTTAATAAAAAGAAATCATTAGTCGTGCATTAATCAGTGAAAAAGTGAATTGTTGAGGAGATTGAAAACCCCGATTCCCTTCATAACATTTTTAACCCAAAGTATTATCATCTTAGCTTATTCTATGCACTTTGCTTAGTTTTAATTCTTAGTTTAGAACAACCCAAAACTTATTAACGATTTCCAAATAGAAATCATAGATTAGATATTCGATACTTGATTAACCAGTCTCTGTGGACGATAACTCGGTCTTACAGACTTTATTACTTTAAGCGATACGTTCACTTGCGTAAGCATACAAATATCGCAATAAGTTTTTAGCGCCGTTGCCGGGGACTGACGTATTATCAATATCGAATTATCTAGCCTTATTTCTAATTTTGTTTTTATTTTTATTATTTTTAAACACATTTTTTGCCTTGATCTGTTTGTTTGTTTTTTATCAACTGTAGAGGAGCGTCGTTTTATGCGAATCAGAAGAGGAGCAGACACACTTGTCCCTCTGAATCATGAAATTGAAAAATTGTGCAAGCAAAACAGGTGAAATAAAAGAATTGTTGATTCTTCAGCAATGGAAAATCAACAAAACAACAATGAGGTGAATGATGATTTACTAGCAGTCATGGGACAAGTCCCGCATCCTGCTGAGAGAAGCTTGAGAGACTACATTCTACCGACAATTACAGGGGTGCATACTTGCATCAGGTTACCAGCTGTGGGTGCAAACAATTTTGAAATCAAGCCAGCAATCCTGCAGATGGTCTAGCACACATTCCAGTTTGGGGGGTTGCCGTCTGAAGATCCCCATATGAATTTGGCAAATTTCTTAGAGCTGTGTGCAATATTAAAATATAATGGTGTTACTGATGACGTCATTAGATTAAGGCTCTTCTCATTCTCACTCAGGGACAGAGCTAAGAGCTGGTTGAACTCTTCGCATGCTAATTCTATCAGCACATGTCAAGACTTGGCTCAGAATTTTCTTGCCAAATTTTTCCCTCCATCGAAGGCAGCAAAACTCAGAGGAGAGCTTAATAATTTCTATCAGCTAGAGGGAGAATCGTTGTATGAAATCTGGGAGAGATTTATAGAGTTGCAGAGAAAGTGTCTGCAGCACGGACTTGAGTAGTGGATGTTGGTCCACAATTTTTACAATGAGTTATGTGGTACTACTCGTACCATAATTGATGCTGCTGCGGGAGGAACTTTCATGAGCAAGAGTGCCAATGAGACACATGATTTATTAGAAGACATGACCACCAACAACCACCAGTGGTCAGATGAGACAAATAACAAGAAAGTGGTTGGGGTTATGAGTTGGATGCTATCACTGCGTTGACTGCTCAGGTTGCCACATTGACAAAGCAATTGCAGCAGAGTACTATGTCTGTGAATGTTGTTCAGATGCCAGTAGGTTGTGAGATTTGTGGAGGTCCACATACTTTTGATAGGTGCACATCAGTGGATCCCAACAATGTACCGATGGAGCAGGTTCAGGCAGTTGGAAACTTTCAAAGGCCCAATAACAATTCATTCTCCAACACATACAATCCGGGTGGAAAAATTATCCCAACTTTTCATGGAGAAATGACCAAGGGCAACAATCACAGTTTCAAGGCCAATATCAACAGAGTATCCACACAATTTCTCAATCAAGCATCTTCTTCTCAGCCTGCATCACCGCTTAACAAGAGAAGCATGATGAATTAAGAGCTGCATTGTTAACTCTCACTAACTCCCAAACGTAATTTATGACAGAGACAAGATCCTCTATTAGGAACTTGAAGACTCAAATGGGGCAATAAGCAGAGAGATTGAACGACAGACCGCAGGGAAATCTCCCAAGCAACACAGTGATGAACCCAAAAGAACAATGTCAGGCAATAAGCTTGAGGAGGGGTAAACAGTTAGAGCAGGTTACACCACAACCACTGGTTGAAAATGAGAATGAGTTGGAGAAGACAGTTGATGCAGAGAAATATGGGGTTATTGATGATCGTCATATTTTAGAGAAGGTCCCACCAACAATCATGAGGGAATACACAGACAGAATTTCATACTCTCAAATACTTCAGAAGAAATCTCTGGATAAGCAGTTTTCTAAATTCTTAGAGGTATTAAAAAAATTGCACATCAATCTCCCTTTCATTGAAGCTTTGGAGCAGATGCCGACGTATGTCAAGTTCATGAAGGATATCCTCTTTAAAAAGAGGAAACTGGCATAATATGAGACAGTGGCACTGACGGAGGAATGCAGTGTCATCTTACAGAGAAAGTTGCCCCAGAAATTGAGAGATCCGGGAAGCTTCACCATCATCTGCACTATATGGAATGTTAAATGCAACCGGGCATTGTGTGATTTGGGGGCAAGTATCAATATGATTCTTATCTCAGTGTTTCGCAGACTTGGGTTGGGGGAAGCAAAGCCGACAACAGTCAACTTGCAGCTAGCAGATCGTTCAATCGTACATCCTCGAGACATCATTGAAGATGTATTGGTGAAAGTGGGTAAATTTATCTTTTCTGCTGACTTCCTCATCATGGACATGAATGAAGATGAGAATATGCCCATTATCCTTGGAAGACCATTCCTAACCACAGGGAGAGCCCTCGTTGATGTGGAAAAATGAGAGTTAAAGTTTCGAGTCCAGGATGAGGAAATGATTTTCACCGTCGTCAGGCCACCAAACGAGTCACAAACAAGTGACAAATACTTTGCTGTTGGTATAATTGATAAAGTTGTTCCTCATGAATGCTTCAAGGGTACTGACGCTCTAGGAGTAACTTTAAAACAAGATGGTAGGGTGAAGAACCGATGAATTGTGCCAAAGGGGTGAACCTCTCTGAACTCAGCCCTGTGAGAAAGAAGAAGAGAAGGAGGAATAGGATGCTAATGAAATGGATATGCCGCAGGGGTAATCTACCCCCTTGATTGGATAAGAAAACTGCGTCCGGCTAAATGACGTTAACGACAGCGCTATTTGGGAGGCAACCCAACATTTTAAATTATGTTATTTTATCTTTGTTCTTGAACAGTCTCACGATCTTGTGCTTTTTGGTGTTTTTTTATGGCAGGTTAATTAGGGACTAACTCCGAAGGAAAAAGGATCAAACATGCTGAAATTTGAAAAAATTGGTGCAGCGCCGCGACGCCAAAACTTCAGAGAATATTTCCCGTGATCAGCGCTGCGGCGCCAAAAGTTCAGAGAGTCCCGATGCCTATGTGATTTCAAGAACCTCCTCCAGACCTCGTTATTTTGTGTATGTATGTTGCCCCTTTATTTTTAGTCTTTACACATTGGGGACAATGTGTCGATTAAGTTTGAGGGGATCTTACCTTGTGGGTGTTGTGTTACTTTGTGTTATGTTTTTTTTAGTCTTTTGTTGTGTTTTTTTGTCTTATGTGTTTGTGAGTCAATTTTTTTTAATGAATTATGTATGTTATAGTTGATAAAGATATTGAGTGGATTAAGTGAGATAATGTAATAGAATTAAAAGCAAAAATATGTGTGCTTAAGTTAGATATGCCAAAAATTGATGCGCATCTAATTATTTGGATATTTGTGCTTAGCCTATGTGTTGTCAATTATGGAAAGTAAGGTTGAAAATGTCTAGAAAACATGTTTGATTGTTATTTGAGGCGAAATAGTTAAGATATACATGTTTAGAGAAATGATTCAGGCAAAAGGGTCCGAAAATGAGATTTTTACATATATAAGCCCTAGGGATTATTCTAAGGGGAATATCATACTTTGGAGGCTAGGAACGGAGGCAAGAACAAGATTAGAGACATCAATTTGTTCAAGTTCTTTTCCTTTACTTTATTTAATTCAGTTTATGTTGGAATTGTTAATTAGTTTCTTAGCATGACAATGTCTAGGAGCTAATTTCTCTATTATGATTTTCCATTGAATCGTTTGAAACTCTTTCATAAGTTAATGCATAATTATTGATTTCTTCTTCAATTGTTAAGATCTATTCAACTTGTTATGATTGTATGATAATTAACTGATCACTAATTATCATAACTTATATGATTTCGAATCGAGATCTGAAAAGGGAGATTTGAATATGCTCTAGTTGTTTAGACATAAGTTAAAATCGCTGACGAAAGTACTCCGATACTTGTGTAGTGTTTAAGGTTATTGCTCTTAATCCTCCTGTGTGGTAAAACATATCATAGAAATATAAAAGGTTTCTGCATAAGGTTGAGTTTTTATATATCTTAACCGGAATATAGAACATCTTAGTTAACCTATTATCTTAATAAGAAGAAGAATCATTAGTCGTGCATTAATCAGTGAAAAAATGGATAGTTGAGGAGATTGGAAACCCTAATTCTCTTCATAACTGTTTTAACCCAAAATATTATCATCTTAGCTTATTTTCTGCACTTTGCCTAGTTTTAATTCTTAGTTTAGAACAACCCAAAACTTATTAACGATTTTCAAATAGAAATCATAGATTAGATATTCGGTACTTGATTAACCAGTCTCTGTGGACGATAACTCAGTCTTACATACTTTATTACTTTAAGCGATACGTTCACTTGCGTAAGCATATAAATATCGCAACACCTGCTTGGGTCTCGACCTCAGCATGCATTCGCGGCTGCGTGCCCAACGCCTTTTCCGACACTTACGGATATCAAGGCCACAATGCATACAGTTGGATTAAATCCTCCGAATACAAATTGGTACATGAATATCGGAGTAACTTCTTATATGACATCACCACAAGGTAATCTTTCGTCTTATTTCAATATGAGCAAAAATTGAGGCATAATTATTGGTAATGATAATTCAATTCTAATTTGTGGTTTTGGTCACACAACTTTATCCCTCCCACATCCACTTCTCGTCCTAGAAAATGTTATTCATGCCCCTCACTTAATTAAAAATTTGGTATCAATCCGAAAATTTACAACTGATAATTGGATTTCTGTTAACTTTGACCCTTTTGGATTTTCTGTGAAGGATTTCAAGACAGGGATACCTCTAATGAGGTGTAATAGTTGGGGCGAGTTTTACCCAATCACCACCACCACCATGTCCACGAGTCAAGCCACACTTTTAGGGATGTCAGTGGCGCGTAAACGCGGTATCATACGCACTCCGCCTCCACGGGTATGGGGATGGTTTGCGGGCGCGGGCGGTATGAGTATCAAAAGTGTTACCCGCCATGGGTAGGGTGCGGGGTGGATTTCATATAAGACCGCACCGTACCCACCCCGTACATGTTTGTGTTGGATTCTTTAATTATGCTGATTTTCTGGTATTCTTAACTAGACAAGGACTTGAAATCCCTTATTCTTGTCAAGACTCCCTGATTCTTGTCAAGTCATCAACCTATTATTATTATTATTATTATTATTATTATTATCATTTAAAATAAAGTTTACGGTACCCTTCAATTTTTAATGTTTTTCTGTGAAAATGAATGGTACAATGCAACAACTTTACCTGTGCGTATGTGACAACTTTGGTAATGACATTGAAGTTTCTCTTTTCCTTTTTTTACAATTGTGATCTTTTGAAAGGACTAAAAAATTTCTTGTCTTCTTGTATATAAATTTCACGCTTTATTTTAACCTTTTAATAATCCTAATATTTTGGTAAAGTTTCAGACTTTGATATTTGGTACACCATAGTGAAAAAAGTTAATTTTTCCATTTTCTTGGACCTCATTTTTTTCATATATAACTTCTTTTTTACTACCCATGATGGGTACCCGCCGAATAAGTGGGTACCCGCCGGGGTAAGTGGGCGGGAAAGTGGAATTACTACCCGCATGGGTGCGGGCGGGGTGGGTTTTAGGTGGCGGGTACGGATATGGGGTACCCTTCCCCCGCCCCATTGACATCCCTACACACCTTCCACAGTTGTCGCTCTTGCTCCGTCCTTGTGGCATGCCCGTTTAGGTCATTCGGGGTCATCTATTATTTCGTCGCTTCGTAGTAATAAATTTATTGATTATAAGAGTACGAGTAGTGCTCCTGTTTGTCCTTCGTGTTCATTAGGGAAATATGTTAGATTACCTTTTGTAGCCTCTACTTCTAGTACGTTGATGTCATTTGACATTATTCAAAGTTATTTATGGACATCTCTCATTTTAAGTTCTGTGGGCCTTTGTTATTATGTTTTATTCTTGGATGATTATTCTAATTTTTTTGTGGACCTTTCCTTTGTCTAAAAAGTATCAAGTGTTTTCAACATTCTTAAAATTCGTACCATTAATAATATTATCTGGACTTTGCTCACTCATGCCTCCTTACCCCCTTCTTTTTGGCATCACATTCTACAAATGGCTACCTACCTCCTTAACATTCTCCCTAACATAGATTTAACATATAAATCTCCTATACAAATTCATTATCATAAAGACCTATCGTATTCTCATCTTCGGGTATTTGGGTGTTTGTGCTATCCACTTATTCCGTCCACTACAATTAACAAACTTCAAGCCCAGTCTACCGCTTGTGTGTTTTTGGGTTATCCGTCTAGTCAGCGTGATTATAATTATTTTGATTTATCTTCTAATAAAATCATCATTAGTCGTCATGTTATTTTTTATGAATCCCAATTTCTGTTTGCTAAATTGTATAACCCCGTGTCTGGTTCGTATAGTTTTTTGGATGATGGGATCTCACCATACGTCATCCAACAGTGGACCCAACAATCCTGTGACTCATCTCCGCCATCCGCCAGCAGGCCCATTGCCTGTTGGCCCAAATATTCATGGTTCTGGCCCAACAAGCCCAATAGTTTCTCTTCTGTTACCTGATTTACCCGAGCCTCACTCTCAGCCAGCAGGCCCATTGCCTGCTGGCCCTGTACCTCCCACTATCGATCCAATGTTTTGGCTAGCAGGCCCACTGCATGCTGACACATACAGTACTCCACTAATCTAGTCCACTTCAAATACGAGTCAAGGGTCAGTTACTCGTAGTCAATGTGGTATTTTTAAACCTAAATGACATTTTAATCTAAATTCTAATGTCACTAAATCACCCCTACCACATAATTCATTGTCTGCCCTTCATGAACCGAATTTAAAAATAGTCATGAATGATGAATATAATGCTCTTAATGAGAATAAAACGTGGGAGTTGGTGCCCCGTTCGTTTGGTGTCAATATTATTCGTTCTATGTGGATTTTTTCTCATAAGAAAAATTCTGACGGGTCATTTGAGAGGCACAATGACCATTTTATAGGTGATGGTAAAACTCAACAGGTTGGTGTGGATTGTGGTGAGACAGTTCGATGGTCAAACCGGCTATCATTCACATTGTTCTCAGTCTGGCTCTCTCGAAAGCATGACCCATACATCAATTGGATCTGAAATATATATTTCACATGGTGATCTCAAGGAGACAATATACATTTATCAGCCCTTGGGTTTCAGAAACCCAAATTATCCTACTAATGTATGTTTACTCAAATGTTATTATATGGGCTTAAGCAGGCCCCATAAACTTGATATAAGAGGTTTGCAGATTATGTGTCTACTATTGGGGTTTCCCATAGTAGGTATGATCATTATCTGTTCATCTATAGACGTGGTGCATCTCTGACATACATTTTATTATATGTTGATGATAATATATTGACTGTCTCTTCTGATAATCTGTGCAAGTCTATCATGACCCTTCTCAGTTAAGAATTTGCTATGAAAGACTTGGGGCCCTTGAGTTATTTTTGGGTATTGCAGTCACCCGTCTCGCAGGTGATCTATTTCTATCACAAAAGAAGTATGCATCTGAGATCATTGAGAGAGTTGTCATGTCATCTTATAAGCCCTCTGCTACTCCGGTTGATACCAAACCAAAGCTCAGTGCTACTACTAGCACAACATACGAGGATCCCACTCACTATCGCAGTCTTGTAGTGACCCTTCAATAGCTAACTTTCACGAGACCCGACATTACTTATGCAGTATAACATGTATGTGTGTTTATGCATGACCCATGAATTGAGCACATGCAAGCACTCAAGCACATTATACGATACATATAGGGTCCACTTAAGTATAGGTTACACTTATACCTATCATCAACATCTACTCGCGTGTCATATATAAATGTTGATTAGGGTGGTTGTTCGAATACCAGACGTTCGACGTCTGATTATTGTATGTTCCTTGATGATAACTTGGTCTCGTGGTCAGCAAAATGTCAGGCGACGTTATCCGCTCTAGTGCAGAGGCAGAGTACTGTAGGGTAGCCAATGTGGTGTCTGAGTCATGTTGGCTACGTAATCTTCTATTGGAACTTCACTTTCCAATTTAAAAAGCTACCTTAGTTTACTGTGATAATGTTAGTGTGGTCTATCTGTAACATCCCGTATTTCGGGTCATGATTTGAATCGCTAGGCGTGTGTAAATGGACCAGAGTATTGGGAATTTTTTTGTTATATTTACGTATGCTAATAAAAAGATTAGCATATAAAAGAATTAGACCCGAAATAACTTTGGATGCAACAAGTGTGACGACGGGATCAGAAATAAATTTGGTGGATGCACGAGGAGGTTATGGAATCGCATCATAACACATGAATTAGGACATTGAGTATATGTAGGTTTTTATAAGTTATTAGAATTTAAGTGAATTAGGATCACAAAATTATTTATGTGCATTAATTAATTATGTGTGTAATTGATAAATTACACTGAATCATGTCACTTAATTAATTAAGTGACCATACATGTAATGCAAGGTGGCGCGACTAAAATGACTCCACCGCTAATAAATCGGCTGGTAGGAGGCATCATCATAGGAGACTAATAATTCCCTTAAAATATCTCATTTTTGGCAAACCACATTCATTTCTTTTAAGAGGCAAATCGTGGGTGGCACCAAAACTCCTCTAACCCCTCTCTTTCATAAAATAATTCAAACAACCCACTTTAACTTATTTAGGCCTTGCAATTATAGAAAGTAGTAGCAGTAGTAACGTGATTTTCATTTTAAAATTATGTCCTAAAAATGTCCTAGAAAGTTCAATTTGAATTCCAGAGTATTGTTATTCGGACATTGTTCATAAATATAGCAACCCTCTTGACTCAGATCATTAAGTGCAATATAACCGTGATATGATTCCATAATTTATTCTACTCCTAAAAGTTAAGAATAATCATGTTATTGATTTCTATGCTTAAAACATGTATAAATTGTTTCTAAGTCCTTATTGAGGCATACGAAGAGATATTGATATCTACAGTGTTACCAAAGGTGCAAGGATGTTATGTCACTCCGGGTATTTTATTGTCACTCATGCATTATTATTTGCATTCATATTCATATATTACCCTGGACCACTTGTGCTATGCACACTATTATATATTATATATATGTAGGTGATATGGAAAAAGAGGGAAAAACGTTATATACGCACATCACCTGCAGCTGGTACAGACTATCACAAAAGAGCCCTAAAAGACCAATATGATGTGATGTGATGCTTGTGTGACTTATTGGCATGGGTTGCACGATCCGCAACACTAACACTATATATATCTCATTTGCATCATGCATACATTCATATCAAAGCCGGTGTGAAATGTATGTGTGACCGTAAATGTCAATATTGAAGCCGGTGTGGCATGTATGTGTGACCGTAAATGCCAAAATTGAAGTATGTGTGGCATGTCTATGTGACCGAAAAGGCTTGTCTGTGTGACCGAAATAGCCTGATACCAAGAGGCCGATATCAAAACTTGTGTGGCATGTCTGTGTGACCGTTATAGCCTGATGCCCACAAAGTCGACTATGGTAAGAAAGATGCCTATGCGACCAATATTATATTGTATTTGCATTTGCATAACATTTAGGCATATGTATTAGGGACTCAGAGGTATTTACTATTGATCAGTTGTTTCTGTCACGACCCGAGCCGACGGACCGCGACTGGTGCCCTACCTGGGCACCCTTATACCCACCTGTCACATATAATCACACAGATACCAAGGATAATGTAGAAATCTGTAAACCATATCAAAATAGGCAAGCCGACAAGGCTGTCACTATATACGGGGACATCCCAAAACGAAGTACAACAGTACAGCTGACCAAAACACATCTACAATCCACACATGTCCAACCCACACATGACTACAGACCTCTAAGAGTATAACAATGAAATAGAACGGGACAGGGCCCCGTCGTACCCCTGAATGTGCATAAGTCTATAGCAAGGATCTGTACCAAAATGACTAAGCTCCGGAACAATGGAGCTCTCCAAACAGCTGAGTAGAAATCCTAGACTGGAGGATCACCAAACTAAGTACCTGTACCTGCGGGCATAAAACGTAGCCCCCGAGGAAAGAGGGGTCAGTACGAAATAATATACTGAGTATATAAAATATGAAGTACTGTAAGGAAGATCACAACTGGCCAAAAGATAACAGGAGACAAGTATAATAATAAAAAATACCAATGCAATTGTGCCTTATGAAATGAGAGTCATGTATGTCCATATCGTATACCGTACCCGACCCATTATGGGACTCGGTGAGTGAACTCATATACATATACATACCGTACCCGGCCCCCTAGTGAGAGTCTCAATGAAATTATATAATGTGCACATACCGTACCAGACCCATTCTAGGACTCGGTAAAATTATGTGGATGCCTGTCCACGTATATTGTACCCGGCCCATTCTGGGACTCGGTAAAATCATCATATATGTACATACCCAATCCGGAACTCGGTGAAATAATATAATCACATCAAGCACGCATAGAATATCATGAGTAACCTTATACAATTTAAATCATCAATTGACTCTCAATGGGATACATAGAATGAATTATCACTGAAAATCAAGGACTATCATATCATGTATCACTAGGAATTAGGATTCATTGAAACTATGCACGTCCGCCGTACATTCATTTATATAAATCATGTCAAAAGAAAGAAGGGATAGTTTCACATACCTTATTGTTGAACTAACCAACCCAATATTTAGAATTCGTCTCGTTTAGTACTTCAACCTATAACAATAATAACATACCCGTCAACTCTATGATTACTAGGGTAAGTTATATACCAAATGATGACTCTCTTATCATATAAAAATTTGGGCAGCACTTCCCCTACTTATACTCACATCCGCAACTCACACATAAGGTTAAACAACATCATTAACAAGACACAACTTCAAGGATAACCAAAACAGTCTCATATACTCTATATACGCCATCGTTATACATTCTTTCTCTTTACCTTCATGTAATACAACAACCACAACAACCAAGGTGATTAATACACCTATTTCTCATGTTAATCCATCCCCTTAATCCATATCAAAACAACCCCTAAAACAGTCCATATACCAACAACAACGAGAATACAAAGTAACACATTTTTACATCTTTATTCCTTTAGGACATACGTTAGCAATTACCCAATGTACATGCATATTCATAACTATATTTCCAACATTCTAACTCCACAAAACAGCCCCTAAATTCGACACAACAATGTCCAGCAATTTCATGAATGTCTCGGCCAACAACCATAATACCATAACTCTTTTCATAATTCCTTAAAATCCAATTCACCTTTCAATACTTTCATATAAACCATTTCAACTTTAAATATCAAGATTTCCTTCAATATTTAACATGAAATTAGTGACTAACAACAACAACAATTGAATCCAATGTAATAAAAATAGTCCCAAAATCGGTAACAACAACAACAATCACATGCATTTTATTACTTCCTATTTCTCTTAGATACCACTCTGTCACGACCCGAACCCCGGACCCGCGACTGGTGTCCTACCTGGGCACCCTTCTATCCATACAACATAAGAAATCCGCGGAAGCTAAATAACACTCTTTTTTTAAAACAAACAAAGGCAAAGCCGACAAGGCCGCCAATATATATAAAATCAAACGGAACTACAACTGTACCCAAGTCCACCCCACATATGAATACATACCCCTAAGAGTTTGACAACAACTATGACGGGACAAGGCCCCGCCGCACTCAATAAACATAATATCAGAATACAAACTCGCACTAAAATGATAAGCTCTTAACAATGGAGCTATCCCAAAATACTGAAATGATATCATAACTGCGAGGATCACCCGACTGCGTGCCTACGCCATGACATTTAACACAACCCCGTAGGCGGGTCAAGATAACAATAATGTACTGGCATGTGAACGTAAGGTAATGTAAATAAAATCATAACAGGTCAAATATGGTAGGGACAATTATGAAAATCAAATACCAGATCCTACCGTGCCATATAACAGAAGAGTACCTTTTCAAAATACCAAAATCGCCCATACCTTTTCACAAATATGAAAGTCATGTCAAAATCGTGACACCGCCTGCAGAATCATACACATATAATATTCATGTCATAATCAGGGACGTTCTCACATGATCTCCACTATACCATTTTCACATAAGATTTATGTTGTAATCATGGACATTCTCACATGATCCAATTTACACAATTTTCACAATAAGATTTATGTTGTAATCATGGACATTCCCACATGATCCAACTACACAATTTTCACAAGAAGATTTATGTTGTAATCATGGACATTCACACATGATCCAACTACACAATTTTCACAATAAGATTTATGTTGTAATCATGGACATTCTCACATATAGAATCATGTCACTTGTACTTCATATAATCAAACCTCATATACTTTCAAATAAAGTATCATATACTTTGAAAATCAAGTCACTTAGCTTTCAAATAAATCAAATCTCATAACATTCAAAATCAAGTCTCATGACTTTCAAATAATCAAGTCTCATGACATTCAAATAAGTCAAGTCTGATAACTTTCAAAATAAATCAAGTCTTCTTAACTTTCAAATAATCAAGTCTCATGACATTCAAATAAGTCAAGTCTCATAACTTTCAAAATAAATCATGTCAAAGAAGGAAGGATAGTTCACATACCTTATACGCTTAATCCAACTTGATAACTAGAATACGTCTCAATGTACTTCAACCTATATTGACAATAATACGTCTATCAACTTCATACTCACTAGTATAGGACACATATACCAAGTAAGGGTCCTCTTATTCTACGGAAATTTGGGTAGCGTTTCCCCTGTTTATGTGCGTATCCACAATTAACCAACAAGCCAATCAAACCAACAATCAATTACCATCCCAATATATAATCAAGTTAGACTCCATACACTCCATATACGCAATCATACAACCTCCTTTCTCTTTACTTATGAAAGACAACAATTCAACAATCAAGATGATTGACACACCTATTTACCATGTTCATTCAATCCCTTAGTCCATACTAAAGTAGTCCATGAAAGTAGCCCCTACTTCAATCAACAACGAGAGAAAAATGTGAAGTTTCTCTACACCTTGTTATACTTTCCTTCCTTTAGGACTTACGCTAAAAATTACCATATTGTTCATGCATTTTCTAAATGAAATTTCCAGCATTTAAACTTATTAAAAATCAGCCCCTAAGCCATAAATTATCCAATGAAAACAGCCCTTAATTACAACGCGACAACGTCCGATAATTCTACCAATTTTTGGCCAACAACACATATACTTTCATACTTTCTTTCTTAACTTCTTACGACACACTTAATGTTCCAACATTCTTATGTAAACCATTACTTCTTTAACATCAAGACTCCTCTATTTTAACATGCAATTATCAACAACACAATACTTAATTCCAATGAATATAAAATGGGTTCTAGAATTGTTTACCACATCCAAACCTCACATGCATTCTCTTTAATCCCAAGTTTCTTCTTAACACACATTCATTACTTAAGTTACAAAAACATGCAACTTTAATTAAATCATAAGAGAAGAATTTTTACCTTAATTTTAATGCCAAAACAATCCCTAAGATCGAACCCACTGCTCTTCCGAAGACCCACTGTTTTGTCAATTTTTCTTGTCCAATTCTTCACTTCTTCAACTCCAATTCAACATGCAACCATTTTAAAATGTTAACCCATCATTTATACACCTTTCCATCCAAACATTTGTCTCCAAAAATCCGAAATTTCCTGGCCTGAATCGGCCCAGCAGTGGCGGAATTCCTATTCTGTCAGCAGAAATTGTAACGTCCATAACTCTCCACTCCGATGTTCTATCGACGAGCGGTTTATTGCGTTGGAAACTAGACTCGACGAACTTCATTTTAGGCTTTTGAAAAACCTAAAACTCCTAATATACTAGGAGATATACCCCTCAAAAGTTGACTGAAAATCTGCCAGCAAATCCCGATTTCTGCCCTAACTTTCTCTAATTCTTGGCTTCTAATTTATAGATGAACAATGTAATATAGGGAGAGGAATTAAACTCCAATCTATTATTTTTTTGTAGGTATATGGCTGGTCCAATTGAGAGAAAAGGAAGAAGATTGGAGTGTGTGTGTGTTGAAAAGGGAGGAATGAAAAAGGGCTTGTAATTTAAATTCCTAAATCTGAAACTTTCCTCCTCTAATTACAATTTGGTCCAAAACTCTTATTAGTCTTCCTATTTAACCCTCAAGTAATAATAAAACTTATGTTCCACTTCTTCTAATTCCCGAAAAATCCCATAGGGTCTCGTATTCTCAATGTCGAAACTTATATAATATGTTACTAAGTCATGACGGAAATATATAACTACTATTAACAATTCTCATCGTCACACTCGTTTTCACCAAAATTGTTCCGGAATCACATCCCTCTTATACTAATTTTCGGATTAGCATATATAAACATACTTAATATCCAATATCCGAATTTTATTCCTTAATGACGTTCTCATCTCATTTTATTGGAAATACGGGGTGTAACATCCTTCCCCCCTTAGAAACATTCATCCCGAATGTTCATACTAGGTTCAATCTAAACAGATATCGGCATAGTCCCCTTTAACTATACCCAATAAAATCAAATATGCTACACATGGCCACAATATATTACTCAATATAACCCGACGAAGAATAGGATTACCGGTACAACTATTATTTTCTTCACCTTTATCATCCTTGTAGTAATTCTTCATCCTACTCATTATTAACCGCAAATATATCTACTTTGATACTCGTTCATATAGTTCCATTTATACTTATTAACTGCTCTCATACCTCCATAACATTAAGCAACACAACAATCTTATCAATACATATATGTCTCAAAAAGATCAAAGATATACATATAATCATATAGGCGGTTCGAAGGACCGCTAAAACTGGGAACCCCCACCATGGTCTCTACCACGGCCTGCTGGCGTATGAATATCCTGCCCTGTGGGACGCATCGCTATAGAAGGTGAAAAACCAGCAACTGATCCAGTAGGCTGAGTCATCCCACCTGTACCCCTCCTACTAGGACATTCTCTCATCATATGGCCTTGACGGCCACAAGAAAAACAAATACCCCTACTAGAACTACATATCCCAACATGGGACCTACCACACTGAGTGCACTGGGGCCAAGGTGGCCCCAATTGGCTAGAACCCCCGTATACCTGCGAACCTGAAGCCCTGGAGCTCGACTCACCCGAATACCTGTAATCGGCCAAACCTTCTACCAGATCGCGAGGTACACTGCATCGGCCGACGACAACCAACATGCCGCTGAGATCGACCGCCTAAACTCACCGTAATAAATCACAACTCGCCTCTTGGGTTGATCTCCATCATGACCTTCGCCCGTTGACCCACCTTACGCTCGCCCTTCTACTCCCTGGGCGTACGCCTGAATCCGAGCGATATCCATGCCCGGCTGAAGCGCTACTGCCATGCACCCATCAATAAGATAATGATCTAGCCCCATCACGTAGCGGTGCACTCTGTCTGCCATGTCCGCTACTATAGTGGGGGCGTACCGAGCCAATGAGTCAAACTCCAGACTATACTCTCTGATAGTCCTCCCACCCTGCCTCAAAGTCAAGAATCTATCTACTCTGGACCTCCTCATCTCTGTAGGTAAGAAATGATCAATAAAGGCCTCCGTGAACTCTTCCCACATAGCTGGAGGAGCACCCTCGCCCCTGGACAACTCCCATGACTCAAACCAGTTCTGTCGCGTAATCGGTAAGAAGCCAATACGACCGACTCGGTCTCTGATGCCTTAATCACCCTCATTGTCTGCTGAATCTGGCGAATGAACTCCTGAGGATCATCTCTTAACTACAGCATCATTTAATCTCCAATTACTCTATAAGAAGAAGAAATATTACCTTAACTTTAGCCAAAACAGTCCCTATAGCATCGACACCCACTGCTTCACTTTTGCACAATTTCTTCAACTTTCAATGACATGCATACATTCCTTATGAGTTTAAATCCATCTTACTTACATGTTTTTCTTCCAAATAGTTCATCTCTAATTCTAAAGTTGTTGGAGCAGATTTCTGGAGCTAAAAACCGGCCAGAATGTCGTGACCCACTGTTTGGGAAGTTTACCTTGGCTTGGAACTTTGTAGAGGACTTAATCTTGGAATGAGGTTAATTAGATCTTCAACTTAGCTATGGAGGAAGATAAAAATCTGTTTTGGAGAGAAAGAGAGAATGAATGAGTGAAGGGGGTGGCTTTTTCAAAATAGGGGTGGGAGACATGGCAATATGTGGGATGAAATTAAATAATAGTGTTGTGCATGCTGCCCATGGTTCGACGAGAGGGGGGGAGCACAAGTTCCCATAATTTGTCCACTAAACCCACTTATCATCCTCTCCACTAAAATTAATCTCACAATTAATTAATCTTCCAATACCACTTCATTTAAATCTGACAATTCCATGTCCTAATAATGTTTTGCACGACACTTAGTCCAACCTTATTAGGAATACACAACTATTAGTATTAATTCTCATCGTCACACTTGTAGTATTCAAAACTTATTCCGGGACCACATCCTTTGTATATTTCCGTATTAGCATATATAAATATACTTTATATCTAATATTCGAATCTTATTTTCTTAATTACGTTCTCATATTACTGCCTTAAAATTACAAGGTGTAACATCTTTCCCCCCTTAGAAACATTCGTCCTCGAATGTTTATAATAAGCCTTATGCTGTAAAAGTTTCGGCATAGTCTCCTCTATAACTATACCTACCAATCCTATATTCAACAAACCATAGGTGCCTCACAGGGCCACAATATAACACATGTATTATTTACCAATCCATATAGTCAAGTAAGGAATTGAATTACCTGCAGGCATAGGGAACAAGTGAGGATACTTCTTTTTCATTTCGTCTTCTGCTTCCCAAGTCATCTCTTCTCTATTATTATTTCGCCATAATACTTTGACGGACGACACGTCCTTAGTACGTAACCTCCTAACCTGACGATCAAGTATAGCTATGGGACGCTCCTCATAAGTCAACTCCTCTATCACATGGACATCATCTATCGGGAATACTCTAGAAGGATCACTAATACACTTATGCAACATCGATACATGAAAGACTGGATGTACCACTTCCAAATCAGATGGTAAATCCAACTCATAGGCAACCTTGCCTACCCTACGAATAATCTGATAAGGCTCAATGTATCTAGGGCTAAGCTTCTCCTTCTTACCGAACCTCATCACACCGTTCATGGGTGACACCTTCAGGAATACCCAATCACCAATCTGAAACCCTAAGTGTCGACGTCGATTATCTGCATATGACTTCTGTCGACTCTGGGCTGCCAACAATCTCTCATAAATAAGATTCACCTTATCAACAGCTTGTTGAATTATATCTGGACCGATTAACTTAGTCTCGCCTACGTCAAACCAACCAATAAGTGACCTGCACTTCCTCTCATATAAGGCCTCGTTTGGTGCCATCTGGATACTAGAATGGTAGCTATTATTATAAGCACACTCAATGAATGGTAAATGATCATCCCAACTACCTCTGAAGTCAATAATACAGGCTCGCAATATATCTTCTAGCGTCTGAATGGTACGCTCAGCCTGCCCATCAGTATGAGGATGAAATTTCCTGCTAAGACTCACCTGTGTCCCCAACCCCTTATGGAACGATCTCCAAAAGTTAGCTGTAAACTGAGCTCCTCTGTCCGATATAATAAATGTGGGAACCTCATGAAGTCTCACTATCTCCCTGATGTACAATCTCGCATAGTCTTCAACTGACTAAGTAGTCCTGACTGGAAGAAAATGGGCTAATTTTGTCAGTCTATACACAATAACCCATATGGAGTCATACATCCGCTGAGTACGATGTAAGCCTGTAATGAAGTCCATATTAATCACTTCCCATTTCCAAGTTGGGATCTCTATCTCCTACAGTAATCCACCAGGCTTCTGGTGCTCGACCTTAACCTGTTGACAATTCGGGCACTGAGCAACAAACTCCGCTATGTCCATTTTTATGCCATCCCACAAATACAAGTATCTGAGGTCATGATACATCTTCGTTGACCCTGGATGAACAGAATAACGGGCATGATGTTCCTCTCCCATAACCTGCCATCGTAGCCCTGCAACATTAGGTACACACATTCTGCTGCCATACCATAGGTCAGGTGCAATCTCGAATAGGGTTTTCTCCTTTCGAAGAGATGCATCTCTATATTGTGCCAGAATGGGGTCCTCATACTGATGTCCCTTTACCTCTTCTATGATAGAGGACTCAGCAACTCCTCGAACAAAAACTCCACTATCTCCCGAATCAGTCAGACGGACTCCAAGGCTAGCTAGTCGGTATATCTCGCGGGCCATCTCCTTTCTTTCTGGCTGCACATCCGTCAAGCTACCCATAGATCTACGGCTAAGAGCATCTGCTACCACATTTGCTTTCCCTAGATGGTATAAAATATCAATATCATAATCCTTTAGCAACTCCAGCCACCGTAAATTCAGCTCCTTCTGCTTAAAGATATATTGGAGACTCTTGTGATCCATATATATATATATATATATATCAACATAAACACCATATAAATAATGTCTCTATATCTTCAAAGCGTGAATCACTGCCGCTACCTCTAGATCATGAGTAGGATAATTCTTCTCGTGCTTCCTGAGTTGTCGGGAGGCATAAGCTATAACCCTACCATGCTTCATCAACACACAACCTAGTCTAATACTCCAAGCATCACAATAAATAACATAACCATCTGGTCCCTCAGGAAGTGTTAGAACTGGAGCCGTAGTCAATTTGTCTTTCAACAACTGAAAGCTTTGCTCACAAGCATCTGTCTATTAGAAATTAGCCACCTTCTGAGTTAGCCTCGTTAAAGGCGCTAAAATCGACGCAAATTTTTCTACAAATCTCCTGTAATATCCTGCTAGCCCTAGAAAACTGTGTACCTTAGTAGGCGTCGTGGGTCTGGGCCAAGTCTTAACTGCCTCAATCTTCTGCGTATCTATCTGAATACCATCAGCTCTAATAATATGCCCCAAGAATGCTACTGAAGTCAACCAAAATTCGCACTTGGAAAATTTGGCATACAACCTCTGGTGCTGGAGCACTCTAAGTACCGTTCTCAAATGGTCTGCATGCTCCTCTTCTGAACGTGAATAAACCAGAATATCATCAATGAATACAATAACGAACATATCTAGAAATGGCTTGAACACTCGGTTCATCAAATCCATAAATATTGCTGGAGCATTGGTCAACCCAAAAGACATCACTCTAAACTCATAATGTCCGTATCGGGTCCTGAATGATGTCTTAGGAATATCTGCCTCCTTTAATTCCTTCAACTTCGCAGGTGTCATTCTATAAGGAGGAATAGATATGGGTTGGGTACCTGGCAGTACATCTATAGTGAACTCTATCTTCCGTTCTGGAGGAAGACCTAGAAGGTCATCTGGGAATACATCTGGGAACTCATTAACTACCGGAACTGACCGAAGATCCGGTACCTCTGCTTCCATATCATGCACCTGAACAAAATGATAAATATAACCTTTTCTGACCATCTTCCTTGCCTTGAGGTATGAAATAAAATTACCTCTCGGCGATGCTGTATTCCCTCTCCACTCTATACTTGGCTCGCCTGGAAACTGAAATCGAACCATCTTCTCTCTACAATCGACATTAGCATAACAAGAAGCCAACCAATCCATACCCATAATAACATCAAAGTCAGTCATGTCCAAATCTATCAAATCTGCTATGGTACAACGACTATATATAACCACCGAACAATTTTTATATACATGCTTAGCTATGACAGAATCTACTACCGGTGTAGCTACCTCAAATGGTTCTATTGTTACACCCCATAATTCCAGGACATGTATACGAGAATAGACGTGAGAGCACAATACTTATAAATTTGAACGAAAGAAAGATTTGTTATTCTTAAGGAAAAGTTTTTCGAGCCTCGGGAAGGAAAATTGTTCGTTAGTGAGAATTGGGTTCCCAAAATTGTTATTTGAGACGCTTAGAATTTATCGGGATTATGGAGGTTTATTTACAGAGTTGGATACGTGGGGCCCACCCGAGAAATTTTACGTTTTTGTGGGGCCCACGAGGTTTCCGATATTTTGACCAATTATGGAAATTTCGGGAAACGGCATGTTATGGACCAATGGGAGGGCGACACGTGTCACCCTCCACATGGTCATCCTTGGATGAAATTGTCATTAAAGACTAGCCAAATTGGCTTGATGAAAACTGGACTAAGTCAAAGGGAAAAGTGGAGCTTGACATTATTGACCACATCCTAACCTTCCATTTGGTTTAATCTAGGCCCTTGGTTATGTTATATATTCATACTACTAGTAGCAAGACATCCCACACTTAGAAAATTTCAAGAACTTATTGTTCAAGAATAGAGAGCTCTCGGCCAAAGGGATTTCAAGAGAGAATTTTTTTGCAATCTTACTCCATAATTTCTAATATTCAAACCCAAGGTTCCTAAGGGTATTACAAGGTTATCTCAATAGAAAGATCCCGGAAAAACGACGTTTTCACGTTAGTCGCAAGGCGAAAACCTAAGGTGTTCTTCAACTTTGAAGATGGAACTTGAAGAGGAGTTCTTCATGAGCTTCTAAGGAGTGCTTGGATCGGATTGGAACATAAGAATATGAGCTAAAAGTTGCTAAGGATCGACTTTTACGCTTGGACATTATTAGGGCTTATTGAGGTAAAATCTTCACCTTCTTAATGTGATTGAAGATTACATGTTATAGTAGTTAATAAATGAGCATGTGGTATATATATTGAAGTTTGAAAATATTTGGATCATGTCGACATGTTAAAACCGAAAATGGACAAGTTAGTCATTAATGTTGTAATCAATTTGGTCAATAGTTACAATCGTCGCATGTTAAGGAAGAAAGAATTTATAGTTGTTGTAATTGTTATTATGTATATAACATGTTGAAATAACAACTTGGATTGAAAAAGGAATTGAAAGGAAAGTGATAATTGTTGTGACAATGATAGCCGAATATGGCTTGGAAATATTGGACAGTTTTATATTGATTGTGGGGCAGAATTTTACACGTCCTATTAGGCGTGTAATCCCCTTTGTATTGCTGAATTGTTGGGCCTTAAATGTGGCGTTTGGTTGTTGATTTTCGGGCCTTGAAAAAGGTGGAAAAGTACGTAGAAACAAAGGAAGTGCTGCCCAAATTTCTGTAGAATAAGAGACTTAGCACTTAGTATTATTCCACGTTAATATGCTAGGATTTGATAGACATGTTATGGTTATTATAGGTTGAAGTACTACGTATAGCGTATTCTACTTAAAAGATGGAATAGCTATCAAGGTTGAAGTACTTTGGAGCATTTTGCTACTTGTCGATAATCGTCGCGAGGTATGTGAACCTCTTCCTTCTTTTGGCATGATTCTATGTATGAAATATACAAGTGGTGTTATTTCATGATTCCTTCTACTCTTAGAAGTTAAGAGGTATGTATGTTGGTTTACTCTATGTAAAAGTTATGTCTAAGTTATCCTAAGTTTTTACCAAGTCTTATGGGGGATGTTGGTAAGAGTCGTTAGGAAGTATTTGGAGTCGAGTTGACTTTGCTAATTTACTGCACGAATGAGAATAAGTATCGAACAAGCCATTGCAACGTTAATAAAAGAAAATGTATCGACAATCAATTATATTAAAATGAGTAGAATTCTCCATCTGCATAGAAACTAAGATAAGACAAAATTGTATTACATTTTCTAGATCATGGCTGCTTTAATAAGATCGTTATAAACGAGTATAACCTATTCACAAAGCATAAAAGTATATGTTACTTAATTTAAAGAGTTTACGTTATGAAGTTTTAAGACTATGAACCTTGAATTCTTAAAAGGTTAAGAGACTTTATTTTTCAAGTTATGGGACTTGATTCTTAAAGGAAGGAACGACTTGATTTAAAAGTATAGAATACTTGATTTGGAAAGTATTGTTTTCTTGATATTCTAAAGATAAGAGGCTTGATTTCTAAAGTTAAGAATCTTGATTTCTAAAGATAAGAGACTTGAAGTATTTTGAAAGTTATGCAACTTGATTTGAAAGTATAAGTCTCTTGGTTATAAAAAGAATGAATTTGTCTAAACCATAAAGAGTTATAACGTCTTTACGGGAAGTTAGTTATAACGGTTTGATGGAAGGTTAAGAGAGTTGTCTATTTTGATTGATAGGCATGAGTTGCCTAGGTTGTGAAAGTAGAAGTTACTTGGCTTCAAAGTCTTGAAATGAATTTCTAAAGGTTTAGTAACTTAATTTGAAAAATAGACATGCCTTGATACTACGGGTGTTAGTATCTTGGGGTTTTATATAAAAAAGAGTCTTTTGAAAAGAATGGAAGTACGTAGTACTTTGAGTTAAATTCCCGGATTTTTATGTGATACGAAAGTGCCTTGAGTTTATGAAATGAGATTCATTTTAGTATGCTAATGAAAGTCTAAAAGATTTTATGAACTTGCCTATGCTTGCTTGTGGTAGCCTTTGAGTGCAAGTATTATATTTTTACGCTGCCGTGACTCTCAGTTGGAGGGCCGACTGTTTGTTGTGAATTTACTTGACGCACTGCAGCGACGGAAGGATTTCACGTATGCTTCCATTGTGATTGATCCTTGGACATGCTTATACGATGAGGATTCCGGCACGCGACTGTGACGCGTTAAATTCCCGGATGCTAATTATGACTCCATGGCCATGCTTATACGATGAAAGATTCCGGGGCATGCGACCATGTTATATACGATTATTACTCCATGGACCAGCTCTCCATGAAGACATGTACTCGAGATGAGGGATTCCACGGACATGTTATATATTATTATTACACCATGGATTAGCTCTCCATGAAGTCATGTACCCGAGATGACGGATTCCACGGGCATGAGATATATATATGTATTGCATATGTGTACGCCGACCGTGAGGTATGATGCCACGGGCGCGTCACATGGTTATATTTTACACTTACTACCGCTTCAGTGATGGGATTCTACGCAGAGATATATTTATGTATTTCATATGTGTACGCCGACAGTGAGGTAGGATGTCACTGGCGCGTCACATGGTTATATTTTACACTTACTACCGCGGCAGTGATGTGGATTCCACGCACGCTTTGATATTTGTGGGATTGAGACCTTATCGGATCGTGTGATGATATTTGAGGGTTTGTGTCCATAGCCCTGGTGTGACTATTGTTCATGTGTTGAAATAGTCTTTAAAAGGTAAAACTGCCTTTCATTACTTTCACTTCGGCAAGGCACAATGTACTGTTATTTTGGTTATCATACATGTCTCCGGCTTTATTTTAGACTATTATGATTTCATTACAGTAATTTCAGTTTTACATACTTGGTACATATTTCGCATCGACTTTCGGGGCTGCGTTCATGCCGCATGTTGAGGTACATAGCTTGTCGATCCGCACTCTTGATCACTGTCGCTTCTTGAAAGCTCCATTTCTCCGGAGGCTTTGTCTTTTGGTACGGTTCCCTGAGGTTGTAGATTTATGTACATTCAGGGGTATGACGGGGCCCTGTCCCATCACAGTTGTTATTTCAAAACTCTTAGAGGTCTGTACTCATATCTTGTGGGTCGCTTTGTAAAAAAAAAAAAAAGGTAACTGCTTTTGGATTTATATATATATCCCGGGAGGTAGCCTTATCGGCTAACCTGTTATTTATTTCTTGTTAAGTTCATGTATGTTCCGCTGATTATCTCTGATGTATACCTGTAAGGGTGCCCAGGTAGGGCACCGCCGCGCCCGGCCTCGGATCGTGACAAAAGTGGTATCAGAGCAGTTAGTCCTCGGAAAGTGTCTACAGACCGTGTCTAGTAGAGTCTTGGTTATCGTTGTGTTGTGCACCACATCTATAACCAGGAGGCTACAAGACATTTAGGATTGGTTTCCATTCTTCTCACTCTAAGATCGTGCGATAGAGCTGTGTTGTTAGGGTCGTCTCTCCCTAACGAGTTATGTTGATTGCAGCTACGAGAAAGACAGCAGTGACCCAAGAAGGATTATGTGGATTGCGTATCCAGGTTGGTAGTAATTGTTGTATAGTTGGTATAATGACGTACAACTATACGAATTTATGTATGAGGGTCATATATTGATTGCCTAGAATGATTTTAGATTACCAAGAGTTGGTAAGGACTAATTAGATACCGGGGAGGTATGAAACAATTTACTGAATTCTCCTCGAGGTTTTACGTGCTAATTTGAAATAATTAGGAAATGATGAGCCGTCTGAAAGGGTAATGAACCCTTAAGAAGTCAGGTTAAGGGACTTAATGGAAGACAATGTTAATAGAGTAAGCTACGTGGTATGCTTAAGAGAATTGTACGAATGAGATCCGCATGGAGTAATTATGGTGGTTATGATTAAGACAATGCGATTGAGAGTATATGAGAAGTTATTGTACCCATTTACGGGGGGACTGATAAGGTAGGTTGGGAGCATGGAAATTGCGAGCCTAAGAATATTGATAACCGTCGATACCGTAGGTATATAAGGCCTTCTCGGGCAATAAGATTTAATTCATACTAGGGTAAGAGTTAAGTGTGACGGTGGGTCGGGTTAAGGACCTATTACGGGTCGCCCCATAACCTAAAATGGATTGGGATCAATTGGTAGTAGTTCCGCTACATGACAGGGTCACGAGGGTGCAAGACCCAACTCTAGTTAATTATTTTACGGGTTCGTGGACGCGTTCCACCGGAACCAGGTCGTGAGAGCCGGAAATGGCCTTATATTGTTCGATATTGTAACTCCAAAGATGGAAGGCCATAATCAGTATGGAGGTTGTGTACGTATGTTAGAATAAGTTGGGAAGTACGGAAAGAGTACGACTAGTAAGAAAGAGAGCAACCAAGTGTAAAAGAATAGAGCTTGAATCCATAAGAATCTTTCGAGGTAGCTACACCAGTGGATGATTGGGTGGTAGATGAGCGGGTATATAAGATTTTCCCGGTGATGATATAGTCGTCAGACCATAGCAGACCTAGTAAAGCGGGATACGACAGGCTTTAAGGTCATTATGAGTATGGACTAGTTAGCTTCGTGAGTGCCAATATTGACTGTAGAGAGAGGTTGGTTCAACGTAGGCGAGGTTCAGATAATTGGCCCAGACTTGATTCAGCGGGCTGTGGATAAGGCGAAGCTTATCCAGAAAAGATTATTAGTAAGCTCAGAGTCAACAGAAACTTTATGCAGATGAACGGCGTCGACACTTGGAGTTCAGGTTGACGTTTTAGTATAAGTATTGTTATGTGGCCATGGGTGGCATATTTTTGTATGAAGGGTGTAGTAAAAGGAGACTATGTCTCTATGTAAATAGATTGGACTCCGAAAGAACATTCGGGGACGGATGTTTCTAAGGGGGGAAGAATGTTACACCCCGTAATTCCAGGACATGTATACGAGAATAGACGTGAGAGCACAATACTTATAAATTTGAACGAAGGAAAGATTTGTTATCCAGTAGGCTGAACCATACCACCTGTACCATTTCTATAAGGACATTCTCTCATCATATGGCCTTGGCGGCCGCAAGAAAGGCAAGCACCTGTAGTAAAGCGACATTCCCCAAAATGGGACCTTCTATACCGAGAACACCGAGGCAAAGGTGGCCTCGACTGACTAGAACCCCTGTTCATCTGTGAACCTGAAGCCCTAGAGCTCTGACTAGCTCCTGAATACCCTATGCGGTCAAATCTCCTACCCGTGCTGTGGAGATGCACTCTGCGCTGGCTGGAAAGAATATCTAACATGCTTCTGAGGTTGCCCGCCTCGATCACTAGTATAACCAGCTGACCTAGCCCTTTTATGCTTGCCTCTGTCGTGATCTCTATCTGGCTGACGTCCTCTGTGTCGATCCTCTACCCCATGTGCATAGGCCTGTACACGGGACCTGGCTGAAGAGTCACTGCCATACAACCATCAATCCAATAGCGATCCAGTCCCACCACATAACAATGAACTCTATCCGCCATATCAGCTACGATAGTAGGCGCATATCTGGCGAACGAATCAAACTCCAGACTATACTCTCGAACGCTCCTGCCACCCTGCCTCAATTGTAAGAATCTATCAACTCTAGCCCTCCTCATCTCTGGAGGCAGGAAATGGTCAAGGAATGCCTCTGTAAACTCATCTCATACTGCTGGAGATGCACCCTCGCCCCTAGATAACTCCCAAGACTCATACCAATTAGCAGCTACATCCCGCAATCGATACGAAGCCAACTCAACAAACTCAGTCTCAGAAGCCTTGATTACCCTCAATGTATGTTGTAGCTGCCGAATAAACTCCTACGGATCATCCTCGGGCTTCGACCCAAAAAACTCTGGAGGATTACAACTTAGGAAGTCACGAATCCTCAAACTATCAGATCTATTGTCAACTCCAAGTCCATGCCAGTGAGTCTTCTCTGCTACTAATCTGGTCAGGAGCTGAACTGCATCTCTCATGGCACTATCCTCCGCCCCTGGCTGAGGAACTGGAGGCTCAGGTGCTGGGGCCTCGGGAGCTGGTGATGCTGTCCCCTGAACTAGAGCCTCTGGAGGTGGCGGTGTAGCAGAGCTCACCGATCGGGGTACAGTCTCAGGCATATACTAGGTCTGGGCCCTAGTAACTCTCCGGATCTGACTAGTAGCTTCTGCTACTGATTTGCCCTTCTTTCGGTTGTCGCTTTCTTCTGAGGCATAGCTGTAAACACAATAATTCGTCAGAGAGGGATTATCCTAACAACATAGCTCTATTGCACGATCTAGAATGAGAAGAAAAGATAACATCCTAAATTTCCAGCAGCCTCATGCGTATAAGTATGGTGCACAACATATCCATACACAAGACTCTACTAGACACGGTCTGTAGATATTCCGAGGACGAACTGCTCTGATACCACTCTTTGTCACGACTCAGGCCGACGGGCCGCGACTGGTGCCCTACCTGGGCACTCTTATACCCACCTGTCATATATAATCACACAGATACCCAGGATAATGTAGAAATCTGTAAACCATATCAAAATAGGCAAGCCGACAAGGCTGCCACTATATACGGGGACATCCCACAACAAAGTACAACAGTACAGCTGACCAAAACATATCTACAATCCACACATGTCCAACCCACACATGACTACAAACCTCTAAGAGTATAACAATGAAATAGGACGGGACAGGGCCCCGCCGTACCCCTGAATGTGCATAAGTCTATAACAAGGATCTGTACCAAAATGATTAAGCTCTGGAATAATGGAGCTTTCCAAACAGCTAAGTGGAAATCCTAGACTGGAGGATCACCAAACTGAGTACTGCACTGGGCATGAAACGCACCCCGAGGAGCAGGGTCGCGACAAATAATGTCTCGATAATATAAATAAGAAGTACTGTAAGGAAGATCACAACTGGCCAAAATATAACAGGAGACAAGTATAATAATTAAAAATACCAATGCAACTGTGCCTTATGAAATGAGAGTCATGCGTGTCCATATCGTATACCGTACCCGACCCATTATGGGACTCGGTGAGTGAACTCATATACATATACATACCGTACCCGGACCCCTAGTGAGGATCTCGGTGAAATCATATAATGTGCACATACCGTACCCGACCCATTCTGGGACTCGGTAAAATCATGTGGATGTTCACCTTTCAATACTTTCATATAAACCATTTCAACTTTAAATATCAAGATTTCCTTCAATCTTTAACATGCAATTAGTGACGATAATAACAACAACAACAACAATTGAATCCAATGTAATAAAAATAGTCCCAAAATCGGTAACAACAACATCAACAACAACCACATGCATTTTCTTACTTCCAATTTCTCTTAACACAAGTTCATCTCTTAACTACAACATCATTTAATCTCCAATTACTCTATAAGAAGAAGAAATCTTACCTTAACTTTAGCTAAAACAGTCCCTATAGCATCGGCACCCACTGCTTCACTTTTGCACCATTTCTTCAACTTTCAATGGCATGCATGCATTCCTTATGAGTTTAAATTCATCTTACTTACATATTTTTTTTCCAAATGGTTCATCTCTAATTCTAAAGTTGTTGGAGCAGATTTCTGGAGCTAAAAATCGGCCAGAATGTCGTGACTCATTGTTTGAGAAGTTTACCTTGGCTTGGAACTTTGTAGGGGACTCAATCTTGGAAGGATGTTAATTAGAGCTTCAACTTAGCTATGGAGGAAGATAAAAATCTGTTTTGAAGAGAAGGAGAGAATTGATGAGTGAAGGGGGTGGTTTTTTCGAAATAGGGGTGGGAGACATGAGAATATGTGGGCTGAAATTAAATGATGGTGTTGTGCATGCTGCCTATGGTTCGACTAGAGGGGGGAGTACAAGTTCCCATAATTTGTCCACTAATTCCCACTTATCATCCTCTCCACTAAAATTAACCCCACAATTAATTAATCTTCCAATACCACTTCATTTAAATCTGACAATTCCATGTCCTAATAATGTTTTGCACGACACTTATTCCGACCTTATTAGGAATATACAACTATTAGTATTAATTCTCATCATCACACTTGTAGTATTCAAAAATTATTTCGGGATCACATCCTTTGTATACTAATTTTCGTATTAGCATATATAAATATACTTATATCCAATATTCGAATCTTATTTTTTTAATTATGTTCTCACATTATTGCCTTAAAATTACGAGGTGTAACGGTTTATGTCTCAGATATTGTTATATCCTTGTTATGCTATTATCCATGCCTAACATACTCAGTACATCAGTCGTGTTACACCCCGTATTTACAGGACATGTTTTAAGAACGTACGTAAGAAACTCATAGGTGTCAAGATTTGAGACTTGTAAAATTTTGTGGGAATTATGAAATTGTCGGAAAACGTAATATCAGGACGAATGGGAGGCGACACTTGTCACCCCCTTATGATGCCTCGACGAAATAGGCATGGCCAAAATGGTCATTGACCGTAGTCTTAAGATGAAGTCTTCCTATTAATTAGCTTGAGTTTCTTGACCAAAGTCAAAGGTCCCACTAGTCTTGATATTTTAATTAAGACCTCATCCTAGCCACCCAATTGTGCACATCTTAACCCTCCATGTTGTTATATAGTCATCCTAAGTAGCAAGACAAGGCATTTACACTTAGGAAAATTTGAAGAACTCTTGTTCTCGCTAAGCTAGCTCACTGGTTTGGGTACATCTAGGGAGAAAAATTTGTTTGTTGTCCAATAATTCCCACACTTTAAACCAAGGTTCATGAGTGTTATGTAAGTATATCTCAATAGAAAATCCTGAAAAAGAGAGTTTTCAGATTAGTCGCAAAGTGAAAACCTAGTGGCTTTCTAGGTTTGGATCAAGGTTTGAAGGAAAGTTGTGGTGTGGTTCTAAGGGTCTCAAGGAGCGATTGACGTGTCTTGATGAGGCTCTAGGTTGCTAGGAGCAACTTCGGTTTGAAGATCGATTACAATTGTTGAGGTATAATCTTGTTCTTGAAAGTGTTACAAGATTATTTTTATCATATTGTTAGTTTTACATGTTGCTAGCATGAAGTGGTTAAGTTGAAGTTTATAAGTATTTTGGAGTGCCAGAGCTAAATTCAAATGTTATATAAGCCACTTGAAAATTGGATTACTAATCGTCGCTTATTAGAAATCGTCGACGTTACCTACTTAGAGATTATGGATTGTTATAATCAAATGCGACTTGATATCATGTTATGCTACCAATTTGGATTGAAATGGAAATTTGATAAGAATTGGTACGGTTGAACTCAAGGTGGCCGAATTTGGACTTTTAGTTTGTTATTCATTCAGATTGAACTACTTTCTAAATCGAGCCAATTGGGGTCATTTAGTTATTCATTTGCATCGAATACCTTCTATATTGTTGTGAGCCAATCGAGGCTGTTTGGTTATTGTATTCGCCTTGAAAAAGGTGGCAAAGTTAGTAAAAACAAAGGAGGTCTTTGTCCGATTTTCCGTAATTTAGCGACTTAGCACCTAGAATATTCTACGATGAAGTAAGAGGTTAATGGACGATGGTGACCATTATAGGTTGATGTACTAAGTATAGCGTATCCTACTTGAAGAATGGAATAGCTCAGGTGGAAGTACTTTGGAGCTTTTTGCTACTTGTCGATAATCGTCGCGAGGTATGTGAACCTCTTCCTTCTTTTGACATGATTCTATGTATGGAATATACATGTAGTAGTATTTCATGATTCCGCCTACTCTTAGAAGTTAAGAGGTAGTTATGTTGATTTACTCTATGTAAAAGCTACGCCTAAGAAATCCTAAGTTCTTACCAAGTCTTATGGGGATGTTAAAGAGTCGTTAGGAAGTATTCGAGTCGAGTTGACTTGGTTAATTTACGCACGAATAAGAATAAGTATCGAACAAGCCATTGGCGTTAATAAAGGAAAATGTAATGACAATTAATCGTGTTAAAACAAGTAGAATTCTCCATCCGCATGTAAGCTAAGATAAGACAAAATTGTATTACATTTTCTAGATCATGGCTACTTGATTAAGATAGTTATAAATAAGTATAACTTATTCACAACGCACTAAGTATATGTTACTTAATTTATAAGAATTTACGATGAAGTTTTAAGACTATGGACCTCAAATTGTTAAAAGGTTAAGGGACTTTATTTTTCAAGTTATGAGACTTGATTCTTAAAGGGAGAAATGAATTGATTTAAAAGTATAGAATACTTGATTTGGAAAGTATTGATTTCTTGCCATTCTAAGTTAAGAAACCGGTTGTCCTAAAAGTTAAGAGACTTGAAGTATTTTGAAAGCTATGTGATTTGAATTGAAGTATAAGTTTCTTGGTTATCAAATGAATGAATTCGTCTAAGAAATAAAGAGTTATAACGGCTTTATGGGAAGTTGGTTATAACAACTTTATGGAAGATTTAAAAGAATGGTTTTCTTCAGTATTGTAAGCAAAGTAATGATTTGAAATAAAGAATGGCAAAATTGTTTTAAAGGTACCAATTGCTTAAGTTTTTAAAGAAAGAAGTCACTTGATTTAGAAGCCTATAATTGTATTTCTAATAAGTATTGTGACTTGTCGTGAAAAGTAGATATGACTTGATACTACGGTTATTAGTATCTTGGAAGTTTTATTTGAAAGAGAATCATTTTAAAGGAGTAGAGGCACGAGTACGTCAAGGTTAAATTCTGATTTTATAATGACATGTTAGTGCCTTAAGTAAACAAAAATGAGAGTATATGAACAAGCTAATAAGAAGTTAGGGATTTCTTAACTTGCTTATATTATGTATGATGTTCTAGTGCTTATGTTATGTATGATAAGTCAGAGTGCTTATGTTATGTATGATGGCCTACGAGTTAGGGTAAGAGTATAAATGGCGGCAAGCCCCAAGACGTTATACCACCTTCTCCGTGGTAAGAGTATGTTGGAGGTAAATCCCAAGACGCTGCACCACCCGCTTTATGTGTTATTTGACGACCTGGCCGAGATAGGTAAGAGATAAATGAGGCAAGCCCCAAGACGTTATACCACCTTCTCCGTGATAAGAGTATAACGGAGGCAAGCCCCAAGACGTTATACCCCGCTTACCACCTTCTCCAGGTAAGAGTATAAACGGCGGCAAGCCCCGACGTTATACCACCTGTTTTGATTGATTTTACGGGCGTGAGACCCACGGTTATGTTTTACACTTTTAGCCGCCGATGATGGGATTCCGCGCATGCTTTGATATCGCGTGATCGATCGCGTCCCATTGGGGTAGTAGATATGTGTCCCTCCGTAGTGGGCCGGACTATGTTATGAAAGATAAGTAAGTTAGATAGAAATGAACTTAATGACTTCTCCTAAGTAAGTACGTAAGATATGGCTATAACTCTTAATGGAATGGAAAAATATATTGATGTGAAATTAAGTTCATAAGTTGGTAATGACACTGAGGATCTCGTATGTATTTTTATACTTGTCTTGTCATTCTTTTGTACGATTATGATCTGCATCAGACGTTATTTATGTTCCATATTCGCACTGTTGTTATCGACTTCTTCGGCCGCGTTAAATGTCCGCAGGTTTAGGTACACAGTTATGGATCCGCGAGCTTAGGATCCTGGTTCAGCATTTTGAGATGGCTCCAATGTTCCGGAGTTGTCATGACTATGTATATTCAGGGGTACGGCGGGGCCTTGTCCCGCCACAGTGGTTATGTTAACACTCTTAGAGGTCTGTAGTCACATATCGTGGGTCGCTTGTAAAAGAAGCGAGGCAATCGCTTGTTGTTTTTATATATGCATCGGAAGGTAGCCTATCGGCTAACCTTGTCAGACATTCCGATGTTTTATTTATAAGTTTCATGTATGTCCTGATTTTCTCGATGTTACTGTAGCGGTGCCTGTAGGGCACCGCCGGCCCCGGGTCGTCGCGTGACAAGTCGCATCGACGCCCCTTTTGTCGGAATGTGCGTTTACGCCCACAGTTCGCTTAAAGAGAGTGACGGTTCACGCTAGTAGGTGGCTGATTCAAAGGATTTTGGAGCACTCCCCTTATTTCGGAGTGTCGGTCTATCCTGGTACGGTAATTTTTGCATACGTATATGGGTATGGCGGGGCCTTGTCCCAACCCTTGATGTCATGTATTCTTTAGAGGCTTGTAGATGATGTCATGTGGGTGTAGTAGACTTGTATGACCTTGTCGGCCTTGGTATTAGTATGTATATATATATATAAGTTGATATTATTAATAAAGAGTTCACATAGTTTTCTTTCGGCTTAGTCCGTAATTAATTTATGAATAGAAATGTTGGTTGTACTATTAGTGGTACCCGGCGGGTGGGTCCGGGTGCCCATCGCGAACCTCCGATTTGGGTCGTGACACTATCTCTCTGAAAAACATGTCCAACATCAACACACTAAACATATCGAGATTTATATCAATTTTGTTCGAGAAAAGGTAGTTCGTGGACAAATACGCGTCCTTCATGTCCCTTCGAGATATCAAATTGCAGACATATTTACTAAGGGTCTCCCCTTGGTGCTATTTGAAGATTTTGCAGCCGTCAACAGACTACCACCCCGTATGATCATGAGAGTGATGTAGGTGATATACATGGTGGTCCAAACCGTGTATATCAGTTTGATTTATTCTATATTAATTATCATAATTGTTGAATTCTTGTACAATTGTAATTATAGTATTAGTCTTGTATTAAAAAAGATATTAGACTTGTATTAGGAAAAAATATATTTAATTTCCTTAATTAATTTTATATATCATATATATAGACATTTTTATTAATAAAAATAATTAAGAGATTATATTCTTTCATTATATTCTATTATCATGTTGGACATGGAATTTATTATTCTAAAATTGCTAATTCTTGACTTCTCATGTAGTCGAGAAGGCTTCCCTTAATTTGTGTCAATTAGGAAGTTGCCTTTAGATTCTTTTTTATTGTACGCCCGTTATTCCCCCCCCCCCCCCCCTTCTTTTTCAGTCCTTTTCCTTGGCCTCCTATTTTAGGATCTAAATTGTTTCTTTTTGTAAATAAAGTAATAAACTAGTTATCAAATCCCGTGCTGTGCACGGCCCCGAATACAGATAAAAACTAAAGTGAATAATTAATTTCAAGATATATTTTACTCACTCAATCCTAATTTAGGTGATATATATATATATTTTTGAATATCAAAGTTCTCCAAAACAATGAAGAAGTAAGTCCCCTGGGCACAGTCTAATGACAAAGAAGAAGACTTAAGGCGCTCTAGACACTTGCAGCGTGTGATCGATTCTCAGTGGGAGCATTCTGCTCTCTTCTGGGGTTGATCCTTGTAGATGCTATCAGTTGTTTATTCTCAAACTCTGATTATTGGAGCATATTCCGCGATTTACTGGTAGTAATTTTGAGGGACCAATACTACTAGCTCAAGAACTGATTTGGCGCTAGCCGGAACCTGAATATAAAAAAATGAAGAGAAGTAAGGAAAGTTAAGTAGGCCCACATTTCACCTAGAGCTGCCCGAACAAAAAATATGTGCACACATCAGCAGACTATCAATCTTTTATTTTAAGTGGCCCCTAATGATGCTCCTGTGGATCACTGTGCGGCGACCCTCGCATTTCTTTTCTCTTTTTTATCATTAAACAAAATTATTATTTTGTCAAAAGAAGTTTCATGATGCATATAGGAAAAGTGTTTTTTATTAATTTTTTTCATAATATGATATTTGGGCTAGTTTATACACCTCGATTAATTGTAAGGGACATCATTTTCACTAGTATAGGTATCGGATATTATATTCATCAAGGATTGAATAAATGCGAAGAAATCACCTAGAACCCGTTTGTGTTCTCAGATTAAAAGTAGTTGATAAACATAAAGTGTTGAAAAACACTTTTAGATACTAGAATTAGTTTTATAAGTAAATATTACGTGTTTGAATAAAGGTGTTGAAGTCGATAACAATCATTTATTTTATTTAGTAATAAGATGGTGACCAACACTTGTTTATTAAAATGATCGAATGTCTTCAAAGTTATTTTCAGGAAGTATAAATCGAACATTTTCATAAAAAGGGGAAAATGACGAAAATAAAGTATAAAAATGAGTAAAAATGGTATGTTTCGAGAAGAGTATTTGAGAGATTAAAAAAAATATCAGAGATAAAATCGTAAAAACTTGAGTTGTTGAAAGTGTGGAAATAAAGGAAATGAGAATATAACAACAACAATAAATTGTAATAAAGCTGGAAATGATCAAATAGAAGGGTTTGCTGAGTCGACCAAATTTTTGATATATCCTTAAGATAATATTGCCCCGTATATCCTTTCAACGGTTGTAATGGCAACTTATCTCCCAAGATAAAACAATAATCAAACAAATGAGCAAAGGGAACTCAAGTGTTTGCTTTGGAAGAAAGATCTTTGAGTGTTTGTGATAGCAAGAGATGAAGACAATTTCAGAGAATTGTCGAGTGTAAGATGTGTTTGCAAATGAGACCAAGGCTCCATTTTATAGTGTAGAAAAGATGGTCTTCCACATAGCCAAGTAATGGCCAATAAAGACCAAGTAATGACCATGAATGTGGAGTAATAATTCAGCCAAATAATGGCTGAATTCATGAGGCATATAATGGAGAATTAATGCTCCAAAGTCAGCCCAAAAACAGTTTTCGTCCATCTTCCAACGGTCTGAAACGCCCGCAGCGCCGTGGCCCTGCAGACTGGCGCCGTGGCCCTGCAGGCTGGCGCCGCGACGCCGAAACTTCAGAGAGTTTCGGTGCTTTCGGCGTCGTGGCCCTGCAGCATGGCGCCGCGGTATTTTCAGACCCATTTCATCTTCTACACATTGCACATGTCTTCCCTTCGTTTACCAATGTGAAACCATTGTTATTTGACCAATAACCGTCTATTCTCTTATGTCTCAAACAATTCGTATACGTACCAATATCTCTTCCATTTAAGGAAATTACGATCCTTGACACTTTATGTGCACGTGTGTGGAAATCATGTTTCCGACGTGCGGGACTCCAATTGTTCGAGTCATAATTAATAGGATTAATTTATTTCACATTTACTAAATTTCTAACAATCCCCTCTTGGAAGAGATTTTGGCTCACGCACATGGTGTCTTTCAAGCAATCACTCGGCGGATCGATGTTGCATCTGGAGAGGTAGCCGGAGCCTTGAACCTTCCATAGTAGAATTTCATCGAACATATTTACTACGCGGTGAACGTGATGTCTTGAACCGTCAGTGTTTAGTATATGTCAAGACAATGGTACCAACACAACACCTTTCCTACTCAATCTTTCTAGTGTTTTGTCCGTCGTGGGCCGTGGACACCATTGGATTCTTAAGTGCGTTCATTTGAGGTGGCTTGTCCTCGTACTTAAATAGGTGGTCTCCTACAAGGTATCCTGTAATACCCCGCTACACAAGCGTTAGGAACCATTAAAAATTTCCCCAACCTAACCTCAATTATTGAGGATCACTAAAGGTTTGGAAATTTATCCTTTACCCCTCTTACATGTAGCACTTTTTGTCTATCATGGGAACGACCTTGGATTATGTTTATTAAGAAAGACATATTATCCAAAGTGCTCTTGTTTCCACCGAAACGCTCACGAAATCTTTACAGTTTAGTTTCCCATTGAACCTTATTCCTGAGATCTCCAGTCTGTAAGGTTGGGTGTCCACTATATCGGTTCTTATTATTTGGGTTTTAAGCTCATTCCCCTAGACGAGCAATAACCGATTTGGGTATTCCCTTCATCAAGGGATCTGCGATATTTTTCTTAGATTTTATGTAATCAATGAAAATAATACCTGAGGTGATCAACTGCCTAACAGACTCATGTCTCTGTCGAATATGACGAGACTTACCGTTGTATATTGAACTTCGTGCCCTTCCTAGAGCCGACTGACTGTCGCAGTGGATCATCACAGAAGACACGGGTTTATCCCAACATGGGGCATCCTCTAGAAAACCATGAAGCCACTCAGCTTATTTTCCCGCTTTATCTAAAGCGATAAATTCTGACTCCATCGTGGATCGGGCAATAAGAGTTTGTCTAGAGGATTTTCAGGACACACCTCCACCATCGATTGTAAAAATATATCCGCTGGTGGACTTGATGTCGTCGCTATCAGATATCCAGTTTTCATCGTTGTACCCCTCTAGTACCGCTGGATATATTGAATAGTGTAACCCGAAATGTATCGTGAACTTTAGGAAACCATAGTACTCTGTTCAACGCTTTCCAGTGATCCTCACTTAGATTTCGAGTGAACCTAGCCAATTTATTGACTATATGAGCGATATCAGGTCGAGTGCAGTTTGTGATATACATCAGACTACCAATCACTTGCGCACATCGCTCCTGGTGTACGGACATACCAAGATGTTTGTCAAACTTTTGACTTATATCCAATGGTTTTAATACCGTTGAACTGTCGAACATCTCAAATTTCTTCAATACATCCTCGATGTAGTGAGATTGAGATAAGACCGGTCCATTAGATGTCTTAGAGATCTTGATCCCTAAGATGACATCTGCAATGCCAATATTTTTCATGTCAAAACACTATTTTAACATGTTCTTAGTTTCTAGGATTATCCCAGAACTGCTCCCAGTCATCTACATATAGGCATATCATGACGAAAGATTCGACATTTTCTTTTATGTAGACACATTTGTCACCTCCATTAATGGCGTACCCTTTTGATAGTAGAGTACTATCAAATTTCTCGTGTCATTGTTTAGGGGCTTGTTTCAGCCCGTACAATGATTTAACAAGATGACATATTTTTGTCTCTTGTCCTGGAACCACATACCCCTCGGGTTGGTCCATATATATTTCTTCTTCCAAATTACCATTTAGGAAGGCAGTCTTAACATCCATTTGATGTATTTCAAGATCCCGCAAGGCGGCGATATCTATGAACATACGTATGGATGTCATTCTTGACACCGGAGCGTAGGTGCGAAGTAATCAAGACCCTCCTTTTGGCGATAGCCCTTGACTACTAACCTAGCTTTGTACATATCTATAGATCATCTGTTTTTAACTTCCGTTTAAGGATCCACTTACAACCCAATGGTTTGTGTCCCGGGGGAAGTTCAACCAACTCTCAGGTGTGGTTATGCAAGATGGATCCTATCTCACTTTCTAAAGCTTCCTTCAAGAGCGGTGCTTCTGGAGTTGACAATGCTTCAGCGATAGTTCGTGGTTCATTCTGAACCAAATAAGCTTCAAAGTCTGGACCGAAGGACTTGTCCTTCAGGGACCTTTTGCTTCTCCTTGGTTCCATCTCTGAATCTTCCAAGTCCTGAGAATATGGATTACTGAAATCCGGATAATCAGCTACTTCGGAATTCACTAGATATGAACCGTTCAGATTTAGGTAGTCATCTACCTCTTGATCCTCAGAGGCTTGATCATAACTTCGTTTGTGAGAGGTTATGTTGTTTTCCTTGTATGGAAACGTGTCTTCAAAGAACCATGCGTTCCTTGATTCCATGATCGTATCTTCATAAGTATCCTGATGATCCGACTTATGTACTATGAAGCGATAAGCACTACTGTTATTGACATATCCGATGAATATGCAATCCACAGTCTTAAGTCCAATCTTGACCTGTTTTGGCATAGGTACTTTTACCTTGGCCAGACAACCCCATACCTTCAAATACTTATAGGTAGGTTTCTTTCCTTTCCATAGCTCGTATGGAGTCTTGTCTTTACCCTTGTGTGGGACTCTGTTAAGAATCATATTCGCTATAAGAACAGCTTCTCCCCACATGGTTTGAGGGAGGCCCGAATTGATGAGTAGATCATTCATCATTTCCTTTAATGTTCGAATCTTGCGTTCAACAACCCCGTTTGAATGAAGTGAGTAAGGAGTCGTTGTTTGATGAACTATACCTGATTGGGTACAAATTTCTTCAAAAGGCGGTACATATTCTCCAACATCTATCTCTACGGATAGTTTTAATCTGTCTGCTTAGTTGATTCTCAACTTCTGCTTTGTAGCGTTTGAATGCTTCAAAGGCTTCATCTTTACTTTTTAGTAAGTAAAGGTAACAAAACATTATGCCATCATCTATGAAAGTCACAAAGTACTTGTTCCCCCTCTTGTTTGAGCGAACTTCAAATCACATATATATGTGTGTATAAGTTCTAGATGAGCGGTATCCCTTTCGACGTATCTAAAGGGACTCTTAGAAAGTTTTGCCTCTACGCACACCTCACACTTATGTTGAGGGTTTATGTCGATAGATGGCAATAATTCCAGCTTTACCAATTGTCACGACCCGAACCCGGGCCCGTGACTGGTGCCTTACCCCGGGCACCCAAGTAGACATACATCAGAGTAATCAGCGGAATATAAAACAAGACATGAAATATGAAACAGTTATCTTGAGAAAAGTTGTCTTTCGGCATATATATAAAAACTTAATCCGAGCTATATCCCTTTACAACTCTCGCCACAACAAAGATTTACATGCACTTCTAAGAATGATATGACAACAATGGCGGGATGGGGCCCGCCATACCCTGAATGTAAGTACCTACAACGGCAGAGGACTATACCATGATAAGCCTCCGAGAAACGGCTTCCCAAACGCTGAATCAGGACTTATGAGCGAGGATCAACAATCGGTGTACCTACTGCGGCATGAACGCAGCCCGGAAGAGGTCGATAACAGTACCAAGTATGTGAAATCAAAGCGTAAATGAAATCATAGTAGTCTATATAAAGCAGGAGACATGTATGATAACCACACTACAATTCACAATAAATAAGCAGTCATGTCAAGTCAGGGACTCACGCCCTCAAAGCCATCACTCAAATGTAACTATGGGTCTCAACCCACAACATCAATCATGCCCGTGGAATACCTTCCTCACCGCCAGCCTATGATATAAAAGCACCGAGGAATACACATGAACACCGTGTCCCACCTGTGTCATAATAAAACCGTCTGGGTAAGTGCGAAGGCATAGCCGACTACTAACACCTCGCATACCAACAGTGGTCATAAAGCGTACACGAGGTCTGCAGACCGCCACATGATCGAGCCGCCACTCGCGCGCAGATCAAATGTGTCGTCTAATCTCGAACTTCCCGCACTCGCATAGGCCACTCACATAGGCCCGCATGAGGTATAACCCCGCATCGAGGGTAGCTACTCCCGGCATCGCCCCGACTCGCATCCGCATGACCACATGCACCGCGTGACCACAAAGGCCGCACACTAACACGAACTCGTAGCTCGCGTAGGTCCTCGACCCGCGTGAGGTATTCTCGAATCATGGTCCTGCATCACCGAGTCTACCCCGCGACGGAGGCGCTTAACCCCGATATCATGTCAAGAGGTGAGTGATATAATACTAACACAACAGTTTATCGTTAAACAACATAAGCACAAAAAGGGAAACCCCTTTACACAAACATCACAAGATACTAACACACGTAGCATCCTAACATGTTTACTTATCAAATCAACAAGAAGGTATTTCAAGGCTATCACAAACCAACACAATCAAGTTATTCACACAAGGTACTTTCTACTTTATATTAACAAGTTCGGGTTTTTATCTCCAAAGTACTTCATACATTAACTCTTTAAAAGATCCGTTTCTTTCACGAAGTCACACAATACGTAGTATAAAAATAGAGTGACTATCTTTTAAGTAAACCAAAACACTTCTCTTTGTAAAATCAAGTAACAACATCTTTTCCAAACGTTCAAGTTTGCCTAATTTCAAATACTCAAGTTTCTCATTTTCGAAGGTTTCGTAGTTCATAGTCTTAATCACGTAATAAGATAATTCTCTTTTAAACAATTTGAGAAACATATGCCTTATGTGTGAGTAGGTTATTCTTGTTTATAACAATCTTATTAAAGCAGCCATGATCTAGGAAATGTAATATCATTTTGTCTCATCTTAGCTTCTATGCAGATGGAGGTTTCTACTGGTTTTAATAATACTTAATTAGTCAATACATTTCCCTTTATTAACGCTGCAGTGGTTCGTTCGATACTTATTCTGATTTCCGAAATCAGTAAAACATTATCCCTTTTGAAAACCAAGTACTCATTACTCACGAATGAGGTTTCACACTTTTTAACAAAATTCATATTAATTTAATTAAGTCAAGTCTCTTATCTTTTAAGATCAAGTCTCTTAACTTCTAAAATCAATAAACCATTCTTTTTATTTCTCTTAAGTCGTTATACCTAACTTCCCATAAAGCTAGTATAACTCTTAAGCTTTTAAAACCAAGTATTACTCTTCTTTCAAAAAGGTTTCTTAACTCTTTTGAAATACTTCAAGATTCTTATTATTTAAAACTCAAGTCTAAAGACATCGGAGTAAAACCACGTTCAGTTAACACACGTACGTCTACCGTACTATATATACATTCTTTTAAAATATCATGCTCAAGAGGATAGGAAGAATCACATACCTCGCGACGATTTCGACTATTAGCAAATAGCTCCAAAGATCGTAATCTCGCTAGCCTTTTCCACCCTTCGAGTAGAATACGCTACTCGCAGTACTTCAACCTATAACGGTTATACAAGTCTATCAATGTCTAGACTACTCGGTAGAATAAATCTAGATACAAGATTCTACGGAAAATTGGGCAGCACTTCTGTTACACCCCGTAAGTCCAGGACATGTAGAAGAGAATGTACGAAAGGAAACAAGACTTGGAAATTGGTACGGCAGGAAGAATTGTTTTTCCGACGGAAAATGTTCCGAACGTCGGAAAGGAAAAATGTTCGTTGTTGAGAATTGGATTCTCAAAATACATTATTTGAAGAGTTTGAGACTTAGTAATATTATGAAAATTTATTGTTACGGATTTGGTCACGTGGGGCCCACCCGAGGAATTTTACATTTTGTGGGACCCACGAGGGTCATGGAATTTTTATGGACGAATGAGAGGCGACATGGCACTCCCACACGTGGTCTTGAGCGAATTGGAGGAGGGTAAAATGGTCATTGACCATCTTGAAAGATAAGTCTTGGCGTGACATTGTTGACAAGTCAACTAGTCCACATAAGCTTGATCCAAGTGAAACACATCCAAGACACACATTTGTTGTAACCTATGCCCTCCAATGTTTTATATAAGCTCACTACTAGTGCAAGACTTGCTCTTCTAACACTTAGAAAAATTTCACACATTTTCTTGTCCACAAAAGCTTGCTCTCGGCTTAGGTGCCTTGCCCACACAAAATTTTTGCAAATGTTGTCCATTAGCCTCAAGACTTAAACCCAAGGTTCATAAGGGTATTTTAAGGTTATCTCAATAGAAAGATTTCGGGAAAAACGCATTTTCACGTTAGTCGCAAGGCGGAAACTATGGGAGTTCTTCAACTTTGAAGTTGGAACTTGAAGATGGGTTCTTCATAGGCCTCTAAGGAGTGCTTGGAGCGGATTGGAACCTAAGGAAAGGAGCTAAGAATTTGCTAAGGCGCGACTTTGAATCTTGGAAATTATAAGGGCTTATAAATGTATAATCTTGTCGTTTTAGTAGTTAAGAGTTACTACTTGTTGTAGCTATAGATAGTAGCAAGCATGAAGTATATATTATGTAGTTGGACAAGTATATCGCTATCGAACCCTAATCCAAAACTAGCATGTTAGCCTTAAGACTACAATTCAAGTTGATTATTCGTTTAAGCGTCGCATGTTGTATAAAGAAGGAAATTGTAGTTATTGAAGTTGTTTATAACTATATAACATGTTAGACCTTAGAACTTGGAATTGGAAAAGGATTGGAAAAGACTTTGAATTGTTAGTATGTTGGCCGAGAATGGCTAGTGAAGTTTGAACTACTTTGTATATAATTGTGGGGCGGAATTTTACACGTAGTGTAAGGCGTGTAATCCCCTTTGTTTGATTGTTGTTTGGGGCCTTAAATGTGGCGTGTTGGTTATTGTATTCGACCTTGAAAAGGTGGCAAAGTGAGTAGAAACAAAGGAAGTCTTTGTAGATTTTCCGTAGAATTAGAGACCAAATACTTAGTATTTTTCTACGTAGAGACTAGAAGTTGATAGTCTTGTTGTGACCATTATAGGTTGACACTTCCACATACGCCGTATTCGACTTAGCTTGTGGAATTAGCCGAAAAGGTATGTGAACTATCTCCTCTTCTAGCATGATTCCTTAAGATAAAGAAAGTATGTTCTACTCCCTAAATGATCCATTCCTTGGTTGTATTTGGATTGCCTAAAGTAGAATTTGTTCTATGTGCTTCCTTGATTGTACTTTGATGTTTAAATTGTAAGTCGTATAATCCATTTCCTTAGTGAAGTTTGGATTCTTAAAAGTGAAATTATTTTACTTAAAGTACATAGAGTCTTGAAAAGGAAGTGGTTTCTAAGCCTTTTGGCTAGTGCCTTAGTTCCAAAACCTAAAGGTCATTAAAATGACTTTAGGGGAGTCAAGGGAGTGATTTACTTAATTGTTTAAAAGAGGAGAAATGACATGATTTAAGAGAAGAAACTTGTTTTCTATATATTAAGAGACTTGAAGTGTTTTGAAAGTTAAGGGACTTAAAGAGTTTTAAAATATGTGATACTTGTCCCGTTTTAAACGTATAAGTCCCTCGGATAGGAAATTGTATTTGGCGAAGGTATAAAGTGAATATAACGACTTTATGGGAAGTTGGTTATATTTGCTTTATGGAAAGATAAATGATTCGATTTTAATGAAAAGGCAACTTGATTTTAAGGCATCAATTGCCTAAAGTTTAGTAATAAAATAAGTTACTTGGTTTCTAAAGGTTAAGAGACTAAGTGTATTTTTAAAAGTTAAGAAAATCGATTTGAAAGTATTTAATACTTGGATTTTAATAAGTATAAGTCTCTTGGTTATAAAAGGAATGGATATGTCTAAAACCATAAAGGGTTATAACGGCTTTATGGGAAGTCGGTTATAACGGCTTTATGGAAAGTTTAGAAAGTTGTCTATTTTGATTAATCGACATAAGTTGCCTAGATTGTAAAAGAAAATTTGAGTTACTTGATTTCAAGTGTTGAAATAAGCTTTCAAAAAAAATGTAGTAACTTACTTTGAAAAATAGACACGCTGATACTACTGTGTTAGTATCTTGGGATTTTTCACAAAAAGGAGTCTCTTGAAAAGATTAGTACTTTGGCTTGATAAATTGAGAATTTGTCTAAGTGTGCCTTGATTAGTACTTTGGCTTGATTAATTGAGAATTAGTCTAAGTGTGCCTTGATTAGTACTTTGGCTTGTTAAATGAGAATAATCCTATTGGTGCCTTGATTAGGACTTTGGTTGTTAATTGAGAATTATTCTAAGTGTGCCTTGATAAGTACTTTGGCTTGATAATTGAGAATTATTCCATGTGCCTTGATTAGTACTTTGGCTTGATTAATTGGGAATTGCCTATGTGTCTGCGTGATAGCCTTTGAGTGCAAGTACTATGTTTTATTACGTTGTCGCGACTCTCGGTTGGAGTGGTATGCAGTTGTAAGATTCTTGGGACGACGCAGCGATGTGGGATTCCACGGGTATGCTTCCGTTATTGGTAGTACTTGGGTTAAATTCGGATTCTTTTATAAAAGACATGGTAGTGCTTATGTCTTGTTTGTGATCGGTCGAGATAGGGTAAGAGTATATGTGAGGGTAAACCCCAAGATGCTATACCACTGCTTTACCACCTTCTCCAGTAGAGTATATGTGAGGGTAAACCCCAAGATCTATACCACCTGCTTTACCACCTTCTCCAGGTAGAGTATATGTGAGGTAAACCCCAAGATGCTATACCACTGTTTACCACCTTCTCCCGGGTAGAGTATATGTGAGGTAAACCCCGAGATGCTATACCACCGCTACCACCTACTCCAGGTAAGAGTATAAGTGAGGGTAAACCCCAAGATGCTATACCACCGGTGGGACTTGGTGTTCATGTATGCCTATTGGTGTTGTACTATATCATGGATCGGCGGTGAGGAAAGATTCCACGGGCATGATTGATGTTATGGGCGTGAGACCCGTGGTTATATTTGAGTAATGACTCAGGAACTGCGTCCCCGACTTGATGTATCGCCATGTATTATGTATTGTAGGTTGGCTATCATACATGTCTCTGCTTTGTTTAGATCGTTATGATTTTATTACGCAGTTCTGCTCACATACTTGCAGTACATTCTTCGCATCGACCTCCTTCGGCTGCGTTCATCTGCAGTTTAGGTCTGCTGTTCGGTGATCGGCAGCGTAGGATCCTGCTCGGGGTTTTGGATAGCTCCTGCTGTTCGAGAGTTTATCTTTTTGGTATATATCCTTGATGCAGTGCTTTATGCAGATTTGGAGTACGGGGCCTTGTCCGTCATAGTTGATATAACTCTTAAGTGCGTATTCATATGTGGATTGGACTCGTATGCATGTGTCTGTTGTTTATGTATATATGGCGGCCTTGTCGGCTTTGCCCTTGCACGTACGTTTATTTTAAAGAAAAACAAAAATGAGCTGTTACTAATTTCCGCAATGTACTTAGTTGTTAAGGTAGAGGTGCCTGTGTAGGGCACGATCCACGCCCGAGGTTCGGTGTGACAGTGGTATCGAGCGATCCCTCGGAATGTCTACGACCGTGTCTAGTAAGTCTTGCTTATCGGTGTTGCGCCACACCCATAAACAGAGGCTACGGGACATTTAGAGTTAGTTTCTATTCTTCTCATTACGAGATCGTGCCATAGAGTTGTGTTAGTAAGATGATTCCTCTCTGACGTATTTTTGTGTTACTATGCCTCCGAGAGGCAACACCGCCTGAAGGGCAAAGGAGTAGCGAGGCTACTAGTCGACTCGGAGAGTTGATAGGGCTCGTGCCGTGGTATCTGGATGTTGTTCCACAGTGGCAAGTTCTTCGCGAGTTTTGAGACCCGGCACGAGCCTCGATTTCGATTAGGAGAAGACTTTAGGAGTCATGAGGAAGCGATTATGTTATTGACCAAGTTAGCGATTAACAGTTTCCTGGCAGGAGTTGTTCGGCGATGCAGGCAGTGTGTACAGAGGAAGAGGCCGGCATGAGATCAGCGTAAGAGGGCTAGGACCGGTTGGTTATCCGGTGAGTTTTGGGCCAGTGCCTCGGAGTGAGGTATTCGTCCCACCTACCCGGGACATACCCCGCAGCTCACGGTGGGAGATTTGACCTGACAAGGTATTTAGGAGCGGTCCAAGCTCCCGGGTCGAGGTTCTCGAGGAAGCGAGAGGACGCTTCCGGTCGAGCCACCTATTCCTCGGTATCGGATGTGGTAAGCATCGTTCGGAAATGCCGTTATGACACGGATGGTTGTTACTATTGTGGCCGTCCGCCACAAGAAGTGGGAATGCCGGTTAGAAGGAGCGCCGGTAGGTGGCTCGACCTTTGAGGCCAGGTTGGTTCCCCTTCCTCCGCACTGCGTCCCCTGCAAGGCGGTGTTGGATGTCGGCCGGTCGTGGTAGAGGTCGGGGAGTTTATAGTTCGCGGTCCTTCGAACCGCATAGATGACGTGACTACGGACGGGATCGTGAGGCGACATCGCGTGGGGTACGGTATATTTCGACTCTTTTGAATCATACGTGCTTTGATAGATTCAGATTTTGCCCTAGCATATATGTTTTCCTTGTGTTGCTAGCAGTTATAAGTGATAGTTCCCCAGAGGTAGGAATACTTTGATTACTAAGGTGTGGAGTTAAGAATGTTGACAAGAATGGTAAGTGAACTGAGACTATAGTTGTGTAGAGTTCACACGTAGTAATTGCCCCCTGACAGTGTAAGACCAATAGGGAAGATTGTACAGTAGAAATACTTCGACCTATGTGACGAACCTCTAGTAATTAGGGGATAGGGTAAGAAGTACCTTGAGATAAGAGAGAGATTTATTTCAGGCTAAGAACAAGAAGTTAAGTGTGACGATGAGTCGGGTTATAGACTCATTTCGGGTCAACCGATAGTATGGAATCGGGTGAATGTCAGATAGAAATGGTCCCGTTATGTGATAGGGTCCCGAGGATACCAGGCCCAAGTTGAGTTAATCGTTATACGAGTTCGTGGATCGTTTCCACCTAACTAGGTCGTAAGGACCAGAAGAGCCTTAACGGAGTGTAAGTAACAATATGGCCAAGTTTGGATAGTAACTCCAAGCATTGGAGAATAGAAACAAAATTTCAGATTTTATGTGTCTTATATGAGTTTGGAAAGCAGAAAGTATGATAAGTAAGGAAAGAAAGGAACCTCTAAGGATCCCGTATTTTGGGAAGACTGTAACCTTCGAGTTTTGTGAGAAGGGGTCGCGGACGGAAGGTCCATTATTATGTTTACGTATGTTAGGTGATGGCCATGTGTGGCATCGTTGGTCTTGTGATTTTGATTGTTAGGCATAGTATAGAGATTATGCCGGAGTTTGTATAGAGTGACAACCGACTAAGAACATTCGGGGACGAATGTTTCTAAGGGGGGAAGAATGTTACACCCCGTAAGTCCAGGACATGTAGAAGAGAATGTACGAAAGGAAACAAGACTTGGAAATTGGTACGGCAGGAAGAATTGTTTTTCCGACGGAAAATGTTCCGAACGTCGGAAAGGAAAAATGTTCGTTGTTGAGAATTGGATTCTCAAAATACATTATTTGAAGAGTTTGAGACTTAGTAATATTATGGAAATTTATTATTACGATTTGGTCACGTGGGCCCAGAGAATTTTACATTTTGTGGGACCCGCGAGGTTGCGGAATTTTATGGGCGAATGAGAGGCGACACGTGGCACTCCCGCACGTGGTCTTGAGCGAATTGGAGGAGGGTAAAATGGTCATTGACCATCTTGAAGATAAGTCTTGGCGTGACATTGTTGACAAGTCAACTAGTCCGCGTAAGCGATCCAAGTGAAACACATCCAAGCCACGCATTTGTTGTAACCTAAGCCCTCGATGTTTTATATAAGCTCACTACTAGTGCAAGCCTAGCTCTTCTACCTCTGAGAAACATTTCACACATTGTCTTGTCCACAATAGCTTGCTGTCGGCTTAGGTGCCTTGCCCACACATAATATTTGCAAATGTTGTCGATTAGCCTCAAGACTTAAACCCAAGGTTCATAAGGGTATTTTAAGGTTATCTCGATAGAAAAATTTCGGAAAAACACATTTTCACGTTAGTCGCATGGCGGAAACTATGGGAGTTCTTGACTTTGAAGTTGGAACTTGAAGATGGGTTCTTCATAGGCCTCTGAGAGTGCTTGGGCGGATTGGAACCTAAGGAAAGGAGCTAAGAATTTGCTAAGGCGACTTTGAATCTTGGAAATTATAAGGGCTTATAAAGGTATAATCTTGTCGTTTTAGTAGTTAAGAGTTACTACTTGTTGTAGCTATAGATAGTAGCAAGCATGAAGTATATATTATGTAGTTGGACAAGTATATTGGCTATTGGAACCCTAATCAGAAAACTAGCATGTTAGCCTTAAGACTACAATTCAAGTTGATTATTCGTTTAAGCGTCGCATGTTGTATAAAGAAGGAAATTGTAGTTATTGAAGTTGTTTATAACTATATAACATGTTAGACCTTAGAACTTGGAATTGGAAAAGGATTGGAAAAGACTTTGAATTGTTAGTATGTTGGCGAGAATGGCTAGTGAAGTTTGAACTACTTTGTATATAATTGTGGCGGAATTTTACACGTAGTGTAAGGCGTGTAATCCCCTTTGTTTGATTGTTGTTTGGGGCCTTAAATGTGGCGTGTTGGTTATTGTATTCGACCTTGAAAAGGTGGCAAAGTGAGTAGAAACAAAGGAAGTCTTTGCCCGATTTTCCGTAGAATTAGAGACCAAATACTTAGTATTTTTCACGTAGAGACTAGAAGTTGATAGTCTTGTTGTGACCATTATAGGTTGACACTTCCACATACGCCGTATTCGGCAACGTGGAATTAGCGAAAAGGTATGTGAACTATCTCCTCTTCTAGCATGATTCCTTAAGATAAAGAAAGTATGTTCTACTCACTAAATGATCCATTCCTTGGTTGTATTTGGATTGCCTAAAGTAGAATTTGTTCTATGTGCTTCCAGATTGTACTTTGATGTTTAAATTGTAAGTCGTATAATCCATTTCCTTAGTGAAGTTTGGATTCTTAAAAGTGAAAGTATTTTACTTAAAGTACATAGAGTCTTGAAAAGGAAGTGGTTTCTAAACCTTTTGGCTAGTGCCTTAGTTCCAAAACCTAAAGGTCATTAAAATGACTTTAGAAGTCAAGGAGTGATTTACTTAATTGTTTAAAGAGGAGAAATGACATGATTTAAGAGAAGAAACTTGTTTTCTATATATTAAGAGACTTGAAGTGTTTTGAAAGTTAAGGGACTTAAAGAGTTTTAAAATATGATACTTGTCCGTTTTAAGCGTATAAGTCCTCGGATAGGAAATTGTATTTGGCGAAGGTATAAAGTGAATATAACGACTTTATGGGAAGTTGGTTATATTTGCTTTATGGAAAGATAAATGACTCGATTTTAATGAAAAGGCAACTTGATTTTAAGGCATCAATTGCCTAAAGTTTAGTAATAAAATAAGTTACTTGGTTTCTAAAGGTTAAGAGACTAAGTGTATTTTTAAAAGTTAAGAAAATCGATTTGAAAGTATTTAATACTTGGATTTTAATAAGTATAAGTCTCTTGGTTATAAAAGGAATGGATATGTCTAAAACCATAAAGGGCTATAACGGCTTTATGGGAAGTCGGTTATAACGGCTTTATGGAAAGTTTAGAAAGTTGTCTATTTTGATTAATCGACATAAGTTGCCTAGATTGTAAAGAAAATTTGAGTTACTTGATTTCAAGTGTTGAAATAAGCTTTCAAAAAAAATGTAGTAACTTACTTTGAAAAATAGACACGCCTTGATACTACGGGTGTTAGTATCTTGGGATTTTTCACAAAAAGGAGTCTCTTGAAAAGATTAGTACTTTGGCTTGATAAATTGAGAATTTGTCTAAGTGTGCCTTGATTAGTACTTTGGCTTGATTAATTGAGAATTAGTCTAAGTGTGCCTTGATTAGTACTTTGGCTTGTTAAATGAGAATAATCCTATTGGTGCCTTGATTAGTACTTTGGTTGTTAATTGAGAATTATTCTAAGTGTGCCTTGATAAGTACTTTGGCTTGATAATTGAGAATTATTCCATGTGTGCCTTGATTAGTACTTTGGCTTGATTAATTGGGAATCGCCTATGTGTGCCGGTGATAGCCTTTGAGTGCAAGTACTATGTTTTATTACGTTGTCGCGACTCGGTTGGAGGTCTACCGTCAGTTGTAAGTTCTTGGGACGTCTGAAGCGGTGATGTGGGATTCAGCGGGTATCTTCCGTTATTGGTAGTACTTAGGTTAAATTCGGATTCTTTTATAAAAGACATGGTAGTGCTTATGTCTTGTTTGTGATCGGTCGAGATAGGGTAAGAGTATATGTGAGGGTAAACCCCAAGATGCTATACCACTGTTTACCACCTTCTCCAGGGTAGAGTATATGTGAGGGGTAAACCCCCAAGATGCTATACCACATGTTTTACCACCTTCTCCAGGGTAGAGTATATGTGAGGGGTAAACCCCCAAGATGCTATACCACCTGTTTTACCACCTTCTCCAGGGTAGAGTATATGTGAGGGGTAAACCCCAAGATCTATACCACCGCTTACCACCTTCTCCGGTAAGAGTATAAGTGAGGTAAACCCCAAGATCTTTATACCACCGTGGGACTTGGTGTTCATGTATGCCTATTGGTGTTGTACTATATCATGGGGATCGGCGGTGAGGAAAGATTCCACGGGCATGATTGATGTTATGGGCGTGAGACCCGTGGTTATATTTGAGTAATGACTCAGGGCTGCGTCCACGACTTGATGTATCGCTATGTATTATGTATCGTAGGTTGGCTATCATACATGTCTCTGCTTTGTTTAGCCCATTATGATTTTATTACGCATTGCTCACATACTTGGTACATTTTTCGCATCACCTCGCCGAAGTGCGTTCATCTGCGAGTTTAGGTACGCTGTTCGGTGATCGGCGGCGTAGGATCCTTTCGGGGTTTTGGATAGCTCCTCTGCTCGAGTTTATCTTTTGGTATATATCCTTGATGCAGGCTTTACGATTTGGATCTGGCGGGGCCTTGTCCGTCATAGTTGATATAACTCTTAGAGTGCGTATTCATATGTGGATTGGACTCGTATGCATGTTGTATGCATTGTTTATGTATATATGGCGGCCTTGTCGGCTTTGCCACTTGCACGCACGTTTATTTTAAAAAAAAAATACACTAATTTCCGCAATGTACTTAGTTGTTAAGGTAGAAGGTGCCCGGTAGGGCACGATCCGCGAGCTTGAGGTTGAGTGTGACAACTTCCCTACCGTCACAACTACACAAGTCTCTGTAAATACTGATCCCGTATGAAATCTGATTTAATCTTCTTCTTTAATATTCTTACGATGTGATTTGGTTCAATTCTCTTCTCTTATAACATCCTTACATATCTTATACTCATTTCTATAGTACTACGATATGTAATTTCCAATTACAATAGAAGGACAAGAGTATTTACCTCGGTAAGCCCAAAATTATCCAAGTTTTAATGTCGATCCTGAGCAACGTTTAGCTCACTACTCGGCGCTCAAACCCTCTCCAAACAACCCTTAGAAGTTCTACGCAACTTCTTCTTAATACTTCAACCGACTATGAAGATTTTCCTTAGGGTTTCGTTTTTGTGACTGAAGGGAAGTATAATAGTATTTACGGGCTTTTAGTATAGGGTAACCTTGGAATACTACAAGGTATTTGGGCAGTATTTTGGAATAGTAACAATACTTGGAGAATACTTTTCTACCAAAGGGGGTATTTTACGAGCTTCAAGGTGGTACCTCGGCTAGCACTACTAGAAGGGTACCTCTCTACCAAAAGGCCTCTCGAGGAGGACTCTTTGGGCGAGCCTCTCCAAAGGGGAGAAAGGGTTTTCAAGACTTAGGAAATTTTTGTGGATGAAGAAGTCTTCAACAAAGGGGTATTTATAGGCAATCAATGGCCAAGATTAAGACAAGTGGTGGGCAAGTGTAGGGTCAAGATTTGGATAAGTATTTGTGGGTCCCACTTGTTCATCAACTACACAAAATATCTACAAATATCTCACACGACCGACCGGGATCGCGATCGGTGCCCTACACAGGCACCCTTCTGTAAACATCGAGATAATCAATGAACATACATGAAACTTATAAATAAAACAACGGAAGTAAAACAACAGTCACCGATAGTGGCTACCTTCCCGACGCATACATAAACGAAGCGCTTGCCTCTTTCTTTACAAAGCAGACCACAATATGTGACTACGGACCTCTAAGAATTACAATCGTGGCGGACAGGCCCCGCCATACCCCTGAATATACATAGCCATGACAACTCCGAACATCGAGCCATCTAAAAATCTTTGAACCAGGATCCTAAGCTCGCGGATCCACATCGTCTACCTAAACTGCGGACATGACGCAGCCGAAGAAGTCGATAACAACAATTTAATATGGAATGAAATAACGCAAGAATCAAATCATAAGCATAAAAAGAATGCCATTTTTAACTCCTGAAATCACTCGTATATTAACCGTTCCATTCCTTCTTTCCATAAGATTTAACATCATATTCTTACATACATACTTAAGAGGTTAATCAAGTTTTTCCACATAACTTACTTATCTTACATAACATAATCCGCCCATTTGCGACACACGGTGTCTTGATGAATCATGTGACATAATCCGGCCTTGTAGGCTCGGTGTCTTGTGGAATCATGTAGCATAATCCGCCCGCTGTGGAGCTCGGTGTACTGTGACGTAACCCGGCCTATGTGTAGGCTCGGGGTAATATGGCGTAATCCGGCCTATGTGTAGGCTCGGTGTATCTCATAACGTAATCCGGCCTATTTGTAGGCTCGGTGTATCTCATAACGTAATCCGGCCTATTTGTAGGCTCGGTGTATCTCATAACGTAATCCGGCCTATTTGTAGGCTCGGTGTATTTTATAACGTAATCCAGCCAATTCGTAGGCTCGGTGTATTTTCCTTACATAACATTTTTAAACCATCTTTTCACTTCTTCTTAAGTCGTCATAACAACTTCCCATAAAGCTATTATAACAACCTTTCATTTTTGAGAACTTAAGACACTTTTATTCTTACAACATTAGGAAAACTAGATCCAAAAATACTACGTACATACATACTTAAAAGAATCATAAAACCTCCTTTCTTTTTAAAGCTCAAGTCACATACTCTTTTGGAAACCATCTTCTTAACTTTCGAAATAAATTAAGCCATACTTTTAAAATTTAGTCCTTTCCACTTATAATCAAGGCTTATGGTCTTAACACCTCGTAGCATACACTCTTTAAAATCATGTCTTATACTTATAAAATCATGTCATCAATACTTTAGAAATCAAGTCCCATAACTTGAAAAATAAAGTTTCAAAATCCTTCAAAGACAACCAAAGTTCATAGTCTTAAAACTTCATAACATACATTCTTTAAAGTCCATTTACTTATACTTATAAAAAAATATAAAGTTACATACTATTCAAATACCTTGTTACTTATTCTCTTAAAATCATTTAACTTCCACTTTTAAAATCAATCTCCTTTTCACATATAAATTCAAGTCATTTTCGAACATAAAATCCACTTACTTACTTTAACCAAATCAAGACACATAGCCTTTAAATCAAATCTCATAACTTCCTAACCATTCTTACCAACGTCTCCCATAAGACCTAGTAAGGACTTAGGACAATTTAAACATACTCTTAACTTAGATTCAACAATGCAAATACTTCTTAACTTCTAAGAGTAGAAGAAATCTTGAAATACTATCACATTGAGATTTCATACGTAGGATCATGCCAAAGAAAGAAGAGGTTCACATACCGCGACGCTTGTCGACAAGTAGTAAAATGCTCCAAAGTACTTCAACCTATCATGGTCACAATCGTCCATTAACCTCTTACTTCAAACGTAGAATATTCTAAGTGCTAAGTCGCCAAATTCTATAGAAAATCGGACAGACCTCCTTTGTTTTTACTTACTTTGCCACCTTTTCAAGGCGAAATACAATAGCCAAACAGCCCCGATTGGCTCACAACAATATGAAAGCGGTCGATACAAATAATTAACTATACACCCGATTGGCTCGCCACAATATAGAAGGTAGTTCAATACAATTAATTAACAAACTATTACAAACCACAAGTACAAATTCGCCACCTGAGTTCAACAATAACAATTCTTATTCAATTTCCATTTCAATCCAACTTGGTAGCATAACATGATATCTAGTCGCAACTAAATATAACTACTAGAATCTTCAAGTCAATTACATGCGACGATTCTAGTAACGATCAAATTGTATTCCAACTTAACATGACTTACTTTTCATTTAGAACTTAAGCTACAAGTAATCCATAATACTTATTAACTTCAACTTAACAACCGTGCTAGCAACATGTAAAGCTAACAACAATATAAATAATCTTGTAACACTTTCAAAGAACAAGATTATACCTCAACGAATTGTAATCCAATCTTCAAAACCGAGTTGCTCCTTAGCAACCTAGAGCCTCGTCAAGACACCTCAATCCGCCTCGAGACCCTTAGAACCACACCAACAACTTTCCATCAAACCTCCAATCCAAAACCTAGAAAGCCACTAGGTTTTAGCTTTGCGACTAATACGAAAACTCTCTTTTTCCGGGTTTTTCTATTGAGATACACTTAAAATACCCTCATGAACCTTGGTTTAAAGTGTGGGGCTTAATGGACAAGAAACACAAAATTTTCCTTTTGAAAGTGGAGGAAGCGAGAGCTCTTCCTTGAGTTCTTCAATTTTGTGGAAATTTTTCTAAGTGTAATGACATACTCTTGCTACTAGTAGTGTAATAAAGGGGCATGGAGGGTTAAGATGTAACCAAATGGGTGGTTTAGATGAAGTCTTATAAAATATCAAGACTTGGGACCTTTGACTTTGGTCAAGAAACTCAAGCTCATTAATAGGAAGACTTTGTCATCTTAAGACTATGGTCAATGACCATTTTGGCCATGCCTATTTCGTCCAAGGCATCAATAAGGGGGTGACAAGTGTCGCCCTCCCATTAAATCACAATACTACGTTTTCCGACAATTTCACAATTCCGATAAATTTTTTTACAAGTCTCAAATCTTAACACTTGCGAGTTCTTACGTACGTTCTTAAAACATGTCCTGAAAATTCGGGGTGTAACAATATCCTACCTAACCCTTGACCAAAAACAAGGCCAAAAACGTGCAAGAAAACGCCCACAAAATCGTCCACTTGAGGGTGACAAGTGTCGCCCTCTCGTTGGTCCAAAATATTTCATCTCTCGGAAAAATCCGCAAAAATAATAAATGACATAGCCGTAATTTTCCCTTCGCAAGTTTTGGAAAACGTTTCGTCGGAAAACGATTCTTTTCGTGGGTTGTGAACAAAATTTCGACCCTTGCCTACTTAAGGCTTAAACTTTTATACGTACGCCCTCACGTACATACTCTGGAAAAATACGGGGTATAACATTCTCCCCTCCTTAGAAACATTCGTCCCGAATGTTCCTTCTAAGTCTCAAAACAACCATGCGCCAGTATAGTCTTCACTGCTATACTTACGAAAACAATCATGCCACACCTGGCCACAATACAACACGCGCAAATACTTACATCCAAGTCCACGAGGAATCACCTCCATCACTACAAAATCTCCCACTCGAGGTCTAAAATATACTCCCTTCGCACCTTCACTTTACAAAAGAAATGATCACATCTATGCTCGTAACACATGCTCGCTTCTTCCCTTACTCGTCGTACCCTTCTCGTACACTCGAACTCTTTCTCATAACTTACCACATTTCTGTTACTGCTTCAGTTTCCAAAATCTCTGGGTTACCACCTCCAACTTGGTCATCATTAACTGGGAACACTCTGGATGGATCTCCGATACTTTTCCGAACATAACAACATGAAAGACCGGACGTACTGCCTCCTACGTCGGACGGCAATGCCAACTTATAGGCAACCTGGCCTATTCTACAAACAATCTGAAAATGCCCAAAAGCACTTTGGGTTAAGTTTCCTCTGTTTTCCAAAACTCGTCACACCCTTTCCGGGGTGGTACCTTCAAGAAGACCCACCGTCAACCTGAACTCCAAGCGTCGTCGCCGATTATCCGCACGACTTCTGTTGACTCTGAGCTGCCGATAACCTCTCCTGGATAGGCTTCACCCTATCCACATCCTGCTGAAACAAGAATGAACCAGCTATCTGAACCTTGCCAACATCGAACCAATCGACCGGCAACTTATACTTCCGCCCCTACAAGGCGTCATAAGGCGATATCCGAATACTGATATGGTAGCTATTAAACACTCTCAACAGAGACAACAATCCTCACGGCTACCCCGAAATCCAAACACCGCCCGAGGCGAATGCGTCTTGAGACTCACTGAGTTCCTAACCGCATGCGGTAAAACTTCCAGAAAAAGAAACAGCCGTAAACTGGGCTCCACTGCCTGCCATAAGGTGAAAGTAGGCACCTCGTGCAGCCTTACAACCTTCCTGATATAACATCTCGCATAACCCTCTGCCGAGTAAACGGTCTTGGCTAAAAGACAAGATGGGCTGACCCTATCGGCCGAGCTCATCGGGTAACGCATCCACGAACTCGTACGATGGTTAACTAAACCTGGGCCTAACACCCTCGTGACCCCACCACCTGGCGGGACCACCTCGAACTGACCCCACCACAATGCAGGCCGCGGGTTGACCCGCGATCGGTCCTCAACCCGACCCGCTATCGCGCAAAACTCTTGTTCCCCGATCCGGAACAATCTCACTAATCAAGTTACGAAAACCTAGTGGTCTTCTTAGATCAACTACCCTCTTTCATTTCATTCCACTCAGGACTTATCACACATATCTCACGTGTACTATGCACTCTGATAAGGGTCAAACATAAAATAAATCTTTTACTCGAGATGGCCTTGCCTCTAAGGTCTCTACGTATAACATTCTAAGGCTCACACTTTTCCTATCCCCAATCTTACCCTTTTAACTAACCATGATTTCTAATCACCATTAACACAATGCTATCAGAACACAACACTTAAGATACACTTATCTTATCAAACAAACAATCTCTGGGGTTAAGGATATACCTGTATCTACCGCTTCACTCCCCTTTGTCGTTCTAATCAATCCTGCCCTGTTGGGCACATAGCTAGGGAAGATGATGAACTGGTCACTGATCCTGAAGGCTGAGTCCTCATACTTGCATCCCTCCTACTAGGACATCCTTTCGACACATGGCCCTGACGGCCGCAGGTAAAACAAGTACCAACAAAAAGACGACATTCCCGGGATGGCGCGCACCGCTGTGAACATGGGAAATATTGAATCCGGTGGCCGGAACCTACGTGTATCGTAAATCGGAAGCCACGGAGCTCGACCAACTCCGTGATACCTCGAGCGCCACGAAGTGCGCGAGGACCACTGCGGGCGGAGGTGCATAACCGATCTGGCGAGAAGGTCCGCCGAAAGTTACCAAGGACTTGCCGACGGCGCCTCTTCGCCCTGATTAACTGCCGATCTCTACGTTTCTCGGCCTGCTGCGTATAAGCCCGTACACAGGCCATGCTCAAGCCTGACTGAAGAGCTACTCTTGCACAACCCTCTCTTAGATAGTCATCAAGACCCGTGATAAATCGATCCATAATATACCCTCTGGTTGCTAACTCCCTAGCTAGTAACAGGGTCGTCTCTTTGCAATCTATTCTTTCTGCTACTGGTCGTGGAACTGAAGGTGTAAATGTCATGGCCGCAGTAGGAACTGTTGCCGCCGTGCTAAACTCTGTTGAAATGGCGATGTCGCGAACTCCCGAATGAAGCACCACCCAGGTGATGATTGGGCTGACCTCGTAACCTCTGTGCTCTACTCGCGGCTCCTACGCTTTGCCTTCGGGCCCGGCCGCTTTACGCGAGGCATAGCGGTAAGGAAAGAAATACGTTAGAGGTCCAACTTATAACACGACTCTAAGGCACGATCTCGAGTGAGAAGAATGAAACCAATCCTAAATATCCTATAGCCTCACGATTATTGGTGTGCGCGCACAACACACCGATAATCAAGACTTACTAGATACGGTCTGTAGACACTTTCCGAGGATTAATCGCTCGATACCACTTTTGTGACGACGAACCGGGCGTGGATCGTGCCTTACCCGCACCTAAGTAGACATACATCGAGTAATCGGAATATAAAACAAGACATGAAATATGAAACAATTATTCGAGAAAAGTTGCCTTTCGCATATATATAAAAACTTAACCAACAGCATCCCTTTACAACTCGCCACAACAAGATTTCATGCACTTAAGAATGATATGATAACAACATGGCAGGGGGCCGCCATACCACGAATGTAAGTACCTACAACGACAGGGGACTATACCACCGATAAGCCTCCGAGAAACGGAGCTTCCCAAACGCTGAATCGTGACTCCATGAGCGAGGATCAACAATCGGTGTACCTACTGCGGATGAACGCACCCAAGGAGGTCGATAACAGTACCAAGTATGTGAAATCAGCGTAAATGAAATCATAGTAGTCTATATAAAGCAGGAGACATGTATGATAACCAAACTACAGTTCACAATAAATAAGCAGTCATGTCAAGTCAGGGACTCACGTCCTCAAAGTCATCACTCAAATATAACTATGGGTCTCACGCCCACAACATCAATCATGCCCGTGGAATACCTTCCTCACCGCCAATGGCATGATATAAAAGCACCAAGGAATACACATGAACACGAGTCCCACTGTGTCATAATAAAACCGTCAGGTAAGTGCGGGCGCATAACCGACTACTAACACCTACGCATGCAACAGGTCATAAATCGTATCACGAGGTATGTCTAGACCGCCACATGATCGGCGCCGCCACTCGCGCAGATCAAATGTTCGCGTCTAATCTCGAACTTCCCGCAGCTCGCATAGGCCACTCACATAGGCGCGTGAGTTATAACCGCGTCGGTAGCTACTCCGGCGATCGCCTGGACTCGCGATCCGCATGGCCACATGCATCGCGTGACCACAAAGGCCGCGCACTAACCGGAACTCGTAGCTCCGCGTAGGTCCTGGACCCGCATGGTATTCTCGAATCATGGTCCTGCATCGCAAGTCTACCGCGTGGAGGCGCTTAACCCCGATATCATGTCAAGAGGTGAGAATATAATACTAACACAACAGCTTATCGTTAAACAACATAAGCACAACAAGGGAAACCCCTTTACACAAACATCACAAGATACTAACACACGTAGCATCCTAACATGTTTACTTATCAAATCAACAAGAAGGTATTTCAAGGCTATCACAAACCAACACAATCAAGTTATTCACACAAGGTACTTTCTACTTTATATTAACAAGTTCGGGTTTTTATCCCCAAAGTACTTCATACATTAACTCTTTAAAAGATCTGTTTCTTTCACAGAAGTCACACAATACCCATAGTATAAAAATAGAGTGACTATCTTTTTAAGTAAACCAAAACACTTCTCTTTGTAAAATCAAGTAACAACATTCTTTTCCAAACGTTCAAGTTTGCCTAATTTCAAATACTCAAGTTTCTCATTTTCGAAAGGTTTCGTAGTTCATAGTCTTAATCACGTAATAAGATAATTCTCTTTTAAACAATTTGAGAAACATATGTCTTATGTGTGAGTAGGTTATTCTTGTTTATAACAATCTTATTAAAGCAGCCATGATCTAGGAAATGTAATATCATTTTGTCTCATCTTAGCTTCATGCGGATGGAGGTTTCTACTGGTTTTAATAATACTTAATTAGTCAATACATTTCCTTTATTAACGCGGTGGTTCGTTCGATACTTATTCGATTTCAAATCGTAAAACATTATCCCTTTTGAAAACCAAGTACTCATTACTCACGAATGAGGTTTCACACTTTTTAACAAAATTCATATTAATTTAATTAAGTCAAGTCTCTTATCTTTTAAGATCAAGTCTCTTAACTTCTAAAATCAATAAACCATTCTTTTTATTTCTCTTAAGTCGTTATACCTAACTTCCCATAAAGCTAGTATAACTCTTAAGCTTTTAAAACCAAGTATTACTCTTCTTTCAAAAAGGTTTCTTAACTCTTTTGAAATACTTCAAGATTCTTATTATTTAAAACTCAAGTCTAAAGACATCGGAGTAAAACCACGTTCAGTTAACACACGTACGTCTACCGTACTATATATACATTCTTTTAAAATATCATTCTCAAGAGGATAGGAAGAACCACATACCTCGCGACGATTTCGACTATTAGCAAATAGCTCCAAAGTACTGTAATCCTGCTAGCCTTTTCCACCCTTCGAGTAGAATACGCTACTCGCGATCTTCAACCTATAACGGTTATACAAGTCTATCAATGTCTAGACTACTCGGTAGAATAAATCTAGATACAAGATTCTACGGAAAAATGGCAAGATTTCTACCCACAAACTACACAAGTCTCATAAATACAAATCTATGTAAGTCTGATTTAATCTTCTTCTTTAATATTCTTACGATGTGATTTCAGTTCAATTCTCTTCTCTTATACCATCCTTCTATATCTTATACTCATTTCTATACTACTACGATGTAATTTCCAATTACAATAGAAGGACAAGAGTATTTACCTCGGTAAGCCCAAAATTATCCAAGTTTTAATGTCGATCCTGAGCAACGCTTAGCTCCTACTCTGGGCGCTCCAACCCGCTACAAACAACCCTTAGAAGTTCTACGCAACTTCTTCTTAATACTTCAACCGACTATGAAGATTTTCCTTAGGGTTTCGTTTTTGTGGTGAAGGAAGTATAATAGTATTTCTGGGCTTTTAGTATAGGGGTAACCTTGGAATACTACAAGGTATTTGGGCCAAGGTATTTTGGAATAGTAACAATACTTGGAGAATACTTTTCTACCAAAGGGGGGGGGGGTATTTTACGAGAGCTTCAAGGTAGGGGGGGGTACCCTCGGCTAGCACTACTAGGAAGGGGGGGTACCTCTCGGCCAAAAGGCCTCTCAAGGGGGAGGGGGGCTCTTTGGACGAGAGCCTCTCCAAAAGGGGGGAGAAAGGGTTTTCAAGACTTAGGAAATTTTTGTGGATGAAGAAGTCTTCAACAAAGGGGGGTATTTATAGGCCAATCAATGGCCAAGATTAAGACAAGTGGTGGGCAAGTGTAGGGTCAAGATTTGGACAAGTGTTTGTGGGTCCCACTTGTTCATCAACTACACAAAATATCTACAAAATATCCTACCTAACCCTTGACCAAAAACAAGGCCAAAAACGTGCAAGAAAACGCCCACAAAATCGTCCACTTGAGGGTGACAAGTGTCGCCCTCTCGTTGGTCCAAAATATTTCATCTCTCGGAAAAATCCGCAAAAATAATAAATGACATAGCCGTAATTTTCCCTTCGCAAGTTTTGGAAAACGTTTCGTCGGAAAACGATTCTTTTCGTGGGTTGTGAACAAAATTTCGACCCTTGCCTACTTAAGGCTTAAACTTTTATACGTACGCCCTCACGTACATACTCTGGAAAAATACGGGGTATAACACCAATCATTGGATAGATTGATAGTTAACATGTCCTAATCTATGATGCCATAAGTTAGATGACTCAATCAAGTAGGTATAAGGTGTTATTTTATTGATAGTTGAAGCAGAAGGCATTACAGGTGCAACATTAAGCTTAAAGAGGCCTTCACAGACGAAGCTCCTTCCTACAAAAGTTTCATTCTTAGTGATTACAAATTTGATAGCCTCTAATACTAGCCTAAAATCAACATTTACTAACAAAGGTCCAGAAATCAGATTTCGACGAATTTCTGGGACATGCATCACTTCCTTCAGAGTCAGATCCTTCCCGGATGTCATCTTTATGACCACATTTCCTACCCTCAGTACCTCTGAAGAAGAATTATTTTCCATAAACAACTTCTTGTCTGAGACTGGTGTATAAGTGGAAAAGGCTTCTTTATTGGAACATATGTGACGGGTGGCACCTGTGTCCAACCACCATTGCACCTGATTCTCAACGAGGTTTGCTTCAAGAACCACCGCTGAGAACTCCTGAATCATATCGTCTACGAGCGTGTCTTCGACGATGTTAGCCTTGGCCTTGCCTTTGGCCTTATTCTCAGGTTTGAGCTTGCGACAGTCTTTGGCTATGTGACCAACTATACCACAATTATTACACTTGCCCTTGAACTTTTCAGTTGTTTGGGGCTTGCCTTTCTTCTGGAACTTCCGCTTCTTGCTTGAGTTCACTTTGACTTCCGTCAGATTTGCCTTAGCCTCAGTGGGTTGTTTCCCCTTTGACATGGCCTTCTTATTGTCCTTCGGAATCTGGAGTTTGACAACAAGTTCGTTTAAAGTCATCTCCTTCATTTTGAGTTTTAGATAGTTCATAAACTCAGTCCATGAGGAAGGCCGCTTCTCGATCAATGCCCCAACCAAGAATTGTTCGTTGGCCTTTAATCCTTCCAAATCCAGGTGATGTAGAATCATTTGAAATTCCTGGACTTGGGATGTCACACTTTTGTTGTCCACCATTTGAAATTTCAGGAACTTCCCAATGATGAACTTAAACTTCTTGGGTGTTGTCTTGGGTGTCAGTTTTCTTCCGGTTTATCCATAACAGCGGTCTCGCAATATACCGTGTATAGTGGATCGGACAAACTGTTTAGAATATAGTTCCTACACATGAAATCACTATGTTTCCATGCTTCGCGAACCATCCTCATGTCATCAGTGACATGATTACCCTGGGGCCCTCCCGCCAAATCATTTGGCTGAGGGTCCACGTCTTCCTCAACTAGTGGAGGGTCTTCGGTTAGAAAACGTGACATTCCCATAACCGTCAGAAAAAACAACATCTTTTGCTGTCATCTCTTAAAGTGAGTGCCCAAGAACTTTTCAGGACGTTCATGGTGAAAGCCAGCAAGTGCAGGGGCAGTGACGCCCCCTTGAGTAGTTGCAAAGGCGTTGAGAATGCTTCCAACAGGAGTATAGATGTTGTTGACGCCTTGGATTGGAGCATAAGCACTATAAGTCCCCGGAGCAGCAGTGGAGGTATTGGTTGTACCAAAACCAGTGTTGACACTTTGTGCCAAAAGCAGTGGTAGCACTTGAGCAAAGGGAACTCAAGTGTTTGCTTTGGAAGAAAGATCTTTGAGTGTTTGTGATTGCAAGAGAGGAAGACAATTTCAGAGAATTGTTGAGTGTAAGATGTGTTTGCAAATGGACGGATCTCATACTATCGCATCCCTTAGTGACATCGACTCATCTTGAAATTGTCTTCTTTTTGCTCCATTTTTTTCATAATTATAGAAAAGCGTCAAAAATATTTCATAATAACTTCCAGAAGAAAAAAAGAAAAGGAAATAATGGACCATTTCACTTTCGGTTTTATTTTTTGAAAATGCACACAATAGATTTGTCCAAATTTCAGTTTCTCTCGGGGACAATCTATCACCTTAAAACCAACAGGTTACGCCCATGCGGGCAAATTTCAGCTTCCCTAGCAGTAGTTTCTAAAGTATCTATCGTCAATCGAACGAAATACTCTAGTACTTTATTATTAAAATTTGTTATATAAATTTTAAAACAAATTTTAGTACACCTTGTAAAGATGCGTCTTTCTTAACAACTTAGACCACATTAACACTATTAGAAATTACTGAAGGTGTATTGAATTGCATCAACCGTCATCCAAATTAATTTTTCATCCATTGTTAATCATTTAATTTGATTTCCTGTCGTGATCCAAGCTTATGTTATGTGTTGTGAGTTTTGATTAATAGACCTCATGGGTTTGTTATTTGAACAACGAAGGTCAATGCTACAATGCGTAAGAAAAAAAGTACATTCAGGTTAGGAAGTTATTTAGTCAAACTGAAAAACTATGGTGGACACATGTACGACAAAAGAGGGGGCCGGAGGAGAAGCGCCGCGAAGAACAAGAAGTTCATGGGCATACGCTAGTTCGATGAGCCAATGATAAACAACCACCGTTGAGTCCAAACTCTAAATATGTGTGTACCATACGAATTTATATTATACCATATAAAGTTCTTCAGTTTCAAGCTGTCAATTTGATGTGAATTTGACTAAGATGTCATATGCATCCTTTCTTTAGAAAATTACCAGTCTAAAACCATATTAATCCTTTATTTTGACCTATCCTCATCGACACGCCCTCCATCACAAGCCTCACACTCCCATAATTATAATGTTTGGGGGCCAGACTCCTTTTTTATTTTCGTATTCCACCCAAAGATAAACAATTTGGATGCACTTATTCTTGTGAATCATGCCAGATTCCCACTTTTCCAGATATATGTAAACATATTTCAAGGTCAAAAGATTTATGCGCACCCATTAAAGAAAGTTAAAAAGAAAAGAATACAGCACCCAAACTATCAATCATGTCACACACTCAATAGTTGCTTAATACCATGAAGCACTCAAGCACATAGTTTTTGGATAAAAAAGGAAATTTATTTCATCAGTGACATTTCATATTAATAGTGTACTTTACGCTCTCAATATCCGCACCGCGGCCTACCACCTTCGAAAGCCCCCGTCACCATCCTTGTCCCCCTCACACCCCATACAAGCACACACCACCATCACTGTTAGAGAATGGGCCTTGCGGACGTCCAGCCCATTTCCAGATTTGTTACTATTTTCCCTATTGTATATTTGGTTTATTGTAGACTTAGTCTTGTACCTAAATTAGTATTGTTATATTATCATAAGTGTAGATTTAGTCTTCTTATAGAATAGGAATAGGATTCTCCTATTGTAACTTGTATATATATGTCTTTCATCAATAAGAATAAGCAAAGTATTAATTCTTTCATGGTATCAAAAGTCTAGGTTCTATTTACCCTGCTTCCGCTCCTCAAAACTTTTTCTCTCCCTCTCGAATTTCTTGCACAGCACCGCGGACCTCCCTCTCGGATTTTTTCAAGCGCCGCGGACCTTCTCTTCCAGAATATCCTCTCTCACAAATTTCCTTCTCCGAAATCTTGTCCAAAGTTTGTTCTATTCACCATGACTGATAAGAACACTTTTCATCCTGCCCTCATCGTTTCAAACATCAAAAGTGTTCTTCATATCGTTCTTGATCTAGAGAACGTCCAATATAGGACGTGGGCAGAATTATTCAAGATTCATGTTATGGCACATAAAGTTCTTCACCACATCATCCTTCCCACTAATCCTACGGGGGGTGATATGACGTCTACGTCTACAACGGTTGTGCCCACCAAAGCAGTAAATCCATACTTATGGGTCATGCTTGATGCCAAGGTTCTCCAGTGGATTTATGTCACTATCTCCTTGGATCTTTTACAGACGATTATGGAACCCAACTCCACAGCTATGGCGGCGTGGAATCGATTGTGTGACATCTTCCAAGATAACAGTCATTCTCGCACTGTTATCCTTGAGCAAGAATTTTCTCAAGTTGCTATGGCGAATTTTCCAAACGTTTCTTTTTATGGCAAACGCTTCAAGGACTTGGCAGACCAACTTCGCAACGTAGGTTCTCCTGTTTCTAATAGTCGTCTAGTTCTTCAGATGGTTGTCGGTCTATCCGAGGCCTATACAGGGGTTGCTTCGGTTATTCGTCAGAGTAACCCCCTGTCGGAGTTCTATCAAGCCCGCTTCATTCTCACTTTGTAAGAAGCGGGTTTGGTTAAAAGGGCATCGATCGGAGCAAGCCTTGTTGTCATGATGATTGCTTCCAATTTTTCCCTTTCCAATCCAGCCAACATGACCCAAAATCACAACGGGGGTGGTAAGAAGGGCCAAAATCGGAAAAATAATGGCAAGAATCGCGGCGGCAACAACGGGGCAACCGTCAGCAGCGGCGGCAGTTCTGGGGCCCACAGGGGCCTGGGCGATGATGGTCCCAGCGCCATGGCTCAAGATTACAGTCTTGGCGCCTCGATCTCGCCGTCTGGCGTCGCGGCCCAACTTCCCGTGTCGACTCGGGGTTCAGACCGTATGGCGGGCAGAAGTTCGGTATACTTGGACCTCGCCCCCCTCATACCCACCACGCAATGGGCCCCACTCAGACCGACATTGAAGCAGCGATGCACACACTTGGCTTGACTCAACCGGACCCTAATTGGCATAAGGCTCGTCTTGTAGGTGATGGTAAGACTTAGCAGGTTGGTGTGGATTGTGGTGAATCATTTAGCCCAGTGGTCAAGACGACTACCATTTGCACTGTGCTCAACTTGGCTCTTTCGAAATCATGGCTCATTCATCAGCTAGATGTGAAGAATGTTTTCCTACATGGTGATCTCAAGGAAATAGTGTATATGCATCAGTCCTTGGGGTTTAGGGATACTAGATATCCTAATCATGTTTGTTTGTTGAAGAAGTCTTTGTATGGGCTTAAGTAGTCTCCGCGAGCTTGGTATAAAAATTTGGCTGATTATGTTTCGACTATAGGTTTTTCTCACAGCAGGTCTGATAATTCATTATTCAATATATCGTCACGATTCTTCGATGGCTTATCTTTTATTGTATGTTGATGATATTATCTTGACTGCCTCTTCTGATGCTTTGCGAAAGTCCATTATGACAATGCTCAGTTCTGAGTTTGCCATGAAGGACTTGGGCACATTGAGTTACTTTTTGGGAATTGATGTAACTCATCATGCAGGTGGATTGTTCTTATCACAGAGGAAGTATGCCGCAGAGATCATTGAGAGGGATGAGATGTCATCCTGTAAGTCCACTTCTACTCCGGTTGATACTAAACCCAAGTTGGGTGCTGCAGCTGGCTCTTCCTATGAGGATCTGACCCGCTATCGTAGTGTTGAAGGCGCCCTTTGTTGACACCCAATTTTGACCCTCCCGTCCAGTCATTAACTATAAAATTACACTAATTTTAAAATAATTTTATAATAATAAAATACAACAATAATAAGATTTTAAAATAATAGCGTCGCATTCTAAAATATTAAGCATTAACTAAATAGCACACCCGCATTTATTATTTAAATTTAAACTTAGGCTAATAGAACACCTAAATAATTTAAGCACAATTTATTAAATTAATCACTAATTAATTAATTAACTCCTAATTAAATACCTACTTAAAACTAATACCCTAATTTAACTACCCAGCCCAAACCTTTTCCCTTATTTCCCTGACCCGCGACCCGCAGCCCAACCCGCAAGCCCACGCCCAACTCACCCCATTATTTTCCCTCAGCCCAATTCAATGTTTTGATTTCCCCTTATCAGCAGCCCTTACCCATCGTCCCCACTCCCTCAAACCCTAACCGCCGCACACTCCTCTGCCTTTTAGCCGCGAATCTCGCCGGATTTTCAGGGTGGAAAATCCGGCGACTTTCCTTTCTTATATCCACGCACCCCAGCCAGCTTTTCCTTACCGTATCCATCACCCAAATCCTTCAAATCATTTACATTATCGAATCACTTCAAAACCAGCAAGTATCCTTCAAATCCCTCAGCGATTTCCTTACCTTACCTGTTACATCGCGCAAAATCATACAAAATCAACACCCAAATGGCAGTCCAGCATAGTACCGATTGCTTACCAAACTTAGAACCTAGAGTTAGGCTATATAAGAACATGCAAAGGCATAAACGAAAGAAAAAAATTCATTCGGGGAAGGCGAGAGAGTTCAGAGAGGACAGTAGGGTAGAACAGGGTGAGTGGGAATCGCTTTCTTTTTACACACAGCAGGGCAGAGATCAGTCGAACACGAGCACGCGATGCAGCGAGCTCGATGAGAAGCGATCCAATAGCAATAATCGACAGAGCATCAGGAGTTAGGGGGTTCAGCACCCAGGCCATTAGCATCGCACGAATAGGAATTTCGAAACCTTTTCTTTCAATATCAGTCAGAAATCAACAAACAAACTTTGCCCCCCTTTATTCGCATTGCAAAACCAAAACCCGAGCGAGCCGACGACTTGATACGCTGCCCTGGTTCGCTGCTCGGAGAAGGTAATTTATCATCCCTTTCGTATTTGATTTCCTTTGGCGTGAAATGTGTGTTATTGTGACAGATCCTGTCTAAGTTTGGTTGGTGTCGACGACTGTCCATATATGCGTGTAGTATGTGTTTCCTGCAATGGTTTATGTCTATTAAGCCGCTTTCAACTGTTTAGTTAAATATTAGCGGTATTAATGCTCGCGACTATGTGCGATAATGTGATTTAGTTAAAGTTAATGATTGTTAGTATGCGACGCGACTATGTTTGTTAATGTGATTTGGCTAATACTTGCATTGATAATGTGTTTGTAGATATGGCTGATAATACCTGACCTCATTGTGTCATTGCTAAGGGGAAGTGTAATCTCTGTCACATCTCACACCGGAAAGATAATAATGCCTTAAGGTTTTAATACCACCGAAGCCTATCCCTAAATCGAATCTGAAAGTGACTAACAAATTGCAAACTGGTTGAACAAACTGGAAACATGTTCGATAATCTGTTTTTATGCCATGTAGGATAGGTTTAGTTTTTAAATCTTTATTAACTTGCTTATAAACTCACGGGTATGAATCTGGGAGTAGCAAAAATGTGAAAGGTGATAGGAAGCAGTGTGTGTATGCAGGCGTATAAGTTTGGACTAAAGATCCAAATACTGAAGCCTGTCTTGTGTTGTTAAAATCAGATCATTCCTAATAAGTATCTGCCTGTTATTTTGGACATGATAAGGCTAGCTAATTCAGTCATATGATTGATAACCATTCGACCACATTATGCCGTGCTTCTGAAGTGTCCATCATTAATGCGCTCATAAATACACCTCTGTGTTACTGTCACCCCCTGTTTCCCTCTTAATTTATAGCCTAGTATGGTGGAATATGTCTAAATTTGGTGTAAATGATTCGGCGTAGCTAAGAAGTGCTACCCAAATAGTCAGTGAATCGTTCTTATTTGCCTTATACACATACTGGAATGTTCCCGTTTCTACTACGCATGTTTATGTGAAATAAAACCGACTGCATCAACCTTGTTCTAAGCATTATACTTGCTTAGAAAATTGCTAAATGATAAATACACTGGATAATCGTATACCTTTGTCTAAATTAGCTATGTCATCATTTACCTCGTATGTAATGGGGTGTTGTTTGGATAGGATCTGTCATAACATGCCAAAATTCTTGGAGAATATGTGTTATTTCATTTGGCTAAGTCATCCATTTGGAGCTACCTGCTGGTTCCCCTGCTTAAAAATTTAAATATGTTAAGATGCTCTCATTTTCCTTCTAAAATAACTGAACATGAGAATGCTGGAATTCTGTCTTTCATTTTATAACTATCCTGTATCTAATCCATCAAGAGTATATATACATATTTCTAACACACATACAGCATACACAAGAGCTTAATACTACAGCAGGTTTTTTTAGGCATTCGGTGTGTATTTTGGGTCTGTTTTCTATATTACAACTCCCATATGTGTGTGCTGATTGGCCTTAATTATTGGGTTCGTTGAGGCCCACTGCTTGTCCACACAGTTTCTTATATCTTGCAGCCCATTAATTCAAAATTGTTATGGGCCCAACTGTTATTCCAAATTGCTGGAATAAAAACGATTCAAATATGTCAAATGATGCCCCCCCCCCCCCTTCTGTGTGTCCAGCATCTTTTTGGATTGTTTTAATTATGATATATACAAACGTATATCGTGATATATAACTTGTATGGAAAATATGTTTAATCTATTAGGGGTATGCATATATCACTTATGAAGACTGTTCATGAATGATTTTGGGTCTGCCTATTTCTTCCTTGAAAAAAAAATCTGAAATCACTGATTGGGTTTTATATCACTTTGGGACTAATTTACATTCTTTTAAAGTTTGATAATTGTTAGTTGGGCCTGTTTGCTTTTCTGTGTTTCATTTCCATTGCCAATAATTGGTTGAATAGTGCTGGAATTTCATTTATTGGGATTTGTCATTTTTTTTTGGTTTGCTATGGTTACTAAGGATTAAAATATATACCTGTTAAATTTACCTGAACATTCCACCTATTTGTATCGTTAAATTTTGAGCGTGTACTAATCCTTATCTTTCTTTATTTTACATGAAATGCATCGGAGCGAAATGAAGAGTCTCATGGCGAGACTCAATACAAGCTACAACAAACGAAGACCCGCATCTTATGTGCTTCATCCTCTCCGCATCATAAACTCCAAACCATAGGCGGAATGACTTCGCCATTTCTTCGAGTCCTTGTTAATTCATATCCTCACCCCATTTATTGTTGTAATTATTTGACTAACGCTACTCTAATTAGTAGGACACCTAGAATAGCTAAACCTTGAATCAATAATTAGAAGATAATTGGGTATTAGAAATTTGGCCTTCCCCTAGTTGTTTATTTAGGATTGTCATGCATATCGAAATATTTTTATCATTGCAAAGAGTAATTAAAACCTAAACCATATTTTTGCATATTTAACAAAGCAAATCCATAAATAACTATCTTTCCCTTTATTTTCCATTGCCAAAAAGAGTATTTTATAAACAACATGAATGCATATTTTGAACTTTATACTATGTCTTATAAATTATGTCATGCCTATTTATCTAGATACATTTTGTCAAAGAAACTGATTCCGGCATTATTACCTTTGCACTATACTATGCAATATATATTTTATCCAATATAGCAAATTCATATGTTCTTTAAGTATCTTATGAACGTATATTTTCATCCAAAAATTAATTCTACTTTATAAAATCATAAACCTTTTATGTCGTCAAAGAACATATTTTCCTTACTTTATATAAAACACTTGCAACATTCTTTTACTTCAAATATTCTTTCTTAAACATGCCTTTCTTAGCATAAATAATTAACCCTAGGTTTGAACGGACAACCGCAAGTTAGCGGATCCTTTAGGGTGCCTAACCCCTTCCCTTTAGGATAATAAAGAACCCTTACCCAGAATCTCATTAAGTTTAGCGGACCATTAAATGGAGTTAATGTTTACTTTAAACTAGTTAACATTTAGGTGTCCTAATTCACCCAAACTAATTAGGTGGCGACTCCCGAACCCTTTTATTTTTTAAATTAACCTTTAAACACCCTCTTAAACCATTTTTTAACACTCTTTTATTTCCTAACTTTTTACTTGAGCAGGGCTCGCTTTTAAAAAAGTCGCGGTCGAAATCGGGCGCGACAGAATGGCGACTCCGCTGGGGATTTAAGGTTCTTAACCATAACAGACCTAGGGTTATTATTTGACATTATTTTTGCATTTAATTTTGTGTGCTATATTTTGTTTATTTTAATTGCTACCCGCTTTACTGCTTTCCTTAAACTAGCATTCCGCTCATATTTCTTCCACTCTGGAAAATTCACACAATCACACACTACATGCGAGGTGCGCTGGGTGCATCAGCAAAATTCTTTCTTCAAAACCCAAATTTAGGAGAGTTGGTAACATACGTGGAGTGTCCGGTCTAACCGGTGGCCGCGTAGCCTTCTCACTCGAGTTGTCCGCTCGGGAACTCAAGGCCCGTAAAAGCCAAATCTTAGAAACTTAAGATAGAGCTATACCACCCTTATTTTAGGGCATGCATGCATTTACCTTAGGTGGGTCGGTCCTTGGCATCGACACCACAATTAGGGAAACACCAAACTTGTCGACGGGTTTTTCACGACCCAACGACCAATCAGCATATTATGTGTAGCGTGGCAATGATAGACAAATCCAAACCTAATCATGTCATGCTGAAATTGGAAAAAGTGCACCATCATTTGGTCGCCATTTCCAACAAAAGCATTACAGTTGGACGGCTTGGACAAATCCATCATGACCTCGCATATGTGACGTTTATGCCTACCTCTGGCATAAAGGGATCCCCGTGCATGTTAGGCCTCGCGTGCAATGTAACAATTTATGTGCAACATGTACTTGCTAAATGTTATTTACACTAACACAGTTTGCTACATGTTGTCTAAAGGATTTATCATCTCCCCCAAAGGTTGATTTGTATTTGACTAAGCAATGGCAGAACATCGATATCTCACAAGATCAAAGGCACGGTCCAGCGACATGACTGATTCAAGGGCATCTGAGCGGAACGAGTCGGAACCTGTCTTGGTTCCTATAGGCAGCGGGTCTCGGAAGAAAGCGGCGTAGATCAGATAGAACACCTCGCCCAAATACGCGACAAATGGCAAACCTGCAGGCCGAAATCAGAAGGCTCAGAAACATCACTGAAGTACTCGTCACTGCAAATAACCAAAACAGTCAAAATCCTCCAAATTACTACCAGTACCCTCTTACTATATATCCCATTCAGCTAATATACAGTGCGCCATACATCGCGCAAAACCAAATGCCTATTATGCTTGATAACACAAACCAAAGGCCACCACAAACCTACTTTTGCAATGCATACGACAACCCCTTACGATACCCGTCCGTGCATCGCCACGACGAATGCCCGTTCACTAAACACCTTCAAACCACATAGGTGCTAAGAAAACCAACGAGAACCTATACACTTTTAGCGGAACCCATAACCCAGTGTATGAGGCGAAAGCGCGAGAATACTCCACCGATTCGAAATATCCCGGGCCTAATTCCAGAGGCACGATAAAACCAAACATTGTGCATACCACTCGGTGTCGAGGGCACGACATCGAAAATTGCTACTCCTCGGGGGCGGAATCGGCGTTGATCAAAGAAGGGTAATTCGGTGAAGAGTGCGCCAAATCCACTTGCCAAACCACGGCGCGTCGATGTGCACTGACAACCTTAGATGAGAATACACTCCTTGCACTATGCCCGTTCACTTTGAATCAATCATCTATCAAGCGTGCGCGCGCGAAGCCAAAGAAGAAGATATTGATAGCGAGCATGAAGACCCGGCCCGGCCGTAGCGAGCAAGAAGGCGTATTGGTTGGATTGCACCGCTGTTACGGTCCGCAGAGCCGGATAAGAAAGAACAATTTAGTTTAGCGAATAATTCAAGACTCGTATTTAAGCTTTAATAATGTTTTCCTTTGTTTTGCTTGTAATTGGAACTACGTGTGACTGATTCCTTGGCGGATCGTGGCGGCCACATCGCCGGTCCAGCGTTTAGAAAATCCCAATTTCTCTCTTGCTTGTAATTGGAACTACGTTCGACGATTCCGCTTGGCGGATACGTGGCGCCACATCGGCCTCGGTCCGCGCTTTAGAATTTTACCCAATATTCGCTTGTAATGAACTACGTCATGACTGATTCCCTCGTGGGGATACGTGGCGGCCTAAATCGGCCGGTCGCACCGTTAGGAAACTTTCCGCCGTTACGAAAATAACAAGAATACCACATAACATACTGGCAACTCATTTGAGACCCCAGTAGAACACCACTTTTCAAAGCGGGGCGGTGTAGGAAACTGCACGGGGTTGCAAGTCGAACAAGCGAGCACGCGGATGTCGAGAACAAGCGGCGAAGTCAAATCTGAATCGACCACCCCAAAACTCACAAAATTTTCTTTGGCGCGAGTCCTTCATATTAGCGAAGATCTGACAAAAGTTCTTCATATTAGCAAAGCGAGAAAGAAACAACATAAGCGAGAGGGCGAGCAAATCAACGATCGAGAATCAAAAGTCCGCGACAAAGTCTAGCGCGTCGGCTCGGGCATAAAGCACAACAAAGGCATCGTGGCAATTCGTCGATTGCGAGAAACATCTCGGGGCGACATCTCTGCCAGCATAATTGCCTTTCTCAAATATTTATCATTACTGTTTAAGCGATTTATACACTAACTTTTTCTCAAGCTTAGATTGCGGGAGCATTTATTCTCTGAGGCGGCGGCACGTCCGAACGGCGGCGTTATCGGCAATATGTCGAGCGGCGACATATATCAGGCTTCGGTTTCGTCGATCAGCGGGACAATTTTTAAGGACTTCGCCACGAAAGGACAGAGCAAATATGATTCCATATGCTCGAAAGATCGACATAAAGCGGGATAGACTTTTCAAGAGAGCACGGCGGAGCACCAAGTCAGCGAGGAACAAGGAGGACAATAACATTCCAATACAACATCTGCATTTCGTCCATACAACGTGACATCTACATTTCGTCCATCTGGCGGCGAACATCTACATCTCGTCCATACAACGGCGAACATGCGTCGTCCATCTGGCGGCGGACATCTGAATTTCGTCCATACAACGGCGGACATCTACATATCGTCCATACAACGACGAACATCTACATATCGTCCATCTGACGGCGAACATCTACATATCGTCCATCTGACGGCGAACATCTGCATTTCGTCTATACAACGGCGAACATCTACATATCGTCCATACAACGGCGAACATCTACATTCGTCCATCTGACGGCGAACATCTACATCGTCCGTCCATACAACGGCGAACATCTACATCTCGTCCATACAACGATGAACATCTACATTTCGTCCATCTGGCGGCGAACATCTACATCTGCGTCCATACAACGACGAACATCTACATCTCGTCCATCTGACGGCGAACATCGGCATCTCGTCCATCTGACGGCGAACATCGTCTCGTCCATCTGACGGCGAACATCTACATTTCAACCATACGGCGAACATCTATATTTCGTCCGTCTGACGACGAACATCTACGTCGTCCATACAACGTGACATCTACATCTCGTCCATACTGACGGCGAGCATCGGCGTCTCGTCCATCTGACGGCGAACATCGTCTCGTCCATACAACGGCGAACATCTACATATCGTCCATCTGGCGGCGAACATCTACATATCGTCCATGACGGCGAACATCTGCGTATCGTCCATCTGACGGCGAACATCTGCATATCGTCCATCTGACGCGAACATCTGCATATCGTCCATCTGACGGCGAACATCTGCATATCGTCCATACAACGGCGAACATCTGCGTATCGTCCATACAACGGCGAACATCTGCATTTCGTCCATACAGCAGACGTCTGCATTTCGTCCATACAACGGCGAACATCTGCGTATCGTCCATCTGACGGCGGACATCTGCGCATTTCGTCCATCTGACAACGAACATCTGCATATCGTCCATACAACGGCGAACATCTGCATATCGTCCATACTGACGAACATCTACGTCATTTCGTCCATCTGGCGGCGAACATCGCGTTCCGTCCCATCTGACGTCTCGTCATTTCGTCCATACAACGACAAACATCTGCGTCTATACTGACGGCGAACATCTGCGTCTCGTTTATACAAGAGCGTATCATCACATCATTTCATTTTATAGTATATACAATCGACTACAACGGCAAAACAAATTCACGTTCTTACATTGTTTTGCCTTATGATTTATGCACTAACCGTTTGCTTAAGTCTTAGCGTGCGGGGCGGGAGCCTGGCGTGGATTTTCTCTTCTGACAAGGGCAATTTGTTGGGGCCAACCTTCCCGATGAATGGCGGCGGCCTCAGCGTCGGTCCACTCGTTCCATCACCGTAAAACCCGATTACCATAAGCCGTAGCGGTACGCTGAGTTGGCTTAGTTTATTTTATTTTTATTCTTTACTAGCCCGGTGTCATCATAACTCGACAGGACAAATTTAGTCGCGTTAGCCGCGAGTGTTTTGACCATGGTAGCTCGGTGTCGTCATAACTCGACCTTGGGAAAATTTTGAGTCGCGTTAGCCGCCAGTGTTTTGACCATGGTAACCCGGTCGTCGTAACTCGACCGGGGCGGTTTGATTTTTGCGTCGGCCTTGTCCACCGCCCAACATTTCTAATTACGGTCGAGACAAAATTGGCTATGAGTCAGCGTCTTTGTCGAAGATTCTTCCATCATCTCATACAAAGAGGACATGTTGACACGATTTTGACCCTCCGTCGATCATTAACTATAAAATTACACTAATTTTAAAACAATTTTATAATAATAAAATACAACAATAATAAGATTTTAAAATAATAGCGCCGCATTCTAAAATATTAAGCATTAACTAAATAGCACACCCGCATTTATTATTTAACTTTAAACTTAGGCTAATAGAACACCTAAATAATTTAAGCACAATTTATTAAATTAATCACTAATTAATTAATTAACTCACAATTAAATACCTACTTAAAACTAATACCCTAATTTAACTACCCATTGAAACCTTTTCCCTTATTTCCTGACGCGACCATGACTGACCCGCGACCACGCCAACTCACCCCATTATTTTCCCTCATTGATTCAATGTTTTGATTTCCCTTATCGACCACTTACCCATCGTCGGCTCGCCGAGCCACAACCGCAGCTCATCTGCGCTTTAGCGCGAATCTCGCCGGATTTTCGGTGGAAAATCGGCGACTTTCCTTCCTTTATCCACGCTGACCGAACTTTTTCACCGTATCCATCACCCAAATCCTTCAAATCATTTACATTATCGAATCACTTCAAAACCGGTAGTATCCTTCAAATCCTCTCGATTTCCTTACCTTACATTACATCGCGAAAATCATACAAAATCGGCACGAATGGCGGTCGGCATAAATGCCGATTGCTTAACAAACTTAGAACCTAGAGTTAGGCTATATAAGAACATGCAAAGGCATAAACGAAAGAAAAAAATTCAGTCGGGGAAGGCGAGAGAGTTTAGAGAGGACAGTAGGGTAGAACAGGGTGAGTGGGAATCGCTTTCTTTTACACACGGCGGGGCGATCGATCGAACACGAGGCGCGATGCAGTGAGCTCGGTGAGAGAAGCGATCAATAGCAATAATCGACAGAGCATCAGGAGTTAGGGGGTTCAGCACCCAGGCCATTAGCATCGCACGAATAGGAATTTCGAAACCTTTTCTTTCAATATCAGTCAGAAATCAACAAACAAACTTTGCCCCCCTTTATTCGCATTGCAAAACCAAAACCGAAGCGGCCGAAGCGACTTGATACGCTGCCCTGGTTCGCTGCTCGGAGAAGGTAATTTATCATCCCTTTCGTATTTGATTTCCTTTGGCGTGAAATGTGTGTTATTGTGACAGATCCTGTCTAAGTTTGGTTGGTGTCGACGACTGTCCATATATGCGTGTAGTATGTGTTTCCTGCAATGGTTTATGTCTATTAAGCTGTTTGCTGAACCTGTTTAGTTAAATATTAGCAGCTATTAATGCTCGCGACTATGTCTGATAATGTGATTTAGTTAAAGTTAACAGCTGTTAGTATGTGCGAGACGCGACTATGTTTGTTAATGTGACTTGGCTAATACTAGCATTGATAATGTGTTTGTAGATATGGCTGATAATACCTGACCTCATTGTGTCATTGCTAAGGGGAAGTGTAATCTCTGTCACATCTCACACCGGAAAGATAATAATGCCTTAAGGTTTTAATACCACAAGCCTATCCTGTCGAATCTGAAAGTGACTAACAAATTGCAAACTGGTTGAACAAACTGGAAACATGTTCGATAATCTGTTTTTATGCCATGTAGGATAGGTTTAGTTTTTAAATCTTTATTAACTTGCTTATAAACTCACGGGTATGAATCTGGGAGTAGCAAAAATGTGAAAGGTGATAGGAAGCAGTGTGTGTATGCAGGCGTATAAGTTTGGACTAAAGATCGAATCTTTGGCTGTCTTGTGTTGTTAAAATCGGATCATTCCTAATAAGTATCACTGTTATTTTGGACATGATAAGGCTAGCTAATTGATCGTATGATTGATAACCATTCGACCACATTATCACGTGCTTACGAGTGTCCATCGTTAATGCGCTCGTAAATACACCTCGTATTCTTATCACACTGTTTCCCTCTTAATTTATAGCCTAGTATGGTGGAATATGTCTAAATTTGGTGTAAATGATTCGGCGTAGCTAAGAAGTGCTACCCAAATAGTCGATGAATCGTTCTTATTTGCCTTATACATCTTTGGAATGTTCCCGTTTCTACTACGCATGTTTATGTGAAATAAACCCGACTGCATCAACCTTGTTCTAAGCATTATACTTGCTTAGAAAATTGCTAAATGATAAATACACTGGATAATCGTATACCTTTGTCTAAATTAGCTATGTCATCATTTACCTCGTATGTAATGGGGTGTTGTTTGGATAGGATCTGTCATAACATGCCAAAATTCTTGGAGAATATGTGTTATTTCATTTGGCTAAGTCATCCATTTGGAGCTACCTGCTGGTTCCCCTGCTTAAAAATTTAAATATGTTAAGATGCTCTCATTTTCCTTCTAAAATAACTGAACATGAGAATGCTGGAATTCTGTCTTTCATTTTATAACTATCCTGTATCTAATCCATCAAGAGTATATATACATATTTCTAACACACATCTGACATACACAAGAGCTTAATACTACTGTTGAGGTTTTTAGGCATTCGGTGTGTATTTTGGGTCTGTTTTCTATATTACAACTCCCATATGTGTGTGCTGATTGGCCTTAATTATTGGGTTCGTTGAGGCCCACTGCTTGTCCACACAGTTTCTTATATGTTGCACCCCATTAATTCAAAATTCTTATGGGCCCAATTGTTATTCCAAATTGCTGGAATAAAAATGATTCAAATATGTCAAATGATGCCCCCCCCCCCCCCCTTTCTGTGTGTCCAGCATCTTTTTGGATTGTTTTAATTATGATATATACAAATGTATATCGTGATATATAACTTGTATGAAAAATATGTTTAATCTATTAGGGGTATGCATATATCACTTATGAAGAATGTTCATGAATGATTTTGGGTCTGCATATTTCTTCCTTGAAAAAAAAATCTGAAATCACTGATTGGGTTTTATATCACTTTGGGACTAATTTACATTCTTTTAAAGTTTGATAATTGTTAGTTGGGCCTGTTTGCTTTTCTGTGTTTCATTTCCATTGCCAATAATTGGTTGAATAGTGCTGGAATTTCATTTATTGGGATTTGTCATTTTTTTTTGGTTTGCTATGGTTACTAAGGATTAAAATATATACCTGTTAAATTTACCTGAACATTCCACCTATTTGTATCGTTAAATTTTGAGCGTGTACTAATCCTTATCTTTCTTTATTTTACATGAAATGCATCGGAGCGAAATGAAGAGTCTCATGGCGAGACTCAATACAATTCTGACAAGCGAAGACCGCGTCTTATGTGCTTCATCCTCTCCGCATCATAAACTCCAAACCATAGGCGGAATGACTTCGCCATTTCTTCGAGTCCTTGTTAATTCATATCCTCGCCCCATTTATTGTTGTAATTATTTGACTAACGCTACTCTAATTAGTAGGACACCTAGAATAGCTAAACCTTGAATCAATAATTAGAAGATAATTGGGTATTAAAAATTTGGCCTTCCCCTAGTTGTTTATTTAGGATTGTCATGCATATCGGAATATTTTTATCATTGCAAAGAGTAATTAAAACCTAAACCATATTTTTGCATAATTAACAAAGCAAATCCATAAATAACTATCTTTCCCTTTATTTTCCATTGCCAAAAGAGTATTTTATAAACAACATGAATCGTATTTTGAACTTTATACTATGTCTTATAAATTATGTCATGCCTATTTATCTAGATACATTTTGTCAAAGAAAGCGATTAAACATTATTACCTTTGCACTATACTATGCAATATATATTTTATCCAATATAGCAAATTCATATGTTCTTTAAGTATCTTATGAACGTATATTTTCATCCAAAAATTAATTCTACTTTATAAAATCATAAACCTTTTATGTCGTCAAAGAACATATTTTCCTTACTTTATATAAAACACTTGCAACATTCTTTTACTTCAAATATTCTTTCTTAAACATGCCTTTCTTAGCATAAATAATTAACCCTAGATTTGAACGGACAACCGCAAGTTAGCGGATCCTTTAGGGTGCCTAACCCCTTCCCTTTAGGGTAATAAAGAACCCTTACCCAGAATCCCATTAAGTTTAGCGGACCATTAAATGGAGTTAATGTTTACTTTAAACTAGTTAACATTTAGGTGTCCTAATTCACCCAAACTAATTAGGTGGCGACTCCCGAACCCTTTTATTTTTTAAATTAACCTTTAAACACCCTCTTAAACCATTTTTTAACACTCTTTTATTTCCTAACTTTTTACTTGAGCAGGGCTCGCTTTTAAAAAAGTCGCGGTCGAAATCGGGCGCGACACCCTTCAGTTTCTTACGTTCACACGACCTTATATTACATATGTCGTACAACTGGTGTATTTGTTTATGCATGATCCCAGATTTGAACATATGAATGCGCTCAAACACATCGCCGTACATTCGAGAACAACGAGTATGGTATGCATTTGTATCGCCGTCGGCGTCTACACTTGTATCTATCTGAGATCTTGTTGGGGGTGATTGATCTAACACCAGACGCTTTACGTATGGCTATTGCATGTTGTTAGTTAATAACTTGGTCTCGTAGTGCGCGGCGTCGTCTACGCTTTCACGTTCAAGTGCAGAGGCCGAGTATCGAAGGGTAGCCAATGTGGTTTCTGAGTCATGTTGGTTACAAAATCTACTTTTAGAGCATCAATGTCCTATTGAGAATGCTACTTTGGTATATTGTGATAATATAAGTGTCATCTACGTTTCTCATAATCCAGTTCAGCACCAGCGTACTAAACACATTGAGATAGATATTCACTTTGTTCGAGAGAAGGTAGCTAAAGGACAAGTACGCATCTGTCATGTCCCTTCCAAATATCAAATTGCAGACATCTTTACAAAGGGTCTTCCTCGACTTTTGAAGATTTTAGAAACGATCTCGTCTGAAGGCCGCATGATAGCTGCGAGGTGTGTTAGAGAATGGGCCTCGCGGACGTCCAGTCCATTTCCAGATTTGTTAATATTTTCCCTATTGTATATTTGGTATATTGTAGACTTAGTCTTGTACCTAAATTAGTATTGTAATATTACCATAAGTGTACATTTAGTCTCTTTATAGAATAGGAATTTAGATGTAAAGTATGAATAGAATTCTCCTATTGTAACTTGTATATATATGTCTTTCATCAATAAGAATAATCAAGGGATTAATTATTTCACTCATAATATTTGCTTAGATTATATATATATATATATAGAGAGAGAGAGAGAGAGAGAGAGAGAGAGTAATATTTTCTGCCTGTTTTACTAAATACTAAAAATTAAATAAGAAAAACACTTTATTACTGATGATACAACGTGAAATTGACGTTAAATCTTACCTCCCAAATAAAGCCTTTCCAAATCATGTCACACACTTATCTTATTATAATGAAGGCAAAAACTGATGCCAAGCCGGCAGTGGAAGAAATTAGAAATGAAAGATTGGGCATTGTTAGTGGCCTAATGGGCATTTTTAAATTTAGCCTACCTGTTTTGGTCATGTCTTTTTATTAATTAATTGACAAACAAAGAGTTCCGTAAATAAATAACAAGGGGTTGTATTAATTCGACGGTCAGTATTGTCCACCTATTCATTAGGTCAAGTCGCTTTATTTATTCAGATAAGGTTCTTGTACATCATATTTAGCTCATGGATTTGAATTGATGTATAACTAAGGAAGTTGGACTTGTCCCTTTGCTCATTGATCATGCATAATATATGTCACAATCAAATATTTGTATAACAGAAATGTTGTTATAGAGAACATATAATACTATAACATAATATGAAAGATTGGTTCTACACAATACATGGTTATTATGATGAAGTGTTATTATATAAGGATGACGTTATAGAGATATATGTACTATCTTTTTAAATATTCACAGGAATCTGACCATCTAGAATAACTGATAGAAATTAAGAGTCCACCAAACAATATAGAGAATCAGGTTCAATATCTGTTCCATTAAGAAAAAAACAATAAGTAAATAACATACAATATTTATGTGAAAAACTCATTGCTCAAGGGATTAAAAATCACGACCTACTAAGTAGGATTTTCAACTTCTAACTGAGCAATTTCAGATTACAACCTAATGCAACCTATGAATTAAAGTATTCATCTCTCACCTATTACAATACCTCTATTGTAAGCCCTTTATAATAATTATATTACAAAGCAACAAAACTTGACTAACTCTAGTCAACAACACAAAACAACAAATGTTGAAATATGTCCTACTATGACACTTCCTGAAAGTAATGTAGGATTACAAATAAGAACAAAATGACAAAGACTCAAAACAAACTAAAGGACTTAGTCTTCTTCGGTGTCGGGATGTGGTCCTTGATTTGTAGAAGGTTTTTTCTTGAGAGCACTTGGAGAGTAGTGGCGGCTAGCAGTTGAGAAAGTGTGATTTTCATATTTTCAAGTTTTTAGGTTAAACCTTGTAACATGTTGTATATATATTTGGGAGCATGTGTGAAGCGATAGGGACAATATACTTCTTGGTTTGGCCTCTAGTGTGCTGCAGCTGTGATGTTGTACTATTGTCAGTGAACCGTAAAACTTTACAACTATAGTGTTGATTGTACGATGACCAAGGGAACAAATCGCATACCTGGTCCTTTACTAGTTCCTCGAATGTTTGGCAAATCATCAAAACATAAGATAACATATCTAATCAATTTCTCCCTTTTTGATGATGACAAACACAGAATTGATATTCCTCTTGAGAACTAGGTTCCTCACTAGTTCTCCTTGCGAATCAGACCTATCTTTCAAACATAACAACATGTTAATCATGGTAATATCAATTATACCCTTTAACCAGCATGCATATCAATTTTGCCCATATATATTTTCCCCCTTTTGGCATCATTAAAAAGAGAAATAAAAGGGGCACAAGCAAAATGAAGATCAGTAGTAGTAACTAACGGCCACTTGGGCAACAAAACATAAGCAAAAATATGAACAACAAGCAAGTATCAATGCATAAAATAGAGTAATATTCCAGATTTAATTAAGCATCATAAAACATAGTAGTTCAAATAGTACAAGATATGATAATTAAAATACAAACAGTACCAATGTCATAAAAACATGGAGCAAAAGGACGGGACTTAAAAAGGGAAAAGGGTTGAAGAGCATGTGGTTTAAAGGACATGGAGGAAACTAACGAACAAGAGTTAGAGAATTGAGAAGCCTATCCACTCGTTCACTCCCGGTACGCTGATTATGGACCATCTGGTCACGAAGTGCATCAATCTTCTCCATCAATTTCTCATTTTCAGCTCTCAATTTTGCATTCTCATCATTAGCAGCCTCCACAACACTACTAGAATCGGGTTCCTGTGCCTTTTCAATCATTTGAGCCCTCATGAGGGCATTTTCAGCCTTGAGTCATTGAATCTCAACATTAGACTTCTCTTAAACTTCAATCATACTTGAGATAGTGGAATTGCTGCAAACACCACCCTTATTTGGCACATATTCACACTCCTCCAAGATTGTCATTGTGATCATATGCTTTTTGGTGCTTAAGGTGACATTTTCTGTTTTGACTTTAAAGTGCACAAGGACCTTTGTCAGGAGGAATTCATATAGAAGACCATGACTGTCCTCTCTTGCGTTAACAACCTTCACAATGTGATCTATCATGAGAGTTGATAGACTAATGGGATTGAAGGTTTACATTGCATCAAGAAGGACCAGGTCTACGATAGAAGTAATATATAGTATTTCAGCACTTGGAAGCAGTACTTTGTTGACTAGTGCAAACAAGAGTTGATGCTCCGGCTTAAGCTCCTTCTTGAATAGACTTGCTCCAGTAGCAGACCCCTCCCTTTTACAATCATTTTCATAAAGACATCAGACATCTTTCCAGCCATTATCTTCATCCCATCAGTTGGGACACCTAGAATTTCACCAAGCTTTATTTCATTCAACTCAAAGTATGTCCAATTCATTTACAAGACCAGAGTGTAGTCATCAATATAACATAAGTTGACATAGAATTCAGCCACCTCTACTTCATACACACTATGTGCCTGTGGGACAAAAAGGTGAGTCCACTTTTGGAACTCAACAATCTCAAGCAGTTCCTTCATTCAAAACTTCTCAGCAATATCAAAATCAAATATTTTTCCCAACAGTACCTTTTAACCCCTCAAGATCTCCTTTATTGCCTTCTTATTTATCACAGCCTTTTGTGTCTTTGAGGAATCAGGTTCCTCACTAGTACTATCCTCCCTCTTCCTTTGAGTGAGAGGTCGAGTTTCACACTTCTCCTTTTTTTACTTTTCACCCTCATCATATGACTTGTCACCCACATCATTATCAGACATCACAACTCTAGCCTTTCTCTCTTTATTCTGTCTCTCATTCGTTGAATTCTTTCTTACAAGTGAAAACTTTTTCACCTCATTTTCCTCATCTTTCATACATTTTTATCAATCAGCCTACTCTTCCTTTTGGAGCCTTTTTCTTTACTTGCTTGTAAGGCAGATTCCAGTGCTACCTTTTTTGCTTGTCTAGTTCTATGAGGCTTTTGGGCAATGTGTTTTCTCTCTGTTTCCACAAATGCCTTTTTCTTCTATTTCTTAACAAACTAGTCCTCTTTTTTATAGAACTTAATACAATATCACTATCAGAATCAACAACCTGATGAGGACTAGGGGAACCAGGTTTCTTCTCAAGTGAAAGATCTCTCAGAGGCACTACAATAGTAGACACGGTTTGGTGATTGACATCAACATCCAGATTTACCCATGAGGAACCTGATGTCTCATCCCAAATAGGAGTTGTCTTGAGTGCATAAGACTTAGACCTCTTTGGATTGAGGGACCAAATCCCTTTTTCAGTTCCCTTGTTGTCTGCACAGACACCATTTCTCCCTCAACACATTCACTATATCTCATACCCCATAAGGTATTAGCAAAACCAACAATAATTCCCTCTTTACTGTCTAAAGATATTACACCTACCTTGAATCATTCCAGATAATGTCCCCTCAAACTTTATCGAAGACTCATTTACCCCTTTTACACTATTATATAGAGTGGGATTACCTGATTTTACAGTATTATCCTCAGCAATGTCCTTGTCGACAACCTTTTCTATTTTATCTGCAACACCAACATCTACACTTTTATGCATGTCACCAGAAACCAAGTTTTTTGTCACACGGCCTTATACCTATGTTTCCACAACTGTTTGACTCATAACCTCTACTGTATCATATTTTTTTTAGATTTCCTCTGTATTTTGAAGAAACTTAGACGCTGAGATAGTTTTTCTGCTTTCTACGTAGTCATGTTTTTTAATCGAAGCAGTGGTCGAGGAAAAAGATACAAAATTCTTAGGAATTTGACTCTTGCGAGTCCTAAGAGGAACATAAATCGAAGATTTTTTGGGTGAGACGACAGGGTTTTGGTCGGTAGATTAGGTATTTTGGAGATGAAATGGGGGTTTTGGTTCAGAAAGTGTTGGATTGGAAGGTGATTGAGTTAGGTTCTCTTCAGGAATATTTGGAGAGGATGATTCTTGGTGAATCATAGTTAATTTTGGCTAGGAGAAAAAATGGAGGAAAAATATGGAGAGTTGAGAGATCGGTTATGGTTAGTGAGTGAGACAGAGAGAGAGATAAGTGTTTAGAATTTAAGTGAGGAGAGAGATAAGAATTTTGTATTAAAAAAAGAGAATGGACGGTTTTGATTGAGTGTAAGAAGAAGGATCGGGTTGCTTCAGAGACGGTGCAACGTTTGTAAAAAAATATTTTGAATTTGAGGGGGGGGGGACTTTAATTACATGGCACTCTAAGCAATTCAAAAAACATATAGGCACTGAAGAAACTACTAACCTAAGTCACATGAACTAGGTTCTTTAAAATTTTTGAAAATGTAGGCAAGAACTCTGAGAAATGCAATGTCACCCATACTTATGTTGTCTTGAAGTTGTCATGCGTGTATACATGTAATAATATAAGAGTGGGTTAGATGCTACCAAAAAATATTTTTTAGCATTGTACCTTTCCTCTTAACGTATATAATCATTGAGGGAACTTGTGAAAGAGTAACTAGTTGAGCTTGATCAGCCCCAAATGCATGTGATTTCTTTGAAAGTGCTCTCTACTCAAGGCCTTGGTGAAAATGTATGCTACATGGTCCTCTGTCTTGCAGAACTCCATACAAATCAAACTTTTTTCAACATTATCTCTTAGGAAATGGTCCTAACATTAATGTGCTTGGTCTTTTTATATTGTACTAGATTTTTTACCATTTTATGAACTTGTATTATCACACAACAAGGGTACAATCAGTAAGCACGCGAAAATTCTCAAGTTTTTGTTTGATCTATAATAGTTGAGCACAACAAGGGGCAACAACCACATACTCAGCTTCAGCAGTAGAGAGAGGCACGCAATTTCATTTCTTTGTACCCCATGAGATCTAGCATGACCTTAGAAAATGTATCATTCCAAACGTGTTGTTCATATTCACCAGATATTAAGCACAATCAGCATCAACATATCCAACCAAATCAAAATTATATCATGAAGGATAGAAGAGGACCATGTCTGGAGTCCCTTTAAGATACCTCAAAATTCTTTTTGCAGCCTTCAAATGAGATTCCTTTGGACTTGATTGGAACCTTTCACACAATTCAATACTGAAGAAAATATCAGGTCTGCTAGCAGTTAAGTACAATAGAGATCTAATGATACCCTTATACATGGTTTCGTTGACATGAGAACCAAGTTCATCCATGTCTCACCGAGTAACAGTGGGTATATGTGTATCAATGTACTTAGCATTCTTCATCTTAAATCTCCTAAGCAGTTCTTTGATATACTTTCGTTGACTGGTCATGGTGCCTTTTGGGGTTTGCTTCACTTGTAACCCAAGAAAGAAATTTAATTCACCCATCATGCTCATCTCAAATTAACTTTTCATAAGCTTGACAAAATCTTCACAAAGGGAATCATTAGTGACACCAAAAATGATATCATCAACATAAACTTGCACAATCAATAAATTTCTCCCTCTATTTTTCAAAAATAAGGTGTTGTCAAATTTTCCTCTTGTAAAACCATTTCAAGAAAAAACTTTGACAATCTCTCATACCATTCCCGATGAGTTTGTTTTAAACCATATAGAGTCTTGTTAACAATCACAAAGATATACTTCGTTTCTCCTCTACTTGGGATCCTTATTGATCCACAAAGATCTATGTAAAGCTGATCAAGTGGCCTAGAGGTACTCACTTCTTTCTTTGTTTTGAAGGAGAATCTGACTTGCTTCCTTTTTTATGCAAGCATCACACATCTTGTGATCTTTAAATTTGGCCTTTAGTAGCCCACAAACTAGGTCTTTCGTAATAAGTTTGTTTAGCAACAAAAAGCTTGAATGTCCTAGTCATCTGTGCCATAGCTCAACATCATCATCCATAGAACTTAGGCATGTCAAGTCACTATCATTTAAAGAATCAAAATCTGCAATATAGATATTCTTGAACCTTTTTGCTATTAGTACCACTTTATCAGATCTGAGATTAGTGACAGTGCAAGAGCATGACTTTATCTCATTTCCTTTATCACAGATTTGAGACACACTTAACAAGTTATACTTTAACCCATTTACATAGTATACATTTTCAATTGCACGTGAGAATGTCTTCCAAATCTTGCAAACACCAAGAATATATCTTTTCTTGTCATTATCAAAAGACATGTTTCTACTTTGAAAGGCCTTGAGTGAGAGAAAATCATCTATACTACCAGTCATATGCTTCGAGCATCCACTATCCATATAATATTTTGACTGTCTCATCCCATCCTAGAAACAAAATCACTGATTAAAGTTGAGAACCCTAGTCAGTTTGGGTCAATTATAATTGTAAAATAGATGAATGAGGCTTCTTCTAATCCAAGCAGGCAAGAAATTTTTTCTTTTTCGAGGATCATGTCCTTCAACTCTGAATCTCTTCTCAACAAAATTCTTATTTTTCTGAAGTGATATCTGGATTTGCATGCATTCTTGTAATGACCAGTCTGACCGCAATGAGTGCACGACCAGTTTTCAGTTGTAGTTACATATTTATTGTGGGGATCATAAAGAGTTTTTTTCTTAAGCTCTTTCTCAAGCTCCAGTTGAGTCTCACTAGCTACATCATTTCCTTTAAAGGGAGTATTGTTAGGCATATTTTATATATACTTTTTTACTCATTTCGTTTGTGTTTAGTATAGTATTAGGATCGTTTTTCTTTCTTTTGAGTCACATCGGTCCTAAATGAAAAACTGATAAAAAGATGATGAAATGAGCTTGATTTAGATGGAATTGCACACTAAAAGGGCCAAGAAATGAAGCCTAAGAAGTCCTAATACTAGTTAGTTTGACCACTACGTATGAGGCGTCTGTAAAATAAGAAAATCGTGGTTAAGAAAATTAGAAAAAATCGGGATGAGAAACTTAAAACAGCGGTGGCAAAATCTGCGAGTTGGGTTGGCCAAGGACTTCGGCACGGTGCGGCTGCGAGACAGCGGTGCGAGCGCGTTTTCGGTCCGAGGCAAAATTGGCCAGGGGAAGAACGGTCCAGGGCACACGATTTTTGCAGCATATTTAAGCCCTTGAGACATATTTTAGGGATTATTCTATCATCCATCATAACACACATCACAAGAAAGGCTTGGAGGCTACGATTGGAGACCTAGTTCTAAGTATTTCTTTTCTTTTCCCTTAGTTTATTTCAGTTATGTTGAATTGTAATTTAGTTCTTGACTTGACAATGTTTAGGAGCTAATTACTTTAGTAGGGTTTTCCGTCGAATCTTCTTGAAACTCTTTCATATAGTTGATGCATTAGTTAATTGATTTCTTCTTCAACATTATTAAGATCTATTCAATATTGCTTTGATTGCTTGATAATTAACTGGTCATTAATTGTCATAACTTATATGATTTCGAATCGAGAACCGAGAGGAGAGATTTGAATATACTGTAAGAAGAAGACTCATTAGCATTGCATTAACAAGTGAAAGAATCGATAGTTGAGGAGATTGGAAGTCTTATTCCCTTCATAACTGTTATAAACCCAAAGTATTATCAACCTTAGTTTAAATTCCTGCACTTTACTGTAATTATAGTTCTTAGTTATAAAACCAAACAAATTAACGTTCACCAAATAGAAACCAAAGTTTAGAAGTTCGGTACTTGATAACTTATATGATTTCGAATCGAGAACCGAGAGGAGAGATTTGAATATACTGTAGTTGTTTAGACATAGGTTAAAATCGTGGACGAAAGTACCCCGATACTTGTGTAGTGTTTAAGGTTACTATTCTTAATCCTCTTGTGTGGTAAAATCTATCATATAAATATAAAAGGTTTCTGCACGAGATTGAGCTCTCGTATATCCTAACCGGAATATGATGACAAACTAGTTAACCTGCTATCTTAATAAGAAGAAGACTCATTAGCATTGCATTAACAAGTGAAAGAGTCGATAGTTGAGGAGATTGGAAGCCTTATTCCCTTCATAACTGTTATAAACCCAAAGTATTATCAACCTTAGTTTAAATTACTGCACTTTACTGTAATTATAGTTCTTAGTTATAAAACCAAACAAATTAACGTTCACCAAATAGAAACCAAAGTTTAGAAGTTCGGTACTTGATAACCAGTCTATGTGGACTATATTCGGTCTTACAGACTATATTACTTGTAATGATACGTGCACTTGAGTGAGCATTTATAAGATCGCTAACAAGTTTTTGGCGCCGTTGCCGGGGACTGGCGTATAATCAATATCGAACTATCTATCCTTATTTCTAATTTGGTTTTTATTTTCTGTCTTTTTATTTTAGAACATTTTGTCGTGATCTGTTTGCTTGTTTTTTATCACTTGCAGGAAAGACAAGGCAATTGTTGATCCTTTGACAATGGAAAATCAACAAAACAATAATTTGGTAGATGGTGAGTTACCGCCTGTCTTAAGACAAGTCCCTGCAGAAAGGAGCTTGGGGGATTATGTATTGCCTAGAGTTACAGGGGTGCAGACTTGCATCAGGCTCCCAGCGATAGGAGCCAATAATTTTGAGATCAAACCTACTATTTTGGGTATGGTGCAGAACACAATCCAATTTGTAGGGTCGCCATCTGAAGAGCCACATATGCACATTGCGAATTTCCTGGAGCTTTGTGTCACATTCAAATACAATGGCGTTACTGATGATGTCATTCGATTGAGGCTCTTCCCATTTTCACTCAGGGACAGAGCAAAGGTTTGGTTGAACTCCCTGCCAACAGACTCTGTCTTCACATGGTAGGACCTAGCCCAGAAATTCCTTGAAAAATTCTTTCCACCAGCGAAGGCAGCAAGGCTTAGGGGAGAATTGAACAATTTATAACAAATGGATGGAAAGTCATTGTATGATGCTTGGGAGAGGTTCAAGGATTTGCAGAGGAAGTGTCCACATCATGGCCTTGAGCAGTGGAACTTGGTGCACATCTTCTATAATGGTCTGAGTGGGACTACTAGAACAATAATTGATGCAGCTGCTGATGGCACTTTCATGAAGAGAACAGCACATGAAGCCTATGACTTATTGGAAGACATGGCCACGAACAATCACTTGCCATATGATAGAGGAACAGGTGGCAGAAAAGCAGTTGGAGTTCATGAGCTAGATGTCATCGCCAGCCGAATGCCTGAAGTAGCTCTCTTGACTAAGCGGCTCGGAGAATACCATATCCGTAAAGCGATCGGATCTGGCGGTTTGTAGATTTATGGGGATCCACACACGCCGATAGATGTCCAACAAGCCCCAACAACATCCCGATGGGCGAGCTCGATGTCGGTAAAGGTGGCTAACGGATCGGCCGGGCGGACCGTGCGTTATCGGGTTGAGCGGTTCGACCGGTATATTACCGCCAACGGACGGTTCACTCTGGATTCCGATAGGCTCGTGCGATTCGGGTTGAGCAAGACTCTGGGCCGTATATTTTTTTAATTTCAAAAATTTAACTTAATTCAAATTAAATATATTATATAATAATATAATATAGTTTTCTGTTTTATATTTTATATTTTAAAATGTAAAGTTAACTTTCTATTTTATAGTTTACGGATTTATATTTTATAGTTTATATTGTAGTTATACTTTTAATCTTTTATTAATTTTTTAAATTAGTAGACAAAAGTTAACAAGTAACAAATAACAACTAAAGAGATAATAAAATAAAAACTAATGATAAGATGTAAACTTTCGAACTTTCATTATTCATAATGTTAATAAGAGTACATAATGAAGTAATAATAATTTTATTTACATATTATGCATCCTTTTACATAGTTTTTCGTAATTTATAAGTTGATTGAATTGGTGATGCTCCATAGTCCATAGCTTCTAAATTTGGAGTATTAATTTCAGTCCCGCTTCCGTTGTTCCGCCGCAACTTGTGCTGTTGTAAAAGTGCTCCATATATCTAGAATCTAGATTCATTATCATCGTCTTCATTGAATCATATAGATGTAGACACAAAATAGAAGCAGAACTAGAACGAAGATTAGTAGCGGAGTTGTTCAATTATCAAAAAACCAAATAATTTAACTGCATCTTTTTATTTTATACTTAATTTGTTGTTGACCAGTGTGTCGGATGAACTCTATGTACATGCCTAACTAAAGTGTCCGTCCCCCCGTCATTATCATGTTTATAAGTTTGCCCACAAATATTACATCTAAATCTATCAGTGTCCTCAATTCTATCATAAAAGTTCCACACTTTACTCCTTATTCTCTGAGGTCTACGACTAGTAGTACTAACATTGACAGAAGGCACACTAGTAGGTGTATGAGTTTCAGTGTCAATAATATTATCTATATGAGCATTATCATAATAATTATCTTCTATTTCAAAATCTTCTTGCATTTGATCATATTCTATATTTTGATTAGATGATGAAGAACTTTTAGATTTTGTACCACTTGAAATAGTTTTACCTTTATCTATTATAAAATATTTAATTTTAATTTAAATAATCAATAAATAAATATGACAATTTAATAAAATAATTAGAGAATGAAACGAGTGTATCAAATTTCAGGACTCAGAACTCAATTGAAACTCGAAGCTCGAAGTCTTGCGTCTTGCTACTTTGAAAATTAATAATGATAATAATAATAACTTGAGAATTGATAATAGAGAGAATTAAGAGAGTATGAGAATTGAGAATTGTATAAATAATTATGTGATAAAAATGAAAAGAATATAAAGTATTTATAGATTTTTTAAAGGGTAAAACTGTAATTAATAAAGAATAATAAACAAAATAATATATAAAAAAAAGGCCAAACGGCCAAAAGACCGTTGGCAACAACCCCCCACCCCCACCCCAAACGGTAATATTACCGTTTGGAAACAGCCAATTTTCTTCTTTTTTTTAATTTTTTAACCTTACAAGTCGATTTGGATCGGTTGTCGAGAAGGTCACGGTTTAGTTCTGGTTCAACGGCCGAGTCCTTACCGGATTTATCTACAACCTGTGTGGGTTGGGGTTGGGGCCAAACCAACCCCACAACACGGTAAGGCTTACCGATCCGGGCCAGACCGGATTTTGTACCGGGTCGACCGGTCCGGTTCCGGGTCAATCCGGACCGTTAGCCAGGTATAATGTCAGGCTGTGGAAAATTTTCAGAGGCCCTACAACAATGCATACTCCAACACATATAATCAAGGGTGGAAAAATCACCCAAATTTTTCATGGAGGAATGATCAAGGGCAACAGAGAGAAGGAAGGAAAATGAAGTGGAGAAGACAGCTGAGGTAGAGAAAGAGGGGGTTACTGAGGACCGCCCTATTATAGAGAAGGCTCGCGTGATCATGAGGAATATGTGAGCAATTCCTTACCCTCAAAGACTGCAGAAGAAGTCCTTAGACAAGGAGTTTTTCAAGTTTTTAGAGATCTTCAAAAAGCTTCATATCAATCTCTCGTTCATTGAAGCTTTAGAGCAAATGTCAGCTTATGTAAAGTTCATGAAAGACATCTTGTTTAAGAAGAGGAAGTTGGCATACTATGAGACAATAGCGTGACAGAGGAGTGCAGTGCTATCTTGCAGAAGAAACTACCCCCTAAGTTGAAAGATCCAGGGAGTTTCACCTTACCTTGCACTATAGGTAAGGTTACATGTAAGAGGGCTTTGTGTGACTTAGGGGGCCAGTATCAACTTGATGTCCCTCTCTGTGTTTAAAAGACTTGTTTTGGGGGAAGCAAAGCCAACTACAGTCAACTTGCAGCTAGCTGATCGCTCAGTCGTACATTCCAGATGTATAATTGAAGATATGTTAGTGAAAGTGGGCAAATTTATCTTTCCTGCTGATTTCCTCATTCTTGGTATAGAGGAAGATGAAAATATGTCCATCATTCTTGGGAGACCATTTCTAGCCACAGGAGGGCACTTATTGATGTTGAGAAGGGGGAGTTGAAGCTCAGAGTTCAAGATGAAGAAATGACATTCAAAGTGTTCCAGCCACCACCTGAGCCAGAGATGACCTTCAAAGTTTTCAGACCACCCACTGAACCACAAGTCAATGAGAGATGTTTTACTAATGGGGTAGTTGATAAGGTTGTGACTGAGAAAAGCCTCATAAGTACTGATGCTCGTGGAGTACCATTAAAGAAAAGTGTGGAACCTGAGAGTAAGGCCAAGGAAACGGCGAATGTTGAAAAGAGAATGAACCTCACGAAGTTAGTGCATGAAAAGAAGAGGAGGAAGAGGAAGTGATTGGTGCTGAGATGGTTATGTGGAGGGGACACTCTACCCCCTTGATCTAGTAAGTGAACTGCATCCGGCTAAAAGACGTTAAAGACAGCGCTTGTTGGGAGGCAACCCAATGTTTTTAATTATGTTATTTTAATTTTTGTTTTAGTTTGTTTTATTTTATCTTGAACAGTCTCACGATATTGGGTTTTGTCTTATGTTTTGATGGCAGGTGGACTAGGGACTGACCCTGAGGGGGAAATAATCAAAAGAGCTGAAACTTCAGAGATCCCAAAAGATGTGCAATTTCCAGAATCTCATATCAGACCTCTGTTATGATCGTTGTGTTGTGTCAGTAAGTTGTCCCTTATTTTTAGTCTTCATACATTAGGGACAATGTGTCGTTTAAGTGGTGGGGGGTCTTAGTTTGTTTTGAGTGTCTGTTTTTTAGTCTTTTTTATTTGTCTTTGTGTTGTTCCATGTGTCTTTGAGTCATAATTTATTTTTTTTGGATCAAGCATGTTGTAGTTGCTAAAGATATTGAGTGGATAAAGTGGAAAAATGTAATAGAATTAAAAGCGACAATCTGTGTGCTTAAGTTAGATATGCCAAAAATTCATGACATCTAATTCTTTGGGATATTTGTGTTTAGCCTATGTGTGTCAGTTATGGAATGAAAAGATGAAAAATGTCTAGAAAATCTGTTTTCTTGTTATTTGAGGCGAAATAGTTAAGATGTACTGTCACGACCCAAATCACGAGTCGTGATGGTACCTACCCTATTCTCCCGCGTAGGCGAACCACGTTCTCATTTACTAGTTAAATCAGCGGAAAAATAAATAAAGAAAAAGAAGGTATGAGTCTTAAACACTTAGTTTCCCAAAATCTGGTCAAAAAGGTACAAGAGCACTAACAAATCTGAAAAATAGAAGTCTGAAAGAATGCTCGAAGGCTACATATTGTCTGTCAATAACCCAAGAAAAATGGAATTAACTAAGATGCCCTTCAGGGGCCATGGACGACCAAGTAGCTCACTCTGAATGACTAGAAGATGTCCACCTCGTGAATCAGCCACGGGGCGTAGAACTGGAACCTGGATCGTACTCTGCACTCAGCAAAAGTGCAGCAAGAGTAGTATCAGTACAACACTAGTACCGGTAAGCATCATAGGCCGACAGTGATTAGATAACGCATGAAGAAGTTGAAACCAACAAGTAGCACATAGAACAAACAGGTATGGTTACGTACCCTATACAAGTCAAGATATAAGAAATTATGAAATCAACCAAGACAGATATATGTTCACCAAATGAGCAATTAAAACTAAGAGTAGATGGAAGCAATGCAATACAATAGTCATCTTTCTCTCACTCTTGTACACACGTACTAAGCGGTGCCTTAGCCATGACCATGGGGACCATGAAGTCCATGAACCACTCGTGCTCTCCGGCTAGAACCTCGGAGGCTATCAATCACTCGCAATCTTCGGCAAAGACCTCGGTGTTTCTCAATCACTCTCAATCTCCGACAACAACCTCGGAGTTATCGATCACTATCAATATCAAGCAGAAACCTCGGAGTATACCAATATCATCAAACAATAATATAACAAAAGTATGACAGGCATGATATCAGTCTCAACACTCTGAATGACTAGAAGATGTCCACCTCGTGAATCGACGCGGGCGTGAATCGAACTGGATCGTACTCTGCACTCAGCAAAAGTGCAGCAAGAGTAGTATCAGTACAACACTAGTACCAGTAAGCATCATAGGCCGACAGTGATTAGATAACGCATGAAGAAGTTGAAACCAACAAGTAGCACATAGAACAAACAGGTATGGTTACGTACCCTATACAAGTCAAGATATAAGAAATTATGAAATCAACCAAGACAGATATATGTTCACCAAATGAGCAATTAAAACTAAGAGTAGATGGAAGCAATGCAATACAATAGTCATCTCTCTCTCACTCCACTCTCGTACACACATGCTAAGGTAGTGCCTTCAAGCCATGACCCATGGGGGACCCGCGAAGTCCATGAACCACTCGTGCTCTCCGGCTAGAACCTCGGAGGCTATCAATCACTCGCAATCTTCGGCAAAGACCTCGGTGTTTCTCAATCACTCTCAATCTCCGACAACAACCTCGGAGTTATCGATCACTCTCAATATCAAGCAGAAACCTCGGAGTATACCAATATCATGAAACAATAATATAACAAAAGTATGACATGCATGATATCAGTCTCAACACATATCACATTTATATAATTGACAAGTACAAGTCATATCAATGTCCTATGTTCAATTATCAACATCACAATTCCTTTATTTTCACGTGACAGGTAAGCTAGTATACGGCGAGATCTGATCAAGTGGTAACCACACAAAATAACACATAATCGACGAACCCCTTTGGCTCGCGGTCCAGTGGACATTCTATCATGCTATCCCTGCCACTTTCTACAACTACATACGATTCTCTAATCAGAGTCTTACTAAAGTAAATCGTAACCTACCTCAATGCCGAGCGGGTGCCACGAACAATCAAACCAATTCATTCCCCTTGCGTAGAGCCTCTGAACGCTTAAAATCTAGAAAATATGCGAACTACGTTATAATACGAATCTAAGTACACTCATATTGCTATATTTATATCAACAATATTTATTTACCATTTCAATTGTAGGACTAAACCCCTACACATAAAAATATTAGCGTAACTTCAGGAAATTTAACTAACATTCATTTCTTTCAATTTTCTCGTATCTCCCGCTTGTAAGGAATATAACATTTAATTCGTAACTCCAAATCAGGTGTTTATTGTACCACATCGAAGGCAAAACTAGTATCTATTATTATACCGAATCCCATATGACATTACTTAGTGTAGTTGGTAAATATTTACGAAAGAAACAACCCTATGAAATCTGTGTCGCCAGAAATTTGTAAAATAAGGCAGAAACTTCAAACAGTCATAACTTTCAAACCATAAGTCGGATTTATCTTAGTAAGATATAAAACTGACGGGAACAGAGTAATCTACAACTTTAGTTCAGCTCATATTTTCATATTCTTTAGGGATTTGTACAGTTTTCACGTTTTATATGCTGTGTCGCCTGGGTTTCGGTAAAACGAGGCATAAATTGTAAACAGTCATAACTTTCAAACCATAAGTCGGATTTATCTCCTTAAGATATCAAACTGACGGGAACAGAGTAATATACAACCTTCGTTCAGCCCATTCTTTACGTATTTATACAGTTTCCACGTTTAATGTGCTGCAGTAATCATTATGTCATATTACATCCCTCAAGTTTCTCTATTCATGTGGATTGTGGAATTTCCGTGTAATGACCTCTTTGAAATCTGATTCCATTTCATAACATGTTATTATAAGGATCACGAATAGATTAACTCAACCATGTAATATAGAATCTAACCTGAAGCTGATAACTAGGGTTTTCTTTTTTTCCTTTCTTCTTTCCTTTTTTCTCCCTTCTTCTCCTGCGTCTGGTTGCTGCTGCGTATGTTCCCTTCTCCCTCTCCTTTATTTTCTTTCTTCCTCTAGGGTTTTCTTGCTGCTTCATCGTTCCCCTTTCTCCCTCCCCTTTCTTTTCTACAAGGGTTTTGTGTTCTTGAAGATGGAATGTGAGAAAGAGTGGAAAGGTTAATAGGTTAAAAGAAAATCTGAAAATTAAAGTTGCACATAAGCCCCTAATTTTCCTCTTAAATTAATCTCCCAAAAACTTATTAAAACTTTGATCCTAAGTCCTTCAATTAATAAATCTTAAATCCACTTCTTTTAAATCTTAACTCCCGCTTCCATTAATTCCCGAGAATTTCATAAAGTCTCATATTCTCAATGTCATAATTCTTTTTCGTTGTTTTAAAGTGTTAAACGACCAAACGGGTCGTTACATTAGATATCAATCAAACAATCGCTCGTCCTCGAGCGACAAGGGTAGGGGTGAAGGAAAAGAGGTACCTGAACTGTCGAACAACTGAGGATATCTACTCCGCCTAGCCTCGGTCTCCCAAGTGGCCTCCTCAACCGGACGATGCTTCCACTGCACCTTGACTGAAGCGATTTCCTTGGACCTCAACTTTCTCACTTGCCTATCCAAGATTGCTACCGGCTCTTCCTCGAATGGTAAGGAAAGTATTAAAGTTGTCGAGCATCAAGAATATATGTTATAAACCTCGTGTAAGCCTTCGTGGCAATGATCACGCTGATAGTTACGCTTGCTCATTGTATCTATCAAATTTCCTGGTAAACTCCAATAAGCCTGATAAACCCATTATATCTCTATCCTGAAATAAAATCTATCATCTTTAAAAATGGGCTACTAGGATACAGATAAGCCTCTATGGTAACCTATCCATAAGCCACTTGACCCTAGATGAGCAGATCCGACCAGGTGTAAAATGTACAATTTCTCGAATATCGCTACTAGTCACTCGAACTGATTCCGAACATTAACAGTATAAGTAGTGAGCCTTCCAAAAGTCTGTGATGTCTCATTCCGTCCATTTTATCTTGAATAATCAATCTTGTGTCGTCACTCTAACCTAACTAAAATTTCACCCAACTCATTAACTTGGTGCAACTATACCCTTCGACTTAAATCTTCATGGTTCTCAATTAACCCTATCTAGTCACACCAATTTGATAAATCCTAATAAAATCAAAATACTTCAAGTCCTCCTTTTTGTTCTTTCACTTATCTCATTCACCACTCCGAATACTTTGATATATGGCTTTTGGCCTCCTACCCTTCACAACCGTAACAACTCTGAGTGTGATGTCTCATTACACCCTTACAAAATCCAAAAGTACCCAATCTTAAAATTTTACATGTCTCACTCCAATATCCCTGTGTTATTCATACTTGAAATGTTCCATCATGCTATCAAGCTAGAAAAGTTTCGACATAGTCTACTATCATGACACAATTTCACCTCAAAAATATATACATCAACCACAAATTGCAGAGATTCCAAGATTTTCTCTTATTTATCAACTCTAGCCCATCAATTAAATAATACTAGGAAATTACCTATCTTGGTACAACACATCGCCTTTCCATCAATCTTATCATGTTAGTCATCTGAATATTACACCTTACCAGTCACCAATCGCAAAACCCCATGACACTTCGTCATAACACTTAGTCAAGTTCCATAGACTTCCCTCTTCAGTCTTATTTATCAATTACACTCTAAAAAAATAACGCATGATAACGCCGCCATAATCCATACCTAACTCAAGTAATCTCGTTTCTTCAAATTTAAATCCTTTTTCCTTTCTGAAGATGTACCTTAATACTTCCAATTTGAATCCAAACATGCTCTCATCTTAATTCTTCAATTTCTCATATTCCATTCCCAATCACTTCTACCATTAACAATCAGAAATTTCCCAAACCACGCGAGGGGTGCATCAAAATATCATTACTCTTGTAGAATAGTTAAACCCTCACAACCTTAAGCATCTGGAAGTTTTCCTTACACCACTCTAACCTTTAAAATAAATACCCTTCCAAGTCTATCGTACAACAAGTACAATCCTTCACGAGTCTTTTCCATCAAAAGTACCGACTAACCCTCGTGATTCCAACAAGTCAAATATTACCAATGTAATATCCTGATACATCACTGTCCTGATACATAATTTGAAAGGCAATTCTTACTTCTCATACACACAATCCTACCAACGTTCTCACAAAGTTCCATACGAGTATCCTTGCCAAATATCCTTTAATTGAACAGTACTTCTTCCATATTTGTTCATGCGTTTACCAACCCAATATCAATGCTGAAGGTCCTATAGTGAATTCACTTCTCTTGTCCTTTTTATAGTCTTTATTCTTACTTATATGCTAGGATCAATATCCACTTCTTGAATTTATTTTGCCTTTTCACCAACCGAAGAAGTTGATCACACAATTAAAGGGAAATGGTACAGATAGGAAATCACTAATCTACCTTCGGTATCAGTTTATCCTTCAGGTCATACTATAAGATAAAATAGGGAGTTGAGTAAAGGACATTCACCTCCTTATATCCATCAAATTTCCAAAGGGTCGACTCCCTCTGCTTTCACTTATTCTTTAGTTTTTAACACCCAACAAAGGAAGAACTAAAAGAAATAGATAACTCTATGTCTTCTTTTACTTCACCTCATGCTACACATTCCCCTATCCCTCTATCCAAACAATGTCAGGTTCTTGGATCACCAATTACTACAAACCTAGAACTTCTGTTTTGTTTTAACAATTAGAATACTTTAGACATTCCTACCTATTTGGTTGCTTTCAAAGATCCTAGATAGTTATCATTTCCATGTAGCATAGACCATTTAGCACGTATCAGAAAGAGTAACGGAATAGTTTCCAGACTCGACTGTAGCCAATTCTAGAGTAGTTCTCAACTCATCCTCAACTGAAAGATTACAACCTCCCCTTCCCATAAAATTCAATCTCCATGGGAAAATTCCCCCCACTTGGCGTAAAGGCAATAGATATTTACTTGAAGAACCTCTAAACAACTTGTGCTTAACCCACACAATCTCATCTTGCCGACACTCAACCTTGCCATTCGTTCTCCCGCGCAATATCAAACTAAGCACACCTCATGCTTCTTTCAAAAGAATATTTTACCATTATGACTATTTTGTCACCAAACATAAATCATTTGGATTCTCGCCAGTACATCTCAACCTATTGGATAGAGAGAAAATATTTTATATGAATCACATAAAGAGTCCTACCACCTGTGAGAGAACATAGAAATGAGTTTAAGATAACAATTTGAACAATCTCGCACGAAATGAATGAACCAGATATCAATCGGATTGAACTAGCACGAAAGAAGTAAAGAAGTGAAGTGTTTCCTAAATGTCTTATAACCTCTCGAGGATGGGTACGGACGTCTACGTACCAATCTGCAAGACTCTACTAGACATTGCTCTTGTACTCATAAGACCGATTAACCTAGAAGCTCTGATACCAACTTTGTCACGACCCAAATCACGAGTCGTGATGGCACCTACCCTTTTCCCCCGAGTAGGCGAACCACGTTCTCATTTACAAGTTAAATCAGCAAAAAAAACGTTATAAGTCTTAAACACTTAGTTTCCCAAAATCTAGTCAAAAGGGTACAGGAGCACTAACATATCTGAAAAATAGAAGTCTGAAAGAATGCCCGAAGGCTATATATTGTCTGTCAATAACCCAAGAAAAATGGAATTAACTAAGAAGCCCTTCAGGGGCCACGGACGACCAAGTAGCTCACCCTGAATGACTAGAAGATGTCCACCACGCGAATCAGCCACGGGCGCGGTGGAACTGGATCGTACTCTGCGCTCGGCAAAAGTGCGTGAGTGTATCGATTACAACACTAGTACCGGTAAGCATTATAGACCGACAGTGATTAGATAACGCATGAAGAAGTTGAAACCAACAAGTAGCACATAGAACAAACAGGTATGGTTACGTACCCTATACAAGTCAAGATATAAGAAATTATGAAATCAACCAAGACAGATATAAGTTCACGAAATGAGCAGTTAAAACTAAGAGTAGATGTAAGCAATGCAATAAAATAGTCACCTGTTACACTCCGTAAGTCCAGGACATGTTTAAGAGAATGTACATAAGGAACACAATACTTGAAATTGGTACGAAAGGAAGAATTGTTTTCCCGACGGAAAATCTTCCGAACGTCGGAAAGGAAAAATGTTTGTTGAGGAGAATTGGATTCTCAAAATGCATTAATTGAGGATTATGGAATGTATTATCATTTTGGAAATTTATTTTTACGGATTTTGTCACATGGGGCCCACCCGAGGAATTTTACGTTTTGTGGGACCCACGAGGGTTACGGAATTTTATGGACGAATGGGAGGCGACATGTGGCACCCCACAATGGTCTTGGACGAAATTGCAAGGGTAAAATGGTCATTGACCATTGAAGATGAATAAGTCTTGAGCTTGAGATTGTTGACTTGTCAACATCGGCAGCTAGTTATCCAAGTGTTCTTCATCCTAGCCACACATGTGTTGATATCTTGACCCTCCATTGTGTTATATATACACACTAGTAGCAAGACAAGGTCTTCCAACACTTAGAAAAAAATCACAACATTCTTGTTCATAGGAAGAGCTCTCGGCTTTAGGGTTATATCCACACAAAAATTTTGTAGTTTTGATCCATTATTCACAAGACTTTAACCCAAGGTCCCTAAGGGTATTGTAAGGATATCTCAATAGAAAGATTTCAGAAAAACGACATTTTTACGTTAGTCGCAAGGCGAAACCCTAAGGTGTTCTTCAACTTTGAAGATGGAACTTGAAGAGAAGTTCTTCATGAGCTTCTAAGGAGTGATTGGAGCGGATTGGAACATAAGGAAAGGAGCTAAGAATTTCTAAGGAGCGACTTTGAATCTTGGAAATTATAAGGGCTTATAAAGGTAACAATTCTTGTCGTTTTAGTAATTAAGATTAGTTATTGTTGTAGCTTTGGATATTAGCAAGCATGAGGTATATATTATGAAGTTTGATAAGTGTATTGGCTATTGGAACCCTAATCCGAAAACTAGCATGTTTAGCCCTTAAGATTACAATTCAATGTGATTATTAGTTTAAGTCGTCACATGTTATATAAAGAAGGAATTATAGTTGTTAAAGTTGTCTATGACTATATAACATGTTAGACCTAAGAACTTGGATTGAAAAAGAATTGGAAAGAACTTTGTATTGTTGAATAAGTTAGCCGAGAATGGCTTTGATTATGGACTTAGTTGGTATTAATTGTGGGGTAGAATTTTACACGTATTGTAAGGCGTGTAATCCCCTTTGTTGGTTGATGTATTGAGCCTTAAATGTGGCATGTTTGTTATTGATTATCGGGCCTTGAAAAAGGTGGAAAAGTATGTAGAAACAAAGGAAGTGATGTCCGATTTTCCGTAGAATTTAGTGACTTTGCACTTAGAATATTCTACGTTTGAAGCTAGAGGTTAATGGACGTATTATGGCCATTATAGGTTGAAGTACTAAGTATAGCGTATTCTACTTAAAGGATGGAATATCTATCATGGTTGAAGTACTTTGGAGCATTTTGCTACTTGTCGATAATCGTCGCGAGGTATGTGAACCTCTTCCTTCTTTTGACATGATTCTATGTATGGAATATACATGTGGTATTATTTCATGTTTCCTTCTACTCTTAGAAGTTAAGAGGTATGTATGTTGATTTACTCTATGTAAAAGATACGTCTAAGTTATCTTAAGTTCTTACCAAGTCTTATGGGGGATGTTGGTAAGAGTCGTTAGGAAGTATTTGGAGTCAAGTTGACTTTACTAAGTTACTGCACGAATGAGAATAAGTATCGAACAAGCCACGACAGCGTTAATAAAAGAAAATGTATCGACAATCAATTAAATTAAAATGAGTAGAATTCTCCATCTGCATAGAAGCTAAGATAAGACAAAATTGTATTACATTTTCTAGATCATGGCTGCTTTAATAAGATCGTTACTTAATTTAAAGAGTTTACGTATGAAGTTTTAAGACTATGAACCTTAAATTCTTAAAAGGTTATGAGACTTTATTTTTCAAGTTATGGGACTTGATTCTTAAAGGAAGAAATGACTTGATTTAAAAAGTATAGAATACTTGATTTGGAAAGTATTGACTTCTTGACACTCTAAGTTAAAGAGACTTGATATTCTAAGTTAAGAAACTTGTTTTCTTAAAAGTTAAGAGACTTGAAGTATTTTGAAAGCTATGTAATTTGATTTGAAAGTATAAGTCTCTTGGTTATAAAAGGAATGAATTTGTCTAAGACATAAAGAGTTATAACGGCTTTATGGGAAGTTGGTTATAACAACTTTATGGAAGATTACAAGAATGATTTTCTCCAAGTAATGTAAGCAAAGAAATGACTTGAAATAAAGAAGGGCAAATTGTTTTAAGGGTACCAATTGCTTAAGGTTTTAAAGAAAGAAGTCACTTGATTTAGAAGCCTATAAATGTATTTCTAAAAGGTATTGTGACTTGTCTTGAAAAGTAGATATGACTTGATACTACGGTTATTAGTATCTTGGAAGTTTTATATGAAAAAGAGTCGTTTTAAAAGAATAGAAGTACGTAGTACTTTGGGTTAAATTCATGGATTTTATAATGACATGTCAGTGCCTTAAGTAAACTAAAATGAGAGTGTATATAAATAAGGTTAATAAGAAGTTAGGGGATTTCTTAACTTGCCTATGTTATGTATGATAAGCCAATAGTGCTTATGTGATGTATGATAAGCCGGTAGCGCTTATGTTATGTATGATAAGCCGGTAGTGCTTATGTTATGTATGATAGTCATTGGTTCTAGTGTTATGAGTATAAATGCGGGGTAAACCCCCAAGACGTTATACACCTCCTGAGTATAAATGAGGGGTAAACCCCCAAGACGTTAAACACATTTTGAGTATAATTGCGGGGTAAACCCCCAAGACATTATACCTCTCCATGGATTTGCTACACATGATGCGAGCATGGCGTATTTTCTCATTGCGGGCAGTAGGCTAAAGCGAGTGAAATAGTCATGTGCGTGTGAAATAGTCCTATCTGAGAATACCTCATGCGGGTCCACACGACCTGCGGGCGGATCTGATCATCACGAGGAATACCTCATGCGGGTCCATACGGCTCTTTTGGGTGAAATAGTCCCTGGAGTAGGATTGCTAAATGATACTATGGGCAGGTGACCCTAAGTTGATCATAAGCTTCCTATTTTTATACAGTATACCTTTATGGGCAGACTTATGTGACTTTATCGCGTCCCACATTATGAAAGATAAGTAAGTTATATGGTAATGAACTTAATGATTTCTCCTAAGTATGTGCGTAAGAATTTGACTATAACTCTAATTGAAAAATGGGAAAAGATAATGATGTACAATTAAGTTCATGAGTGGTAATGGCACGGCAGGATCTGGTATTTACTTTTTTTATACTTGCCCCTGTCATTCTTTTGTACAGTTATGATTTGTTACTGTACCTTATTTCCGTTCCATATTCGGTACATGTTATCGACCCCTTCGAGGCTGCGTTCATGTCATGAGTTTAGGTACACATTTGTGGATCCGGGCTTAGGATCTGGTTCAGCATTTTGAGATGGCTTGATGTTCGAGCTTGTCATCATGGTTATGTATATTCGAAGTGCAGCGGGGCCTTGTCCCGTCATAGTATTTGTCCAAACTCTTAGAGGTCTGTAGTCATATCTTATGGGTCGCTTTGTAAGAAAAAAAAGGGAGGTAACTGCTTTTGGTTTTACATATATATATGTATCCAGGAAGGTAGCCTTATCGGCTAACCTATTATTTATTTCTTGTTATGTTTATGTATGTATGTTCCGCTACTATTCTCTGATGTATACCTGTAAGGGTGCCCAGGTAGGGCACCAGTCGCGGGCCCGAGGTCGGGTCGTGACATCACCTCTTCCTCACTGCACTCTCGTACACATATGCTAAGGCAGTGCCTTCAAGCCATGACCCATGGGGGACCCGCGAAGTCCATGTACCACTCGTGCTCTCCGGCTAGAACCTCGGAGGCTATCAATCACTCGCAATCTCCGGCAAAGACCTCGGAGTTGCTCAATCACTCTCAATCTCCGGCAGCAACCTCGGAGTTATCGATCACTCTCAATCTCCGCCAGAAACCATGGAGTTTACCAATATCATCAAACAATAATATAACAAAAGTATGACAGGCATGATATCTGTCTCAACACATATCACATTTATATAATCGACAAGTACAAGTCATATCAATGTCCTATGTTCAATTATCAACATCACAATTCCTTTATTTTCACGTTACAGGTAAGCTAGTATACGATAGAGATACAATCAAGTGGTAACCACACAAAATAACACACAATCGACGAACCCCTTTGGTTCGCGGTCCAGTGGACATTCTATCATGCTATCCCTTCCACGTTCTACAACTACATACGATTCTCTAATCAGAGTCTTACTAAAGTAAACTGTAACCTACCTCAATGCCGAGCGGGTGCCACGAACAATCAAATCAATTCCTTCCCCTTGCGTAGAGCCTCTGAACGCTTAAAATCTAGAAAATATGTGAACTACGTTATAATACGAATCTAAGGACACCCATATTACTATATTTATATCAACAATATTTATTTATCATTTCAATTGTATGACTAAACCCCTACACATATAAAAATATTAGCATAACTTCAGGAAATTCAACTAACGTTCCTTTCTTTCAACTTTCTCGTATCTCCCTCTTGTAAGGAATATAACATTTAATTCGTAACTCCAAATCAGGTGTTTATTATACCACATCGAAGGCAACACTAGGATATATTATTATACCAAATTCCATATGACATTACTTAGTGTAGTTTTTAAATATTTACGAAAGAAACAACCCTATGAAATCTGTGTCGCCAGAATTTTTGTAAAACAAGGCAGAAAATTCAAATAGTCATAACTTTCAAAATATAAGTCGTATTTATCTTCGTAAGATATCAAACTGACGGGAACAGAGTAATCTACAATTAGTTCAGCCCGTATTTTCATATTCCTTACGTATTTGTACAGTTTTCACGTTTTATATGCTGTGTCGCCTGGGCTTCGGTAAAACGAGGCAGAAACTTTAAACAGTCATAACTTTTAGACCATAAGTCGAATTTATCTCCGTAAGATATCAAACTGACGGAAACAGAGTAATCTACAACCTTCGTTCATCCCATACTTTTATATTCTTTACGGATTTATACAGTTTCCGTGTTTAATGTGATGCAGTAATCATTACGTCATATTACATCCCTCAAGTTTCTCTATTCAAGTGCATTGTGGAATTTCTGGGTAATGACCTCTTTGAAATCCGATTCTATTCCATAACACGTTATAATAAGGATCACTAATAGATTAACTCAACCATGTAATATAGAATCTAACCTGAACCTGATTACTAGGGTTTTATTTTTTTCCTTAATTCTTTCATTCTTTCTCCCTTCTTCTCCTGCGTCTGGTTGCTGCTGTGTACGTTCCCTTCTCCCTCTCCTTTATTTTATTTCTTCCTCTAGGGTTTTCTTGCTTCTTCGTCGTTCCCCTTTCTCCCTCCCCTTTCTTTTCTACTAGGGTTTTGTTCTTGAAGATGGAATGTGAAAAAGAGTGGAAAGGTTAATAGGTTAAAAGAAAATCTGAAAATTGAAGTTGCACATAAGCCCCTAATTTTCCCCTTAAATTAATCTCCCAAAAACTTATTAAAACTTTGATCCTAAGTCCTTCAATTAATAAATCTTAAACCCACTTCTTTTAAATCTTAACTCCCGCTTCCATTAATTCTCGAGAATTTTATAAAGCATCGTATTCTCAATGTCATAATTCTTTTTCATAGTTTTAAAGTGCTAAACGACCAAACGGGTCGTTACATGTACACATTTAGGGAGATGATTCAGGCGTTTCTTTGATAGCCCTTCTGACCATTCATTACCTACCCTGACATGAATCGTATCACTAGTCAGCCCCTTTGAGCCTAAAATAAGATCTTTGTTTGACACCCTATGATTTTTTGTTTGTGTCATAAGTGATAATTGAAAGTTAGTGGGATGAAAAGTGTTGAAAAAGAAACAAAAAGAGAATTGAAAATTTTGATGCAGCCCAATGAAGAATATGCAAAAGCCTAAATTTGAGGGTGCCTGTTATCTATAATGTATCTCATTCTCTCAAAATAAAATAGGGGAGAAATAGGTATGAGATTAAAAAGAAAATCAAACATAAGGAAAAAGAGTTGAATGAAAAATGTTTATGGTACGTAATTGAGCCTAAATGCCTATTTTTACCTACCCCTACGTAAGCCTACATTACAACCCTTGAAAGTACTGATGATCTTAAATGTGTATGTCTACGATTAGTGGAGAATAGCAAGTAAACAGGTCTATAGCATTTTGGAAAAGATGGAATGAAATTGACATGCATAGGTTAGGTGTTTGTATTTTCATTGACCATGATCTAAGTGAATTTGCGAAATATCTAACTTGAAATTCTAGATTGCTGATTATTCATGCTATATATGTTCTAACATATTATCTCATCTTTCATCCATGATTTTGAAGAAGTATTGTTGTAGCTACTTGATCCATTTCATAGAGTCAGGGTTTGTTTTGTTTTTGTTTAGTGTTTTACTCGAGTGCGAGTAAAGTTAAAGTTTTGGGGTTTGTTAGGCATATTTTATATACACTTTTTGAGTCATTTTTAGTTAGTATTTTACTCATTTCGTTTGTGTTTAGTATAGTATTAGGATCGTTTTTTTTTCTTTTGAGTCACAGCGGTCCTAAATAAAAAATGACAAAAAGAGGATGAAACGAGCTTGATTTAGATGGAATTGCACACTAAAAGGGCCAAGAAATGAAGACTAAGAAGTCCCGGGAAGCATAGGAGAAATCAGAGGAAGTCCGGACGAGAAAATGACAAAAATCAGAAAAATCTGACTACATGACTTACTGCACTGCGGTGCCAGCCAACAGGACCGCGGTGGCAAAAGATCTGCGAGTTCGGGTTGGCTACAGAACTTCCTGCAACACGGTGCCAGCCTGCAGGACCGTGGTGCCGATGCGCGTTTTTCCAGATCCGAGGCGAAATTGTCCAGGGGCAGAAGGGTCCAGGGCACACGATTTTTGCAGCATATTTAAGCCCTTGGGACAGATTTTAGGGATTATTCTCTCATCCATCATAACACACATCACAAGGAAGGCTTGGAGGCTACGATTGGAGACCTAGTTCTAAGTATTTCTTTTCTTTTTCCTTAGTTTATTTCAGTTATGTTGAATTGTAATTTAGTTCTTGACTTGACAATGTTTAGGAGCTAATTACTTTAGTAGGATTTTCCATCGAATCTTCTTGAAACTCTTTCATATAGTTGATGTATTAGTTAATTGATTTCTTCTTCAACATTATTAAGATCTATTCAATATTGCTTTGATTGCTTGATAATTAACTGGTCATTAATTGTCATAACTTATATGATTTCGAATCGAAAACCGAGAGGAGAGATTTGAATATACTGTAGTTGTTTAGACATAGGTTAAAATCGTGGACGAAAGTATCCCGATACTTGTGTAGTGTTTAAGGTTACTGTTCTTAATCCTCTTGTGTGGTAAAATCTATCATAAAAATATAGAAGGTTTCTGCACAAGATTGAGCTCTCGTATATCCTAACTGGAATATAATGACAGACTAGTTAATCTGCTATCTTAATAAGAAGAAGACTCATTAGCATTGCATTAACAAGTGAAAGAGTGTATAGTTGAGGAGATTGGAAGTCATATTCCCTTCATAACTGTTATAAACCCAAAGTATTATCAACCTTAGTTTAAATTCCTGCACTTTACTATAATTATAGTTCTTAGTTATAAAACCAAACAAATTAACGTTCACCAAATAGAAACCAAAATTTAGAAGTTAGGTACTTGATAACCAGTTGTCTGTGGACGATATTCGGTCTTACAGACTATATTACTTGTAACGATACGTGCACTTACGAGAGCATTTGTAAAATCACTAACAAGTATCCATACATTTTTCATTTGATTTTCTAACAGAATGTTTTCTTTAGTTATATCATCAACCTGTTCTTTCAAAACTACAATGGAAACTACCAAATCATCCCTCTCTTATTCTAAATCACTAATTTCTTCATTTAGAACACTCTTCTCTTTAACAAGAGCATGATAAACATATATTAACACATTTGATATATTAGTTTCCTTTGAGAGTAAATTTTCAAGTTTTTCTGAACGTCAAGAAAATTTACCTCTTCTTATTCATCATCATCAGCAGCAGCATCAGATTTGGCCATGAGTGCAAAGATTGACTCATATTCAGAAGGTTATTATCAATGGCCATCATCGATGTATCACACTGGTCGTCATTATTTTCAGATTCACTGAAGGAGTCTCCCTAAATAGCAAGAGTTTATTTCACTAGGTCAGCAGATGTATCTATCCTCTTGAACTTCTTTTGGGGAACCTGGTTCCTCTTAGCAACCTTTTTAGTACTATTTTTTTTATTGTCCTTCTTGTGAAAAGGATATTCTTTACTAAAGGGATCAGATTTTCCGCACTTGTGGCAACAATTGTTATTTCCTTTGAAGTTCCTGCTGGAGCTTTCTCTTCTTGGGATTCCATAATTTTTTTAAACCATCTTTTGATACCTATGGGTGAGGTACGCCATATCAGTTTCATCACTGCTAAAGTCACCTTTGGCAGCCTTGAGAATCAGACTCCTCTCCTTGTTTGCCTCACTTTTTTCAATTTTCTTTCTGGCTCTCTTTATCTCGTAAGTCTTGAGATTTTCAATCAGCTCATCAATGGTCAGCATCTTCAAGTTCTTGGATTCGTATATGATATTCACCTTGCTATCCCAAGAGTCAGGCATGACACCAAGTAATTTCTCACCAGTTTGTTGGTTGTAATGACTTCTCCCAGTGAGTTAAGCTCATTGATTATAGATATGAACATCATGCATATCTTGGATTGACTCATCTTAAACAGCTCATACTATATAGTGAACATAGATATCTTGGACTCCTTTACTTGAGTGGTTCCTTCATGACCTATTAGGATAGCTTCACAAATCTCCTTAGCAGATACACAAGATGAGATGTGATTGTACTCATTCGGTCCAATACCACAAACAAGGATATTTTAGGACTTGAAGTTCTTCTCTACAGCCTTTCTATCCATATCATTGTATTCCTTTCTTGATTTTGGAATAGTTGTGAGACCAATTGGATCTGTGTTCATAAGGACATGAGGACCATCACAGATGATGTCCCACAACTCAAAATCTTCAGCCATGATAAAATTGTGCATCCTTATCATTCACCACCCATAGTAATTTCCACTAAACCTCGGTGGTCTTATGGTGGATTGTCATTCCTCTAAGTTTGATGGAGCAACCATGAGAAATATCTTTTCTATGTGTTAACTTTTTAGAAACACATGCTCTGATACCAATTGATATAAATTAAGAGCCCACCAAACAGTATAGAGAATAAGATTCTTTATTTATTCCATTAAGCAAAAAACAAAAACTAAATAACATGCAATATTTGCGTAGAAAACTCCTTGCTCAAGGAATTAAAAACCGCGACCTACTAAGTATGATTTCCAACTTTACTATGAGTAATTTCATATTACAACCTAAGAATTAAACTATTAATCCATCACCCCTACAATACCTATATTGTAAACCATTTACAATAACTCTATTGCAAAGCAACAAACTTTGACTAACTCTAGCCAAGAACAACAAAGGTTGAAATTTGTCCTACTATGACACTTCTTAAAGCAGTGTAGGATTACAAATAAGAACAAAATAATAAAAACTTAAAACAAACTAAAGGACTTAGATATCTTCAGTGTCGGGATTTGATCCTTGAGTTTGTAGCAGCTTTGTTCTTGAGAGCACTTGGAGAGCAGTGGTTGTTAGCACTTGAGAAAGTGTGATTTTCATATTTGCAAGTGTTAGGTTAAACCTTGTAACATGTTGTGTATATATTGGGGAGCATGTGTGAAGAGATAGAGATAATACATCTCTTGGTTTGGCCTCTAATGAGCTGCAGCTGTGTTGTTGTATTACTGCCAATGAACATTACAATTTTACAGATGTAGTGTTGATTGTACGACGACCAAGGGAACGGATCGCACACCTGATCCCTAACTTGTTCCTCGAATGTTTGGCAAATCATCAAAACACAAGAGATCATATCTTATCAATAATCAACATAAAGATTTGTGTTAAAATTGTGTTGATGATGGAATCAATTTCATATAATTAATAAACACATTGGATGTCTTATATAAACAGCCAAGGAGAAAATGAAAAAATAATGTAGAAGGACAAAGATAGCGTTTTTGTGTGACTATCTCAACAGGTTAGACTAGTTTTATAATTTGGAGGTCACTCAATTGCATAGTCCTTAATTTGATTTTTATGGATAATAATATAATATAATCAGAAATTTTGATTTCGAGAAACTTCTTGGTAGGGCGTCCTTTGTCCCTTTGTTCGTCTAGAAATGCAAATTCATATTAATCGAATCAATAAATTTTAATTAATGAATTATTAAAAATTATATATACTTCCTCCGGTTCATAATAAGTATTAACTTAGCTTTTCTATTTTGATTCAAAATAAGTGTCCACTTATATAATCAAAAAAAAATTAATTTTATTTTTTAAAATTTATCCTTATTAAATGTTAAGTAATCAAATTTCAGTATGTCTAAGTTTTGTTTTTAATTTTGATTCCACCTCAGGGCCAATAGGTCCACCATACCACATGAAGCTTCTCATAAACATAATTTAGGTCATAAAATCCTCAAACAAGGAGCCATGATTAGCACTGGCACTATCATATAACAATAATAGTTGGACTAATTCACTTTACTCTCCTAAATTTAGATAATTATGAACTTAACCCTTAATTGGTAAGGTTGTCCTCTCAACCTTATATTATGACTAGACCTGTAGCTAATTATGTTCATTATGCGCTTGATCTATTGAAATTTATTAACGTCCAATAAGTTTATCCCATTATTTATGACTTGAACAATGGGGGCCCCGCACGTTGGAAACGTAGTTTCCACACACGTGCACAAATTGTACCAAAGATAGTAAATTTCATTAGTGTAAGAGATATTGATACGTAAGTAAAATGTTTGAGACATAAAATGATGGACGGCCGTTGGTCAAATGACAGGTGTTTCACGTTGGTGAATGGAGGAAGAAGTATGCATAGTGTAAAAGATTGAAACGGGTTGAAAAGGGACGCGGCGCCACCCTCTTAAGGGCCACGACACCGTGGCGCTAATTCGGTCCCGAGTCACTGGAGCCGCGAAGCTACCAAGGCAGAAAGTCTGAAACGAAAATCTAATTTTTGTGACGTTTGGGCTGCCCTCAATGGCATTCATTCCACCATTATTTGGCTGATAAATTGGTGTTATTACTTGGGCAATTCATTACCATTACATGGGTGATTCAATTCCATTACTTGGCACTTGAAGGGACAAATCTTACACACTATAAATTGAGGTCTTTGGCTAAATCGAAAAACATTTGCAAATTTTCTGAAAAACTTCTTCCTCTCAAAACATTCTTTCAATACTAAAAGTTTTTCAAGAGAAACACTTGAGTTTACTTTTCTCAAGTGTTAGTAGATGTTTTATCTTGGAGACTATTGCCTAGAAACGTAAAAGGAGATATACGGGGCAATCTTATCTTAAAGATAGAGTGTCATCACTCGACTCAGCAAAGATTCAAATTAAGTGTTCGTTTTTGTTTCCAGTTTTAAGTTAAGGTTATTTCTTTTTGTCGTAATCTTCGTTCTTCATCTTCTTAGTTCTTGTAAAAGGTGTTTTACCATTTTCCGGTTGTTGTTGCTTTCATTTTAGATAACAAAATCTAAGTGAATTTCTTGAGTTTGCTTATAGTTAATGTTAAGAGCCTCACATCGGTAATGGAATGAGATCACGGATTCCTTATATGGATTTGGATAATCCTCACCCTACAAGCTAGCTTTTGGGGTATCAAGATCCATTCTTTACATGGTATCAGAGCCAGACTCATTCCAATTCTTTGTTCACTGATGTTGGCCCCCAAATTATATTATCCACGCTCCAGTTAACGGAGTCTAGGCGTGCGGAGAAGTGTTAAGAGTTTCACATCGGTAATGAAATGAGATCACGGACTCCTTATATGGACTTGGGCTACCTCACCCTACAAGCTAACTTTTGGGATTGAGTTAGGCCCAAGATCCATTCTTACAGTTAAGAAGGGGTTTTAATCTTTCACATATTTTCAAATACAAGGTCTCATTTTTGTGAATTAAAGGAGATCACAAAATGTACCGGGAGCAGAATAGGGTAACAGATCTGCTAGGAAAAAAAGGAGCTAAGAGGAAAAAATTTGGGAAGCTCAAGCTGATGGCAGTTTCTCAGGTGTTTGTGAATGGTATTTTTTGGACAGACATCGCAAAAACTACACTTAACAGAGAAGTTTTGGCTTGTAATGTTAATAGCCAAACTGCGCAGTACTCTATTTTTTATGGGGATCCTAATAATCCCCAAGTTTGTTTGACTCCAAACAATTAAGTTTACTATTATATATAAAAAGACTTGAGCGGATGTTTTTGTAATATTCAAAACGTGAAAAGTTCACATGGAAGAAGCTGAAAGTATATGCATGTCGTAGACACGATCTGTATTAGGATAAATGTACTTTATACACATTCGTATTATTATTAATGAAAATTGATATTTTGTCATTTGCAACTATTGAATTATTAATTGATTGTTTGTAATATTCTATAATATGCGTCTCTAGAGATTACATTGTTACTAATAGTGAGAGATATTAATATTATAACATAACTCTTAAAATAGCCTCGACTAATGATCATCGAGAATGAGATATCGATGATATGTGATAAGTCGACATGTGGTCTGCATCACATCCTTAGAGGATGTAGTATGTCTCACCTGCTACGAGTAACGACTACTCGTGATGGACACATGGATTCTTTGGAAGTATTGATATACCCTGCTGATATACTGTTTGTTGTACATGTCTAAAGTATGATCAGCATGTGGGAGATAGATTGGGTTGAGATACGACTTGTATTGGGTACTTTACGACGTGGATTAAAGGTGGTAGTTGAGCCAAGATAAGAATTCATTCCTCGAATGTATATTTGAGAGAACACTTAGCTTCTCAGTGATATAAGGTTGACTAAGTCGTTGGCCAACACAATAGACATATCTAGGACATGGGCTTGTTGTCAACCAATATAGATGAGATATAATGATCAAACCATTTGAATAGACACTTGACAAATCCTAAGTTTGATCGAGTGCGTCGTGAATGAAAGAATTTTATCTTCTCACATAGAGGTTCAGTTTACCAGATTCATGTAAATATAGTTCACATATTGAGTTCGTGTTCCGGCGCAGTCTAGGAGTTTCGTGTAGACCCTAATATGATTAGTGTCAATGTGTGCAGGCTTGTAGGGTAACATTATGTCAATTGTTCCTTCGATCTAAGGATGTAATGAGAGAACATAAATGCTCGATTTATAATCGAGACATTTGAATGAATAATGATTATTTAATTAAGTCAAAATTTGATTTCGGATTTAATTAAAATGAAAATGAGACGACGTCCGACACTGGACGTCGAGGGCCGCGGCGCCGCCAATATAGTGGGCCAGTCTGACTAACCCATTGCACCTCATTTTCTGGGCCTGGCCCACGAAAAATCCTAGCTGTGTTTTTAAATCTAAAACACAGCTATAAATAGAGGGCTTCTATTCATTATTCAGATAAGGAGATTATCTTCATATATTATTCGAAATCTTAGAGACCTTGAATTAAACTCTCTCTGAACCTCTGTCAAATTTCTTAGATGTTCTAAGGAGGTATACATCGGAGTTCTTGGAACTTGGTGTCGAGGATCAATTGCGTACGCACACTCGAAAATTACTAAAAGACTCCAGAATTTTCAAACCGTAAGTATTCTATCGAAACATTACGATTATATACATGTTACGTATTTTTATATTTTATATTACTACATAATCATCCTACCGTTCGTTGGATTTAAAACACAAAATTTTTAAATTTCGCTGCGTACACGAACCCAATAAAATTCCAACAGAAGCAATTATCGATATTATTACTATACGACTTGACCCCTCAATAAATTACTTTTTGGGTTACCTAATTGATGTCTAATATTTATTTTGATTCTGATTAATTTGAATTCGCATCGTGTAATATCACATGAACAGCTGCTTACTATAAAAAAATCATTTACAACCCAAAAACTCTTATTAAAAGTAAAAAAAAAAGCTTGTTCATCCCACTATAGTTTTCAATTGTATCCCCTCAATCATGTTGTGTTAACATACTGAATGCGCAATAAGTTAAAACAATGTTATCACTTTCATGTTTCATATTTCAAAAGATTATAATCTATAAAGTAATCATGTTATGTATGTGACTTGTGACTTGTGACTTGTGACAAAATATTCTAATTCCTTAATAGAGGGGACAATTATTTATGTCCAATCTTTATCTTCTACTATATCTGGTTGATGGTTTCAACATGCTGGAATAATTCAAAAACTAGCCATCACATACCCGCACAAGAAGCCATTGTGGCAGATGAAGAGAAATACATGGTGACGCGATTTCGATCCTCTGTAAATTGTTCTTTGGGTTGTTTGCCGAACTGCTGCCATTGTGGTTTACATGGTGATGTGGTTTTCTCTGACTCGCTCGGGACGGGCGTTGTTTCTGTGTAAAAAGCAAAAGAAGCGGCACAACAAAAAAAAAAAAAAAAAAAAAAAAAAAAAAAAAAAAAACTAGCCATCACATAACTTCGAGAAGGTGACTTCCCATTTTTGACATATTCTTTTTATTTATAAATATTTATTGTGGGCCTGTGAATAATCGAAGATGAGAGAGTCTCTATTGCGAGAAGAATCATGTAGTTCAGACAATGATGAAGTCAAAAAAATTTGTCAAAGAATATTCAAGATTTAAGTACACAATATAAATTTGTCTAGAATAGTGTAATTTTTCTTGGTGGAGGCTTCTCATTAATGCAATATTTATAGGTGTTTATAATTTACAAACCTAAATGGAGAATGATCTCTACTTTACATAATTACACTAGAATAATAATCAGAATATATTGAGAATATTAATATATTTTCTATCACACTCCCTCACTCGGGGCGGAAGGAGGCCGGACGCTGAGACTGGATCTGAAGTCAAGGAACAACTGTCGAGGGAGTCCCTTAGTAAATATATTTGTGTACTGATAGGAAGAAGGAACATATATGTAACACCCAAACTGGCCCATGGCAACCTTCTCACGAACAAAATGAATATACATCTCAATATGTTTGGTCGCTGATATTGAATCGGGTTATGAGACAAGTAAATAGCAAATATGTTATCACATTAGATAAGAGATGCCTTACGTAAGAGACAATGAAGCTCTAGAAGGAAGTTTCTGAGCCAACAAATTTCAGCAACAACGTTCGCAACACATGTATATTCTGCTTCTGCACTTAAACAGGAAAATGTGGCTTGCCATTTTGCATACCATAAGATGAGGTACAATAGCTGGAAGTAGATCAACGTGTGTCTGGACAACCGCCCCAATCGGCGTCCGTATAAGATATCAACCTGGTCTGTGCAGATGGATAAAGATGTAATCCGTAGTTAAGAGTACCCTTGACGTATCGAATAATACGTTTATGAGCTAAGTTAGGCTCCCTGGGAGCATACATGAACAAACACACCTGTTAAACGACATAGGTAATATCTGACCTAATGAAGGTAAGATACCGAAGTGCACCAGCTAGACTCCTATAAAGAGAAGGATCAAGCATCGGATCCCCGTCATCGGTGCTAAGCTTCGATTTTGAGTCGATTGGAGTGGGAATGATCTTGCAGTTTGTCATTTTAGCCTTGTAAACCATCTTTTAGGCATATTTATGCTGACACAAGAACATTACATTCTTGGATCTAGTCACGAAAATCCCCAAGAAATAACTCAACTTACCCAAGTCTGTCATGGCAAATTCTGATTTGAGTATGGTGATAATCTTATTTTAATATATCTAATGAGATAGTCAAGACAATGTCATCTCTAGCTGCAATCTCTTTGTGGTGGAGTTTGAGTGGTGTCATAGCCTTGAATTGGAATGTGATTGTCATTTTCGACCAAAATAAATTTAGGATTGTTCAAATTAAACAGTTGAGGAAGATTACCGGAGTTACGAGTGAGGTGGATGTACAGCCCAAATTCATATACCAGGCATCGTCGAATTGCTGTAAATTCATGGTGTTGTAGGCCTGACCCAGTTCGATAGGGGTAAGGAGGTCGTATGGTTGATGTTGTTGTTGGGCCGCCGATAAGTAGGCACATTATGGATGGGCTGTCGGACGTTGGCCGAGAGGAGGGCCTAGAACATTGGGCTGCTGCCACTAGGTAGTGCCTTGGGCCGAGAAAATTGGGTTATGGAGGCAAGGTCCAGGTTCCGGAAATAGGCCAAGGTAGTGGTACGACCCACTAAGATAGGTATTAGGCCTGATGTGGTTGGTCGCCGGAACTGGACCGTCCCCCGCATCATTTTCTCTTGCCACCGCGGCCTCTGCCCATGTCGCCACTGCGGCTATTGGTTGTATGTGTGTTGCGGCTGGCCGATAGGTGTGGTGATGGTCAAGGGTGCATCAACTACCAATGCCTTTTGATTATGTTTGTCCTATTTGGCACGCCTAGTTTCCTCCAAGAGCAATTATGACCAGGCCTTGTTTAAACTATGAAGGGAATTGGCTTGTTGAATCATTGTCGCAAGTGTGTCGTACTCACCCTTTGACAACCCATTTATTAGTTGCAAAACCATCTTCGTTTCTAAAACGGTTGTGCCCACATTAGTTAATTGATCTGTAACTAATTTCAATTGTTTGCAATAGTCGGGCATATTTACAAAGTTTTCAAGACAGGTGTTATTGAATTATTCCTCCAAATAGACGGCACGAGTATGTTTGTTGTCTTGAAAGATTTCCTCTAGTCTTGTCCATAGTTCGTGAGCAGAAGCGCGTGCCTTCATAATAGTATGAAATAGATCCTTGGATATAGTGTCATATATCCATTACTTGACGATAGCATCAAGTCGTTTCCATGTTGTGTTGTCAACGTCAGACGGACGGGGTATGATGGTGTCGATGTGATCAAGAACGTGTAGGCACAAGCATGAATTTGAAATAATTCTACTCATGAAGAGTATTGTCCATCATCTTGATCAAGAACCAAAGAGATAAAGTTCTTGATATTTGTAATTGGTAGAGAAGGAGGGAGGAGGAGGATGTGTGACGTCTTGTGTGGAGGAGGAGGAATCATGAAAATCCATGTTGCCACCAGAAGTTTGGGAAGAGAGGGGAGGGGCGGCAAAAATTCCTTAGGGTTTTGAGGGGGGGGGGTGTCGCCGGAAAGACAGAAGGGGGTGGCGGCAAAAAAAAATTTAGGGTGTTAGGATTTTGGCTCTTGATATCATACAGAATAGTGTAATTCTCCTTGGTTGAAAGTTTCTCATTAGTGCAATATCTATAGATGTTTATAATTTATAAATTTAATTGAAAAATGATCTCTACTTTATATAATTATATTAAGATAATAATTACAAAATATATGAAGAATATTATTCTCTATCAATTTCCGCTGCTCATCTTAGTGCGCCAAATAAATTTACAATTATTAACCTATAACTCTAATTTCCTTTTCGACAATTTGACACATGAATCCTCATAGAATTGGAATATTTTATTTTATTTGTTAAATATTCTAAATTCTTATTTTGCTTTGTTTTCAAGTAATTTGAATAAAGTATTATAAAAAACTATGTAATACAATATGATGATGGTGACATTTTCCAAATAAAACCTATTTCTAATTCTTTTTATTTCTCTAAATTGTAAATACTCGTTTTTCTTTTCATCATCTCTCTTGCCTTAAAATTGTCCATCATCTTCGTGTCTCTCTACTCAATCCCATCCATACTCGTGTGTTTCAATATATGTTGCATCATTTTTTTTTTTGAATTGTTCCAAAAAAATATCACATCTTTATTTTTAGAAATAATTTAACGTTTTAAAATGATTTACAGCCACACATTTATATGAAACTTATTTTGAACCACGCATTTTAAAAGTCTTTATTTCTTTCTTAAACTTCATTTCAAGTCAAATGGCATCACACATTTTTGTGGTCAGGTTTTAATCCCCCTTCAGTGTACTTTTTCTTCCATCAATATATAAAACTTGATAGTGCACAATACTTGGAGGCAATATATCACCCTGAAAGTTATGTTCATTCGGTCTGATAGTGCACAATACTTAAACTTATTTTCCCTTTTTCCACTTTTGTCAATTAAAATCTTTACGCAACTTGGTTGGACCAAAGTACAAAATATTCAACGGCTTTTCCTTTTCTATATAAATAAATATAAATAGTTTAGATTTTCACCTCCAAGTTACGTGATTCCTCTATTAATCAAAACTCTCGGATTTGAACTAGTAACCGATGTAGTCTTCTAATCCCGATTTTATTTGAATCCAATAACCTCGTTGCAAATCACAATTTAAAACTTTAAAAGTTCAATTAGTATAGTTTAAATTCTAGATTTGCTTCTAATTTGAACTCCTTATAAGGAGAATTTTCCTTTAATGAGCTCCACATAGAACAAATCTCAATTAATCAGATCAGTAAATTTAGATTATAAAAAAAATAGATTTCCATGGGTGATTCTTGACTTGCTCTAGTCAATATATAAGAACTAACAAAAGCTCATGGAGATTAATAAGTAGCTTTTCTTTCAATAAAACAAAATTTCCAAACCAATAGACTTGAAAAGTTGGGGGATCTAATTGTCTAAATAGGTGAGTTGAAAACTTTTTTGTGGAAAATTCCATAAGCATCTTTATATTTCTTCTAAACTACTCCATAGACTTGTAATATTTGATAGGTTCTACATACTATCGAAACAAAGACCACAAATTTTGGATTTTGGTTGAATTTTAGTGGCAAGATAGGATAAGATTAATTATATTATTCTTCACAGCCAGTCCATTTTATAGTTCTAAATCAACCACTTTAGTATTTCTCACATAGCAAAGGGCTCGTAGTACCCCTTTGATTGATTCGGCATTTTCTTAGCTTCTATAGTGAATCACCTATTCAAGAGGCAAACCTGCACATTTGGACGATGGATGTACTTTTACCATATATTCTCACCTATGTAATTAAAGAATATAATATAAAGGGCCAAACACATCTAATTTTTTATAAGTTCAAACTATTAGCAAATATTTTCTAAATATTCATAGTATATATTGCAATTATTATTATCATGTATTTAATATAGCTTAGGATTCTTACTGTATTAAGAATCACTTTTGTACAACTATATATATTGTGATTAATGAAAGAAATCTCCAAGGGAGATTATTCCAAACTTACATGGTATCAACCCATTTCTCTTCTCTACCACTATGGTCGTCGTCCACCACCCTCACCGTCGGCCACCCTACTTCTTTTTTTCTCTAATCTTTTATGGCTAACATTGTTAGAGTCAATCTAGACCTTCAATGTATAAACCACAATAATATATAAATAACTCAAGTAAATTGAAATCGACAACAATAATGTTCAGCAAAAGCATAAACACATACTAACTTGTTTGTAGATAGAGGTATGCTCGACGCAGTGTCCTAAGACAAAAATTCGTCCCCGCTTGTGTTGCGGTTTAACGGACGTCTGCCTTGAGGATACAACTATTTGAGTGATATTTCTAGCACAAGAACTTCACTCCTGGCGAATCTATTTTATGTGATCTTCAGAAATTTCTTGAAGAGGAAGAAGAAGCAACAATGATCATCCAATGATTTGATTCTTAAATCAAAAGATTAGATGTTGTTAATTGTATTGTGTCCTTTAAACAAATGATCTACATGCTTTATATAGCATGATTTTCGACCAGATGCAGCCATTAGTCCAAAGGTTATGACTCTATGTGAAGAAATGCAATTTTTGGTTCAAAACTGAAAAATCCCGTCGAAGGCACCGCGGTCCTTCCACAAGGAACCCCGGTGCTAATTCGATTTTTCTTTCCAATGACTTACTGCCACTACTACATTTCTAGGCTAATGCGACGCCTCAAAATCGTCGCATTAGGGCCTTTTGGTCGTTGCATTAGACCTAATGAGACGGCTAAAAGACGTTGCATCTGTTGTCGTTGCATTAGGTCTAATGCGATGGCTACTACCACCTAATGCGACGGCCAAGGGCAACCGTCGCATTAGATATGTGACTGTTGAGAGGCCTATTTTGACACCTAATGCGACGTCCAGAACCCCTAATGTGATGGCCAAGGGTAGTCGTCGCATTAGATGTGCACTATTTGATTGCTAGATTGTTCACAAATTACAAAATGTACAATATTACAAAAGAATTAGCTCACAATATTGCAAAATGAAAAAATAAATAATAAAAAGAGAAAAATAATAATAATAAGGGATTATATTACTAATTGTTCACAAATGTACAATATTACAATATTAGACCTCATAGGACATTTTACAAAATAATTGTTCACAAAAGTATCTACTGTTAAGATGTTCTTTTATCTTCATCTCTTGTACAACACTGATCGCATCCAAATCACAAAGAATGTGATCCAAGAAACTCATAACAGAGAATGTCAAGAAACCATTAAGATCTCAAAATCAATCCCAAACTTTATTTTCGCTCAAATGTAGACAACAAAAGACTCACTTTCTTTTGTCCCTGAAAATAAGGACCAAAACTATAAACTTTCAGCTAAAATTCAGATATCACGCCTATAAATCAAATAAATTATAACAGAATATGCAACAAAAGTTACTTTAGCTGGTCTATAGGACATAAAAATGAAACAACAAGAACTTGCTGAATTATTTAACTCAGTTGCTTTCAGGCCATTGTTATCTCACAAAAGCTAGAGAATCAAACTCAATAATATATATTCATTGGCTTATACATCCCTCTCGGATTCATTCTAACATTGTACATTTTTACGAGACAATCAACTGACTATTGTGATGTGAATGCCTGAACAAGAACCATATTTCAAGAAACTGAACAATGCGGTAAAAAGACAGAAGCTGATGAATTTATGTAGATTACCTCATTTATCTTGAAGAGATCAATATCTTCAAGTTCAAGGCCTGCAGACTTGACGGTGGAATTACAGCAATGGACCTATCCCATAATGGCGGGGTCTACACCTACGTGAAAGGTCTGCGTGAAAGCGGGAGTTAGTTCTTTTTAAACATCAATACAGAATAAGATGGATGCAAGTCTTTACCTGACTAAGGTCATGTACGACAAGAAGGAATTGTGAAGAAACCATAGACTTTCTGACTTCAAGTAACCGTTTTTGTAACTACATATTGCATACGAGAATTAGAAAGGGGGAAAACCTGAATACACCAAGGATAGGAAGTCCCTTCTACATTGCAACACTTTTTTTCATAAGTAGTACAACTCCGGCACCATCAGTAACCTGGTTGGAGTTCCCTGCATCAAAGAAGAAAATTTCATTAACCAAACTCAAAATTTAAATTACATCTCAGACCCGAAGGCTATTATCAAATTACCAGATAGTAGTTCCACTCTTGAACAGCTTCAATTTTGCCAAGTCGACACGAGAGCATTTGGTCGTATTCCATCATCAGCGAAATCGTTCACGGTGTCTCATCTCCGTTTTTGGGTCAACAATCTTTAACAAAAGAAAACAAAATGTAAGAGGTATAGTGATATATATTAATGGATTCCAAGTGATTAAAATTTAGGCGGATCACGGATGCTACCTTTGTGGCTCTGAGAATTATTTCATCTTTGAATTTTTAGGCGATGGTTGCATCGACCTTACGATGGTAATCAACCTAGCAATGTAAATAAAAATTAGATGAGAATATACGTCGCGGATAGACATGATCATAAATTGATGGGTCTATGTAACTTACTGCAACTGGTCTTGTTCTGCCTTATCACACCAAAGCGGTGTGCAACGTTCTCGAAGTAATACCCAGGAAGAAGAAAATCTTGAGCTTGTGTCATTTGCTTAACACGAGATAAAATGTTACAGTTATGATAATCCTTCCAATAGAACTCATCTCCAAAGAAAATAAGCCTAACGGCAATATGCTTGCCAAAACGAGGACATACTCTTGGGTTGGTGATCCTTTGAGCCATTGGGTTTGTGGTCATAGACTCCAATCCAGCACCAATACCTGATATGTGAGAGGTAGTTAGCCAAACATTAGAATAAGTATCTTTGAAGCCTCCTCGATTTGCTTTGCAAAGAGGAGTCATATATGCACTGCAAGAAAACCACATATGTTGGGAAAGAAAAGTTGAAACAAAAGCATGAAAAATATGAGAAAGCAAGAGAGCAATGCAGAGTTGAAGCTCGGGTATCAACTCAGAAATTGAAGCTAAAGATGTCAGCGGCTATAACAACTTACGCAACTATGACAACTGATCGGTGTATTTTATATACACTTTTTGAGTCAGTTTTAGTTAGTCTTTTGTCCCTTTTTGTACAAATAAGTGTCGTATTAGGATAGATTTTCCTTCTTTTGAGTCAAAGTGGTTAAAATGGCCAAATGGCGGAAAAGGAGCTAAAAGAGGGCAAAAGAGGAGGTTCCAGAGCTAAAAACAGAGAAAGTGGCGAACGAGGCAAAAGCCGGACCGGTAGCGGCTCACTGCGATCGAAGCGGGGCGGCGCCAATATCGAGAGGCTGCGAAGTCCCGGCGCGCGCCATGTCAGCAGTGCGAGGGCGCGGCGCTAATCATCAGAAAGGCTACAGAAGTTGCAGCGTTGCGGCGCCAAATCACCCGGTCTGCCACGAAGTTCGGCGCGCATGGCTGAGCAGCGTGAAAATCGAGTTTTGACGATTTTACAGGTCGAACTGCGAGGAAAAGTTAAGGGCGGTTTTCAGCCTATAAAAGGAGAACCCTAGGCAGATTTTAAGGGTTCCCCTTCTTGCACAACACAAGATTTTCTTGCTTGGAGATTGGAGACCATAATTTAGTACTTTCTTTTCCTTTTCTTTTCTTTTATTTCAGTTTTTGTATGATGAACTTTGAATTAGTTCTTGTCATGTCAATGGCTAGGAACTAATTCTCTTATAGGGCTTTCCATGTTGATTCACTAGAAACTTATGTTATGAATTAATGCATGTCTATGGTTATTATTCTTCTTTGAGAGATTTATCCAATAATTGTTTTGAATGCTTGGTAATTAATTGACAACTAATTATCATTATATGATTTCTAATCAAACTTCGAAAGGAGGAGGTTGTGAATATGATGTAAGTTGGGTAGACATATTTGGGTTGGGGATGAAAATACCTCAATTATTTATGTAGCGTTAATGAGAGGCTTAACAACCCTAATTTGCGCATGGTGCGTGACAGTTAACTAGGTTTTTGTTCTTAATCCTCCTATAGAGTTATCCTTATCACCGAAAGGTAGGTAAGGTGCAATCTTTGAGGTTGAGTGTTTATATATCCTTAACGGGAATATAAAACGATTTCGTAAACCTGCTAGCTCCGAGAGAAGAAGACCATAATTCATTGCATTAATAAATAAAATAAGCGGATAGTTGAGGAGACGTGAAAGTCCTATTCCCATCACAACTGAAGTAAACTTATAGTTAATTAGCTTTTATAATTATTAGTTATAAACCACAAAATCAAATATCAATTGCCAAATAGATACCAAAAGATAGATAGTTGGTACTTGAACCTTAATCCTTGTGGACGATATTCGGTCTTATCAAGACTATATTACTTGAGTCGACAACGTGCACTTAGAGTTTGAGGTTAATGATTGGGTCTTTTCAAAGTGTCTGATGAGATTTGGGAGTCATGTGTCACGGAGATTGGAGATCCGTGTCAGAAGTGCGCCCGATTTCGGATATATCCGGTGTGAGAGGTTGTGCGTATGAGGAGAGTCTGCGAGCATCGCCGTCGAGTCGGGTTAGACGACGGACCGAAGCGGGTGGCCGTCAATGCATGGCGGCGAGCGAGCGAGGGAGGAAGAAATGGAGGAAATGACGGATGATGTTATTAGTTTGATTTAACAATTGTGCTTGTTAAAGTATTGTTGTGGCTCGGGAAGCTTATTTATAGTTAAGAAGATATGTTTATATTGTGTTTTTGTAAGGCTAGAAGGAACATTCGGACGAATGTTGTTTCTAAGAGATTGGGCGAAAAAACAGTGCTTTAATTTTTTTTTTAAAGGTGATGCTGGAGGGTGACAAGCCCCCACGTTATATTGATGGGTTAGTTGTTGTAACTTTGAATTTTAAAGTTTTGTGTAATGTGTTTTGGTTGTTGAGCCTTAAACATGGCATTTGAGCGTTAAAAATCGACCTTGGAAAAGGTGGCAATGTATGTAGAAACAAAGGGAAATTGGTGACTTGGAAAAATTCTGCATTGTAATTAGAGCTTGATAAGAGCATGATTAGTTGTACATTTGGAAATCTTCGTTTGTTATAAGTATTTGATACTTGCTTTTTTAAAAAAAAAAGTATAAAAATCCTGGACTTAAGAGGAATGTGTTTTACTATTGTTTAACTCTAATATAACGGCTTTATGGGAGTTGGTTATATTAGCTTGTGAAAGTTTAATGGAGAAAGGTTTTGATGATTTGAACTTGTGGAAGGAAAATGGTTTTAAGGCATGAATTGCCTAAGGTTTTACAAGAAATGAAGTCACTTAATTTAGAAGCTTGAGATAGTTTTAAAAGGAAATGTGACTTGCTTTGAAAAGAAATCGTAACTTGATACTATGGTGATTAGTATCTTGGAATTTTTGTATAAAAAGAGTTATTTCTTAAAAGGTTAAGTACATGATACTTGGGTTAAATTATTTTTACTAAAAGACATGATCGTGCCTTAGGTATACTAAAATGAGAGGATGTATTAATACTATTAATAAGAAGTTAGGTGATTGATGCGAGTGCGGCGCTTGTACTCGTGCGGATCGGACCATAGGATCCATGCTGGTGAAATAGTCTCACGCGAGTACGATGGTACTCATGCGGATCCACGGGATCCATGCGGGTGAAATAGTCCCGTGCGGGTGAAATAGTCTATGGCGAGGCGGATGACCTCATGCGGGTCCACAGGACCTATGCGGTGAAATAGTCCCGAGTAGGATTGCTTAATGATACGAGCGAGTACCTGTTTTGATCGTGAGCCTCCTATTTTTATAAAACTTATACTTGTTACTCTCATTATTAGTAAGGCACAGCAACATAATTTGATTTTATCTATAACTTTGGACTTATGATATTACTTTGATGCGTTGTGCTCGCCCCCCCGCTTAGGGGCTGCGTTAATCCGCGCGAAATAGATCCTCATTCCTGGATCTTGTACTTTCTTGGAGGCTCGACTTTTGGTATAGTTCTCCCCAGTCGTGGATATTTTTTTATTACAGGGAGCAGAGCCGGGCCCCGTCCCTCAGTAGTGTTATTCATTTCTTGAGGTAGAGTAGTCTTGTGCGGACTTGGTTCGGATGATATGAAGGGTTTATTATACTTTTTTTGCCATTTTTTTTTGAACTATTCCCTATATCTTAATGGTTGTTTATCTTGAGTTTACATTCAGCTTGGTTTTCTCGATGTTTTGTCCAAGGGTGTGGGTTAAGGCATCACGTGTGACGACATAGCTAATTTCTTGGAGCTATGTGCAACTTTCGAATATAACGGTGTTCACGATGATCTTGCGTCAGTTGAGGCTCTTTCCTCTCACTCGGGGATAGAGCAAAAGTATGGTTGAATTCCTTAGCCCGATTCGATTTTTACATGGCACGGTACACGAAATTCCTAGCCAAGTTCTTTCCCATGCAAGCGGCAAAATTGAGAGGAGTTGAACAACTTCTACCAAGCGGATGGAGAGTCCTTATATGAAGCTTGGGAAAGGTTCAAAGACTTGCAGAAAATGCCCACCATTGCATTGAGTTGTGGAACTTGGTCCACATCTTCTATAACGGGTGGCGGTACAACGGAACCATTATAGATGCAGGCGGGTGGGGCATTCATGAGAAAACAGACCACGACGCTCACGAGTTATTAGAAGATATGGCCACCAACAACCGTATCACGGAAGAGAGTCGACAAGTGGGAGGAGAAACGGTGAGTCCACGAAATAGATGTCATTCTTGCCTTGAATGCCCAAGTGTCCCTTTTGGCAAAACAATTTGCGTGACATACATTGTCGGTGAATGCGGTCGGATGCCTAAAAGTTGTGAAATATGTGGTGGCCCATACATTCGATAGGTGCCGCCGGTGACCCAATAATATACCAATGGAGCGGCGAGTGTCGGTAGTGGGTAATTATCGAGGCCAGAACAATCCATACTCCAACACTTATAATCCGGTGGAGAAATCACCCAAATTTCTCATGGAGAGGAGACCGGCAGCGAGAATCAATACGAGGCGATGTCAAACCAGTGAGAACGAATCAGCGACCTTTACTCGGGCCCGCATCCTCAGCGATTCAATGCGGTTCGTGAAAAGCGAGCAGTGGCTGGCGGTAGGCACTTGCAGCGCCGGACTCGATTCATGTGAAGCTAGATCCTCGTTCAGGAACTTGGAAACACAAGTGGGTCAGCTAGCAAAGCGAGCAGCAAGCCAGCAGGTACACTGCCAAGCAACACAGAGGTAAATCCGAGGGAGCAGTGTCAGGCAGTACAATTAAGAAGTGGAAGACAGTTGGAGCAATGACCTCTTGGCGATGGTTGAGAAAAGGGCGGAGATAGAAAAAGAGAAGGTGGTTGAACCTAGCCCAGTAGTAGAGAAAACTCCAGAGAAGGAGTATACAGAAAAGATCCCTTTCCCCCAGAGATTACAGCGGAAGGCGGTTGATAAACAATTCTCCAAATTCTTGGAGATATTCAGGAAGCTGCATATCAACATACCTTTTATAGAGGCTTTGGAGCAGATGTCTTCCTATTTCAAGTTCATGAAGGAAATATTGGGGAAGAAGAAGAAGCTGGCGGAATATGAGATAGTAGCACTAACAGAAGAGTGTAGTGCTATCTTGCAGAAGAAGTTGCCACCAAAACTAAAGGATCCAGGAAGCTTTACACTACCTTGCACAGTGGGCAGGGTGACTTGCAACAGAGCTCTGTGTGATTTAGGGGCAAGTATAAATCTGATGCCCTTATCAGTATTTAAGCGATTGGAGTTGGGTGAGGCCAAACCAACCACTGTGAGTCTGCAACTAGCCGATAGGACAGTGGTTCATCCAAGAGGAAAAATTGAGGACGTGATTGTCAAAGTAGGAAAATTCTTCTTTCCTGCAGACTTCCTCATTCTAGACATGGAAGAAGATGCGGAAATCCCTATCATATTAGGGAGACCATTCCTAGCAACGGGGAGAGCTTTGATTGATGTAGAAAGAGGAGAGCTAACACTAAGGGTGGAGAAGGAAGAAATGGTGTTTAAGGTTTTTAAACATGTCATCGAGCCACCAACCATGAGCAGGTGCTTTGCAATCAGCACCATCAAGCCCCCCTGTGAGCCATTACAAGTCAACCAAAGGGAGATGAGCCCACGAAAGCAGGCATGGTTTGCCAAACCCCCACTGACGCAGGTATGTGTTCCTGAACTCCCCCTTACTGATAATGCTAAGAGGAAAAGAAGAAAAAGAAAACGCAAAATGTGGAGGAAATGGATTAGTTGGGGGATTGATCCACCCCACGGTTATTAAAACTAAGGAACTTGCGTCCGGCTAAAAGACATTAAAGACAGCGCTACTTGGGAGGCAACCCAAATTATTTTGATTTATTTTATTTTAATATAGTAGTTTTTATTAAGAACGGTCTCACGGAGGTAGTGTTTGTCTTGTGATTGGAGTGCAGGCCAATAAATCGAAGGCGAAATCAAGAAAAGCGAATTTCGGAAAAAAAAAGCGGGTAAGCCCAGCGGCTAAAAGAAGCGAAGAAGCTGAAGTCTAAGCGTCGCGGCGCCAAAAATCCAGAAAAATGCCAAGTTTAGCGCGCGATGCGAGAAAATCGAAGGAATCACGAAGATTAGGCGCATGGCTGCGAGCTGGCGGCGGAAATCCAGAAACTTAAAAACGCCCAGAAATCAAATTTGCCCCAATTTCAAAACCAAAACCTAACCGCCTTCTCCACAAAACCACGAAAATCCAAATTACCCACAAATCCTCCAAATCAAACTCAACCACAACCAAAACTCTTAAATTCCTAAAAACCCTTAGCTATCTCAACCAACAAATCTCCATTCCATAGCCTCAAATCACCATTGGAAGCAAGAACATCATGGAGACACCATGAAAAGGTAATCTTCACCTTTTCTTGAAAGTTGCTAGTAGTCAAGGAGGTAATAGTTGGAGAGGTGTTGCATTGTGAAGTAGTTTGGGTGTTGAAAAATTGATTGTGAAGTTGGAGAAGGAGTAGACAAGGAGGGTGTGGGTATTGGGTAGCAGAGTTGGAGTTTGGGGGTGTTTGTGTTTTAGCTGCTAGAGTGTTGATTGTGTTGGAGAAAACTTGTGCTAATAAGTTGTAAGCTGCAGAAAGTGTTTTTAACCATGTCCTTGAGAAAATAAGAGCCTCGCATCCACCCCCATGATACGATAATACTAGGTTTGTGAGCTCTGAAGCCTTCCAAAGATACAAAAGCTTAGTCTTAGGCCCTTAATTCCTAAAGGGAATGGGTATCGGAGGAGTCGTTTGAGGAAGGGGATGTTTATGATCCCATTCGGGCAAAGATTGAGATAATGGGGTGGAGGAGATTTGTAAATAACGAGAATATAGCACTAATGAACACAACAAAGGTGCGTGAATTCTATGCCAACATTCCGGGGAGAGTGGACAACAATTGTTTTGTGAGGAAGATATATGCAGTGGCAGAAGCAATAAATATAACTCTAAAAACAGTTGATGTTGAAGGAGGAATTGGTGATCAGAGCCATTTTAGAACATGGTCTAGGAGCACCGACAACATAAACTGGGATACCGTCGCAAACACAGTGAGCTACCCTGGGGCTGCTTTTGATATTGCGAGAAATGGGTCAAGAGCGGCGTGTGCCAATTCAACCAGCGACCAAGGGTTGGCTATATTTCTGCGATGCGCGTGATTCCATCCACGCACTTCACGAGTGCGAGAAGATAGGATTAGGCGATATATGGAATTATGAAGATTGGCGATTGATGTGGGGAAAGAGATAGTGCGAGCATTGAAGAAATCAGCGGGTTGGTGACAACAGAGGATTGGGACATGGCTCACTTATCACGATTTATGCCACATGAATGGGTCCCAATCCTACCGCGGATACTAAGGAGAGAAACCAACTGCGTGACATATGGGATAGTGCACTCTTTCCCGCACCAAGCCCCCGGCGGAAGAAGAGCACAACCAGCGGCGGCCAGCGAGGCGCGATGAATGAAGATGAGCACGAAATAGGGGCTCGATATGAGGCGAGACCTAGCCACCACCAACCACGTAATCGTAACCTCCGGTGCACATGATGGAGCAAATTCTCGAGAACTGGAGAATGATGATGAAACATTTCGACACAATGAAAAAAGGACACAATGAGAAGAGACAGGCACAACGTGAGTTGCGATAAAGCGGCAACATTGAGGCGAGAAGCAACAGCGGTTGCACCAGCGATTTGACGAGATGAGTTCCTGTTCAACCATAGTCGATCATTATCCACCGCCACCACCACCATTTTAGCCAAAGTCTGTAAGTGTCTTATTTCTTTTATTGTCTTTGAGTCTACACACATTGGGGACAATGTGTGATTTAAGTTTGGGGGTGTTTTATTTGTGTCTTGTTTTATTTGTGTCTTGTTATGTTTTATTTAAGTCGTTTTATTGTTTTTATGTATTTTTGAGTCACAAAATTTTTTCTTTTTGAGTCATAATTGTCTGTCAAAAGATCATGTATGCTGTAGTTGCTAGAAACACCTAGTGAAGTAAGGTGGAATAATGTAATGGAATTGAAGCAACTATCTAAACACCTAGGTTAGATATGCCAAAAACTCACAAAATCTGTCTATTTGGAGTCTCTTGCTTAAAAATCGTGCATGCTAAAGGATGAATACTTATGTGTTATGATTGCTTGTTATTTGAGGCGAAATAGTTAGGATATGCATGTTAGGGAGATGACTCAGGCATTTCTTTGATAGTCAATTCTTACCACTCTTTTCTATCCCGGACTTTAAATATATCCCTAGTCAGCCCCGTTGAGCCTAAAAATTGAAACGTCTTCTTTGACACCCTATATTCCCACAAATTGTGTCATAAGTAAAAATGTGAAGTAGTGGAATCAATTGTGTTAAAAAAGAGACAAAAAGAGTGAATGAGCTTGTTGCACTTTGATAAAAAGTAATAAGAAAGAGGCAAAAGCCTAAGTTTGGGGGTGCTTGTTATTATAATACACTTCACTCTCCCAAAACAAAAGAGGGAAAAGATAGAATCGAAGTGAAGGAAAGAACAAAAAGAAAAGGAAAATACTGAAAAGCTAAAGAGCTTATGGTACACAAAATGAGCCTAAAATGCCTATTTTTACCTAATATACCTAAGCCTACATTACAACCCTTGAAGTCCTGAAGATCTCTTTTATGCATATCCAGGATTAGTGGAGAATAGCAAGTAAGCATGTCATAGGATTTTTGAATTTATATGCATGATTTAGTATATTGACTTCCATTAAAGCATGATAAATATGAGTTTGCGAAATATCTAGCTCAATGTGTTTAGTGTGCTGAAAAATTTCATGCTACATGTTCCTGCATATTATTCTGCTAACCTTCATGTTTTTCTAGATAACACTAAATGCAGCAAAAGTGATCAATGTCAGTGAGTCTTTTATTTTCGTTTCATTGAGTCTTTATTTTCTTTCTTTCTATCTTTGCTCGAGGGCGAGCAAAGGTTAAGTTTGGGGGTATTTGATCGGTGTATTTTATATACACTTTTTGAGTCAGTTTTAGTTAGTCTTTTGTCCCTTTTTGTACAAATAAGTGTCGTATTAGGATAGATTTTCCTTCTTTTGAGTCAAAGTTGTTAAAATTGTCAAATGGCGGAAAATGAGCTAAAAGAGGGCAAAAGATGAGGTTCCAGAGCTAAAAACAGAGAAAGTGGCGAACGAGGCAAAAACCGGACGGCAGCGCGGCCTCCTGCGATCGAAGCGAGGCGGCGCCCAATATCGAGAGGCTGCGAAGTCCCAGGCCGCGGCTACCATGTCAGCAGTGCGGGGCGCGGCGCTAATCATCGAAAGGCTCTGAAGTTGCGGCGGCTCGCCGAACAGAGATCGGGTCGCGGCGCCAAATCACCAGTGCCACGGTTCGGCGCATGTAAGAAGCGGTTTCAGCCTATAAAAGGAGAACCCTAGGCAGATTTTAAGGGTTCCCCTTCTTGCACAACACAAGGTTTTCTTGCTTGGAGATTGGAGACCATAATTTAGTACTTTTTTTTCCTTTTCTTTTCTTTTATTTCAGTTTTTGTATGATGAACTTTGAATTAGTTTTTATCATGTCAATGGCTAGGAACTAATTCTCTTATAGGGCTTCCCATGTTGATTCACTAGAAACTTATGTTATGAATTAATGCATGTCTATGGTTATTATTCTTCTTTGAGAGATTTATCCAATAATTGTTTTGAATGCTTGGTAATTAATTGACAACTAATTATCATTATATGATTTCTAATCAAACTTCGAAAGGAGGAGGTTGTGAATATGATGTAAGTTGGGTAGACATATTTGGGTTGGGGATGAAAATACCTCAATTATTTATGTAGCGTTTATGAGAGGCTTAACAACCCTAATTTTGCGCATGGTGCGTGACGGTTAACTAGGTTTTTGTTCTTAATCCTCCTATAGAGTTATCCTTATCACCGAAAGGTAGGTAAGGTGCAATACTGGGGTTGAGTGTTTATATATCCTTAACGGAAATATAAAATGATTTCGTAAACCTGCTAGCTCCGAGAGAAGAAGACCATAATTCATTGCATTAATAAATAAAATAAGCGGATAGTTGAGGAGACGTGGAAGCCCTATTCCCATCACAACTGAAGTAAACTTATAGTTAATTAGCTTTTATAATTATTAGTTATAAACCACAAAATCAAATATCAATTGCCAAATAGATACCAAAAGATAGATAGCTGGTACTTGAACCCTAATCCTTGTGGACGATATTAGGTCTTATCAAGACTATATTACTTGAGTCGATAACGTGCACTTGCGTTAAAATGTGTGCATCTTTTCGCGCATCAACAACATCATCTCCAAAGACAGAAGTCCTCTGGTAAGCAGCACTGTCTCCAGCAGAGCATACAGATGTCTGGTTGAAAGTTGAGAGAACATAAGAAATAGACGATATAATGTATTGTTTTTTTAGAACACTAGATGTTTGAAAATAAGACTACTCTATTTACCACTCAAGAAAGTAATAGATGTGTCTCATGAAACCTGTGATTCACAGTGGAGTATTCAAGGACAAACCAATTAACCAAAATAAGACACTAGTAATACAATAAACATATGTCATAAAATTAACTGAACATTCCTGTAGTTGCTAAATATCTAATTATCATAGTTTTGAACAAGATCGAACATAAAGGCACATCCACCATTAAGATTTCACACGTGTTTCACAGACTCCTCAAAAATATTGATGGGTGTGTGTTATAACCTTCAAAATTAGTGCATTTTTGGAGGATCTGACATGGTGCGACAGGATTTTTGGAGAAACAGATTTAGAACTTCTTCAGTTTTTAACTGATAGATCATAAAAATTATTTCCTTATATCTAAAATGAAGAACACAACAACTGGAGATTTCCCTTATGTAGTTCTAAAAAATTTAGCCTTTAATTTCAAAAGACAAGTTAATACACCACATGTCTTGAAATTGGTCTAATTAAGCAGGAACAATAAACTTAGGGGATTGGGAAAGGTAATCAGATTCACTTAATCAAATACCCAATGAGCACTCTGAATTGAAAAAAAAAATGAAAGAGTTCTTGATTTTGGATTCTTAAAACTCCAATGAGAATGGACTATAGACTAACTTTTTTAAAAAAAGTTGATTTTAAGACCTATAAACATACTAATGTAAAGGAAAATGTAAAACGTAATCTAACCTTGGAGAAGATGATGAAGCGGATGCGACGACGAGTGGAAAAGGGCGACGACGAGCAGTGGGAGAAGGGGATGGCGACGACGTTGATCGGTGGGGGAAGGGGGTAGTGCGACGATCACAGTGGGGGATGGGGGTGCGATGGCTAGCAGTGCGGGAAGGGGTGAGACGACAGAAGTGCTTGGGGGATTTAAATTTTCCCTAATTTTACCGCGGCTAATGAAATATATCGATCGATATATACAAGATTATATATTGACCCGTCGCATTAGCCTCTGAGGGTCGTTGCATTAGAGAGGCTAATGCAACGGCATGGTATGGCCGTTGCATTAGCCTGTTTATCCCGTCGCATTAGACAGGCTAATGCAACGGTCCTGCTATACCGTTGCATTAGCCTATTTTTATATTTGTTATACACTTAGCCGTCGCATTAGCCACATCTAATGCAACGACAATACATTGGGCGTTGCATTAGACTTCTGTGTGCCGTCGTATTAGGCCAGAAATGTAGTAGTGTACCATCCAGGCACTCCGGTCCTTCCACAAGGCACTCCGGTGCTAATTCGACAAAAATTCCAGTGACTTACTGGAAAGCAGGCACCGCGGTCCTTCCATCAGGAACCGCGGCCCTTTGTCCTAAATTCCAAAAATGGATTTTAATCACTTGTTTTCTTCTTCAATCCACACAAGTTCCAACAATACCCCACATTTTCTATTCACACATCCAACAATACCCCACATATGGATAGAAAATAAGATAAAAGAAACTTATCATTATTTCTTTCAAATGAGACATGACATGCATCGGAAAAGGTCTCTTTTGGACTTGAACCTTTCGTAGTGAATACTTAACGGGTCTACTTGTGAAGTAGTGGACGAAATGCCTTAAACTATTCACGTATTGTAGTAAATCGAGACAACAAGTATCACACATATCATATTAACATATTTCAATTCTTACGATTGTGTTCTTTTCGGTCATGAACAACTCCTTTCTTCATGAAAATTTCTAGAGAACGTAGTCATCTCAGTTCTCTCAGATGTGACCCCACATCAATCTCACATAGGTAATATTAATCAAGAATAGTTTGTACTATCCCACCATAATGGCAATTAATATTATTAAGAACAAAGGTTCAACCCTATATCGTCAACGGATTAACACATTTGGTACATCATAGGAACGAGCATATGTGTGTTTTACGCTCCTTGAGTCTTCCCCAGCTCGTTTGCCTATTGAACCTAAACCATGGGATCTCCAATTATAATAGGTTAGGTTTCCACCAGTTCACAACTCATTGTATTGGCTTGAAGCCCATTTCCCTCGATGTAAATACGGCTTACTCTCTTGTAAGGCCTTTTGTCAAAGGATCCGCTATATTTTCCTTTGACTTCACATAATCAATGGAAATAATTTTATTCTTCAGCAAGCTTTGTATTGTATTATGACGTCGTCTTATGTGCCTTGATTTACCATTATATATTTGATTATTTGCCCTCGTCAGGGCCGTCATACTATCACAATGTATGCAAATGGCGGTCACTGGCTTTGTCCACAACGGAATACCTTCTAGGAAGTTTTTTAGTCATTCTGCCTCTTTGGCATCTTTATCCAAGGCTTCAAACTCTGTTTCCATAGTTGATATCGTATTTACCGTTTGCTTTGATGATTTTCAAGATACCGACACTCCACCAAGTGTAAATACATACCCACTTGTGGACTTACTCTCTGAATGGTTGGAAATCCAATTAGCATCACAATATCATTCTAACACGGGATGATATTTTGTATAATGCATCGCATGATTCATTGTATGCTTGAGATATCTAACACGGGATGATATTTTGTATAATGCATCGCATGATTCATTGTATGCTTGAGATATCGTAGTGGCATTATTAGCGGTACCCAATAATCATTTCCAATATTGTGTGAGTATCAACTAAGTCGACTCACTGTATATGCCAAATTCGGTCTCGTACAATTAATTATGTACATCAAGCTTCCAAGAACTTCCGTATATTCCAATTGAGACACACTATCACCTTCATTCTTCTTAAGGTGACTAGCAGGATCAAATGGGGTAACAACCGGTCTATCATCATAGTGTCTGAATTTTCTAAGGACCTTTTCAACATAATGGGATTGTGTTAGAATATAACCATCTGAATTCTTTTGAATTCCAATACCAAGAATGACATCCGCTATTCTCATATCTTTCATATCGAAAGCGGCATGCAACATCTTCTTAGTTTGGTTAATTACATCTTTACTTGTTCTCATGATTAGCATATCATCTACATATAATGACACATGTATTCTTACATTTCTTAATGTAGACACATTTGTCACAATCGTTTATTTGAAAACCATTTGATAATAGTGTATTATCAAACTTCTCATGTCATTGCTTTGGCGCTTGTTTAAGTCTATATAACGACTTAACCAATTTACAACTTTCTTAACAACGAACCATTCGTGTTGTTCCATATATATTTCTTCATCTAGTTCACCATTCAAGAATGAAGTCTTCACACCCATTTGGTGTATTTCTAAATTGTGAATCGTTGTTATAGCAATTAGCATCCTTATAGACGTAATTCTAGACACTGGTGAGTAGGTATCGAAGAAATCTACACCTTCTTTTTGTCTAAACCCTTTGTCTACTATACGTACTTTGTATTTTTCTATAGTACCATCAGGCCTTCGTTTCCGTTTGAAGATCCATTTATGACCTATTGGGTTTTGTCCCTGAGGAAGATCAACCAATATCCATGTATTATTTTGTATAATGGATTCTACTTCACTTTGGATGGCCTCCTTCCAATAAGGTGTTTCGGATGATTCCATTGCAGTCTTATACGTTTGAGGTTCTCCTTCAACGGAAAAGGTCATAAAGTCTGGTCTAAAATATTTGGCTACTTTTCCACGTTTACTTCTCCTTGGTTCAGAATTTTCTTCTTGAACCGATGAAGTAAGATTATCATCATTTTGGTTTGATTCATCTTGAGACAGTGTCCTCTTCTTATTATTAGGAACACTTTTATCCTTGTCTTTGTAAGGAAAGATCTTCTCAAAGAATTCTGCTTCTGCAGATTCCATTAGTGTGTTCTTGTGAATACCTTCAACGTCAGAATGATACACCAAAAACTTATATACTGCACTTTTATTGGCATGACCAATATATATGCAATCCACCATTTTTTGTCCAAATTTAGTTCTCTTTGGTAAAGGAACTTGAACTTTCGCTAGGCAACCCCACACTTTCATCATTTTTAAAGTAGGCAATCTTCTATTTCATAATTCGTATGGAGATTGATCATTTTTCTTTTGAGTAATTCTATTCAATATCATATTTGCAGTAATTAATGCCTCACCCCATAGACTAAGAGGTGCACCCGAACTAATCAACATTGAATTTATCATATTCTTCAATGTTCTATTTTTTCGTTCGGCAACTCCATTTTATTGTGAAGTATATGGCGCAGTGGTTTGATGAATGGCACCATGAGTAGAACAGAATTCTTTGAACTCATTCGATGTATATTCACCACATCGGTCTGACCTTAGAATCTTAATCATTTTGTCAAGTTGGTTTTCCACTTCTGCTTTGTATGTCTTAAACATGTTCAAAGTCTCATCTTTGGTATGTATTAAGTATACATAACAAAATTTACTGCAGTCATCAATAAATTATATATAATAATTATTTCCTCCACGAGATGGGGTTGCTTGGTAATCACACAAATCACTATAAATTAAACCAAACACTTCATTTGATTTCACAACATATTTATGAGGATGACTTGCATATTTTGATTCTATGCAAACCCCACATTTAGTCATTTTGTTCATGGAACATTTTGGCAACATGTCTATCTTTACCATTCTTTGTAAGGAACGATAATTTACATGGCCTAATCGAGAATGTCATAAATAAGAAAGAGAATCAATCACATACTCAGAAGCAGTGCTAGTGCCTGTATTTTCATTGATAACTGCAAATGTCTTAGTACAAACAACACTTAGTTTGAAGAGTCTCTCACTGAGATAGCCCTTGCCTACATACACCCCACCTTTGGTGAGTACAAATTTATCAGATTCAAAAACTAACTTAAAGCCCTTGTTGCTAAGAACAGGGCCAGAAATTAATTTTTTACAAATTTCAGGCACATGTAGTACATTGGTGAGTACAAGATCATTCCCGGAAGTGAGCCTCAAAGTCACCTTTCATTTGCCTTCCACCTTCACAGAAGCAGCATTCCCAATAAACAATGGTTCTCCATCCTTGATGGCTTGGTAAGATGAAAATATGTCCTTCTCTGAACATACATGCATAGTAGAACCTGTGTCCATCCACCAATCGATTGAAGTTGTAACCAGATTTTCTTGAGCAATGACAACACCAATGAATTGGTTCTTAGTTTCAGCACGGTTGGACTAGTTGACATTACTCGAACCTCCACCATCACCACCTTGACTTTTGCGAAGTCGGCAGTCTTTTGCTCTATGCCCTGGCTTTCCGCACACCCAACAAACACCAACTTGTTTCTTGAACGTATTGGCCTTTTGTGTAGCGAGTGTGCTTCTTCCGGCAGCAAATGACGGTTTGGCACCATTGAACTTGCCTTTTCCCTTCTGAAACTTGGCTTTTGATGAATTTCCTTCAACCACATTTGTATTTGGCTCCAAGGAAACTGCATCTGCCTTGTCACTCATTCGCTAACTTCCTAACACAAAGTTTGAGAACCAGTTGCTCAAAACTCATTTCCTCCGTTAGATGCTTCAAATAAACCTTAAAGTCCTTCCAAGAAGGAGGTAATTTTTCAATAATAGCACCAACAAGGAAATATTGGTTAAGGCTCATACCTTCAACCTCTAGTTCATGAACAATGACTTGGAGTTCCTACACTTGCTTGACAACAGCTTTGGCATCGCTCATCTTGAAGTTTAGAAACTTGACGATAACGAACTTCTTTGAAGAAGCAACCTCTGTCCTGTACTTGTTCTCAAGTGACTGCCATAACTCCCGTGTTGTTCCGAACGTGGAGTATATGTTATAGAGAGTATCATCCAAGGCATTGAGAATGTAGTTCTTACACAGAAATTCTTGTGTCCACCAAGGCTCAACCGCCTTCAGCCTTTTGGCCTTTGCCTCCTCAGTTGGAGCATTCTCTTCTTCTCCCTCTGGCAGTGCCGTTGGAGCCTCAGTAGTCAACACGTTTACCACGTGAAGTGTTGTCAAATAGAACAACATCTTCTGTTGCCAACGCTTGAAATCAGAACCCTTGAATTTCTCAAGTTTCTCCACATGGTTTTTCACCATTGTGATCCAGATTGATCCATTTATTTGCAAATCAGGAAGTGTATTCTCTGAAAATGATTTTGCAAACTCAACAATGTCAGAAAAATATATATTTTCTGAAAAATTTTGTCTTAGATTGTTAGAGTCAATCTAGACCTTCAATGTATAAGCCACAATAATATACAAATAACTCAAGTAAATTGAAATCGACAACAATAATGTTCATCAAAAGCATAAACACATACTAACTTGTTTGTAGATAGAGGTCTGCTCGACGCAGTGTCCGAAGACAAAAATTCGCCCCCGTTTATGATGTTGTTTAAGGGACGTCTGCCTTGAGAATACAACTATCTGAGTGATATTTCTAGCACAAGAACTTCACTCCTAGCGAGTCTACTTTATGTGTTCTTCAGAAATTTCTTGAAGAGGAAGAAGAAGCAACAATGATCATCCAATGATTTGATTCTTAAATCAGAAGATTAGATGTTGTTAACTGTATTGTGTCCTTTAAACAAGTGATCTACATGCTTTATATAGAATGAATTTTCGACCAGATGCAGCCATTAGTCCAAAGGTTATGACTCTATGTGAAGAGATGCAACCTTTGGTTCAAAACTAGAAAATCCCGTCGAAGGCACCGCGGTCCTTCCACAAGGCACCCCGGTGCTAATTCGATTTTTCTTTCCAGTGACTTACTGCCATCCAGACACCCCGGTTCTTCCACAAGGCACCCCGGTGCTAATTCGATGAAAATTCCAGTGACTTACTGAAAAGCAGGCACCGCGGTCCTTCCATCAGAAACCGCGGCCCTTTGTCCTAAATTCCAAAAATGGATTTTAATCACTTGTTTTCTTCTTCAATCCACACAAGTTCCAACAAACATGTATGCTCCCACTTTCCCTAAAACCACTGGTTCATTCACCGATATATTTGACAACCTCCCTCCTTCTTCATCATCTTCTTTTCATCCGTCTTTTGTCGTTACTAATATCAAGAATTTCGTCCCTATAATTCTTGACCAAGAAGATTGTCATTATTCCATGCGGGTAGAACTATTCTATATCCATGCCTTCTCATACAACATGCTAGACCACATTGACGATTCAATTTTGCGTCCCACGAATGTTGCAGAATCAACATGGCATGGACTTGACGTCATCGTCAAACAATGGATATACGGTACTATCTCAAAAGACATGTTGTGTACTATCATGAAAACAGGTGCTTCGGCGCGAGAACTTTGGGTGCGATTAGAAGAATTTTTTTAGGAAAATAAAAATACTAGGGCTGTGTATTTAGAGGAGCAATTCAACAATACGCGTCTCGAGAATTTTAACAATATGTCTGCATACTGCAAACAACTGAAACTTATCGCTGACCAACTCTCCAACGTTGGGACATCTATTTCTGAAATAAAAATGATAATGCAAATTGTTGCAGGTCTACCGAAGGGGGAATATGATATGATTGCAACGATGATTCAACAAGCCGGCCCACTACCAAGTTTCAACAAGGCGCGTTCACAACTGCTGTTGGAATAAACCCGACGTGCTAAACAAGATGAGCACAATCAAAAGGCGTTTGCAGTTGACCACACGGTATCACCAACGGCCACAACCAGCGGACCACCAGCAGCAGTAGACCTGTGGCAGATGACGTGGTGGACGAGGCCGCGGTAATGAAAACAAAGGTAAAAGAGGTCGCGGGAAGGGCCAACGGAACCAACAGAAAGGCCCAATTCCTTCCCAATACACTCAGTGGGCTGGATATCCAACATTGCTCAATAACGAGAACTGGGCCTCGCCTGCATGCCCCTACCCAACAGCAGGGGCCCAGTTCCAGCAAGCCTGGGCGCAAGGCATTCTGGGCTCCGCCCCAGCCAGCAGGCAGGCCCACCAGCCATCTCAGCAGGCCCACCTGATAGCAGCCCAACAGAACCCGCAAGCATCCAATATGGCACCTACTGATTTGGGGCAAGCTTTCAACGCCCTCAACCTTCAACAGCCCAATAAAAATTGGTAACACCGAAACCACATCTCATCTCACCCGTTCGTCAGGTAATTTATCTCAACTGCTTCGGTTAAAGTATCCTCAATTTATTACTATCAGAAATGGACACCGCATTCCAATTAAAGGTTACAGTAATACACATACAAAACATCCCCATCCATCACTTAACCATGTCCTCTACGCACATCAAATTATTAAAAATTTGATCTATGTTAGGAAATTCACTCGTAATAATTGGGCTTCTGTCGCGTTTGACCCTTTTGGTTTTTCTGTGAAGGATCTTAATACGGGGAAAGTTCTTACGCGCTGTAATAGTGTGGGAGACTTGTACCCATTCACTCAATCTTCCGCTATCAGATCTCAATCACATATCTCACTTGCTGAATTGTCTCTGTCAACATGACACAATAGGCTCAGACACCCAGGAGACCATGTCTTTAATTTTCTTAGAAATAATATGTGTATTCAATGTAATAATAGGAAACTTGCCCGAAATTATTTTTCTTGCCCACTTGGCAAACATACCCGTATTCCATTTATGTCTTCATTAAGTGTTACAGTTTCACCATTTAATATTTTTCATACTGACTTGTGGACATCTCCTGTTGTTAGCTCTCTGGGTCACAAATTTTATCTTGTTTTATTGGATGATTTTTCACATTTTCTCTGGATTTACCCAGTCAAGTTCAAATCTAAGGTATTTGCTAAATTTCTTGAGTTTCACAAATTTATTTAAATCCAGCATTCCATAATTACACGCATGGTCTTCCGTTTTGCATGTCCCCATTCCTCCCCTCAAAACGGCAAGGCTGAACGAATTATATGTACCATCAATAACATGGTTCGCACTATCTTGTTTCATGTCTGCCGACCACCTTCCTTCTTGGTCTATGCTGTTAAAATGGTAGAATACCTACTTAATATTTTACCCACCAGCACTCTACAAACAAGACCCCCACCGAAATTATATACTGTAGGATTTCATCCTATGACCAACTTTAAATTTGCGGATGTCTGTGCTACCCCAATCTTGCCTCCACAACTTCTCATAATTGGCTCTCCGAACTACACCATGTGTCTTCGTTGGGTTTCCACCTAATCATAGGGGTTATCTGTGTTATGACCTATCCTCTCGTAAAATTATTGTCTCTCGTCACGTTACATTCAACGAGATAATTTTCCCATTTTCCAATATCCGGAAATTCCAAAACACATATTACACATTTCTCGATGAGTCTACCCTTTCCCCATTGGTGTGCACCCTGCACCACCATAGCACAGCTGCTCTACCACCTCCTCCGACGGCACCACCAGCGTCACTTTCTGACGCTTCCATCGGAAACTCGTCCCAACCACTCCCACTATTGTCTCATATCTCCAATAGTCTTCGCACTGTCCACGACGACCACCAGCCCGCCTCCAGATCTTTGTCAGGTCAACCAACCTCTGTCACACCACCGACAGACGTCGTATCACCCACACCTTCACTCCGCGCACCTCTGTCACACAATCACATAGACCTGACATCAGCAACCCACCCCGACCAAATCCCGACATCATCGACTATTCCCAAACTGCTACAGACTCAAAATTAGCAACCCTTGTTCATAGGTACTGCACCCCGCCTACCCATTCCATGGAAACCCGTGCAAAGCACGGGATTTTCAAACTCAAGGTCCACTTTAATCTAGCTACTCAAACAATTTCACCCATTTCCAAAAACTCAAAATTAGTCAAACTGGACCCCAATTGGAATGCGGTCATGTGTGAGGAATTTAATGTTTTAACCAAGCAACATACTTGGGATTTGGTACCTACACATGATGGGATGAATGTAATCTGATGTATAGGCGAGACTTGTTGCAAATGGTACTAATCATCAGGAGGGGATTGATTGTGGTGAGACATTTAGCTCGGTTGTTAAACCGGCTACGATTCATACTGTTCTTAGTATGGGCAAGCAGTGGAATATTCATCAGCTTGATATCAAAAACGCATTTCTTCATGGGGATTTGAAAGAAATTGTGTATATGCATCAGACACCTAGTTTCTTTCATCCTACATTTCCTCAGTATGTTTGTCATCTCAGAAAATCACTCTATGGCTTGAAACATGTACCCCGAGCTTGGTATGACCGTTTTGCCATGTATATTTTTCAAATTGGGTTCATATGTAGCAGGTGTGACAGCCTCTTTTTATTTTTCATAACGGTAGTAGCACTTCTTACTTACTACTATATGTGGAAGTCATTGTTCTCACCGCCTCATCTGACAAATTAAAAAATGAAATTATTGCTCTGCTCAAAACTGGATTTTCCATGACTTATTTGGCAAGCTGAGTTACTTTTTGGGTATATCAGTGACTAGATCTGCAAATAATATGTTCCTGAGTCAGCGTAAATATGCAGAAGAAATAGTGTACAGGACTAAGATGTCGAATTGCAAAGCTATGCCTACTTCAGTCGATTCAAAATCTAAGTGCTAATGATTGTGCTCATGTATTTGATCATACTCTGTACTAGAGTTTTGCAGGTACCCTTCAGTATCTCACATTTATGAGGCCTGACATTGCATATGACGTTCAGCAGGTGTATATGTTCATGCATGCCCCGAAGGAGCCTCACTTTGTAGCCCTTAACACTACTACATTTCTAGGCTAATGTGATGGCTCATATATGTCTAATGCAACGCTTTTATGTAGTACCGTTGCATTAGATGTGGCTAATGCGACGGGTTCATGTTATAATAAATCATAAAATATGCTAATGCAACGGTATTTTGTGGTTGTTGCATTAGATAGGCTAATATGACGGTGTAAATCATCTAATGCAACGCCAAAGACGACCGTCACATTAGCCTATCTAATGCAACGGTTGTCCAAGGCTAATGCAACGGTCCCTTAATTTTTTTATTTTGTGGTTGTTGCATTAGATAGGCTAATGTGACGGTGTAAATCATCTAATGCAACACCAAAGACGACCGTCGCATTAGCATATCTAATGCAACGGTCCCTTAATTTTTTTATTTTCCCTGTGAAAACCCATTTTTTAACCCCGTTCCCTACCTTAAAAAACACTTTTAATCCCCCGAAACTGAGTAAATCTCTCTCTTTGGGCGATTTCGATGTGAACATTGTTATTCTCGGAGTTTTGCCATTTCTGGCCAACTCCGGTAACCAAAGGGGACGAGACATATCCCATTAGTTTCGTCTCGTCAAGCCCGACATTTCCATACTAACCATCAACGTTTAATCACCCTACATTTCCTCCAATTTCATATCAAAAAATTCCTGTTTTTCGATTTGGTTTTTGGCATTTTCTGGCATCCTGCGCGATAATCGACGGCAGTGGGTTACACCACTGTGACCGTCATCACCTCCCCATCATTTTCATACCACCCACGCTATTTGATTCAAACCCAACAGCCACAACACCCAAATCGAAACTTCAACAAACCCTAGCCGCCGCTTTTGGTTTTCCGGCCACCTAAGCCATTGTCGACGGTTGAGGTTGGTACCTTTAGACTCGCCTTCATATACTCTACATTTCTATACCATTCCCATCCTTCAACTTTTACCATTCCCTCTATTAATCAACAACCAACAATACAATATCCCCAATTGATTGCAACCATACACTTCCCCCCAGCTCCTCGTCGCATCTCCTACCACACCTCGTTGTCGCCTTACCCTTCCCCGCTGCTCGTCGTCGCCCTTTTCCACTCGTCATCGTATCCACTTCGTCGAACTGCTCTTCTCTCTTCTCCAAGGTTAGATTATATTTTACCGTCATTTTACCTTCCCTTTTCATGTTTTATGGTTGTTAATTCAAGGTTAGATTACTGTGAGGTATGATTGAGCATGGAGTGAAGAAATATTTAGGTGGTAATAATCTCATTTAAATGGATTTTATGAATGATTATGGTTAATTATGTTTGATTTGGACTAAATATTGATTCAATGTGAGGTTAGGATGACATGTGACTTGCTTGTTATGATTGGTTTAGTTTATATTATGCCTTTCACATGCTTACCTTAATTAAATTTAGCTTAGTATGAGATTGATAGGTATGTTGACATCTATTTTGTACTCAGCATGTTTTGCAGTCATCCGTCTATGTAGGTGATATTATTTTATGTATATTCTGTCTATCTAATCTTCTATAGATGTCTAAGGTGGACTTTGAAGTACATCCTTGTTGAAAGTTGAAACAAAAATCCCTAATGCGGCGGTGCACATCTAATGCGACGGATGTACCTGGCCGTCGCATTAGGGGTATGAGCCGTTGCATTAGGTGGATCAATTAACCTCTCAACCAGTCGTATATCTAATGCGACGGCTGTACCTGGACATCGCATTAGAGGTATGAGCCGTTGCATTAGATATGCAGCTAATGCGACGGCTAAATACAGTCATTGCATTATGTGCACATCTAATGCGACACCAGTAACAGCCGTCGCATTAGGGCCTTCTGGCCATTGCATTAGACCTAATGTAAAGCCAGCGGATGCAACGGCTCTTCGCCGTTGCATTAGGTCCTTTTTTCATTTTTTATAAAGTAGTATTAGCCAGAAATTACTGTAAAGGCCCATAATTCGCAAGTCTTAGCCCAATCAAAGTAAATTGATTTAGTTCCAGTGGCGCGCGCATGTGGAGGCCCAAATTCAGATTATTGAAATCTTATATTAAGGATTCACTTTTACGAATTAGAACATGATTCCAAAATGTTTGAGACCACCTACTTTTTGTGATACATGAAGTACTATCACACGTTTTTTAGCTAAGAAAGACGATATACTCTTAACTAAACCATTAAACACTCTTTTAAAGTAAGTAACTAATTAAAGAGATGAACTTAATTGAGCCTTTGTGAGAGGGAAAACAAAATTGAGAAAGAAACAAATCTCCTATTTAAATTTCAAAAGTTAGAAAATTTGATGCCACGCCATAATAATACACAAAGCTACGATTTAATATGAAGGGAAAATAGAAAAAAATTAGAAAATGCTCAACATAATTTGCATCATTTATGCACTTACGACAAAACTACTACTCCTTCCGTCTCAAATCATAATTTGCATCATTTACACGCCTTTTTTAAAAAAAAAAATAGGAGTATTTGACCTAATTATCCTTAATTATGTCTAAGGTATAATCTGTCTTCATTAAATTTTACTTTATTTATGTGACATCTTCATTAATGACAAATGATAAAATAGAAAAAAAAAAAAATTAAATTTCTAAAATGACAAATAATTTGAGATAACTATTTTTTAGTAACCATGAGTCCAACAAATAATTAAGACGGAGGGATACCTAAGTTATGGATCCAAGAAAGTCTATGCCATAATGAGAAAATGTAAAGTAAAGAAATGCACAAAAGAGAAGAAACTAATGGAGTGTGAACCAATCCAATCATGCTTTACACAACCACTTTTAATTTTTGAAGTGGACATGTAATTTAATGTTGTAAAAATGTGAACCCTAAAAAAGAATAGACAATTTAATTAATAATTATGGTGGCCATCACTTGCAAGTACGTGAAAATCGTTTAACGGGGCGAGGAGAAGAAGGCACGTCATTAATCAATAGAGCGGAATGAATATTGAGGATTAAAAGTTATTTGTGGTGGTTACTAAAAAATATTTATCTTAAATTATTTATAATTTTAAAAATTCAAGACACTATTAATTACTTATTTTTCGTTTTACCGAATTTTGTCATGACACATAAATATAACAAATATTTAATTAATAGATTATGACTTAGAAATAAATAAAGATAAAAGTGATCAAATATCTCTCGTAATTAATATTTTTAAAGGGGTGTAAAATAAAAAAAATGACAAATAATGAACTCGTAGGTGGGAACGTGCTCATCGAAATACACGTTATACTAGCATCCGAGAATCCGTCATACTGTCCTAAATCTTATAATACTCCATTAGACTGAAACAAATTTAATAAAACGACATAGGTAAAAGAGTACATTAACCATTTCTAATTGAATTAAGATTGATTATTATTGTGCCCGCATAGGAGTAATTCAGTTAGTTTTAGAGTGGTAGATTGTCGCCAAGTAGGCAGATTCGGGTTCTGGCAGTCGCAGTGTGGATGTTTCATTTCTCCTTTGTGAGGGGTGGCTCCTTGTGGGCACCAGACACTGTGTCTCTCACCTAGTGAGCCGTTGAGTCACCATAATTTACCTCCTCCATCAATCTCTGTTGGGTCGGGGGATGGGAGCCATGTGGGCGAGGGATTTCGCTTTTTGCTCCAAGATCGATTATTATTGTTGTTTCTTCTATTTTATTGTGTTTGTCCATATGAACGCAGTAACAAACATCACATGAAAAGACAAGACATTATATGCATGAAGTACAAATTTGGTTTTGGTAAAGTTTTTGGTTAGATTAGTTATTATTTTTTAAAAATAATTGCCACCAAAACCGTTTGATGAACCAAAAATAAAAGGAAAAATTAAAATGAGACAGAGAGATCATAATCATTTAGATAAAGGATTTCAAAAAGCTTATACAGATTCTCTAAAAAGACTCTTTAACTAAAGGTCTAAAGCTAAAAAAAAATTGCTCTAAAGGTCTGAAGCTAATACAGTCACACTTGTGAATGTATCTTCTTTCTTTCTCTATCATTTTATTCAAACAGGTCGAACTTTCCCATTGACAAAACCATTATCTGTGACTTCATTTAGACATAATACATAAAGTGACCTTCAAACTTGACCTCAACTGACATGTATGCCCACCAACTTTGAGTGTGCACAAGTAAGTACGTTGAACACACCAACATTACTATAAAAATACCCTACGGTGATGGTTCTGTATCTGTCACACGACGTGTGACGGTTCCAACCCGTCACACAAAAATCACAAACGGATGACAGTTCTGTATGTCATGTGACATGTGACGGTTCAAACTCGTCACACAAACGTCACATAAATTTAAATTTTGATTCGATTTTTATAAAAAAATTATTAAATTAATAATTTATTTTAATTTGACGGAAAAATTAAATTTGGTGAGAAAATTATTATTATTATTTTGGCAATTTAATTTAAATATTGCAAATTGAGTGCACCGCTGAAATGGACTAAAAATTTAAAAACCAAAAATATACATTGAATAGCTAGAATACGTAGTACAAAATCTTCCCAAAATGGATAATCATTTAAAGTGCTATTAAAGTGTTTAATTAAAGACTAAAAGATTATTAATCAAGTATCTTATCAATCTAAAATGTTCACTCATCAGCATTTAGTTTAGCAACTTCTGTTTCACCAAGTATCTTCAAAAAATGTAATCCCCACTCGACACGAATATCATCAAGTTTCTCTCGTGAGTACATGTGTTTGTCGTAGAACTATAAACCACAAAAAGAAAATAATTAGTAATGCTTGAAATGATGTAACAATTAACATGATTAATGATCTATCATTTAAGTATAGAAGTACTTACATTATTTGTCATTAAAGTCTATAAGATGATATTAATCTCTTTTCAGGAGTCTTTCTCATTAATATCAATATATATAGTGTACAATATTCATCTCTTATCCAAGAGGAATCCTAGTCCTAATTACAAGAGAAATCCTAGTCTTACCATAATTATATTTACACAATATATGGAATATATTCTAATTATGGTAGGGATCATATTGGTACACGTTTACACACCCTCTAAGTCGAAGCGGGAGGAGGTCGGACACTGAGACTGGATCTGAAGTCAAGAAAATGGAAGTCCCTTTGGTGAATATATATGTGTACTGATATGATGAGCGAACATGTACACATGTCCTAGTGCAACCTTCTCACGAACGAAATGTATGTCCATCTCAATGTGCTTGGTTCGCTGATGTTGAACCGGGTTGTGAAAAAGATAGATCGCAGAGATGTTATCATAGTACACAATAGATGTCTGACGCAAAGGACACTAAAGTTCTAACAGTAAATTTCTGAGCCAACAAATCTCAGCTACCACATTTGCAACACCTCTGTACTCAGTCTCGGCACTGGAACGAGATGGGTGGTCTGTCGCTTGGCAGACCGTGAAATCAAATTATCCCCTAAAAAACACAAGCCGGAGATAGAGCGTCGCGTGTCCGGACACCCTGCTCAATCTGCATCCGTATAAGAGAGCAGCTTGTTTGGTGCAGAGGGGTATAGGTGCAAACCATAATCAAGCGTGTCCTTAATGTATCGGATGATACGCTTAAAAGCAGTGAAATGAGACTCTCTGGGGACATGCATAAAGAGGCATACCTGCTGAACAGCATAAGCAATATCTGACCTGGTAAATGTGAGATACTGAAGTGCATCTGCAAGGCTCCTATAAAGAGTAGTATCGGAGACAGGAGCACCATCCATAGCACTGAGCTTGGATTTTGAATCAACCGGAGTAGGCATGATTTTACAATTCGACATCTTAGCCCTGTACAGAATCTCTTCTGCATACTTACGCTGACTCAAGAACATGTGATTGACAGACCTGGTCACTGATATCCCCAAGAAGTAACTCAACTTGCCCAAATCAGTCATTGCAAATTCGGTCTTAAGTAAAGCAATAATCTCATTTTTCAACCCATCAGATGAGGCTAGAGGTGTTCATTTCGGATCGGTAAAATTATGATCCGAATCCGATCCAAAATTTCGAATATTCAAAAATTTCGAATCGAATAACCAGATATCCGAAATGGACACCCCTGTAAAAAAGACAGGGCATTATAATCAGAGAAAGAGCTTTTTAATAGAACATTGTGCACAAGCTAGATATAAAATATAAAATTGATGTTTAATATGCAACATATGGAGCAATGTACATAAGATATTTCTTTATATGCCGATTCATATGAGATTACCTGTAGAGTTTGGACACAGACCACTATATATTGTCTTTTTAATTGTTTCTTAGAATTTCAATATGTCAACTTTATTTTTTGGTTAAAACGATACTTTATAAATATATTACGTTGTTACTTGTTATATCAGACATACTTTTCTATTCAAGTCCACCACTGATAGAAGTATTTACCAAAAGTTGTTAACTTAGTACAGTTAACTACAGAAACTAACTTAGTAGATGTCAACTATAAAGTATGAATTGGAAGTTGCAGTCATGTATTTAGTACCATATATTTTTCAAAGTTGTTTCATTGTTTATATACATATGTATTAAGCATAAGCCAATGATAAAAGATTAATTTAATATAACATAAATATGCGTTAATTTATACATTCAATACTAAAAGATTTATATTTTTCCACTATTATGAGATCAAAAAGAAATTATTAAGATAAAATAGAAATTATAATTCAATTTAAGTTATTTCTTATTTTAACAAAAGGTCATTTTTTAAAAAAATTAGAAACTAAAATTAAAAGAAAATAAAAAAATCGGATATTTCGGATATCCGAAATTAAGAAAACTATGAACCGTATCCGATCCGATTTTTTTCGGATATCCGATCCGAAATATCCGAAACTCAAAAAAGCGGATCGGATATCCGATTTTTCGGATCGAATCGACCGGATCGCGGATCGGATCGATCGGATCGAAATGAACACCCCAAGATGAGGCAGTAAGGACAATATCATCCACATATAGTAGTAAGTAAGCAATGCTACTACCTCGATGAAAAATGAAAAGTGAAGTATCACTCATGCTGCATACAAACACAATCTGCAAAATGTATCTGGCAAAGCGGTCATACCACGCGGGGGCCTGTTTCAGGTCATATAGTGACTTACGGAGACGACACACATAGTGAGGGACTGCTGCATGGGTGAACCCAGGCGGCTGATGCATGTAAACTGTCTCTTTCAGGTCCCTATGTAAAAATGCATTTTTCACATCAAGTTGATGTATCGGCCAGTGTTTTTTCATGGTTATGCTCAGAACGGTGCGAATGGTGGCCGGTTTGACAATCGGGCTAAATGTCTCACCACAATCAATGCCCTCATGTTGGTTCGTGTCATTAGCCACAAGTCGAGCCTTATACCTCTCTAGATATGCACTGTCTCTGAATTTATGGTGAAAAAGCCTCATACAATGGATCACATTCACCCCCTCCGGTCTAAGTACTAGATCTCACGTGTGTTGTTTAGTTAAAGCATTGAATTCCTCATACATAGCTGCATTCCAATTAGGGTCTTATTTGGTCAATTTGGGGTTCTTGAGAATTAGGGAGATGGTTTGGACAGACAAGTTAAATTGGATTTTGGGTTTGAAGATCTCATGTTTGGCACGAGTTTTCATTTGGTGAGTGAGAACAGTGGGTGGCTGCAGCGGCTGAGTGGTAGGATCCGAGACGGATGGTATGATCGGATAAGGGGAGGGTGGAGGATTTGTCGTCGAAGGCGTCGCGGCGCAGTGATCAAGGGCCGCGGCGCCTGAGGTACAGTACTCTTTGATGTTTTGGCGCCACGGCGCATCCCCGAGGGGTCGCGGCGCTGATAACGATAAAACATCAGTTTGCTCACTGGAAGGTTGGCGCCGCGGCGCCTCCTTGATGGGATGCGGCGCTAACGACGGTGATGACTGTAGTTGACTGAGAATGATGGGAGAGATGTAGGTTCGTCAAGAAATGAGTAATCCTGTTTTTGAAATTTCTGAAGATTCGAAAATGGAAATGTGGTCTCGTCGAATGTGACGTGATGGAAAATGTGGATTTGACGAGTGGACAAGGCATAGCAAAGATAGCCCCCATGGTTCGGCGGGAAGCCTAGGTAGACACAAGGAATGGTACGGGAGCTAGTTTGTGAGGGGCGGTAGAGGCAAGGTTAGGATAATAGAGACAACCGAATATCCGCAAATGATCGTAAAAGTGGACTCTGCGATAGAGGATTTCGGTAGGGGTCATATTGTGAAGGGTGCTAGCTGGGAGAATATTTAGAACGTATTCTGACATCTTAGCAGCATATACCCAGAAAGACGGGGGGAGGAAGGCATGAATCAATAGAGTGTGAATCATATTGTTAATGGTGCGAATGATTCGTTCAGCGTTACCGTTTTATGGGAAAGTGTGAGGGCAAGAGAAACGAAAAACCATGCCATTGTTTGTACAAAAGCGGTGAAACATAGAGTTATTGAATTCACGACCATTATCGCACTTAAATAATTTTATACCTTTTTCAAATTGTGTTTGAATGAACATGTGAAACTCAAAAAACTTGGCAAACACTTCCGATTTAAATTTGAGAGGATATAACCAAATATAGTGAGAAAAATCATCTAGTAAGATAAGATAATATTTATGACCGAGGGAACTAGCAATAGGGGAAGTTCATAAATCGGCATGTATAATATTAAATGGTGCAAAGGTAACACTAGTAGATGATTGAAACGGAAGACGGGTATGTTTGCCTAAAGAACAAGAAACACAGTGATGGGCAAGCTTCCTATTATTACAAGTAATGAAATTATTGTCTCTAAGAAAATTAAAAATTGGAGTGCCTGGATGACCAAGCCTATGATGTCATGTGGATGGAGAAATAGCCGCTAGAGAGACGGGAGAGCAAGATCTGGCAGCGGAGGTGGATGAGATGGATAGAGATCCCACGTGTTATTGCATCTCGTAAGAGGTGTCCCCGTATGAAGATCCTTCACAGTAAAACCAAAAAGGTCAAAGTCAACAGAAACAAAATTATTACGAGTAAATTTGCGGATAGAAATTAGGTTCTTAATGATGTGTGGGGCATATAGGACATTTTTAAGGGAGAAGGGTGGATGAGGTGATTGTGTGTAGGATGTATCATAGCCCTGAATTGGAATGCGGTGGTCATTGCCAACTGTAATATATTGAGAATGTTTTAAACTAAATATTTTGGATATATTACCTGCAGACCGGGTGAGGTGAGATGTGGCTCCCGAGTCCATGTACCAAGTGTTGTCCGGTGGCTGTAAGTTTAGGCTGCTGAAGGCCTGGCCCAAATCAATGGGAGCGGGCTGCTGGAACTGGTCTTGCATAAGTGGGCTTGCTACTGGTACTGGACTGGCCGAGGGGCTGAAGCTGGTCCCAACAACCCTTGTTGAGCATACGGGTTGAAGGGTTGTTGTTGGTACTATTGAGGCGTCGCGGCGCTCTGCTGGTACTGTTGAGGCATCGCGGCCCAACCAAAGCGGGGCCGGGAGTGGATGTTCTTTGCTGGTTCTGCGGTCGCGACCGCACCACGATCGCGACCTCTTACTGCCGCGGCCGCACCACTATGCGCGCGGTTGGAAATTTTCCAGCGAGGTCTGGCCGGCGGGATTTGGACTTTGGGGTTGTTTTTCAACAGCCAACGTCTTCTGATTGTGCTCATCCTGTTTAGCACTACGGGTTTCCTCCAATAGTAATTGTGAGTGTGCTTTGTTAAAACTGGGAAGAGGGCCAGTCTGCTGAATCATCATGGCTAGGGTGTCGTATTCCCCTTTAGGAAGGCCTGATATCAATTGCAACTCTATCTTTGTTTCGGACACGGGCGTACCAACATTGGACAATTGGTTTGCCACTAGTTTCAGCTGTCGACAGTATTCGAACATATTGGAATGATTTTCCAGACGTGTGTTGTTGAATTGCTCCTCCAAGTACACTGCGCGAGTGTGTTTGTTGTCTTGAAAAATTTCTTCCAATCTTGTCCATAACTCGCGGGCAGAAATCCCCATTTTCATGATGGTGAGAAGTGGGTTTTGGATATAGTGACATATATCAACTGTTTAACCACGACATCAAGGTGACGCCATGTTGTGTCATCAATCTCCGAGGGGCGAGTAACAAAATCATCGATGTGATAAGGACATGGTAGACGCATGATGAATTTTAAAGAGTTCGACCCGCGACCAGTATTGGTCATCTTCCTGATCAAGGATGAGAGGGATGAAATTCTTGATGTTTGTAACGGCGAAAGCCGGATGGAAAGATGGTGATGGGTTGGTGGTGGGAGTTGTAGAAGCGGAAGCATCAGAATGTGTGGGAGAGGCAGGAGGGTCCATCTAGAGAAGAGATGAAAGGAGGAAAATAAACCAGAATTTTGGAGGGGGAGCCGCGGCGGAATCCCGAGGGGGGCGGCCACTGAAAAAATTCTAGGGTTCTTTAGTGTTGGTTCTTGATACCATGTAAGATGGTATTAATCTCCCTTGAGGAGTCTTTCTCATTAATATCAATATATATATTGTACAATATTCATACAAGAGAAATCATAGTCCTAATTACAAAAGGAATCCTAGTCTGAAATCATAGTCCTAATTACAAGAGGAATTCTAGTCTTACCATAACTATATTTACACAGTATATGAGATATATTCTAATTATGGTAGGGATCATATTGGTACAAGATTACAAAGTCGAATCTAGCATCAACTCTTTTATGAAACGCATCACACAATAGCCACACTCGGTATCACCAGGTTGTAGTGGTACCTACCATTGAATTAAATTTCAACATGTAAATATTACTTAAAACAAAAGTCGTAAAGATTTACTAAATATATAATCACTCAAATATGCAGACCAAATAAAACAAGTCATACTTTAACATATTTCACCATAGTCGAGTAAGCCCACTTTTGTCTTTGACCAACTGTAGTTATAAATATTTGCATGTCGTTGCGAGAAATTTGATGAACAATTTCAGATTCAAAACAGTAACTATAGAAGCATATTTCACTAAATAGAGTGACGTACATGTTTAGTAGCCTTTTCAAATCTGTATCCAGAGCTTTACCGTGAGGATCTAAATAAAACACCTCATTATTCTTCATGTTAAACACTATCAAAACCCAGTGATCCCTAAATGTGAAATTCCATTAAATTCTAATAGTAATGCATTCTTAAAATTAAACTGACATATATGTGTAATGTGATTATCTTACTTTGGATTATATGTAATATATATCAGAATAAATGAGTATTGAAATATGTAATATATATTAGAATATTTTGCCGAATGAAATCAAGTGACAAATGCATCACAGAAAAGACATATGTTTTTAGACAATATTTTACCAAATAGCAGCTATATATTACCAGTTTCAAAAGAAAACATATGACCTTAAGAATATATGACAGATTTCAATTGTTTTAAATAATATCCCATATCATGTCAATGAGTTTAGTGCATATTTAGACAAAGAAAGGTTTCATAGATGGGATTACACTAACAGTGGGCTGAAAAAATCACATGCAAAGATCATTTTCAAGATAGTTGGCACTTGGCAGGTAATGACTCTTAGCACACTATCAAAGACTAGGCATGTTTGTTATCAGCTTAAAACATCACCAAGCTAAATTCACTGTCACTTTGGTACCCCCTCACTAATTAGACCAAACACTTCATTTTATAGCCTAAACTCTAGATCAAACAAATGTATAAGCTGGATAACATGACTCATGGCCTTTGACAGGGAACCAATCAAGCAGTCTACAACATGCATATTTAGGTGTAATTTAGATACTAACAACAGTCACTAGGTCATCATATGATCAGTTATTGATGCTAAACAACTCATTGAAGGCCACGCTTAAACCATACAACCCTAAATCAGTAAATAAAACATAAAGGAGGCATAAAACAGATGCCAATATACCTACTAATCTTGTATTAATCTAAAATTAACTAAAGTAAACATGTGAGCGGCATAACATGGACTAAACAAGTCCTTCATCATAATAGACAAGTCGTAGATTGTTTTAGACCTACATAGGGTCTATAAAAAGTCTAAACCATCCCTAATGAACACCAAATATTCATAAAATCAACTAAATAGGATAATCATTACATAGATATCAGCATCACCCCTCATTAATTTGCTTTTGACACACATCAGCATAGCACAACAGGTTCTCAATAGCATTTCCTGTAAATGACACATTATATGTGATGTATTCAGCCATCAGTGAAATGAACACGGAGTTAGATAAGAGATATATACTTACCTATTCTCACTCTGTGATATTATTAGATCGACCTCGATGTCTGTACATACACACAGATTATATGTTGTAGTCTAAATTGGTCGGTAATGAAGGGAGAAGAACCTGAAGGCCAAAGGGATTGCTAAAAAGTGTATCCCAAATCCTCAAAATGTGATGCAAGCTAAACTCCTGAGTGAGGAGCAGAGTGATCCACCTAAATGAATAGAATTGCAGATTAACCTGCTTACGCGTACATGAAATCAAATCTCAAATGTATAGAAGTAAATATGGGGAAAGAAAAAAGTTACTAGCTACTAAGAATGATATTTGAGCAATAATAAGTTAAACCAGAAGATTAAATGCAGATGATTTCTGTCAGTGCTTAAGAAATATGTTCACCTTTGTGTTATGTTCAAGATGATGCCACCACTCCGCATCATTGGCTTTTAGTAACTCTGACAAGTGTGAAAGAGTTGAGTGGATACCCAAAGAACTGCTATCTAGTTGTTGACAGAAGCGATCCCCACAGCTACTCGTTAGTATAACAAAATAGTAAAAAGTATCTGCTTCTAAATTTGCCTACATAGCAGGAAACAAAATGTTGCTTCAACTATTTACAGGTTGTGACAATGAGTTGGTGAAGGCACGGATATAAACTGTAAGAACAAATTTGAGGAAACACTTGCAGCATTATGCTCATCACTATCAGTGCTGAAGACATAGTACAATAGGGCCAAAACCTCATTCATGCCTTGTACATAACTTATTGCTGGATTTAATTTTGCAAACAAAAGAAGAATATTTCTCACTGATTCCTGCAAAAGCACACATAAAAACAAAAGGGAAAAGGCATCAATGACTAAATATTTATAGATATCAAAAGGCTTTTTCGTCCATCCTTAAAGCCTTTGCCAATTCACACATTTGACAACTTATCACAATAATTGAAGATACAAAGAAATTTATGAAGCATTGTGAGGTTCAAATAACACATACCTTAAGACAAGGGAATGCTCTTGCAGATTACTTTGCGAATCAGGTTTTGAACATGCAGGGGTCATAGAATACAACAGCTTTGAGGAGATTCCGTCACATGGTAAGAAGTTGTTGAATATGGATCCAGATGCCCAGCTATCAGAGTTAGACCCAAAAGTCATTTGTAGTGCATGATGCCAAAACAATGGAGGGACGGAAGAATGAACCAATAAGGTGCGGATAATGTTATTAATGGTACGAATTTTTCGTTAAGCTTTTCCATTTTGTGAAGACGTATGAGGACAAGAAATACGAAAATTTATCTCATTTTGAGCACACAACTCCCTAAACTCCCCATTGTCATACTCTTTACTATTATCACATTGGATGTTCTTTATTTCCCCTTCGAATTGGGTTTTTATGAAAGCTCTAAATTTTATGAAGATTGCGAAAAAACTTGGGATTTTTTCGCAATTGGAAACGTCCATAAAAATCTAGAGTAGTCAACCAAGAATAAAACATAATATCGATGACCCATAGAACTGAGAACTGGAGATGTCCATAAATCACTGTGAATAATATCAAATGGCATTGAAGTATGAGAATTCGAAGCTACAAATGGTAACTTAATAATTTTTCCTAAAGAACAAGATTGACAATTTGGAGTACTACGCGTACCCTTACAAGAAATAAACTTATTCTTATCTAAAACAGATAAAATTGACGACCCTGGATGACCTAGACGAGCATGCCACAAGGAAGGAGCAAGAGCTGCAAAAGTGGATGGCATAGCTTGATGCGAGATGCTGAGACTCGGTGTGATTGGATAAAGATCCCCCTACTGTCACACCTCATGAGATGACTCTCCGTCTTGAAATCCTTCACAGAAAACTCATATCAAAATCAATAAACACCCAATTATTAGTAGTGAACTTACGGACAGACACCAAATTTTTAACCAATTTTGGGGCATGAAGGGTATTTTTTAGGACAAGCGGTGGATGAGGAGGAGACAAAGTTTTATGACCATAACCCTGAATCGGAATTGAATTATCATTACCAATAATTATACCACGATTAGTGCTCAAATTTGAATAAGACGAGAGAGTACCTTGATCGGATGTGTGGGTAGTGGCACCTGTGTCAATGTACCAATTAGGGTCTGGTTGAGTCAAATCAAGCGTGTGCATCGCTGCTTCAATGTTGGTCTGATGGGGCCCATTGCATGGTGGCCTGAGGGGGACGAGGTCCAAGTATACTGAACTGCTGGGGCTGCCCATACGTTGGTCTGAACCACAGAGTCCGAGCGGGAAGAAGGCTGGGTCGCGGCTTGCACGGCCGAGGCGAGCGCCATGCTGTATCTTGATCAGCTGTAAGAAATGGCCGCGCGCGTGTGAGCTCACAGGACCCATGCCATCGTCGAGGGCCTATGGGCCCCAGCTAACGTTCTTGGCGGTTGCCCCGTTGTTGTCGCCGCGATTCTTGCCATTATTCTTCCGATTTTGGCCATACCACCACCGTTGTTGTGATTTTGTGTCACGTTGGTGGATTGGAAGGGAAATTTGAAGCAGTCATCATGACGACGGGGCTTGCTCCTATCGATGCCCCTTTAGCCAAACCCGCTTCTTCCAAAGTGAGCATGGAGCGGGCTTGATAGAACTCCGGCAAGGGGTTACTTTGACGAATAACCGAAGCAACCCATGTATAGGCCTCGGATAGACCGGCAACCATCTGAAGAACTAGACGACTATTAGAAACAGGAGAACCCGCGTTGTGAAGTTGGTCTGCCAAGTCCTTGAGGCGTTTACAATAAGAAGAAACGTTTGAAAAATTCGTCATAAAAACTTGAGAAAATTCCTGCTCAAGGATAACAATGCGAGAATGACTGTTATCTTGGAAGATGTCACGCAATCGATTCCACGTCGCCATGGCTGTGGAGTTGGGTTCCATAATCGCCTGTAAAAGATCTAAGGAAATAGTGGCATAAATCCACTGGAGAACCTTGGCATCAAGCATGACCATAAGTCTGGATCGGCTGCTTTGACGTAGACGTCGTATCACCCCCCGTAGGAGTAGTGGGAAGGATGATGTGGTGAAGAACTTTATGTGTCATAGCATGAATCTTGAATAATTCTGCCCACGTCTCATATTGGACGTTCTCTAGATCAAGAACGATAGGAAGAACGCTCTTGATGTTAGAAACGGTGAGGGCAGGATGAAAAGTGTTTTTATCAGTCATGGTGAATAAAACACGAAGATTCGGAGAAGAGAATTTGTGAGAAAGGATTTGTAGAGGAGAAGCATCGCGGCTGTGCAAACAAAATCCGAGAGAGAGAGAGAGAGAATTTGAGGAGCGGAAGCAAGGTAAAGAGAACCTAGACTCTTGATACCATGAAAGAATTAATCCCTTGATTATTCTTATTAATGAAGGGCATATATACAAGTTACATAGGAAAATCCTTTTCTTATTCTACATCTAAATCCCTATACAATTATGGTAATATTATACTCCTAATTAAAGTACACGACTAAATCTAATATACACCAAATATACAAAGGAAATAATGAAGGAATTTTGGACACCAAATTTGGACGTCTTCACTGCTGGACAAAACCAATTCCTTCTTGGTTTTGGTTATTATTTAACAGAAAGTACTTAATAACAAATAAAAATGTCTTTCTCCAATATGATAGCATCTGAAATGTTTGTGTTTGACCAGAAGCGTGCTAGGATTTTGAATTTATTGATTTTATTTTGTTTATGATTCTAGATTTGAAGGCAACTTAATATGTTCTTGATAAATTATTTGTACATATAGAAGGTCTAGACCAAAGCTTCTAGATTCTGCCGAACCAGTACGCAGAACTACAGCTCACCCAGTGTTTGATTGATATGTTTCAAACACAAATATTTCTCAAAACCAAATCCAGTTCCACATTCCAAAAGAATACCAAACACTAAACTAATTACTTCAAAACCAACCAGACCAGCCTTAATCCAAAGATAGCTTACAATAACTGAATCCAAGGATAAACTCCCACAAATACATGCCAAGAGCGATTGTTTCTTGAGGCACATGAAGTGCATCTCTTATTGCAGTTCTGTAAACTTTGTAACAATGAGAACTCACATTGTCAGTCTCATACACATACGAAGGATGAGGGTTGCAAAGGTTGATGACCAGAGTAAAACTAATCAATTTATAACGAATGAGTCCAAATGGAGTGGAATGAATATTGAGGATTCATTTAACCCGACTAGTTTGGAATTGAGGCATCATAGTTGTAGCATCTCCGTTAAACTTTAAACAACATTAGAGACAAAACAAATCATGTTCGCATGTGCCTCACTTGCCACTGGATTCTTGTTATGTAGGACGATGAGTAAAGAAAAACAAACTTCATCTCTTTGTGTACTTCATATCACGGAAACTAAAATGTGAAAGAAATTAGATTTGTATATGATGCTAGGGCTCTTAAAATGTCGACATGTGAGTATCGGATCCTCCAAAAGTAGTACATTTTGGAGGATCTGACACGGGTGCCGGGCTATTTTTGGAGAGTTCGACCAACGTAGAGATTAGTATTAGTACCACTATCATCATAAACCGTGGCTTCCTAGCATTATATAATCCGAAATGCTATTAACTAGAACCGAAACCCATCCTAATCAATAGAAGCCACGCTAATTCTCGAAAAGACCCTAGGAGACTAGCAGGATGGTCATGATTATAGCTTAAAGGCTTCAAAGTTAACGAGCCTCCAACCCCATCTAAAGCCAAGTCAACTTGAACAAGCCCATAGCAGGGCACATGAAGCGAGGCACTATCTAGAATCTTTACTGTTAAATGGTAAGTTCAATGAGAAAATATCAACAGCTTTTTATGTTGGTTGGTCGGCACAAAAATGGAGATCACATATCAAATCAGAAAGTTTTTGAATTACTCACAGAACTCGGCATGTAAAGACTATTGTAATTCAGTAATTTCCAGCTGCAAGGGATGAGTGTTATGTACTGGAACAACAAAACAATTAGCTAATCACTAGAGCTAAGTCTTCTCTACTTATCTCATATAGCACTTATCAAGGGGAGAATGAAGCTCCAATATCTCAAATAACTTAAAAACTGCAAACATTGAAGAGGATAAAAAGGGAAATCTTTTTGCACATTAAGTCTGCTTAGCACCATCTGTTGGAGAGCACGTAGTAATGGATAGGAAAGCTATGTGTACTCGTCTTCAACTTGCTTTGCACTCCCTAAGGCTCACCAGAAACCCTCTTCACGACTTCATAGATATCAAAACTAACTACTGGAAGATATATATACATGTATCATGGATATCAATTATGCTAAGAAAATTTAAAGTAAAAAGACACCCTGAGAAGCAGGAACCAGTCTACTGCAATGTAGGGAAAATATTGGAAACCTACAAGAATCTCTTCCATTGATATCACGTAACATCTTCATAACTTTCTTTTTACAAATATTTACAAGGATAAAAGAGAAGGAGAGTCTTGGTAACTGGTAAAGTTGCTGCCATGTGACCAGGAGGTCATGGTTCAAGCCATGAAAACAGTCTCTCAAAGTAAGACTGCGTATAATAGACCCTTTGGTCCGGCCCTTCCCCGGACCCCGCGTATAGCGGGAGCTTAGTGCACCGGACTGCCTTTACAAGGATAAAAGAAGTAGAATAAAGGATGCAACAAGGATGATGCAGCCACTTAAGAATCAAACAAAAGCTACCAAAAATTATCAAAGTCAAACTGAATATATGATGGCCAGAAAGGAGGTTTTTGCCACAAGCACTTGAAAACCATTGAAAATTTACAAAATGTCAATCTAAAATAATCAGATGGTGAACAATCATTTTTTTTGGTTTCGAACTTCTTAAAATTCAAGGGAAATAGGAACTTTTTGTTGGAAATTTATTAACGTGAAATAAAGTTTAACCTATTATTTATGACTCGAACAATTGGGCCCGCACGTCGGAAATGTCGTTTCCCCACACGTGCACACGTTGTACCAATGATCATAAATTTACTTAGTGAAAGAGATATTGGTACGTAAACGAAATGTTTGAGACATGATATGATAGACGGTTATTGGCCAAATGACGAGTGTTTCACGTTGGTAAATGAAGGAAGAAGTGTACGATGTGTAAAAAATGAAACGAGTCGGAAATCGCAACGAGCCGTGAAGGGCCGTGACGCAGCACCGTCGGAGTCGCGGCACCGGAGCGTCGTGGCGCCTCTAGCCAGAGTCGCGGTGCCTCCGGCCAGAGTCGCGGCGCTTTGGTGTCTGGTGGCTACTGAAATTCAAGCGCCACGGCGCCTCCCAGGCAGGGCCACGACGCTTCGATGGCAGAATGCTCGACGGAAGACGAAAAATTTCTAACTTTTGGGCTGGTTTTGGAGCATTGATCCTCCATTACTTGGCACTTGAATTCAGTCATTATTTGGCTGAATTATAACCCCTCAATAAGTGTCATTACATGGCTATTGAAAGTCGTTACTTGGCTAGTTGGGAAGTCGTCTTCATCACACTATTAAATGAGACCCTTGGCTCTATTGAAGAACACACTTGAAACCAGAAATTTCTGAGTATTTCTTCCTTTCTAGTTTTCTTTCACATACTTAGAAAGGTTCTTCTTTTTAGTAAACATTTGAGTTTTCTTTGCTCAATTATTTGTTGTTGTTTTATCTTGGGAGACAAGTTGTCAATTATCGTTAAAGGATTTATACGGGCAATATTCTCTTAAGGACAGGGTGCTAACACCCGACTCAGCAAATTCTCTGTAGTAGTTCATTTTCGTTCTTGTTCCAGATTGTAATCTTTGCTTTCGTTGCTTACTTCTCATTTCCTTGTAACCATCATTGTACTCACAATCTTAAGACAATATTTATTGTAAGTGACAACAAAGATGACTGGAGGCGAACAATTTGTTGCTGGATCTTCCATTATTGCTCAAGGCACACCTAGTGTCTTCCCCATTGTTGCACAAGGCTCAACCAACGCCTTTGCCAATGCTCAAGGGAACGCTACAGTTCCTCCACCCGCTGGATTCCACCATGAATGCCCAGAGAAGTTCATGGGCACCAACTTCAAGATATGGCAGCAGAAGATGTTGTTCTTTTTTACTGTTATGGATCCCACGTTAAAATACTCCACAAGCTGGAGATGAAACGGACCCTCAGCCAAATGAAACGGCCGGAGGGGGGCCAAGGTATCCATGTTGTTAACGGCATGAAGATGGTTCTTGATGCATGGAGTCATAGTGATTTCATGTGTAAGAACTATATATTGAATTGTTTGTCTGATCCTCTTTTACGATTGTATTGCGGGTGCTACCGCCAAAGAGTTGTGGGATAAACTGCAGAAAAAGTACAACGCACAAGATGCGGGTACTAAGAAGTTCATCGTTGGAAAATTTCTGAAATTTCAAATGGTGGACAACAAAATAGTGATGTCCCAAGTCCAGGAATTTCAAATGATTTTACATCACCTGGATTTGGAAGGGATGAAACCAAATGAGCAATTCTTGGTTGCATCGTTAATTGAGAAAGTACCTACCTCGTGGAATGAGTTTATGAGTTACTTAAAACTCAAGATGAAAAAGGTGACCTTTGAGGAACTTATTATCAAACTTCAGATTCACGAGGATAATAAGAAGGTCATGTCAAAGGGGAAGCAACCCGCTGAGGCTAAAGCAAACTTGGCAGAAGCTAAAGGGAACTCGAGCAAGAAGCGAAAGTTCCAGAAGGATGGTAAAGCCCCAACAACATGGTAAAGCCCCAACAACAGAGAAGTTTAAGGGGAATTGTCATCACTGTGGTAAACCTGGTCACATGGTCAAGTATTGCCGCAAACTCAAGAATGAGAATAAAGAAAAGGTCAGGGGCAAGGCTAAGGCTAACGTTGTCGAAGACACACTTCTTGACGATATGATTGAGGAGTTCTCGGCGGTGGTACTTGAAGCAAACCTAGTTTAGAATCCTATGTAGTGGTGGATGGACACAGGTGCTACCCGTCACATTTGTTCCAACAGAGAGGCCTTCTCTCCACATATACACCAGTCACGGATAAGAAGTTGTTCATGGGCAACAACGCTTCATCTGAGGTGCTGGGGGTAGGAAATGTGATCCTCAAGATGACTTCCGGAAATGAGCTTACTCTTAAGGAGGTGATGCATGTCCCGGAAATTAGAAGAAATTTAATTTCTGGACCTTTATTGGTGAATGTTGGTTTTAGGCTAGTGTTTGAGTCCAATAAATTTGTAATCACTAAGAATGGAACATTTGTAGGAAAGGGCTTCGTCTGTGAACGCCTCTTTAAAGTTAATGCTTTGTCTGTTATGCCTTCGTCTATTAATAAAATTGAGTCTTCTTCTTATTTGCTTGAGTCGTCTAATTTATGGCATCATAGATTAGGACATGTAAACTATCAATCTATTCAAATGTTGGTAAAGTTGGAGTTGTTGTCGTCTATCGATGTAAACCCTCAACATAAGTGTGAGGTATGCGTAGAGGCAAAACTTTCAAAGAGTCAATTTAGATTCGTCAAAAGGGAAACCACTCCTCTAGAACTCGTTCACACAGATATATGTGACTTGAAGTTCGCACAAACTAGGGGGAACAAGTACTTTGTGACTTTCATAGATGATAGCACAAGGTATTATTACCTTTACTTATTAAAAAAGTAATGATGAAGCCTTTGAAGCATTCAAACGCTACAAAGCAAAAGTTGAAAACCAACTAAGCGGACGGATTAAATCTATCTGTAGCGATAGAGGAGGAGAATATGTAGCGCCTTTCGAAGAATATTGTGTCGAGTTGGGCATTGTTCATCAAATGATGGCCCCTTACTCACCTCAATCAAACTGTGTCGCTGAACGCAAGAACCGTACTTTGAAGGAAATGATGAATACCTTGCTCATCAATTTCGGCCTTCCCCAAAACATGTGGGGAGAAGTTGTCCTTACCGCTAATAAGATTCGCAATAGAGTCCCACATAAGGGTAAGGACAAGACTCCATACGAGCTATGGACAGGAAAGAAACTCACTTATAAATACTTGAAGGTGTGGAGTTGTCTGGCAAAGGTTGAAGTACCTAAGCCAAAGCAGGTCAAGATTGCATATTCATCGGATATGCAAACAACAGTAGTGCTTATCGCTTCTTAATGCATAAGTCAGATGTACCAGAAATCTGTATGGGTACAATCACGGAGTCAAGGAATGTCAGTTTCTTTGAAGACTCGTTTCCTAGAAAGGAAAGAGACAATCTCTCACAAACGAAGTTATGAACAAAGCTCTCAGGATCCAGGAGTCATTGACTGTCCGGATCTAGGCGGTTCAGATCTAGTGGACTCCGAAGTGGCTGATTATCCGGAATCTAGTGTTCCAGATTTTCAAGACTTGGATGTTCCAGAGAGGAAACCAAGACGAAGCAAAATGGCCAGGAAAGATAAGTCCTTCGGTCCGGACTTTGTAGCTTATATGGTTCATGATGAACCACGGGCAATCGCTGAAGCATTGTCTACTCCAGAAGCACCGATTTGGAAAAAAGCTATAGAGAGTGAAATAGACTCCATTCTGCACAACCATACTTAAGAGTTGGTTGACCTTACTCCGGGAAACAAACCGTTGGGTTGTAAATGGATACTCAACCGGAAGTTAAAAGCAGATAGATCTATAGACAAGTACAAGGTCAGGTTGGTAGTCAAGGGTTATCGACAAAAGGATGGCCTTGACTACTTTGACACGTACTCCCCGGTGTCTAGAATGACGTCCATACGAGTATTCATAACTATCGTCACATTGCGGGATCTTGAAATATATCAAATGGATGTTAAGACAACTTTCCTAATTGATGATTTGAAAGAAGAAATCTATATGGACCAACCCGAGGGGTATGTGGTTCCAGGACAAGAGAAGAAAGTTTGTCGGCTTGTCAAATCTCTGTATGGGCTGAAGTAGGCTCAAAGCAATGGCACGAGAAATTTGATAGTACTTTACTATTGAAAGGGTTCGTCATTAATGAGTGTGACAAATGTGTATACACAAAAGGAAATGCCGACTCGTTCGTCATTATATGCCTTTACGTAGACGACATGTTGATCACAGGGAGCAGTTCTGGGTTGATACTAGAGACTAAGAACATGTTGAAACAATGTTTTGACATGAAGGATATGGTGTGCAAATATCATCTTAGGGATCAAGATCTCTAAGACATCTGACGGACTGGTCTTATCTCAATCTCACTGCATCGAGGATGTGTTGAAGAAGTTTGAGATTTTCGACAGTTCGCCTATAACGTCACCATTGGATATAAATCAAAAGATTGATAAAAATCGTGGTGCGCCCGTATGTCAGGAACGATACGCTCAGGTGATTGGTAGTTTGATGTACATCACAAACTGCACCCGATTTGATATCGCGTATGTAGTCAACAAGTTGGCTAGATTTACCCGTAATCCAAGTGATGACCATTGAAAAGCGTTAAATTGGGTACTACGATACCTAAAATACACGCTAGCTTACGTGTTGCATTATTCAAGATATTCAGCTATACTAGAGGGGTACAGTGATACAAACTGGATATCTGATATAAAGAACATCAAGTCTATCAGTGGGTATATATTTACAATTGGTGGTGGGGCTGTGTCTTGGAAATCCTCTAAGCAAACTTGCATCGCCCGATCGGAGTTTATCGCTTTACACAAAGCGGGAGAAGAAGTTGAGTGGCTTCATAACTTCTTAGAGGATATCCCGTGTTGGGATAAACCCGTACCTTCTGTAATGATCTACTGCGACAGTCAGTCGGCTCTAGGAAGGGCACAAAGTTCTATGTACAATGGCAAATCTCGTCATATTCGACGAAGATATAAGACCGTTCGGCAGTTGATCACCACGGGTATCATTTCCATTGATTATGTAAAATCAAATGAGAACATAGTAGACCCTTTGACAAAGGGCATACCGGATATCAAACGATGCATGCATGCAGGGAATGAGCTTAAAACCCAAACAATAAGAACTGATACGGTGGATACCCAACCTTACTGACTGGAGATCCCAGAAATTAGGTTCAATGGAAAAACTAAATAGTAAAGGTTCAATTGAGCACTTCGGATAATGATTTCTGTAAAGAAACATGAATCCAAGGTCGTTCCCGTGATAGACATTAAGTGTTATCTGCAGAGGTTAAGTTTTCAAAACTTTTAATGATCCTCAACGGTTGAGGTTAGGTTTGGGGAAACTTTTAATGATTCCTAACACTCGTGAAGCGGGGTATAGCAGGATACCTCGTAGGAGACCAGCTATTTAAGTGCGAGGACAAGCCGTCTCAAATGAACGCACTTAAGAACACACTATAAAATGAGACCCTTGGCTCTATTGAAGAACACACTTGAAACCATAAATTTATGAGTATTTTTTTCTCTCTAGTTTTCTTTCACACACTTAAAAATGTTCTTCTTTTTAGTAAACATTTGAGTTTCTTTTGCTCAATTGTTTGTTGCTATTTTATCTTGGGAAACAAGTTGTCAATTACTGTTAAAGGATTTATACGGGGCGATATTGTCTTAAGGACAGGGTGCTAACACCCGACTCAGTAAATTCTCTGTAGTAGTTCATTTTCGTTCTTGTTCCGGATTGTAATCTTTGCTTTCGTTGCTTACTTTCATTTACCTGTAACCATCATTGTACTCTCACTTTTTAACCAAAAATTATATAAAAACTCAACGAGAGTTATATTTTTGAGTGGCTAGAGTAAAGACGAATTATTTGGGAAACATTATCTAATTAAAGTGAGAACTAATAAGGTGACAATAAATTTTACTTCTACGATTATCTTCTGTTAAATCTAGCACTTCCACAGAACTTAACAAAGGAAACAGAATGCAAGACATACCAACATCTTATTTTTGACGCTGAAGAACCCATCAGCGTTAGCTACAACAGTTGGTTTTGATACTCCAACAATCATTATAGCCCCCCTGAACATCATTCAGTTTTAAGTTGAGATTATTTCCTAAAAACGAAATGAATCGTATTGGAAACAGAAGTCAGTTGTACCAACTCCCTCACCTGGTCAGGAGGAAGAATAGCATCATTGGTCCACACCAAACATACCCAAGTTGGATAATGTGAAAGTCCCTGAATTCGGAAACCACAAGGCATCAGTAAAATTCGGCCCAATGTCCGTGTATATCACCATCTTTCAGTAGACTCCCGTAAGATAATCTAGAATTCCAGGTATAAATTCAACGAAAACACAATATAGACTAGTAACGATAGTAACCTGAATTGTACTCATGTGGCTGTAATTGCTTGGCCCTAGCCTTCTCTACCAGTTCCTTCCACTTTTGAGACAACAGATACAGATCCAACAGCACCAATGTAAGATAAAAATAAGTATTACTTCTAACTTAACATCTTCTGCAATAACCATCCAATCCCACTCATTAGACACGGGTCATAACTGACATTTTAAAAATAGATCAATCATGGATATTATCCACTAAAATGGATTTAAATAAAAGAAGGTTATGCGCAGGGTTCGAAAAAAGACCGGACCACAAAGATCAATTGTACGCACCCTTATTATTAATACTCATTTGTCTGCTTGTTGTTTTTCACGAGGTGTTGCTTTTTGGGAGTCTAAGCTTATTTTGGCTTTTTAGCATGTGTTCTCGCCGGATTATTTTTGAAACCGTGGATAATATAAATATCCATATTATTTGTTGGTTATCTCATTCTTTATACTTGTTAAATATGAGCGAATCGGATATTCTATGCGTTTTTGTTTAACTCGTTTTCGACCGCCCATATCGGATCTGACCCGCCTGTTTGCCTCCTATGCAAACTCAATAACTTACTAAATAAACCAACCACACGAACAAGCGTGTGCGTTGAGCAAGAATGTTTTAGAAATCATGTTGATGTTACTGCTAGTTTACACCAGTTTATATTTACTATGATGTATGAGTAGATTTTTATTTTAAGCATCACTTACTACCACGTCGTTCCTATACTTTTAAGGACCCGGTGCGAAAAAAAAGTTATTTTTTATTCACATGAAAAATTAAAATTAACTAATTAATCAATATTAAAAAAAATTGATCAAAACATCAAATAAATATATAGTAAACACTATATTCGATTCAATATTTTCAATTTCAGTACAATAAATTATAATGTTACGAAAGAGATACCTTAAAGTCATTACATGAAAAATTTATAAGAAAAACTATCATTACATTAGGCATAGAAAGTTGATCTCCTTGCATTTTTATCTGCAAAGTCATCAAGCAATCTTTCATAATCAAGAATGTCTAGAAATTCACTCTCAATTGAAATCAAAGATAATGCATTCAATCTTGTATGCGTCATGATTGATCTCAAATAAGATTTCAACAAACTTCTCTCTGCTGATGCAACGGTCACCGGAGTAGTTAACAATATCTTATATGCAATGAATGAATTGGGAAAACAATTTATTTTTTTCAAAAAGTTCATTATTGCACTAGCTGTTTTTGCTTCCTGTGGTAGAATATGTTGCATGATCTTCAATTCTTGATATAAATCATCCTCATCTAAATCTGAAATATTTGGTCTTGTGCCCTCTTTCATTTGTAGTTTTCTTTCAAGATTCTTGCAATGAGTCTTCAAGTCCTCGTCATTTAATGAGCTCAACTTATGAGTTGTGAAAAGAAATCCAAAAAGATCTTCATATTCTTCATATTGCTCAAACCTTTTCTTCAATGACTCAATTATTTGATCAACTATGTATAAAAAGTAATGAAATCTAAAAGCTTCCTCCGGAGATTCTTGTTGCATTTGGGAAGACTCACAAGAGAGCTCATCAAAATGTTTCTTTTTGTATATTTGTCTTTTTTAGGAAAAATAAGATTAATTTCCATTGATAAAGCAAGTTCTTTTGCGGTATTGATTGTTTGTTTGAATCCAATTTCTCTATACTCTTCAAAAGAAGCAATTAACCCCTTAACCTTGGCCATATCAACATCAATAAGCATATCCTCAGATTGTAAGTCTTTGCTAACAATATTAACTTTAGACAATATGTCATATCAAATAACTATGCCTATTAAGAACTCAAAATTTTGTAGTTCAAATGTTGTCAAAGACTTAGCTTCACTTCTTATTTTGGAGTCAGTATCTCTTTCTTCGGCAAGTTGAAGTAAAGCTTCTCTAATTTGTTGAGGTTGAAGAACTATTGTTTTCACATTTTCAATGCGACTTTTCCATCGAGTAGTTGACAATGGCTTAAGAGTTAAACCATTAGCCGTTATATTATCAATCAGAATCTTCCACCTCTTTGTAGAATGAGAAAACAATGTATATATCATTTGTATCACTCCAAAGAAGTCTTTTCTTTTCCACATGAATTTGCAATATCACAAAGAGTTAAGTTCAAACAATGACAACCACATGAAGTATATAATGCTCTAGGATTTATATCCAAAAGTTTTTTTTGTACACCTTGGTGTCTCCCCTTCATATTGGCTCCATTATCATATCTTTGACCTCTTACATTGTCAATATCAAAATCAAGACTATTCAACACATGTTGCAACTCTTCAAACAATCCTTGTCCAGATGTATCATTAACTTTATAAATCCCAAAAAGTATTCTTCGACTTTTATTGGAGTTACAAAAACATCAACGCATCTTATAACCAAAGACATTTGCTCTTGGTTACTAATATCAGGAGTACAATCAAGTATCACGGAAAAGAATTTAGCTTCTTTAATCTTTTTAAGAATAGAACTCTTGATTTCAGAAGCTAACAAACATATCAATTCATTTTGAATTTTAGGACTAAGATAATGATGATGTACCTTACTTTCAAGATACTCCTTCATAACTGGATCCCATTTAGCAATCATCTCAATCACAGACATAAAATTTGCATTGCTATTTTCATATACTTTCGCATTACTACCACGAAATGTCAAGGTTTGTTTAGCCAAAAATTTCACAACTGAAATTAATCGATGTAATACCAACCTCCAATGCACTTTTGTTTTCTTGATTTGATCTTGAACGGCATGATCAATTGTTTTACCCTTCTCTAATCTGATATGCAACTCAATCCAACTTGTGTAGTTTTTTACATATTCAATACTTGTTTCATGCTCTTTACGTCTACTACCAAGATGCCCCCAATCGCAATATCCCTCATTTGCCAATTGACTTTGTTGAGGGCTTTTTTTAAACAACTTGCAACAAAAATAAAATGTTTTGTCAAGTGCTTTTAAATACACCAACCAATCTCTATGGTGTTTTTGGTGATTTGGTAAAATTCGGGTATAGAATTCTGAAGAGAAACGTCTTTTTGATACATCTTTTGGACCTTTTCCGATTAATACATCTCTTATAGGACCCTTTTCCACTAATTGATCTTTCCACTTAAGATCTAAATCATCCTAATTTCTTGGATCAAAGATGTCAAATGGAATTGATGTATTTGGTTCTTCATTCACACCATCAGATTCAGAATGCAGAATTTCATCTCCATCACCATCATCATCGTCGTCGTTGTCATGAGCTTCACCCACATTATCAACATTTTCTATGATTAAACCATCGCCACTTTGATTGTCCTCAATTTCATTCACATGTTCATTCACATCATTTAAAATGTCAAACCTTCATATAATTCACCACCATCATTTTGTTCTTCATTAGCTAAATTTTCAAGTGATGAATTTGTCGGCTTCACAACAAATTTATCTAATGCCCCTCTTTGACTTGATGAACTCTTCTGTGTGTCTTTTTTTTACGTTTTTCATGTCCATACAAATATTTTCGGGTAGGAGGCATTTGTAATTCTCATATTGAAATAAAAAGACAAACCAAATTTAATGTAATCATGTAAAATCCAAGTCATCCATTACATGCATTACCAATAAAAGTAATGTAAAACCTAAAGCTAAACACAATTAATTTAATGTATTATTGAGTCATAAAGGTCGTCACTTTCAAATTAAATTTTTGCCCACAAACGACAAAGAAACAAACAAAAAATATCAAATAATTTAATTTGTGGAACATTGTTTTTTATCTTTCTTGTGCCACTGTTGCAATATCATAGTGAAAGTTGCACCAAACCAAATAATCATAGTTTAACCATTTAAAATGAATAAATCTTTGGAAAACTTTATGCAGGTATTACGTATTATTTTTATTATTATATATCACTTCTATATTGAGAACCATTAATGTTGAGATTTGAAAATTTTGAAACCCTAAGCAAAATGAATAAACATTTATGCAATCAATCCATGTTAATGGTGAATTAGAGTAAAATAATTCTCAAAACAATAACTTTCCAAAAAAATCTTTACTAGAAGTTGAGAAATCTACAATAATGAATGGGAGAACTTTTTTTTTGGATTGTATTTGTGGTGAACTGTTAGCGATATTTCGACTGCTCACGCAAGCGTACGCATCGTTCACAAGTAATATAGTCTGATAAGATCAAATATCGTCTTCAGAGACTGGTTTCTAAGTACTGTTCATCTATTTTATGTTATCTATTTGACAATCGATATTTAAGTTGGGTTTTTGTTTAACTACTCGAATAATTGCAAGAATTAACTAACTATTTAAGTTGTGATCATTTATGAAGGAATTAGGGCTTCCAAAATCTTCGACTATCCACTCTATTCAATCTTTAATGCAACTAGAATGACTTCTTCTTCTACGTTAAGAAAACGGTTAACCAAACTGTCTTATATTCCGGTTATGACATGTAGTCACTCAACCCCATTGTAGAACCCTTCTATATTTCTATGATAGGATTTATCACATTGGAGGATTAAGAACAGTAACCTATAATGCTACACAAGTATCAGGGTATTGTCGTCCGCGATTTTAACTTATGTCTAGTCAATTACAGCATATCAAAATCTCTCCTCTCGGTTCTTGATTCGAAATCATATATATTATGATAATTAGTGATCAATTAATTATCAAACATTCATATCTATTATTGACAAAAATCTTAATCAAGTGAAGAAGAAATCAAACGACTGCATTAATTCGTGAATAGAAGTTCAAGCGATTCATAATAAGCCCTAATAGAGTGTTTAGCTCATAGTCATAGTCATAGTCACGCTAAGAACTAACACAATATACATACATAAACTGAATTAAAAACGAAAGAAAGAAAATTACGTAAAACAAATTCTCCAATTGTAGCTCCAAATCCACCTTGTGTTGTGTTGTGTTGTAGAATGACCAACCTTCTCATAGCATCAATCCCTGGGGCTTAAATATCCTCTAATTTTCATGCCCTATGGATCAATCGCCTATCCAATTTTCGCCGAATGAAATTTCTCGCGTCGGCATGATTACGCATCTGCGCACGCGATGCGAAACTCTGCACTTCTCAGCATAATTGGCACCGCGATCTTGCTGATGGCTGCGGTGCTAAAGTTTTATTGGCTCGCTGATTCTGCATAGTGGCACCGCTGTGCTGTCTTCTTTCGCTCTGAGTTGCCAACTTTCGTCCTTTTCGTCTCGGGAGCACATTTTCTGCCAATTTCTCGTTCCTTTTTGCCTTTTTGCACCGTTGTGACTCAAAAGAAAGAAAAATAAACCTACTACTATACTAAACACAACAAAAATGAGTGAAATACCAACTAAAAAATGACTCAAAAGGCGTATACAAAATACGCCTAACAAACACCCCAAACTTAACCTTTGCTCGGTCTCGGGTAAAGATCAAAACAAAAACAAAAACATAAAAATAAAAGACTCAAAGACTCAAATCAAGCAGCTGCACAAAGACTTAGAAAATGAATGTCAGTTGGGATAATATGCAGGAACATATATAGCATGAATTCAACAATCTAGAATTTCAAGTCAGATATTTCGCAAATTGATTTCAATCACAAGTAATGGAAGCATGAATACCTAACATATGCATGTCAATTTGATTTAGTCTACGGGTCTGTGTACTTGTTATTCTCCACTAATCATAGACATACATACTAGAGATCCTCAGGACTTTTCAGGGTTGTAATGTAGGCTTAGGTAGGGGTAGGTAAAAATTGGCATTTAGGCTGAAATTACATATCATAATAGTTGTTCTCATTCAACCATTTGGTCCTTCTTTTTGGTATTCTTTTTCAGTTCATACCAATCGTTCCGCTCTTCTCTTTTTGAGAGCATGAATCAATTCATATAGGCACCCCCAAACTTAAGCTTTTACATTTTTTTATTGGGGTGCATCATTTTTTTCACTCTCTTTTGTATTTCTTTTTCACACTTCTTCATCCCAAATTTTTTTAATTACTGATTATGGCACACAAGGAAATCATATGGTGTCAAAGAAATAACTTATTTTAGGCTCAAAGGGGCTGACTAGGGATACACTTTATTGCAAGATAGGTAATGAATGGTAAGAAAGGCTAACAAATAAATGCCTAAATCATCTCCCTAACATGTACATCTTAACTATTTCGCCTCAAATAACAAGCAAGCAGACTTCACATATGTTACACCCCGTAAATTCAAATATAAGATAAGTTGACAAACATGTGTTGAACGGATTTTGAGTCTACTTTGGAGTGTTGTACCCCAGTTTTAAGAATTGAGGGGTGTTTAGCAAGCCTAGTATAAAGTTGGATGAGTCTAGTTTCCAACGCAACAAACCGCTCGTCGATAGGACATCGGAGCGGAGAGGTATGGGCGTTAGAAGTTCAGTGGACAGGCGTGGAGGAAAGATTAAAGAATCAGGCGTCGCAGCGCCGCGGCGCCGTTAGCAGGGCCGCGGCGCCACTAATCCTGAAAATTCTCTGAGGTTACATCGCCGAGGCGGGAATTTTTCCGCGGTAAGGGCTGAAAACAGGGGATATTTTCGAAAAAGGCTTATGGGAGGGTGACAAGTGTCCCTCCCATCTTGTTGACCAAGAAAAGGGTCATATTTTAGGACCAAGTCTTGAAAGACTTGGTCATTTCATCTAGAGCCTTCCTAAAAATTCCTCTCCCTTTCTCTCTAGAGATTTAAGAAAAAGCCTAGCTTAGTGGGTTGTGTTGGAGCGGCGGTAAGAAGGCAAAGTGTTGATAAGCTTGTGGGAAGCTCACGAGGACGAGTTTGACGGGAAAAGGAGTTGAAGAAAAAAAGGGCTTTAGTGGGCTAACCCAAAAGGTAAAAGATTTTCTCTTGGAATTGATAATAATCCTTGTTATAGTTGATATTGACCACGTGAATCATGTTTTAGATTGATATGTATTATAGGTTTTGTTAGCCATTTGAAATGTGAAATACAAAGGAAATCGATAGTTATAGTTGTCGCATGTTATATAAATGGAAGGTTAAGGTTGTCAAAGTTAGTTGTGGCTATATAACATGTGAAGGCGACTTTATGGGTGAAAAAGACTTGTTGTGGTTATTTATGTAGTCAAAATGGCCGTTAATATTGGATTGTTGTATATGAATTGTGGGGCGGAATTTTATACGTCTTGTGAGGCGTATAATCCCTTTGACTAATGATATGTTGAGCCTAAAATGTGGCGTGTTGGTTATTGTACTCGGCACTTGAAAAAGGTGGCATTGTAGTAGAAACAAAGGAGGTCTTTGTCAGATTTTCCGTAGAATTTAGAGACTTTACACTTATAATATCCTACGTTTGAAATAAGGCGTTAATAGGCGTATTGTGGATATTATAGGTTGACATACTACGCGGGACATTGTCTTGGCAAGTGGTGTGACAGAAGAGGTATGTAGAACTTTTCCTATCTTTTGAGCATGACTAGTTGCATTATATAGTACGGTGACGTCTGACCTTGATATCCTTTACTAGTTTTATGAATAGCCAAGTCGGGTGAGTTAGGAGAATAACTCACTTCTTTGAAAGTATTAAGGATGTCTTAAGTTTTATTAAAGTTAAGGGACTTGAAGAGTTTTAAATAATGTGATACTTGTTTCGTTTTAAACGTATAAGTCCCTTGGATAGGAAATTGTACTTGACTAAGGTATAAAGTGAATATAACGACTTTATGGGAAGTTGGTTATATTCGTTTTATGGAAAGATAAATGGCTTGATTTAAATGAAAGACAATTTGATTTTAAGGCATCAATTGCCTAAGGTTTTATAAGAAGATGAGTCACTTGATTTAGAAACCTAACTTTATTTCTAAAGGTATTGCGACTTGCCTTGAAATGTAATTTGGACTTGATACTATGGTTAATAGCATCTTGGAAGTTTTATACTAAAAAGAGTCATTTGTTTTAAAGAGTAGAAGTATGTAGTACTTTGGGTTAAATTCCCGGATCTTTAAAAAGACATGTTACTGTCTTAAGTAAACTAAAATGAGAGTGTAGGTGAACAAGAATAATAAGAAGTTAGGGGGATTTTTAACTTGCTTATATATTGTATGATAGCCGGTTTTGTGCTAGTGATATATTATTCATTCTGGTCATTCCAGAGCATGGCATTTGCATATTATGGATTTGCTACCCACGATCACGAGAAATACCTCATGCGAGTCCGCGGGCTTATGCGGGTGAAATAGTCTCGTGCGGCGGATCTGACCTATCACGAGGAATACCTCGTGCGAGTCGTAAGGGCTTATGCGGGTGAAATAGTCTCACGAGAATACCTCATGCGGGTCCACGCGACCTATGTGGGTGAAATAGTCCGGGACTAGGATTGTTTAATGATCTTTGCGGGCGGGTGGTCTGCTTTGATCGTGAGCTTCCTATTTTATATCGTAAATATACTACCATTTACTCTCATTGTTAGTAAGGCACAGTGTACTGTAATTTGATCTTCATTCATGTCTCCGGCTTTGTTTTAAACCTATGATGTAATTACAGTACTTTCCAGTTTTACATACTTAGTGCATATTGTGTGTCTTGACCCTTCACCGAAGTGCGTTCATCTGCAGAAAGTAAGCAGTGGTGGATCCTCATTCTTAGGATCACTTATCGGATGTCGAAGCTCGCTTTCTCCGGAGGCTTGTCTCTTTTAGTACGATCTTTCCACGATGTTGTAGATTTATGTACATTCGAGGGTATGGCGAACGCATCGCCACGATTGTTATTCTGAAGTGCGTATTCACATATGTGGTTGTAGAAGCGAGTTATGCAGTTGTACTTTTGATTATGTTTATATTATGGAAGCGGCATATCGCTGGCTTTGTGATGTTTATTGTTTACGTGTGTTTATGTTGTGTATGTTCCACTACTATTCTCGATGTATACGAGCAGGTGCCCGTAGGGCACGATCGCGGCCGGTCGGTCGTGACAAAAAGTGTATCGAAGCGGCTAGTCCTCGGAAAATGTCTGAGGCAGTGTCTAGTAGAGTCTTGATTATCGGTGTGTTATGCACCACATCTATAATCGAGGAGTGCGGGACATTTAGATTGGTTTCCATTTTCTCTCGAGATCGTGCGATAGAGGCGTGTTATTAGGTTGAATCCTCTCGACCTATTTTTATGAAAACGCTTATGCCTCGCGGAAGCGACGAGCCGAAGGGCAAGGCAACAGCGAGGCGCTAGCGGTACTCGGAGGTTACGGACTCGAGCGCAGACTATGCACGAGGTAGTAAGCGGTCGGCGAAGTTCACCACGCCGCGATTAGAAAGGCCGAGCGGCGGTAGCTCGAAGGTTCGTGCGAGCCTCGATTCCACGGCGAGGCGAGTATAGAACTACGAGGGAGCGGTCGGTTATTGACTTGATATAGTAGCGGCGGCCGCAGGAAGCGGCGTAGCCCGCTAAGCCGATTTGCGGATTAGGGATTTTACGGTTGTCATCCACGAGTTTTATGGTTCGAGTGCGAGGAGGATCGCGAGGAGTTCATTCGGCATTCTGACGGACCGTGCGAGTTCTTAGGGCTTGAGAGGCAGTGCATTACGCTAGCCTCTTCTGGGTTCTGCGATATTGCGTTGAAGCGGTTTGAGTCGTGGTTGCTTTCGAGAGGTGAGGATGTTCTTCCGGTGTTTGGGAGGAGTTCTGAGGCCTTCATGGATCACTTTTCGCCTCACGAGATGAGGAGGGCCGCGTAGATAGATTTTTGACCTTGAGGCGTAATGGGAGGACTATCGGGAGTACGGCACGAGTTTGACTCGCCTTGGCGAATGCGCACACTATTGTAGGCGGCATGGCGGATAGAGTTCATCGTTATGTGATGGGGCTAGGCCGTCATATGGTTCTTGCATGCTTGGGGTGGATCTTGGCCGGTATGGACATTGCCGGAGATGCGAGCTATCTGCGAGGATAGAGGATAGAGAGGAGGATCAGTTGACTCGAGCCCGGCCAGAGGCGAGACATCGAGTCTCGAGGCGATTTTGGCGGGCGGCCTCGGCGCGAACTCGGTCCACATTCCGGCCCGGCGAGTGCCCGTCCGCGGTTTTTACGGCGGGAGTCTGATCGGCCAGTCGTTCGAGGCGGTCGAGCTCGGGACTTGAGGTTTCGAGGAGGCGAGATCGTCGCCGTCGAGACCACCAGCATCTCGGTGTGCCGTCACGGTAGATCTCGCGAGCGAGTGTCGTGTTCTGCGGGGAGTTTGTTACTCTTGTGGCGGTGGGCCATTTGAAGAGAGATTGTCCGTCTAGAGCGGCGTGGGTGATCTGATCTGGTAAGCGGGATCTGTTCTTTGGGTCTTCCTCTCCTTACGTGGTTATGCGCCGGGCTGGGTACTCGCGGGCCGAGGTAGAGGTCGTGGTGGTGGTTCGATTAGCGGTCCCGAACGCGTATATTCATTAACTTGCCGCCCGGGATCGGGAGGCTTCCACGCGTCGTCGCAGTACATTATTGATTTCATGTTGTGGCGTTTATGCTTTGATAGATCCGGGTTCTACCTTGTCCTATGTGTCCCTCTTGTGCGGGTAGAATCGGGATAGAGCGATGTCGATAGAGCCTTTTGAGGTAGCTACGCCCAATGGGAGATTCGGTGTTAGGCGGCGGGTGTCTGAGAGGTTGTCCGGTATTTATTCTGATCGTCGGACCCTTGCGAACTTGATAGAGTGGAGATGGCGATTTTGATGTCATTATGGGTATGGATTGGTTGGATTTTGTTATGCCAACGTTGATTGTAGGACAGGTTGGTTCGGTTCGATTTCTGGCGAGCGATTATCGAGTGGAAAGCGGCAACACGTCGTCGAGGTAGGTTTATTTCTTACCTCAAGGCTAGAAAGATGGTGCGAAAGAATACATCTATCATCCGGTTGGGTATTTGATCTGAGGTGAGGTGCGATTCTTGATCGATGCCGATGGTTATGGAGTTTCGGATGTGTTCCCAGACGATCTTGGGTATCCCTCCGAGAGGAGATTGAGTTTTGTATTGACACGTTGCGGACACTCGACTATTTCCATTCGCCATCTGAGGATGCTTTCTTTGAGTTGAGGAGTGAAGGACCATCGAAAGATTTCTTTGGAGAAAGGCTTTATCGAGCCTAGTGTATCTCGCAGGGCGCCGGTGTTGTTTGTGAAGAAAGAAGGATGGGGCCAGCTGCGTATGTGTGTTGATTACTGAGCGGTGATTAAGGTAACCATTAAGAATAAGTACCCACTCCCGGGATTGATGATTTGTTTGACGATTCGCGAGTGCGAGGTGTTTCTCAAAGATAGACTGCGATGCAGTTATCATCAGTGCAGTTCGGAGGCGACATCCCAAAGCTGCATTCGGGACCGGTATGGGCACTATGAGTTCGAGGTTATGTCTTTCGGTTTGACAACGCTCAGCGGTATTTATGGATTTGATGAGCGGGTGTTCAAGCCATTTTGGATACATTTGTGATAGTATTCATTGATGACATCCTGGTTTATTCGCGGACGAGTAGAGGCGTCTCACTCGGCGAGGCGGTACTTGGGGTCCTCGGGCCGCGATTATTCGCCAAGTTCTCCAAATGTGAGTTTTGGTTGGCCTCGATGGCATTCTGGGGCATATTATTGGGCGATGGTGTTCGGGTGGATACGGCAAAGATTGAGGCGATCGAGTCTTGGCGAGACCTACTACTCCGGCCAAGTGCGCGATTTCTTAGGGTGGCGAGTTATTATCGTAGGTTTGTGGAAGCGGTTGCTTGATTTCAAAGATTGACTAGGTGACTCGGAAAGCGGCCAAGTTCCGATGGACGAGGCTTGCGAGAAGGTTTTCCAGTTGCTTAAGGAAAGGTTGACTACAACTCAAGTTCTTACTCTTCCTGAGGGGTTAGACGTGTACGTGATCTATTGTGATGCTTCGGGTATCGGGCTGGGGTGTGTTGTGATGCAGCACGGCAAGGTTATAGCCTATGCTTCCGGCATTTACTAAGCATGAGAGAATTACCCTACCCATGACTTAGAGTTGGCCGCAGTTATTCATGCCTTGAAGATTTGGAGACATTATTTGTATGGGGTTCATGTGGATATTTATACAGACCACAAGAGCCTCCAGTATATCTTCGAGCGAGAGGAGTGAACTTGCGACATAGGCGGTGGTTAGAGTTCTTTGAAAGATTATGATGTTGATATTCTATACCATCCGGAAAGCCAACGTAGTTCTTGATGCCTTGAGTCGTAGATCGATGGGAGCTGTCAAAGGTACATCGAGAGGCGAGGACATGGTCCGTCAGATCCACTAGCTAACGAGCCTTGGGGTTCGATTGATCCATACCGACGATAGTGGGGTATGGGTTCGGGAGGTTGCCGAGTCTTCCATCGTTGATGAGGTGAAGAGGCGACAGTTTGAGGACCCAGTGTTGGTACGGTATCGAGATGCGACTCTTGGGAGGAGAAGAGTCTATTCGGTAGCGCTGATGGGTGCTAAGATTTGAGGTCGATTGTGTGTTCCCGATGTAGCGGACTTCGCCAGATTTTGGGAGGCACCGCGGTGCTCGTTATTCGATTCATCCGGGGTCGACCAAGATGTACCATGACCTCAGATGTTTGTATTGGTGGGAAGGCCTGAAGTGGGACGTGGCGAGTTTTGTTGCCTGATGTCTAATTGCCGAGTCAAGTCGAGCACGAGGCCCAGTGGATTATTACAGGTTATTGAGATTCCGACTTGGAAGTGGGAGGTTATCAACATGGACTTTATTACAGGGTTACCTCGTACTCAGAGGAAGTACGACTCCATTTGGGTTATTGTTGACAGGCTAACAAAATCAGTCCATTTCCTTCCGATCGGGGCGGCGTTTTGGTGAGACTATGCGATTATACATCGGAGAGATTGTGAGGTGCGGTGTCGGTGTCGATTATATCTAATAGGGAGCCGGTTTATGGCTAACTTAGAGGTCTTTCGAAGGGATTAGGGACACAGTGAGTCTCGATCTGACATTTCATCCTCGGGTAGCGAGCGGCGGGCGTCTTATCGCAACTCGAGGATATCTGCGAGCTGCGTGATTGATTTCGAGGTAGCGGGAGGATCATTTGCCTCTTGTGGAGTTTGCTTATAACAACAACTACCATTCCGATATCTGAGATGGCGCCATACGAGGCTTTATATGGCGGAAATGTAGATCGCCGATTGGTTGGTTTGACGTGGGCGAGGCGCAGTTAGTTGGCCCAGACTTGGTTCAGCAGGCTGTGGATAAGGTGAAGCTTATCCAGGAGAGGCTGATAGTAGCTCAGAGTCGGCAAAAGTCATATGCGGATAATCGGCGTCGGCATTTGGAGTTTGGTGAGCGATTGGGTCTTGAAGTGTCACCCATGAAGGGTGTGATGAGATTCGGTAGAAGGAAACTCACCAAGGTACATTGGGCCCTACCAGATCGTCCGTCGAGTAGGCAAGGTTGCCTATGAGTTGGATCTGCCATCAGAGTTAGAGGCGGTGCATCCGGTCTTCCATGTTTCTATGTTGCGGAAGTGTATCGGAGATCCAGCGAGAGTTTTCCCTGCTAGTGAGGTCCAGGTGACAGAGGGGTTATCGTATGAGAGATTCCCATACGATACTCGAGCGCCCAGTCGGCGATGGACGAGGATGTGGCTTAGTCAAAGTCTTGTGGAGGAATGATAGCAGGAGGAGATGACTTGGGAAGCGGAGGAGGACATGTTGAGGAAGTATCCTCACTTATTCCTACACCCGTGTAATTCGTTTTCCACTTGTCAAGTTTTAATTGAAGTGTTTCTTTTGCTTAAATGTTATTATGTGGCCATGTGTGGCATTATTGGTATGTCGGGGTTGTGAAAGGAAACTATGTCGCATTATAAGTTTTACTCCGAAAGAACATTCGGGACGAATGTTTCTAAGGGGGGAAGAATGTTACACCCCGTAAATTCAAATATAAGATAAGTTGACAAACATGTGTTGAACGTATTTTGAGTCTACTTTGGAGTGTTGTACCCCAGTTTTAAGAATTGAGGGGTGTTTAGCAAGCCTAGTATAAAGTTGGATGAGTCTAGTTTCCAATGCACCAAACCGCTCGTCGATAGGACATCGGAGCGGAGAGGTATGGGTGTAAGAAGTTCAGTGGACAGGCGTGGAGGAAAGATTAAAGAATCAGGCGTCGCGGCCTTGGCCGTTAGCGAGGCGGCGCCACTAATTCTGAAAATTCTGCGAGGTTACATCGCGCGGCGGCGGAATTTTTCGCGGTAAGAGTGAAAGCAGGATATTTTCGAAAAGACTTATGGGAGGTGACAAGTGTCCTCCCATCTTGATGACGAGAAAGGGTCTATTTTAGGACCAAGTCTTAAAAAGACTTGGTCATTTCATCTAGAGCATTCCTAAAAACTCCTCTCCCTTTCTCTCTAGAGATTTAAGAAAAAGCCTAGCTTAGTGGGTTGTGTTGGAGCGGCGGTAAGAAGGCAAAGTGTTGATATGCTTGTGGGAAGCTCACGAGGACGAGTTTGACGGGAAAAGGAGTTGAAGAAAAAAAGGGCTTTAGTGGGCTAACCCAAAAGGTAAAAGATTTCCTCTTCTCTTGGAATTGATAATAATCCTTTATATAGTTGATATTGACCACGTGAATCATGTTTTAGATTGATATGTATTATAGGTTTTGTTAGCCATTTGAAATGTGAAATACAAAGGAAATCGATAGTTATAGTTGTCGCATGTTATATAAATGGAAGGTTAAGGTTGTCAAAGTTAGTTGTGGCTATATAACATGTGAAGGCGGCTTTATGGGTGAAAAAGACTTGTTGTGGTTATTTATGTAGTCAAAATGGCCGTTAATATTGGATTGTTGTATATGAATTGTGGGGCGGAATTTTATACGTCTTGTGAGGCGTATAATCCCCTTTTTGACTAATGATATGTTGAGCCTAAAATGTGGCATGTTGGTTATTGTACTCGGCCTTGAAAAAGGTGGCATTGTAGTAGAAACAAAGGAGGTGCTGTCCGATTTTCCGTAGAATTTAGAGACTTTACACTTATAATATCCTACGTTTGAAATAAGGCGTTAATAGACGTATTTTGGATATTATAGGTTGACATACTCTGAGCGGGACATTGTCTTGACAAGTGGTGTGACAGAAGAGGTATGTAGAACTTTTCCTATCTTTTGAGCATGACTAGTTGCACGTATATAGTACGGTAGACGTACAACACCTTGATATCCTTTACTAGTTTTATGAATAGCCAAGTCGGGTGAGTTAGGAGAATAACTCACTTCTTTGAAAGTATTAAGGATGTCTTAAGTTTTATTAAAGTTAAGGGACTTGAAGAGTTTTAAAGAATGTGATACTTGTTTCGTTTTAAACGTATAAGTCCCTTGGATAGGAAATTGTACTTGACTAAGGTATAAAGTGAATATAACGACTTTATGGGAAGTTGGTTATATTCGCTTTATGGAAAGATAAATGGTTTGATTTAAATGAAAGGCAATTTGATTTTAAGGCATCAATTGCCTAAGGTTTTATAAGAAGATGAGTCACTTGATTTATAAACCTAACTTTATTTCTAAAGGTATTGCGACTTGCCTTGAAATGTAATTTGGACTTGATACTATGGTTAATAGCATCTTGGAAGTTTTATACTAAAAAGAGTCATTTGTTTTAAAAAGTAGAAGTATGTAGTACTTTGGGTTAAATTCCCGGATCTTTAAAAAGACATGTTACTGCCTTAAGTAAACTAAAATGAGAGTGTAGGTGAACAAGAATAATAAGAAGTTAGGGGGATTCTTAACTTGCTTATATATTGTATGATAGCCGGTTTTGTGCTAGTGATATATTATTCATTACGGGGTCATTTCCCGGGCTTGTGGCATTTGCATATTAGTGGATTTGCTACCACGATGCGAGAAATACCTCATGCGAGTCGCGAGGGCTTATGCGGGTGAAATAGTCTCATGCGGCGGATCTGACTATCACGAGAATACCTCATGCGAGTCCGTAAGGGCTTATGCGGGTGAAATAGTCCCATGCGAGGAATACCTCATGCGGGTCCACGCGACCTATGCGGGTGAAATAGTCCCAGGACTAGGATTGTTTAATGATACTGCGGGCGGGTGGTCCTGCTTTGATCGTGAGCTTCCTATTTTATATCGTAAATATACTACCATTTACTCTCATTGTTAGTAAGGCACAGTGTACTGTAATTTGATCTTCATACATGTCTCCGGCTTTGTTTTAAACCTATGATGTAATTACAGTACTTTCCAGTTTTACATACTTAGTACATATTGTGTACTGACCCCCTTCCTCGAGGTTTGCGTTCATGCCGCAGGAAAGGGTAAGCAGGTGGTGGATCCTCATTCTTAGGATCACTTATCAGACGTCAGAAGCTCCCTTTCTCCGGAGGCTTGTCTCTTTTGGTACAGTATTTCTCTGATGTTGTAGATTTATGTACATTCAGGGGTATGGCGGGCCTGTCATCCATTTATTATTCTAAGTGCGTATTCCATATGGTGGCAGAAGAAAATTGCGAAGTATATTATTGTACTTTGATTATTATATATATATTATAGGCGGCAGCGGCATATTGGTGTGATGTTTGTTTTTATTTGTGTTTTATATGTGTTATGTTGTGTATGTTTATTTGCTATTCTCTCGAGTGCGGTGTAGGGGGTGGTGCCGCGACTCGGGGTCGACAACGTCGGTCGTTTTCAACACATAGGCTAAGCATTAAATATTCCAAATAATCATATTTTCATGAATTTTTAGCATATCTAACTTAAGCACGCATATTTTAGCTTCTCAATCCATTACATTATCTCACTTAGTTCACTAGACATTCCAAATAAGCACAGCATGCATGATATATAAAAAGAATTGACTCATATAAAACACAAAAACAACAAAAGACTCACAAAAATAAGATAAAATGAAAATTTCCCCCAAACTTAAACTACACATTGTCCCACATGTGTAAAAGACTCAAAAAAATTAAAATGGGACGACTTACAGACATACAACGACTCAAAATGGTGGTGGTGGGGGCGGATACTGCATTGTCCATTGGGTGAACATGAAATTCAAATTATCAACACACTGGGTCAGGTGTTGATGGTCTTACATCATTTGCTCTTGATTCCGCAGCATCCTTTGTTGGTTCAAGAACATCTGCTCCATCATTGGCATTAGAGGCTCTAAGGATAGGGGAGGCTGATGGCTGCTTTCGCCTGCTTCATTGTGTGCATCTAGCTCTTCCTCATACATAACTGTTGGGTCTGCTGCTACTGGGCCCCTTCTCCTTGCTGCTGGTCCTGGTTGGGGGTCAAGGAAGGAGTGCATTAAACGGTAGGTCACAGCAGACTGACTCTTTTCTAAGATATCAGTGGCGAATGTTGGGACTCCATTCCTATCACATAAGGCAGTAATGAGTTAACCATGTCCCAATCCGCAAGTAGTCGTCAGCCAACTAATCTCACTTATGCTCTACACTATTTTTCTCCACACATCAATTGTCATGACCGTCATGATGTCATAAATGAGCTTGATTTTATATGAGGGCACATTTGTGAAATAAGTTGACAGAATCAAGCGTGCACTTATGAAATATAGTCATCATTTGGCTGTTCTATTAAATTGACATCGGGCAAGTCTCCTGGATCCGTTGCGGGTAAAACTAAACTCGGCGCCTGGGTAGCACAATGTCTGTGCTACTACGTCCCACGGGATGTGGTTGGCGTCTCGTGACCAACTTCTGAAATGGTTATTATCGTCTCGGTCTTCCACATCATAGGTCCTTAGTATCACATTCACTGTTTTGGAACTGTCAGGCACATATTTCCCTCTAACAAAGCACCGCCCATCCTCTTGCTCGGGGTAGTTCGCATAGAACTCCCTCACAAGGCTATAATTTTGAAGTTGGATCCTTTCTTGATTGGTGAACCTTCTCCACCCATTTGCCTCGATCATGGCCCTAATAGGCTCGTAGTCATCATCATCATCAAATGATCTGGCCTGGTAATCTATGCCTCTTTCTGGTATCAATGCCCTAGTGCTAATTTTGTTGTATCGATCCTCCACCTGTTTGTTGGCGAATCGAGTCATGTCAAAGTCTGGGGCATATGAAGATGGGAAAGCTCTTGAAGTTCGTTTCCTAGAGGCCATAGTGAAGGTTGTTGGAAAATTTTCAGCAGCGTTTCCTTTGTTTCTTTGAGGTTTCCCAACAACTCACACCACACAACAACAATAACCAAGCAAAATCGGACCACAGCAGCAATACACAACAACTACACCACAATACGCCTCAATTCACACAACTACACAACAAACAACCACTGCAACACATACCCACAACTACATAACGCCCTACCAACAAAGCACGTACACCCCCAAACTTGCAAGTTACTTTCCCTACTAGCCTTGAAATTGCAAGAACAATGATGAAGATTCTCTTTTTGAAGAGTTGTTCTTCACCAATTTCTTGACCCAATTGGAAGGAATGATGGTGGTGCAAGATATGAGGGTTTTTGTAGGGGTTTTTGGAAGAATTTTGGGAAGTTTGTGGGAGATTTTTATGGGTAGAGAAAGGGATTTTTGGACTTTTTAGAGAGAGGAAGGATTTGTGTTTGTGTGGAAAAAGATTTGGGAGATTAGGGCTTTTAATTTGGAAATCTCATCCCGGCACCGTGGTACTGCCTGATGGCACTGCGGTGCCAAAAGTACAGTGGCCCTTCTGATTATTCGGCACCGCGGTATTGCGTAATGGCACCGTGGTGCATAAACTCCTGCGGCCCCTTTGAACAATCGGCACAGTGGTCCTGCACAATGGCACAACGGTGCTCCCCCGATTCTGTGTTTTTCATCCTCTTCTTCGTGCTTTGTCTCCGCTTCCTCCACTGTCATCACAACACCACAAAAATACCAAAAGTTAGACTGTTCTAATTAAACTCAATTGCGTAATTTAAAAATTGGGTTGCCTCCCAAGTAGCGTTGTCTTTAACGTCTTGTAGTCGGACGCATGTTACTCATTAAATCATTGATGTATTTTAACCCCACTACCTATCCATTTCACAATCATCCTCCTCTTCCTCACTCTGTTTTTCTTTTCACGGGGGTTCGATGAACTACATTCGATAGCTTCCATGACATTCATTTTTATTTCAAAGATTCTTGGCGACTGTGGGTTCACCGTTGTATGGTGATCTCACTAGCTTTGGCTGTGATGGTGAATCGTTGTGTCGGTGTCTTTGTGAAATGCTTGTTGATGGCTTGGGATTCAATGGTGGAATTGAACACTTTGAACACCATCTCTTCCTCCTGAACTCTTAGTCTCAGCTCTCCATTTTCTACATCAATCAGGGCTCTCCTAGTTGCAAGGAATAGTCTCTCCAAAATGATGGGTATTTTATCATCTTCGTCCATATCAAGAATGAAGAAGTCTGTTGGGAAGAAGAACTTTCCCACATTGATCAGCACATCTTCTATTATGCCTCTGGGTGCACTACAGTTTGGTCGGCCAACTGCAAATTCATTGTGGTTGGTTTGGCTTCTCCCAAACCCAATCTTTTGAAGATAGACAGAGGCATGAGATTGATACTGGCCCCTAGATCACACAACGCCTTGTTGCATGTCACCTGTCGCGCCCGTTTTTGACCTCGGGGGTCTGAACGGTATCCGCAACGTTGCTCTTTGGCGCGGTTCTCTATATGGAGCAATAATGCTGATTTTGAGGAGTCGCCACCTAATTAGTTAAGTGAATTAGGACACTTGATTTATTGCAGTAAAATACTGCAATTAATCTCCATTTAATGGTCTACGAAATTAGTGAGATTCTGAATCAGGGTTCTTTATTATCCTAAAGGGAAGGGGTTAGACATCCTTTAAGATCCGCTAACTTGCGGTTATTCGCTCAAACCTAGGTTAATTATTTATTTCCTTTTTTTATTCTACGTATTCTAAGCATTTTTTCATAATTTATAATTAAAATAAAGTGCAATACAGAATAATAAAGCTAAAATTAAATGCGACATAAAATAAAACTCTGGGACATCTTTTAGCCATTTTTAGGCCTTCTGCGCAAGATGATCTCCGGATACCTGCATAAACACTTAGTAAAAGTGTTAGTAATAGAATAAATAATTTTAATGCAATAACAAGAATTAATAAGTAAAGCAAAAAAAAAAAATCCGTCTTTTGCACAGAGGAGGCCTTGGAAATCCGTCATCGGCCAATATTGTTAAAAGCAATAAAATAAATAAAACCTTCAGATCCGCGCCAAAACAGTAATAGTTTAAACACGGAGGGCTCAGATATATATAAAAATAAAGTGGGACATCCTAAACAAGTGTGGCTGCGAGAATTCGCCCTGCCAGCGCATGTTGGTTATCCTGAGTAAGTAGAAGAAATCATCAACGCCCAGAAAGCTTTATTTATTTTATTTTCCGTCTTTGCAACTGTGAAGGCCTCAAAAATCGACGGATAACTTTTTCATCGGCCAAAAGTGTAGTATATGTTCAAATCAGTTAAATAAAATAACAAAAAGGGGTAGAGTCATCCGAAATCAGTACGGACCCAATCAAAATTAGTCCACCAACAATAAACCAGCGTTGAACATCACTGAAACAACAATCAGTAATGAAAGTATGAAACATATGAAACAAAGTTCACCAGATCTAAGACCCGACCCAGTTCAGTGACCCGACCCGAATCAAAAGTCCGCATCACATTAGAAATCTCAGCCGACAGATCCCAACGGAAAGCCACCACAAGGTTCGCCGGAGTTTAAACTCCGGCGAGATACCCAAAGACAAAATCAAAATCAGTCTACAACCAGCCACAATAAAATAGCAACAAAGGCCGAAAAACAACAATAGCATCGCCGAAAAAAATAACATGATAAAGAGATTAAATCAGTCAACAACCAACAACAATATAATAGCAACAAAACCGAAAACAAACAGTAGCGTGGGGACGGCGGCGTCACTTCTACGACGAGGTCGCCGGAGCAACGCCTCCACAGTGGTGGGTTTATCGGCGACGGGGTATAGGAAAGCAATGGTTCAAAGGTGTGGGTGATGAGGGTTACACCGGTAATGGCGGAGTTGACAGTGGTGAGGTTCGCTGGCGGTTTCACCGGCGACGGGAAAGGGGACATGGAAGAGGGCGACGGGCAGTGTGTGTGTGAGAGGGGGAGAGAAGAATGAGACGGGAGAGGTGAGAGGGTTAGGGATGAGGGAGTGTTGGCGGCTGATGGTGTTGCTAGGGGGGTTCGCCGGCGATGGGTGGCGGCTGCGACGGGAAGGGCAGGGAGAGAGGGTGAGAGAGAGAGGGTGAGGGAGATGATTAAAATGGGAGAGGCTCGGCTGAGGGGCTCTGATCTTTATGTGGGTTGCCCCCCTCTTTTTAATAAAAGGGGGTAATGTTTATTATATAGGGTAGGTTTTTAGGGTTTGGGTTTGATTTGGGGGGGGGGGGGGGGGAATGAAAATGGGGTTTTTTTTTTTGGGGGGAAAATAAAAGAGGGTGTTTGGATGAAATTAAAAAATGGTGTTGGATTGGACTGATTCAAATTGTATCTCGCACTGGACTGGTTTGACAAAATGCAAAGCGGGTTAATTATTTAAAAAGATGCAAAATTATAAAATGCAAATGCCGACGCAATAATAATAAAACACAATATTTTAACAAATATTTAATGCCTAATTAAAAGTAAAAAAGGTGGTGTCAATTAATTATTTAAAGATATGCAAATATTATTATAATAGAAACATAATATTAACAAAGACATAATGCTTAATTTAAAATAAAAAGATGCAATGCCATTTTGTGAAGAAATAAACATAGAATATTATGTAAAAAATGCAAAAAATGATGATTAAAATGCGGTGTGCTAAAATACTTAAAATTGCAACAAATATACAAAAAACGGGTCAAAATTGACTGTCAACAGCATGTCCTTCTTTGTACGGAGATGATGGAAGAGTCTTCGGACAAAGATGTTGACTTGTAGTCAATTTTGTCCTGTTTTATAAACTATAACCTCAAAAGTAGGGCTGACGCAGACTCAAAATTGTCCCAGTGTCAAATCATGATGACACTGGGTCGTTGTGATGCAAAAAATAAAAAGCAAAGCTGACGCTGATTTAAAAATGTCCCAGTGTCGAAGTATGAGGACACTGAGTTGCTGCGATGCTAAAATTAAAAGACAAAACTGATGCGGATTTAAAATTTGTCACAGTGTCGAATTATGAGGACACAGGGTTGCTGCGATGCTAGAAAATTAAAGCAGGTAGACGCCGATTCAAAATTGTCCCAGTGTCATCACATGATGACACTGGGCTGTTGTATGCTGCAGAATAAAAAATAATGCCGACGCAGATTCCAAATTTGTCCCAGTGTCAAATTATGATTGACACTAGGTTGCAGGTGATGTGGTGTTGTAACAGACAGGGTGTTTGTAGATGTTGATGGCGTCATTGGATGGACGCGATGTAGATGCTCGTCGTTGCATAGACGAAACATAGATGAAGCCGTTGCATAGACTTACATTAAATGGCGTCATTGCATAGACGCGATGCAGATGCTCGTCGTTGTATAGACGAAACATGGATGAAGCCGTTGCATATGTTTATATGAAATGGCGTCGTTGCATAAACGCGATGCAGATGCTCGTCGTTGCATAGACGAAACATGGATGAAGCCGTTGCATAGACTTTGATGAAATGACGTCGTTGCATAGACGCGATGCAAATGCTCGTCGTTGCATAGACGAAACATAGATGAAGTCGTTGCATATACTTTAAAATGACGTCGTTGCATAGACGCGATGCATATGCTCGTCGTTGCATAGACGAAACATAGATGAAGTCGTTGCATAAGCTTAGATGAAATGACGTCGTTGCATAGACGCGATGCAAATGTTCGTCGTTGCATAGACGAAACATAGATGAAGCTGTTGCATAGGCTTTGAAATAGCGTCGTTGCATAGACGCGATGCATATGCTCATCGTTGCATAGATGAAACATAGATGAAGTCGTTGCATAGGCTTTGAATGAAATGACGTCGCTGCATAGACGTGATGCAGATGTTCGTCGTTGCATAGACGAAACATAGATGAAGTCATTGCATATGCTTTGAAATGGCGTCGTTACATAGACGTGATGCAGATGCTCGTCTTTGCATAGACGAAACATAGATGAAGCCGTTGCATAAGCTTAGATGAAATGGCGTCGTTGCATAGACGCGATGCAGATGTTCGTCGTTGCATAGACGAAACATAGATGAAGCCGTTGCATAGACTTATATGAAATGACGTCGTTGCATAGACGCGATGCAGATGCTCGTCGTTGCATAGACGAAACATGGATGAAGCCGTTGCATATGCTTAAATGAAATGACGTCGTTGCATAGACGAAACATGGATGAAGCCGTTGCATAGGCTTATATGAAATGACGTCGTTGCATAGACGCGATGCATATGCTCGTCGTTGCATAGACGAAACATAGATGAAGCCGTTGCATAGGCTTAGATGAAATGACGTCGTTGCATAGACGCGATGCATATGCTCGTCGTTGCATAGACGAAACATGGATGAAGTTGTTGCATAGGCTCACATGAAATGACGTCGTTGCATAGACGCGATGCAGATGTTCGTCGTTGCATAGACGAAACATGGATGAAGTCGTTGCATATGCTTTTATGAAATGCGTCGGTTTATGGGCGTATCTGCTTTGTGACCCGTCTGGGTTGAGATAGCGTCATTGCATAGACGTTGTGTGTTTGTGACCCGCATGGGTTTATTATTGTGCTCCTGCATTTGCTAATATGAAGATCCTGCACTCAAAGAAAACTTGGTAAGTTTCAGGAAAAGAGTGATTGATTAGCGTCGACCTTGTAGCTTTGACTCTTGACACTTGCATGCTCAGACTGGTTTGGCCTGTTTTTTTCTCGTATATTGCCATTTTCTTGCAGTGAATTCTTAAAATGTCCCAATTTCTGATAAATGAAGATGTTGAACTGGGTAAGGTTGACTCTTGACGCTATCAAGACGATTAGGTAAGTAATTTTTTTTATATCATGAAGAATGAAAAAGCTAATGCGAGAATATGGACAATGTACAATTGAGTAGATGAGAATGCAACCCTCAAAAATATGTCCCATTCATGTGTAGGTAGTCATGGATGCAAAATATATGAGGATGCTAAACACTCTAATGGATAAAATCGAGTCCTGTGCGAAGCAAGGAAAAAATATTTCTAATGGTGTGACCGGAGCCGATGTGGCTGTCTACGTATCCCGCCGAGGGAATCAGGTCAGAGCGTAGTTCGTGATGCAAAATAAGGATTTTTTTTATAATTTTTTTATGATTTTAAAATGATGCGGGACCGAAGCCGTTGTGGCCGCCTACGTATCCCGCTGAGGGAATCAGGTCAAGACGTAGTTCGTGATACAAAATAAGAATTTTTTATAATTTTTTAAAATGATGTGGGACCGAATCCGATGTGGCCGCCTACGTATCCCGCTGTGGGAATCATGTCAAGACGTAGTTCGTGATGCAAAATAAGAATTTTTTATGATTTTAAAATGATGCGGGACCGAAGTCAATGTGGCCGCTTACGTATCCCGCTGAGGGAATCAGGTCAAGACGTAGTTCGTGCTGCAAAATAATAATTTTTTATGATTTTAAAATGATGTGGGACCGAAGCCGATGTGGCCGCCTACGTATCCCGCTGAGGGAATCAGGTCAAGACGTAGTTCGTGATGCAAAATAAGGATTTTTTTATGTAATATGTATTTTGTTTTTTTTTTTTGTTTTTCCTGAAAAGTGGAAGACAAAATTACATTCCGACTTCAGTTGATACCCACAATTAGTATTGTGCATAAGGATTTTCGTTTATTGCTTTCAGTCTAATCGAGATTGACTCCGGTGTAATTCACACAGCTTCAGATAGTACCTCAGACATATCTGAGTGTCGACACACCTGCTTGCATCCAAGGTTTCGAACTACACGTAATTTCACGTTTCAAATGCCCTCACTGAAATAAAGTCTCATTTCACACATATATTTCAGTATTTTGAATTTTGGGACGTTGAGAAAATTACGCTCACACTCAAAAAGATGTTCAATGCATGCAATTGCGATACCATAGGCTTGGCCGTCATGTAAGTATCCATTAATGTGAGAATCCTCAGTATAAGATCATGTAAGGCTTTTCACGGGCTTGTAATATAGGCTTGGGGAAAGGAATGAATATCATTTGGATAAAAGTGACTAATCACTCCTCGAGAGTTGGACTACGTTCATGCTTGATATTTGTGCGCTTTAATGCTAACTTGCTTTCTTTTTGTCTCAGTTTTTTGCATTGACTTCTTTTGAATCTTTCATTTCGAGCCCCTTTTTTCGGGGTCATATATTCCCTTATTTTTTATCGGGGCTTTTGATTTCCTCTTTGTGTGAAGTCGTCTCTGCTTTGTTTTTTTGGAGACTTTGACAATTTTTGTCTTTGCAAACTTCAGCTAGAATTTTGTCAGTCACTTGCACATTTCTAAAGCACTCAAGGAGGTCGGGCCAAGAGAGGGATAGTGCGTACGCACTCAGAAAGGGTATAGGTGTAATATGCGGTTGTCAAAAAATAGGTTTTAGGCTCAAAGAGGTGTACTAGGGATAATGTTATTTGGTAGGCTGAAAAGGCTCAAACGGGTCAAAGAAAGCCAACGATCATTTCATACACCGAGTGTTACTCAGAATTTCGCCTCAATAAACATTCAGGCCAAGTTCTAGATCACAATGCAACGCAATTAAACTTATGCTAAAAACTCGCCACACAATGCATATGAAACGATGAGGTTGGTTTCGTCCTTATCTTGGAAACACGCAAGACAATGTCATTTACGGGTGTGAATAAGAGGTACCAAAAGAATTTATGGTTTACCACAAAGTCAACTCATACTGTTTTTTTATGCACACTTGTAACTGTGTTGGTATCAACAAAGTCAAACAATAATACTTAAAAAATGTTTTTGTATTTTTGAATAGCATTTTTTTGTATTTATGATATTGTTTTTTTAATAAAGGGTACCGAACCCGAATAGGTCTGCCTACGTATCCCGCCGAGGGAATCAGGTGCGCGTAGTTCATTCAAATATGTTATAAAATGTATGCTTGAAAAGAATTTATCAATGAAAGGATGACAATATAAAGCTGTGCAAAAGAAAATGATTGTCCACTGTGGACGAATGCAAAGTAAAAATGAATGTGACGAAAAATGAATGTCCGAGAACATGATGAATGAGATGCATGAGTGAGAAAAAAATGTTTTTTTTTGTTTTTTTTTTGTGGTGTCGAACCCAAAATGAGTTGCCTACGTATCACACCGTGTGGTGAGAATCAGACACGCGTAGTTCGGAATGAGTATGTTGTAAAATGCATGATATGAAAGAACTATGCAATCAACGCTAAACATATTAATTAAATTTGCAAATAAAAATACAAAGTAAAGAAGAATTGAGAGCGATGTCTCGTTGAATCTGGTATAAATTGACTTCTATTAGTCAACATAATTCCCGCTCATTCTTGTGATGATTTTTTCCGATCATTTCTGTTGTTTGCGAGGACGACCTTCCTGCAAAAAATATAAGAAATAGGTGAGTAGGAAAATGACAAAAATAATAAAAATGCAAAGGTGTGACAATATAGTCAAAGGCTCCCCTGATTGGTTCGACCGGACTGGTGGTTGATGCTTCACAAAGTCCAAGTCGCGCTATCAAGAGTGATTTACGCAACAGAAGTCCTGATTGCAATGTGACAGCAAAAGTGCAAAAATGCAAATGCTCGAGCCCGAAATCACAAAAGGATAATTATTGCATTAAATAATATGTACAAAGTTGTTAGCGACAAACAATAGTAAACAAAAAGCATGCAAATCAAGTGCACGCCCTAATATGCATGGGACCTCTCTTATGCCAGAGGTCGACCTAAACGCCAGATATGCGAGATTATGATAAATAAGTCCAAGCCGTTAAACTGCAATGTTTTGTTGGAAATGGCGACCAAATGACGGTGCACTTTTTCCAATTTCGGCGTGTCATGACCAGACTTGGATCCGTCTATCATTATCACGCTACACATATATGCTTATTGATCGTTGGGTTGTGAAACCCGTCGACAATTTGGTGGATTCCCTAATTGTGGAGACGATACCAAGGCTCGACCCACCTAGGGTGTATGCATGCATGACTTAAAAAAAATGTGGTATAGCTCTATCCTAATTTTGCTAAGATTTGGTTGACTAGACGCAAAGTTCCCGAGCGGACTACTCGAGTGAGAAGGCTACGCGGCCACCGGTTGGACCGGATTCTCCGCGCCTTTGCCAACTCTCCTAAAATTGGGTAATTGAAAGAAATTTTGCGGGTGCGTACAACACACCTCGCGTGTAGTGTGTGATAGTGTTAATTTTCCAGAATGGAGGAAATATGAACGGAATGTCAATTTAAGGAAAGCAATAAAATAATGTAGCAATTAAAGTAGTTAATTACAAAATAAAAGCAAACAATATAAAATATTTACAACAAATATAAAAGCAAAATAAAGTGCAATATTTAATTAACCTGAGTTTGCTATGATCAAGAACCTGATATCCCCAGCGGAGTCGCCATGTTGTCACGCCCGTTTTTGACCTCGGGGGTCTGAACGGTATCCGCAACGTTGCTCTTTGGCGCGATTCCCTGGATGGAGCAATATGAGGAGTCGCCACCTAATTAGTTATGTGAATTAGGACACTTGATTTATTGCAGTAAAATACTGTAATTAATCTCCATTTAATGGTCTGCGAAATTAGTGAGATTCTGAATCAGGGTTCTTTATTATCCTAAAGGGAAGGGGTTAGGCATCCTTTAAGATCCGCTAACTTGCGGTTATTCGTTCAAACCTAGGTTAATTATTTATTGCCCTTTTTTATTCTACGTATTCTAAGCATTTTTTCATAATTTATAATTAAAATAAAGTGCAATACAGAATAATAAAGCTAAAATTAAATGCGACATAAAATAAAATTCTGGGACATCTTTTAGCCCTTTTTAGGCCTTCTGCGCAAGATGATCTCCGGATACCTACATAAACACTTAGTAAAAGTGTTAGTAATAGAATAAATAATTTTAATGCAATAACAAGAATTAATAAGTAAAGCCAAAAATAAATAAATAAATCCGTCTTTTGCACAGAGGAGGCCTTGGAAATCAGACGGAGATTCCTTCATCAGCCAATATTGTTAAAAGCAATAAAATAAATAAAACCTTTAGATCCGCGCCAAAACAGTAATAGTTTTAAACACGGAGGGCTCAGATATATATAAAAATAAAGTGGGACATCCTAAACAAGTGTGGCTACGAGAATTCGTCCTGTCAGCGCATGTTGGTTATCCTGTGTAAGTAGAAGAAATCATCAACGCCCTGAAAGCTTCATTTATTTTATTTTCCGTCTTTGCAACTGTGGAGGCCTCAAAAATCGACGGATAACTTTTTCATCGGCCAAAAATGTAGTATATGTTCAAATCAGTTAAATAAAATAACAAAAAGGGGTAGAGTCATCCGAAATCAGTACGGACCCAATCAAAATTAGTCCACCAATAATAAACCAGCGTTGAACATCACTGAAACAACAATCAGTAATGAAAGTATGAAACATATGAAACAAAGTTCACCAGATCTAAGACCCGACCCAGTTCAGTGACCCGACCCGAATCAAAAGTCCGCATCACATTAGAAATCTCGGTAAACAGATCCCGGAAAGCGCGCGAGTTCACGGAGTTTAAACTCGTGAGATACCCAACAAAATCAAAATCGATCTGACAACCCGACAATAAAATAGCAACAAAGGCCGAAAAACAACAATAGCATCGCCGAAAAAAATAACATGATAAAGAGATTAAATCAGTCAACAACCAACAACAATATAATAGCAACAAAACCGAAAACAAACAGTAGCGTGGGGACGGCGGCGTCAACCTACGGCGAGTCGCCGGAGCAACGCCACCACAATGGTGGGTTTATCGGCGACGGGGTATAGGAAAGCAATGGTTCAAAGGTGTGGGTGATTGGGGTTACACCGGTGATGGCGGAGTTGACAGTGGTGAGGTTCGCTGGCGGTTTCACCGGCGACGGGAAACGGGACAGGGAAGAGGGCGACGGGCAGTGTGTGTGTGAGAGGGGGAGAAGAGAGTGAGACGGGAGAGGTGAGAGGGTTAGGGATGAGAGAGTGTTGGCGGTTGATGGTGTTGCTAGGGGGGTTCGCCGGCGATGGGTGGCGGCTGCGACGGGAAGGGCAGGGAGAGAGGGTGAGAGAGAGAGGGTGAGGGAGATGATTAAAATGGGAGAGGCTCGGCTGAGGGGCTCTGATCTTTATGTGGGTTGCCCTCATCTTTTTAATAAAAGGGGGTAATGTTTATTATATAGGGTAGGTTTTTAGGGTTTGAGTTTGATTTGGGTGGGGGGGGGGGGGGGAATGAAAAGTGGGTTTTGATTTTAGGGGGGAAAATAAAAGAGGGTGTTTGGATGAAATTAAAAAATGGTGTTGGATTGGACTGATTCAAATTGTATCTCGCACTGGACTGGTTTGACAAAATACAAAGCGGGTTAATTATTTAAAAAGATGCAAAATTATAAAATGCAAATGCCGACGCAATAATAATAAAACACAATATTTTAACAAATATTTAATGCCTAATTAAAAGTAAAAAAGGCGGTGTCAATTAATTATTTAAAGAGATGCAAATATTATTATAATAGAAACATAATATTAACAAAGACATAATGCTTAATTTAAAATAAAAAGATGCAATGCCATTTTGTGAAGAAATAAACATAGAATATTATGTAAAAAATGCAATAAATGATGATTAAAATGCGGTGTGCTAAAATACTTAAAATTGCAACAAATATATGAAAAACGGGTCAAAATTTATTGTCAACATCACCTCACCAATAGTGCAGGGCAAAGTGAAGCTCCCTGGATCCTTCAGCTTAGGAGGCAGTTTCTTTTGCAGGATGACACTACACTCCTCTGCCAAAGATATTGTCTCATAATCCGCTAGCCTTCTTTTTTTCCAAGTATCTCCTTCATGAATTTAAAGTATGCTGGCATATGTTTAGTGCTTCAATGAAGGGGGTATTTATGTGAAGCTTGTTAAACACCTCCAAAAACTTGGAGAACTACTTGTCAATTGCCTTCTTTTGTAACCTCTGAGGGTAAGAGATTCTATCAACGTACTCCCTCAAAGGTGTTTGTGGAGCTGTCTCAACTGTAGGGCGGTCCTCAGTGACCCCCTCATTCTCTACCTCAGCTGCTTTCTCACACTCATTCTCACTTACCACTGCGGGCTGGGGAGTAACATGCTCCAACTGCTTTACACTCCTCAACAACACTGCTTGACACTGCTCTCTAGGATTTACCTCTGTATTTCTTGGGAGAGTGCTCTGCGGCCTGTTGGTTACCATCTTTGAAAGTTGTCCAACCTATGTTTCCAAGCTCCTGAGAGAGGACCTTATTTCAGACATAAACTGATTTTGCGAATTGGTGAGTGTAAGAAATGCAACTCTCAGTTCATCAGGCTTCTCCTGTTGTATAGGTGGTCTAAACTGCTGGGATGAAGTGGCATGATTTTGCACCTGTTGGTTCTGGTAACCACCTTGATATGGTTGTTGTCGAGGCTGATCGTTCCTCCACGAAAAGTTAGGGTGATTTCTCCACCCTGGGTTTTATGTGTTAGAATTATACTCTTAAAGTTCTCAACCGTCTGTACCTGCTCCATTGACACATTATTAGGGTCCACCGTTGTGCATCTGTCAAAGAAATGCGGTCTACCACAAATCTCACAATTCACAGACAGATGGACTGCATTCACGGACATGATGTTCTGCTGCAGTTGATTCGTCAAAAGGGCCACCTATGCGTTCAGGACAGTGATGTCATCTAGTTCATGTATGCTCATAACCTTCCTGTTGGTCACTGACATGTCATCTGTCTTTTGATGATTGTTGGCAGTCATATCTTCCAGTAACTCATGTGCCTCATTGACACTCTTTCTCATGAAAGCACCCTCTGCTTTAGCATCAATGATGGTACGAGTAGTACCACTCAGTTCATTATAAAAAATATGGACTAACATCCACTTCTCAATGCCATGATGTGGACATTTTCTTTGCAGATCCTTGAATCGCTCTCATGAATCGTAGAGTGATTCACCATCCACCTGATAAAATTTGTTCAGCTCTCCCTTTAACTTTGCTGCTTTGGAAGGAGGGAAAAACTTTGTTAGAAACTTTTGGGTCAGGTCCTGCCATATAGTGACGGAGTTGGCAGGCAGTGAGTTCAACCAGCTTTTGTCTCTATCCCTCAGTGAGAATGGGAAGAGCTTCAGTCTAATGGCATCGTCAGTAACACCATTGTATTTGAAAGTGACACACAACTCCAGAAAGTTTACAATATGCATGTGGGGATCTTCAGATGGCAGTCCCCCAAATTGTATTGTGTTCTTGACCATGCTCAGGATGGCTAGCTTGATCTCAAAGTTGTTGGCCCCTATAGCTGGGAGCCTGATGCAAGTTTGTGCACCTGTGACCGTGGGAAGAACATATTCCCTCAAACTTCTCTCTGCTGGGACCTGTATTGACTCTCCTGCATTCTCAGGAACCTCATTGTCCGCCCCATTCTGATTTGGTTCGTTGTTCATGGTCACTGACTCAGATATCATTTTGTTGCGCCTATTTTGTTTGCATAGTTTTTCAATTTCAGGGTTAAAGGGATTAAGTGTATTTGCTCCTCTCCTTCTTCGCATACACTAGATTCCTGAAACAAATCAAAATCAACAAACAAATCAAAGCACACAGTTCTAACAGTAAAAATTAAAATAAAAATTAAAATAAAAAATAAAGGCAAAGTAGAAATAAAAATAAATGATTCGATATTAGATTAAAATTAAAATTAAAACAAAATAAAAATCAAAATTAAAAATAAAATAAAAATTAAAAATAAAATTAAAATTAAAATTAAAATTAAAATTAAAATTAAAATTAAAATTAAAATTAAAATTAAAATTAAAATTAAAATTAAAATTAAAATTAAAAATAAAAATTAAAAAATTAAATAAAAAAACAAAAAATAAATTAGAAAAAATAACAGTCCCCCTTATAAAAAATAAAAGCTTATTTTTTAATAATGTCAAACTGTATGGCGATATTTCAATTAGCTTTCATATATAGACGATACGGCCACAAGACCTATAGAGATCATGTCAAGTAATCAATGCTCATAGTTTTATGTTATCTATTTGACAATCGATATTTAAGTTGAGTTTTTGTTTAACTACTAGAATAATTGCAAGAATTAAGTAACTATTTAAGTTGTGATCAGTTATGAAGGAATTAGGGCTTCCAAAATCCTCGACTATCCACTCTATTCAATCCTTAATGCAACTAGAATGACTTCTTCTTCTACGTTAAGATAGCGGTTAATTAAACTGTCTTATATTCCGGTTAGGACATATAATCACTCAACTCCAGTGCAAAACTCTTCTATATTTCTATGATAGGATTTACCACAAGGAGGATTAAGAACAGTAACCTATAATGCTACACAAGTATCGGGGTATTGTCGTCCGCGATTTTAACCTATGTCTAGTCAACTACAACATATACAAATCTCTCCTCTCGGTTCTTGAATCGAAATCATATATATTATTATAATTAGTGATCAATTAATTATCAAACATTCATATCAATTATTGACTAAATCTTAATCAAGTGAAGAAGAAATCAAACTACTTCATTAATTCATGAATAGAAGTTCAAGAGATTCATAAGGAAAGCCCTAATAGAGTGTTTAGCTCCTAGTCATAGTCACTCTAAGAACTAACACAATATACATACATAAACTGAATTAAAAACGAAAGAAAGAAAATTACGTAGAACAAAGTCTCCAATTGTAGCTCCAAATTCGTCGTATGTTGTGTTGTGTTGTGTTGTGTTGTGTTGTAGAATGACCAACCTTCTCATAGCATCAATCCCTAGGGCTTAAATATCCTCTAATTTTTGTGCCCTATGGACCAATCTGCCCTTATCCAATTTGCCTTCGGAACTGAAATTTCCCGCGTCGGCGCGGATTACATCTGCGGCATCGCGGTGCGAAACTCTGCGCCTTCTCAACACAATTGGCACGTGATCGCTGATGGCAGTTGAAAGTTCCATGGCTCATAAATATGGCACCAGTCTTTGTCTTTCGCTCTGAGTTGCCAACTTTCGTCATTTTCGCCTCAGGAGCACCTTTTCTGCCTATTTCTCGTTCCTTTTTGTCATTTTGCCTTTTTGCATCGTTGTGACTCAAAAGAAAGAAAAACAAACCTACTATTATACTAAACACAACAAAAACGAGTGAAATAACAACTAAAAATGACTCAAAAGACGTATATAAAATACACCTAACATGAACCCAATGAATGTTTTTTTTGTTTAAAGAGAGAAGTGGGTTATTTTTTGTTTAAAGATGGAGGGTGGACGATTAGGCCATGAAACTTGGGCTCAAATTTATTTTGGGCGGGGACTGGGAATTGAACTTTGGGGCCTGTTTTTTTATTTAAAGAGTGAGTGTGGCCGATTGGGACATGAAATTTGGGCCCAAATTAGTTTTGGGTGGGAGCTGAATTTTGGCCCAATTTATTTTTTGTGTTTAAAAAAAACTTTGCTGCTCATTGAATTCGAACACGCGACCTCTTGCTAGATAATGACTTTTGAAGAAAACATTCAACCGCTAGGCTATAGATCTCACTGATAATATTGGAGTCATGTTTAATACATATCTTAATAATTAAAACAAAAAAAACTGAGGCGGAGGCGGGAGGCCCCACCGGTCGGGGGGCCCTGCGCGATGGCGCCGCCTTGAACGCCCCAGGGACGACCCTGCTTACTACATGGTTTTTGCGTGCTAGCATACTATGGTTAAGAGTATATTACACACCATATACATAAAGTGTATAATGAAATGTTCTAAATAATTACTTATGACATGAGTTGTTAAGAGTGTTGATGATTATTCATTTATATACTTGTTATGCATATATCATTGCATTACATTGATACATTGTTAAAGTTTATCTATATATGATTTAGCTACACAATTCAATAATATATTGGTTGATTGTGGGAAGTTTTATGCTTGCTCAATTCAATTGAAAGATCAATTGTATTGATGCCATATGGATCATCTATTCCAATTGTAATGTCTCCAAATATTTTACTTGTGACATATGAACGGTATATTGTAATGCATATCACTTACCAACCACACTCATAGATATACACCACAATAATTGCTTATGTATTAATGATTCCGATTTAAGTCTATGTGACAACTTACATGTGCTTGCATTATAAATTTATAACATGCATTCAGGTTTTATAGTTATTAGCATGTGTGTACCACTATTGTATTTATCATATTTAGGGTTATGTAATTATGGTAGAACTAGAATTCATGTTTTATAGAGATTTCACATTGTACACCTATATATATTTTGTATTAATGAGAAAGGCTCTAAAAAAAATTAATACAATTATACGTGGTATCAAAAGCCAAAATCTAAACCATATTCTCGGTTTTTGCTCTCTCCCCTTTCCCGAGGAACAACATGTCCTCTCCTTTTTCTCTTTCTGTCAGACCTCAAAACAGGAGGATTTTCCTCTGTTTTTCCTTCACTCGAGACGATACATTGTCAGCCAATTTTTCTTTTTCTCTATTCCACTTACCGAGACGAACATAAAAGATCAACAACTTTTCTTTTCTTTCTTAATTTTACCCAAATCGAAATCAACGCTGTTTGTTGTCTGTTTCTCCTTAAATCCGTGCATGTCCATTACTTTGTCTTTTACCTGAGAACAAATTAATGGCTTTCTTAACCCGTCAACGGCCTGATAATGTGTGGTATATGAATACGGACGTCACGTCTCATCTCACTAATAATTCAGATAATCTACCTTAACTGCGCCAGTTACCAACTCCACAATCTATTATGGTCGGTAGTGGTCGCATTCCAATTCAAGGATTTGGCCACACCCTTACCCCACCACCGCATTCATACTTCTCTCTTAAAAACGTCTTTTATGCTCCAAACATCATCAAAAATCTAATTTCTGTCAGAAAATATAATTCAGCCTCAATTAATTTTGACCCGTTTGAATTTTCTGTGACGGACCTCCGTACCAGGAAACTTCTTAAGCAATGCAATAGTGAGGGGGGACCTATATCCATTCCTACCACATCCGCTGCTAGTGTCACTCCTCCCACCATTTTAACAATCATATCTCCCTCTACGTGACATAGTAGACTTGATCATCCGGGGTCTCACATTTTTTATTCTCTTAGAAATCATAATCTAATCCAATGCAACAAAGAGAATCTCTCTCATAGTTGCTTCTCGTGTCAGTTAGAAAACACGTTAGACTACCATTTACGACTTCTATGAGTACTACTTTATCTCCTTTTGATATTATTCACGCTGATGTATGGACATCTCCCATAACCAGCAACTTAGGCCACAAATATTTTTTTGATATTTTTGGATGATTTCTCTCACTTTATTTGGGTCTATCCACTCAAACTCAAATCTCAAGTGTTCTCTAAATTTATTGAGTTTCGTATAATGGTCAAAACGCAATTTGAAAAAGATATAAAATCAATTCAATGTGATAATGGTCGTGAATTTAATAATTCTGTATTTCATAAATTATTTCGTTTCGTGCCCATATACCTCCCCTCAAAATGGTAAAATCGAAAGAATTCCCCGAATTATTAATAATATGATTCGTACCCTATTTTTCCATGCGTCTCTACCCCCAAATTTTTGGGTATATGCATTAAAAAGGGCAGAAAACATTCTTAACATTCTACCTACCCGTGCGATTCAAAATATGACACTCATCGAAATTCTCACCGATCCCCACTTTAGAATTTCCGGTTGTCTCTGTTACCCCAATATAACATCCATGACACCTAACAAATTAGCACCCCGGTCTAATCCAATGCAACAAAGAGAATCTCTCTCATAGTTGCTCCTCGTGTCAGTTAGAAAACACGTTAGACTACCATTTACGACTTCTATGAGTACTACTTTCTCTCCTTTTGATATTATTCACGCTGATGTATGGACATCTCCCATAACCAGCAACTTAGGCCACAAATATTTTTTGATATTTTTGGATGATTTCTCATTTTATTTGGGTCTATCCACTCAAACTCAAATCTCAAGTGTTCTCTAAATTTATTGAGTTTCGTATAATGGTCAAAACGCAATTTGAAAAAGATATAAAATCAATTCAATGTGATAATGGTCGTGAATTTAATAATTCTGTATTTCATAAATTATGTGCGGCTAACTGCATGGGTTTTCGTTTCTCGTGCCCATATACCTCCCCTCAAAATGGTAAAATCGAAAGAATTCCCCGAATTATTAATAATATGATTCGTACCCTATTTTTCCATGCGTCTCTACCCCCAAATTTTTGGGTATATGCATTAAAAAGGGCAGAAAACATTCTTAACATTCTACCTACCCGTGCGATTCAAAATATGACACTCATCGAAATTCTCTACCGTCGGATCCCCACCTATGACCACTTTAGAATTTCCGGTTGTCTCTGTTACCCCAATATAACATCCATGACACCTAACAAATTAGCACCCCGGTCTACTCCGTGCGCCTTCCTAGGTTTTCCGTCAAATCATAGTGGGTACTTGTGCTATGACCTCTCCACCGACAAAATTATAATTTCTCGCCACGTCACCTTTGTCGAATATGTTTTCCAGTTTGACAACATCAAAAAATTCCGAGTGATTGATTACAAATTTCTCAAAGATTCGGAACCATCACCGCTTGTCCAACATGTATTCCAAATGCTGCCATCGTTCTGCAGCGATCGCGCCACATACCATCGCGTGACTGCACTCGCACCGAAATATATGTGTCATCGCCACCTCTGGCTGCCACTACCGGCATTCGGCACAACCTCTCTAATTCACCGCTGTCTCTGCCTCAATCTCCATCATTGCCGAATGCCACCACCTATGTCAGTCGACACTCCATCACGGTCAACACCAACAGTCACTGGAACCCCCATCGCCCTTCCTCCGACTCAGCTCCAGTCACCGGCATCTCAAACCTATCAAAACACCAGTTCGGCCCAAACCTACCACCATCGCCATATCCGACTTCACCACTACCACCGTCATATCCAGAAATCCCACACCCGATACCCCACCCCGTCACCGACATCGATTCTCACTCTTCACCCATTCCGTCGAGTAGCCCCCAGAAATAGCAACCACCTAGTCCGTCAGTCAGCTTCCAGAAACAACAACCACCACCAAATACTGATAGTACCCAAACACCCTCGCACCATATAGAAACTCGTGCCCAACATGGAATTTTCAAACCCAAAGTTCAATTTAATCTCGCTACACAAATCATATCCCCAATTCTCAAAAGTCCAAAATTAGTCAAACTTGACTCAAATTGGAATGCGGTCATGTGTGAGGAGTTTTGTCGCGTCCGTTTTTGACCTCGAGGTCGGAACGGTATCCGCAATGTTGCTCTTTGGCGCGATTCCCTGGATGGAGCAAAATGCTTGTTTTGAGGAGTCACCACCTAATTAGTTAAGTGAATTAGGACACTTGAACTATTGCAATAAAAATACTGCAATTGATTTCCATTTAATAGTCTGCGAAATTAATGAGATTCTGGATTATGATTCTTTATTATCCTAAAGGGAAGGGGTTATACATCATTTAAGATCCGCTAACTTGCGGTTATCCGATCAAACCTAGGTTAATTATCTATCATGCTTTAGAAATATATGTATTTGAAAGATATATACTTTAAAGAAAAAAAATGTATGAAAATATTGAGACGAACCTAGAAACTAAATAAACTAGCTGTTTCCGATTTTATCTATTCTTTTTAATTATTAATTCTAAGTGTGTCTATTCTAAATATTTCAATAATTATACAAGTACAATAAATTACCATACAAAATGAAATAAAATTGAAATTAAATACAACAACAAAAATAAAATTCCAAAGAGTGGTTCATATTCTTTAGCCTTTAAAGTCATTCTTCGCAAGCTGTCAAGAACAAACAGTTAGAAACAATTGAATATAAATAAAATCTTCAGATCCACGCAAAACAGTAATATCTTTGATTACGGAGGGCTCAGATATATATAAAAAGAGTGGGACATCCTAAACAAGTTTGGTTGCGAAAATTTGTCACGCAAGCGCATGTTGGCATCCGGTGTAAGTGGAAGAAATCATCATTGTCCAAAGATTTTATTTCCATCTTTGCAACTGTGGAGACCTAAAAAATCGACGGATAACTTTTCCATCGGTCAACAAGTGTAGTATCTTGTTCAAAACAGTAAATAAATAACAAAATAAGCCAAACAACCCACTGATTTCTTTTTATGTACGAACTGATTCGACCGAATTCTGACCACCCAAGCGGTGGCCAAATCTGATAAAAATAATAATAAAATTCAGTCCAAAGATTAAAGTAAACAACAATAATTTTAGAACAGGCTCCGGGTTTAAACCGACCCGACTCGAGAAAGCAGTGGCCAAAACAGTGCAAAAAATAATATTTCAGTCTATGTAAAAAAACAAACAACAAACAACAATTTAGAATTGGATCCGGGTTTGACCCGACCCGGATCCGAGAAAGAACCTTCTTTTTTTTTGCTTTATGTTTTTTTGTTGATTTTAGATTAGAAATTAGGAAGATAAAAATGTGTATTTCCTAAAACAAAAAATCAAGTAATCTAACCTTTATTTCAGATTCGGATCCGAAATTCCAACACCAAAATGAAGAACAAAAGATGAATATTAACAACAATATGAAGAACAAGAAAATATATATATCAAAATTGGACCCCCAACATAGAACAAAGAGGGGAAATTTATAGGAATGTTTTCCCCCTCAAACGTTCATAACATCACATCTAATAATTCAAAAACAAAGTCAAGATTTCAAATCGGATTTAGGGGATAAGGGGTGTGGGAGTGTTAGGGAGTGGGTGAAAGGAAAAATGGTGATGGGATGGGGGTTGACGGGATGGGGCAGATGTGAGAGGATGGGGTAGGGCTGTGCGGTGGTATGGGGGGGGTGAGAGGATAGGGTTTTCTTTTTTTAGGTTTTAGGTTTTATGTTAGGAGGATTAGGTTTAGGGGATTAAAGGGGGAGGGGTTTGGACGATGGTATTTTGGGTTGAGGCGCCGGGTTTGGGGTACTTTGGGCCTGGTCCGAAAATGAAAGTTTTTTTTTTAAAAGTGTAGGGTAGAAAATGTTTTGGGTTGTGATTAAAAAATGTAAAAGAGGTTTATTAATAAAACAAAGTTCTTTAAAAAAATTATAATTATTTAAATAAAATGACAATATAAATATAATATTTACGAAATACTTAATGCTTAATTAAATTAAAAAGTGATGCCTATTTTCATAGAATATTTAGAAAAATTATGATTATAATATTAAAAATAATATGAATAATGATAAAATAAAATAACGACAATGTAATACTAATAAGAATATAATATTTGTGAAATGCTTAATTAAATTAAAAAATGCAATGCCTATTTTTGTAAAATAAAATAAAATAACATAATATTAAGGTAAAACTATGATTATGGTATAAAAAATGCATAAAATGATGACAAAAATATGATGTCAAAAATATTTAAAATTACGACAAATAAATAGAAAAATGGATCAAAATTGGGTGTCAACAAGTTTAGTGCTTTAACAAAGCAGCACACTTGGTATTTGGTTCCTCGATCAGAGGGGGTGAATGTGATCCGATGCATGTGGTTTTTTCGTCACAAGTACAGAGACATATAGAATGGTATAAGGCGAGACTTGTGGTTAATGACACTAATCAACAAGAGGATATTGATTATGGTGAGACATTCAGTCCGGTTGTTAACTGACCACTATTCACAAAGTTCTGAGTATAGCCATGGGTAGGAAATCGCCTATTCATCAGCTTGATGTGAAAAATGCATTTCTACATGAGGATTTGAAAGAAATAGTTTATATGCATCAACCGCCTGGTTTTGTCCATCCAGCATCCCCTCAGTATGAATGTCGACTCCGCAAGGCACTCTATGGCTTGAAAAAGCCCCCCGAGCATGGTATGATCGATTTGTACAGTATATCATGCAGATTGGGTTTGTGTGCAACAATTGTGTTAATTCTCTATTTATTTTTCATAGAGGTAGTAGCATGACATATTTATTATTGTATGTTGATGATATTGTACTCACTACCTCCTCTGATTTGTTGAAAAATGAGATAACTACGCTGCTCAAAATAGAATTTGCTATGACTTACTTGGGTAAGGCGAGCTATTTTTTAGGGATTTATGTGACTCGATCTGCAGATACTATGTTTCTTTGTTAGCGTAAGTATGCAGAGGATATTGTCTACAGTGATAAAATGACGAATTGCAAGATCATGACTACTCCAATTGACTCTAGATCAAAGCTTAGTGCTTTGGATGGCGATCCAGTGTCAGATCTCACCATTTACATGAGTCTTGCAGGTGCATTACAATACCTCACTTTCACCAGGCCTGATATTGCTTATGTTGTTCTACATGTATGCTTATTTATGCATGCACCCAGAGAGCCACACTTTACTGCCCTCAAACGTATCATCGATATGTTAAGGGCACATTTGATTATGGGTTGCATTTATACCCCTCCGCACCGAACACGTTGGTGTCATATACGGATGTTTATTGGGCAGGTTGTCCGGACACGCGACACTCTACCTCAGGCTATTGTGTGTTCTTATGAGATAATCTCATTTCTTGGTCTGCCAAGAGGCAACCCACATTATCCCATTCGAGTGCAGAAGCAGAATACAGAGGTATTGCTAATGTTGTTTCCGAGATATGTTGGCTCCGAAACCTTATTTTGGAGCTTCATTGTCCATTACATAAGACGTCTTTGGTTTATTGTGATAATATATCCGCCATATAACTGTCTCATAATCCGGTTCAACATCAACGAATCAAACACATTGAGCTGAACATTCACTTTGTTCGTGAGAAAGTTGCTCTCGGTCATGTCATGGTATTGCATGTGCCATCTTCATATCAGTATTCAAATATATTCACCAAGGGCCTTTCAGACAACTATTTCTCGATTTCAGTTTCAGTCTTAGCATCCGACCTCCTCCCGCTCTGACTGAGGGGGTGTATTAGCATGTGTGTACCACTATTGTATTTATCATATTTAGGGTTATGTAATTATGGTAGAATTAGAACTCCTGTTGTATAGAGATTCCACATTGTACACCTATATATATTTTTTATTAATGAGAAACGCTTCCAAGAAAAATTAATATAATTCTACAATAATGACTTGTCGGGGACAATTCAGAACAAGTTTGAGTATGCCTAGATTTATTCTTTACATTTTACGTATAGATGCTGAGGTACACCTTATGATCGATGATTGGATTTCGAAGTTGATACATTAGCCATGACTATTTTATTTTATTTGTTAGTTGATTCTTGGAATGTCTTGACTAGAGATGACATTATTTTGTTTTTTTAGATGTTATATACGCGACGTGAGTGAGTTATAACTTATAAGCGTGTGAATTAAATTTTGATTCAATTTACATATTTTGATACCACATTGCGTGGAGTATCTTATTTGATCATATGTTAATTAATGATTCAATAAAAATTCACTTAGTGTATAGTGACTCGCTAAATGCTCAATCACAACTAGCTCAAATTTTAATCGTAATGAAAAAAAAAATAACGAGGGATCGAATGATCTTGCTTCTGGATGTGTGAGACAGAGGGCTCTTACCCTTCCTCCTCTGCTTGAGAACCGTGTGAACGGACAGTGGGCAGAAGAGAAGGAGGTCCTCTTGAAGTCACTAGAGAAGGACGCGAGTTCCTCCAGGGCAAAGGGCATACCTGAAATTTAGGTTGCCGCAGTAGTATGAGCTTTTCCTTTTCTCGATGTTACACAGGATGCGCAATGGGGTAGTACGAGGTGATCGATAACATTACATTAGAAGAATCGCAAGAAATGTTCAAAAGATTACAATATTAACATGAATTATAAAAAACCCGCAGTAGCAGTTAATTATGCTGATGGAAGCGGGACCGCAAGGTCACGAGTTCGATCCTCGCATAAACCTTCTTGGTTGAGCACACACATGACTTGCCAAGTGTGGTTTACGGTGGCGTGGTTTGCGACTCTTTGCGTCGATCCGGGGTTTACCTCTTGTACTCGAAGAAAGAATTACCGCGTTCCTTCACAAAAAAAAAAAACATGAATTATAGGATAGTATTAATATACAATATAGAATTATGAAAAGAATCAGGTAAAAGTACGAAAATACTAACATAATTTAATCATAGATGAAGATAAATTAACAATAACATAATTTGGAATTCTTTGTTCGGTGTTGGCTTAAGAGAAAGTCCAATCCCAGTCCTTTTCCCTCACATTCCCCACCTTTCAAACACGTCAATCAAAATCAACAAACTTTCGTGGTCAATGTATAATTTTCTGAACTTCAGTACCCAATTAGTATTCTTCTCTTATTTCCAAATTGCACCTTAGCTTTGTTCTCTCTATAATTCCACTCCATCAACATCATCATCTTCTCATTCGGATCTTCCTAGACCCGAATAAAATCAAACTAACAAAACCTAACCCTAATTCCTCAATTCAAAATCATCTCTTTCAATGGCCAGCGATTCCAATGAACCTACTCGTCGCAAGCACCACCGATCTTCTCCTTCCGACGAGGATACCGGAGAACCAACGAAACGCCGTAAGCACCGTCACCACCGTCGCCACCATAGCAAGAAACACAAAGAGAAATCCGATTTGAAACCGGAGAAGGAAACGGATAAATCGAAAGATGAAATTGGGAACGGAGGTCAACCGATGCAGATTGGTACATTTATTGGTGTTTCTAGTTTAGGGCTTGATTATGATATGGAAGAAGGAGAAATTATTGAGGATGATGACGTGGCTACTGCTGCTATTGGTGATGTTGATGAGAATATCGTGACGAAAAAAATGGGGAATGAAGATGATTTGGACATGGTCTGTTCAGATTTCTTTCGATTCTTAATTTCTTATTGCTACATAAATTTCTTGTTTATTTATTTATTCTTCCAGGGCCTGTTTGGTTGCGGTTCAGGTTCCTTTCGAGGTTGATAATGCAATTTGTTTTAGTTTTTTGAACAAAAAAAGTAATTTTTTTGGTAAGTAGGGGAAAATTAATGTTGTCAAATGCAACATTTCAATTTTAAGCAACCAAAAGAGGGATTGTGTTTGGATTTTTACGATTTTTAGTGTTCAAGACGTGTTAAATAACTTAAATTAATGTTGTTTCAACTGTTTGATTAATAAGTATGTTGTACAAAACAGACATGAGAATTATGTATTCCATACAGAGCTTTGAACTTCACTATTACATTGGGGACAAAGTTACTCTAGGCGTGTCCTGATGACTGAGGGCTTTCTTTTTATTAGTAAGAAACTCTCTTGTGATTGTTGATATTGAACTTTTGTCTGCAAAATGTTGGGAAGTTGTACTTTATCATTTAATTCAGCTCATATTTCTTGTCTAGGAATTGCACGAAGTTCAAGGACGAGGACCTGCAGACAATGTAGAAAAAGTCGACAGAGATTCCACTGCTTCAGGACGGGATGATGAGCAAAGGAAAAGTAGAAAGGCAGATAGTTCTAGAGAAAGGAAGTCTAGTGACAAGCGTTTTGCGAATGGTAGTTACATAGATCAATTTCATAAATTGGACTCTAAACCACGGAACGAAGATAGTTTTGCTGGTGAAGAAAGTAGAAAGAAAAAGAGCTATGATGAGGATGGAAGTGATCTACAGGATCATAGAAAATCTTTGACTCCTGAAAAAGCTGGGAAGAGGCATAGATCTGGTAGGGTATCATCTTCTCATGATGAGCACCATGAAGAGAGACATGTTACAAAGTCATCCAAGTCACCTGATCGCTTCAGAGGAAGATCACGATCCAAAGGTGTTTTGGAGGATTCTTTCCTTATACCGAAGTCTCGTGAGAAAGATGAGGCATATGAAAAGGAAAGCAGATATAGAAGTAACCTTGATGATGAAAAAAATGGATACAACTGGGACTATCGACATGGAAGCCGAGAGTCTTCAAGGGATGGGGAGAAGGAGCATAATTCTAGTTATAGCAGACGCTCTAGGGACAGGTATCATAACAGGGAGAGTGTTGACAGATATCGGGAGAGTAGCATGGAGAATTACAGGGATAGAGTGAGAGAGAAAGACAGGGAGCGTGAGTTGGCTAGAGAAAGGGGAAGGGAGAGCGATAAGGAGAAGGAAAGGGAAAGGGAAAGAGAGAAAGCTCGATATAGGGAAAGGGAGAGGGATAAAGAACGGGAATATGAGAGGGGGAGAGAGAGGGAGAGGGATAGAGATAGTTTCAGAGAGAGGGAGGAGAGAGAAAGGTGGAATAGGGATAGGGAGAGCAGAGGACGAAGTAGGGAGGCAGATAGGGATAGGTATAGTGATAGGTTTAGCAGGCAGCGGAGATGTGATGACCTTAATGATGGTCTTGCTTATAAGAGACGTAATAGACATTATGAGACTGACATTGAGAGAGAAAGGACAAGTGATCACTTAAAAACTGAGAACACAAAGCAAAAAGCTGTAGAGACAGATAGTGAGAAATCTAGAAGGTATTGTTAATTCTAACTAGGAACTTTTGATATCAGAAACTCTTCAGTAGAATTGATTTTCTTAATGTATGGTTTTTGTTTTTCTCATTTTTGTTGTATTGCAGAGATGAAGTTGAGCAGGAGGATTATCAGGGAAAAATCGTTTTCCAGCTTGCTGAACAGGAAGAAGAAGACGAACTTGATAGAATTAAGGAGGAGAGCAGAAGGCGAAGGCAAGCTATTCTGGAAAAATATAAGGTTCGGCACTCACAGAAGGAACAAGTTACTCAGTCCGGGGACGTCGGTAATTTCTTGGTCTTAAGATCTCTTGATATGTTATTCTATTCTTTTTTGCTGTATTTAATGTTTAACCCGGCTGTCTAAAGCTTTACGTGTATGACGAAAGTCTTTGTTTGGACAATTGTTTTGTTTGTTTTCAGTTGTTAAACTTGATAGTGGTGAAGCACCTTCAGGTTTACCGTCTGCGTATTTATGAATATAAGCTCTGAATGTTGTATTTTGGCTAATCAATCACCCATTTTGCATAGCAGTTTAAGTGCCAAATTCCTGCTTGCTTAATGAGTTTAATTTTTTATTTGAACTCTTAAATATGTATGGTATATATATGTTGAGTTGAACTCCGTCGCCACTCAGGTTTTATGAAGTTTGACATTGCACCGTAAACCATCCAGAGTTATATGCTAAGATTTTTTCTGTGATTCTCTGCATGTTTTTTCTTTTCTGGGTTGAGTTTCTGGTCTCTAACTATGTTTTTCATTTTTGGCATTAGTTGAGGTTTATCTGGATCAGTCCACTCAAAAGCCTGCAGCCGGAGACAATGTTGTGCCAGAGTCAATTGATGGTAAAAGCAATGGTGCAGATGTCCATGTGGATGAGCCAACTTTTTCTGTTGGGAAATTACCTCTGCAGGGTGGTGATATTGCTGACGAGCAGGCTTCTGAAGCTGGTGGACTGGGACAGGGTACTCCAAAGGTGTGTGCACATACCATTGGTTTTTCCTTTCCGTGGACCGGTGGTACTCATTCTGCTTATTTATCTTTCAACAATATCTTCTGGAAGCTCTTAATCCTTGTCCCTTTTGTGGTAGGGTTTTGTTTTAGAATTAGACAATTAGTACATGCAGTACTTTGCCTTATGGGTTTGCTTTTTGCTCTAGTAGTTCTTTTCCTAAATGCTGGCTTTATCTGATGATTGAACTCCGTTTACTACACTTTGCAGAGTGAGAGGTCTACTGACATGTTTTGTGACGACATATTTGGAGAATCACCTACTGGCATCAGGAAAAAGGTCAGTCTCTGTCTTCGAAACATAGATGTTTTGGGTTGCTCATTCTTGGACTTTAGTTTGTGTTAACTTATAATGTCTACGGACTCTTGGCACTAGAAGTATACATACATACAACAACATACCCAATAAAATTTCACAATGTGGGGTCTGGGGAGGGTAGAATGTACGCAGACCTTACCTCTACCTTGGTAGGTAGAGCGACTGTTTCTCAGTGACACTCGGCTCAAGGCAAAACATAAACACAAGCAAAGTAAGGGAAAAGTCAGACCCGTACAAACAATTTAAAGTAGTATGAAAATGCTGGTATCAAAAGAGAATAATTCATGCTAGCGCATTTTGAAAAAAAAGCAATAACTAACGCATGTGCATAAGATAAACAAAGTACACTAAAGAGCACATATCAACTGAAATCAAACGCTACTAGAAAGCAATACTGCGCCTACTAGTATGATAGGCTAAGCGGGTCTACAATAATAACATTATAACTACCAATAGAGTTATGCTCGATTACCTACTACCCTTATACCTTAATTCGTGTCCTCCCCAACCCCCTATATAAGGCCATGCCCTCGGTAAGTTGCACTTGCGTCATATCCCGTCTAATCACCTCTCTTCAATATTTTTTCAGCTTACCCCTGGCCTTCTGAACCCGTCCATAGACAACCTCTCACACCTTCGCACTGGGGCATTTGTGTCTCTCATCTGCGCATGCCCGAACCATCTCAACCTCGCTTTTTTCATTTTATCCTCCAACGAGGCCATTCCAACTCTGTCCCGGATATCATCATTTCTAATCATATCCCTCTTTTTATGTCCACACATCCATCTTAGCATCTTTATCTCTGCAACTTTCATCTTTTGGATGTGCGAAGTCTTTACTGACCAATACTCTGTTCCATACAACATAGTCAGTCTAACCACCCCTATGGAACTTGCCTTTAAGTTTTGGTGGCACCTTATTGCACAAGACTCCAGATGCGAGTCTCCATTTCATTCACCCTGCCCCAATACGATGTGTGACATCATCAATCTCTCCATTCTCTTGGATAATAGACTCGAGGTACTTAAAACTTCCTTTCTTTGGAATGACATAAGTACCAAGCCTCACCTCCACACCTCTCAATGTCGCTCCCGTAACTTAACTTGCACTCCAAGTATTTTGTCTTGGTCCTACTCAGCCTGAACCCTTTAGACTCTAGAGTCTATCACCAAACCTCCAGTTTAGCGTTTACTTCGTTGCGAATCTCATCAATCAAGACTATGCTGTCTGTGAAAAACATACACCATGACACCTCTCCTTGGATTTGTCACGTCAGTCCATCCATCACCAAGACAAATAAGGAATTGACTAAGAACCGATCCTTGGTGCAGCCCCATCATTGCTATGAGTCCCCTCCTACTGTCTGCACCCTGATTTTGGCTCCATCATACATATTCTTGATCGCCCTTGTGTACGCCACAGGTACACCTCTACCCTTCATCAAACATCTCCATAGAACCTCCCTAGGGACTTTGTCGTATGCGTTCTCGAGGTCGATGAAAATCATATGTAAGTCTCTTTCTTTTTCTATACTACTCCACTAACCTCCTAATAAGATGAATAACTTCTGTAGTCGAACGCCCCTGCATGAATCCAAATTGGTTTTCGAAAATAGTCACGCCTCTTTTCACCCTCATCTCCACGATCCTTTCCCAAACTTTCATAGTTTGATTTAGCAGCTTGATACCCCTATAGTTGTTGCAACTCTGAATTGTCACTTTTGTTCTTGTACAAAGGAATCATTGTACTCCATCTCTATTCTTTGGGCATTTTCACCGTCTTAAAAATGACGTTAGACTACTCAGTCAGCCCTGCGCTCTTCCAAAATTCAACTGGGATCTCACCAGGCTCGGTCATTCGTCCCGTGCGCATCTTGTGAACACCCTTAACCTCCTCAGCCTTAATGCTTCTACAATACTCAAATCCCGATATCTACTAGATTGCTCCAGATCTCCTAGCACAATGTCTTTATCTTATTCGTTCAATAGTTTATGGAAGAAAGACTGCCACTTCCGCCTAATATGCGTGTCTCTACCAGTACTTTACTTTGCCGTCCTCGTCTTTGATGCACCTCACATGATCCAAGTCACGAGCCCCCTCACCTTGGCTAGTATGTACAACATCTTATCCATGTTTTTTCCCTCTAATTTCACATACAGGCGTTCAAAAGCTGTTGTTTTTGCCGCTGTAACCGCTAGCTTTGCCTCCTTCCACACCATCTTATACAATTCTCTATTCGTCCACTTCTCCACCTCATCCTTGCTTTCTACCAATTTTGCATACGCCGCTTTTTTCGCTTTCACCTTCTCTTAAACTTTACCATTCCACCACCAGTCCCTTCAATAACCACCACGGCTATCCGCGAGATCCCTAACACTTCTCTAGCTACCTCCCGAATGCAATTGACAGTCCTGTCCCACATACCGGTCGCCTCCCCACTACTCCCCCAAGCCCCTTGCCCATCAAAACCTCTCCCCATCTCATTTGCACTAGTCATGGTTAAACTCCCCCATTTGATTCTTAACCTGTCATCCACAACCCTATTCTTCTTCTCCATCTTGATCTCCAAATTCATCACCAAAAGCTTATGTCGGGTTGTAAGATACTCCATCGGAATAACCTTGCAATCTTTACAAAGACTACTATCAACCTTCCTAAGAAGCAAATAGTCTATCTGAGTCTTAGCCATAGAAATACGGAAAGTCACTAAGTGCTCCTCCAGGAACCTCAAATTGGCTATCACCATCTCAAAAGCTCTAGTGAACTCCAAAAGTGAGAAGCCCCCCTCGTTCCTGTCCCCGAGGCCAAAGCCTCCATGCACGTCATCATAACCTCCAGAAGTGACTTGATATGTCTATTGAAATTATCTCCGACAAATATATTCTCAGTGGGTGGCACCACTTCGTCCAAATCATTCCAAAAACGTCTTTTCTCCTCCTCGGCTAAGTCTGCCTACATCGCGTAAGCAGTAATAATGATCCTAGTGAACCCTCCAACTATCAAATTAATCGTCACCATCCTGTTATTGACCCTCCTTACCTCTACCACCTGATCTCTCAGCTCGCTGTCTACCAAAATGCCTACCCCATTCCTATACCTCGACCTACGTGAGAACCATAACTTATGCCTACCCCATTCCTATTCCTCTTCTTAAGAATCTTAACTAGCTCTATGGACTTCCCTGTTAAAGTCCCAATGTTCCAAGACCCTATTCTCAGCCTAGCATCTCCCTTACCCCACTTTACCCCCTAACCCTCGCCACCGTCCCCGACCGAGAACATGACCCTAGTCTACCATCAGTCACCAAAGCCACTAACACTGGTATAAACTAATAGACTAATAAAATGTTTACACCTAAAACAGGAACACCAAGAATGATATAACGAAAGGCAAGAAGAGTAAATGCAAGAACGTAAAGGCAAGAAGCAATACAGTGAAGTGTCCAAATTTAGATAATAGAGATAGGGACAAAGAATAGGTACGCACAACCGGAGGTACCAACTCCAGTTGAACCAAAGTTTAACTACAAAATAACAAACAAATAATGAATATGGGCCATCGGAGGTACCAACTCCAGGTGGACAGGTATCGGTATAATCCCGCTGGAACTCCTTGCTCACTGCTGGAAATCACTGTATAGCTCTGGACGTTCTCGGCTTCTGGGTTAGATTTTAGGGTTCCGACGAGACAAGGTAAGGCTTGCCGGAAAGATACCCGCCGGAAAAAGAACCCAGAGAACAAAGAAAAAAGGGAAAGAGGAGGGGAGAAGCCGGTGTGGTTAAGGGATAAGGGAAAGGATGTCAGGTAGAGAAGGGAGATCTGGGGAGAGAAGAGAAGATTGCTTACCTGCGTTTACCGACGCCGGCGCGTGTAGGGTTTGGGGGGGGGGGGAGGGAACTAGTCGTTAACGGGCAGACTTCACACAAGAGAGAGAGATGTAGAGAGAGTTCTGTCGATGTAGAGAGAGAGATGCCCTAGAAGTATACATACATTATGAAATCCAATGTAGCACTTGTTATCTTGGCCATCTCATTGCTTTCATATGCCTCTTGATTGTATTCATGGGATTATGTGCTTGACTGCTAGTATCGTTCTCTCTTATTCTGTTATGATATTGTTGGAGTTCTCTATTAGAGGAGTGGTGTTGTTTTTTCGGATTTGAACAAATAGGGAGCATCCCTTTCTTTCCCTGCTGAACCCAAAATGATAAATGCTGAACCTTTTTGGACATGATGACTACAAAATAGCTTTCACTTTATTATGTTTATAGCTGAGACTTGAGAGTTGCTCCCTTTGTCCACACTGGGGGAGTGTGTCAGTTTATTTTAGCTGCGGCGGACTTTGCAATGCCATTCAGTATAAATTCTGATGTCTAGGAATAATGCATTGTTAGAACTCTGGATTCTATGAGTCCCACTACTTCCTTGCTCCATTCTGCCCAAGCAATAACAAAGGAACCTGGCCAACAAGAGAGGAAGAGGGGATTGTTTTCTTGCTTCGTGCTCGTACTTGTACTGAAACTGTGGGAGACATGCTTACTGTGGTAGTAGGAAGTCTTGTCTTTGTTTATGTAATAATAAGTACATGGATTTCATGTTTCTCTGGTTTTATCTGTTGTCTTTTAGGGCAAAGGAGATGGCGTAGCAGTTGAGCGCAGTGGCCTTCATGATAACTGGGATGATCCAGAAGGGTATTATAGTAAGTATTTCATTCACTTTTACCTGGAACCTTCATATTTCAGCCTTTACTTCAGAGCAGGCTGGCACTGCTACTTTTGATGTGTCACCATATTCCTTGATATTTGCTCATGATAGCCTCTTTCTCTATGTTAATTGTTATCTAAAGATGCTTGATAAATTTGAGTTACATATTTCTGATTTTCTGTTTACTTCTGTTGGATAATTATAATAGTGCTATTCATTCCGGTCCAAAGGCACAAATACTTGAGGAGAAAATGTCATCGCCCTTTTTATATTTCAAGCTGAGATTATCTTTTTGCTACCTGATATTATTTCACCTATTCTGTTGTTTCTCGAATTATCCGAGTTTAGAACCATGTGACACTGACCCTCAGGGATTTCTCGGATATTAAAAAAGGATGATATTATTTCTGCCAGAAAGTAGTTTCAGCCATCTGCTTGCTATGTTCATTAATATTTTATTTGATAGCTGCGAACCGTTGTCTTAGTTGATGTCTTCTTGTCGGTTTGCAGGTTATCGGTTCGGAGAAATTCTTGATAGCCGTTATGAGATTGTTGCTGCTCATGGTAAAGGAGTCTTTTCTACTGTTGTTCGGGCTAGAGATCTCAAGGCTAGATCTGGTGATCCTGAAGAAGTAGCAATAAAAATGATACGCAATAATGAAACAATGTAAGGTTTTTAATCTTCCCATTTCGTGCTACCCATTGCTTGTTCTGGTGGCCTAATTATGATGTTTTCGTCATTGTCAGGTATAAAGCTGGTATGGAAGAGTTGGTCATATTGAAGAAGCTAGTTGGTGCAGATCCTGAAGACAAGCGTCACTGTGTTCGTTTTATTTCTAGCTTCAAGTACCGGAATCATCTCTGTTTAGTTTTTGAGTCTCTTCATATGAATCTCCGTGAACTTCTGAAGAAGTTTGGGCGTAACATTGGACTCAAACTCACTGCTGTGAGGACGTATGCGAAGCAACTTTTCATTGCTTTGAAGCATTTAAAAAATTGTGGTGTGCTTCATTGTGATATTAAACCTGACAACATGTTGGTAAGTGGAATGTTTTGAGTAATCTTCATCTTTTGGGTAGCTAATTCTCTGACTTCACATGTGCTGAGAGTTGCTTTCTTTACTTCGCTTCCTTTAATTTGTATGTATATGCTGACTTTTCTTGTATTTACTTTTTTAGGTAAATGAAACGAAAAATGTGCTGAAGCTGTGTGACTTTGGTAATGCTATGTTTGCTGGCAAAAACGAAATCACTCCATATCTCGTGAGCCGTTTTTACCGTGCCCCGGAGATCAGTAAGCATCAATTCTTAAGATTTTCTTTTAATATTTTTGGGACTTCCTTTTTTCACTTTATTTCTATCGTTCATTGATCCGACATTGATCCTAAGGTAGTTTTATGAATGTGTTTTTTTTTAATTAAGTTCTGTATTATGTCATGTTGCAGTACTTGGCTTGTCGTACGATCACCCGATGGATATATGGTCAGTTGGTTGCTGTTTGTTTGAGCTTTATGCTGGGAAGGTGTTATTTCCAGGTCAAACTAATAATGACATGCTTCGTCTTCATATGGAATTGAAAGGTTCATTCCCAAAAAAGATGCTTAGAAAGGTTCGTCTTAGACATTCTCTATATTACCCCAATCTAATTAGAAACAATCATGATTTGAAGTTGTTAGCCTGGTTAATTAGTTGCTGTGGACATTTCTGGGGCGATTGCATTAGCTGCTGCTATCATAGTTTTTGCACCTTTCTTAAAAATTGATATGATAGTCAGTATGGAAACAATACTTCTCTCCCTTCTTTTATTTCAGGGTGCGTTTACAGAGCAACATTTTGACCAAGATCTCAATTTTCTTGCCACCGAGGAGGATCCTGTTACAAAAAAGGTCGTTTCTTGTAGACTATAGCATGTCTTGTCATTCCCTGATAAACAAACCATTGATAATCATTAATGATAACTTTGCTGTATACTAAATTTGGTTGCACATGTATACTTTTGCAGGCTATAAGGAAGCTGATTGTTAACATCAAGCCAAAAGATATCAGTTCAATAATTTCAGGTTCTCCAGGTGAAGACCCAAAGATGTTGTCTCACTTTAAAGATCTTATGGAGAGAATCTTTGTGTTAGATCCAGAAAAGAGAATAACTGTTTCCCAGGCATTGAGCCACCCATTCATCACGGGCAAGTGAACGACAACAATGAATTTCTGACTAGGGACATGCTGTTGCGCTAGATACTAGTGCATTATGATCATATGATCTTAGTTTATATTTAGTTCTCTAATCATTGGGCTTTATCTGTTTTTATCTACTATCTTGGGTTAAGTGCTTCGGAGCTTGGCATGGTTGAACTTGCAGAGAAGATTGCTGACCATGGGAGATTTATATCTTGCAGTTCTTTCAGTGGATTGTTTTCTGTTCTATCTATCGTAAGATAACTTGCCAAAGGCGTTTTTCCCTTCTGTACTAATTCTTGATGGTGACATTATAAAGAGCTTCATTGAATTTTATAATAGTTATCATGTCTCAAGTGGTGCTTTGGACTCAAGTCCTGAGAGTGGAGAGTAACTTATGCACGAAAATAGATATTGACAGAAGCATGGTTATTCATATGTCTCTGTAAATAAACGTTATGAATATTTGTTCGCTCCGAATGTAGATTGGGATCTGGTTTCTCATTTTGGCCATTTCTGTTCTTTTAGTTTTCTTGACCTCGTCTGCAAATCTCTGATTTAATTGCTTGTTGTGTGGAACTTTATATAGTTGTCAGGCCTTTTTCTTAGTTGTGCATCTTCTCTCTTTCATTTTACATACTGTTCAGAATCCTCGGGTCTTGGAAAGTCTAATTTACTTTTTCCTTCAGGATATCCACCAGGGCTTTGAGGCAAGATTCAGTGATTTAGATGCTTAAAAGGCACCCTGGAGAAGGTATCTTGGATTGTTTGTTAGGAATTACTGTGACACCCTTTAAATGTTGTGGATCTTCTTGATTCCTCTAATATCAGCCATAATTCAAGTTTTCTCCTTTGTGTTAACCTTTTAATTTTTTTGACTAGTTCTGATTTCTGAACTTTAATTTGGTCTTGCTTGAAAAATTGCACGCCTGAGGGTGGCTTGTTAATGAACCTCCTTAGGCTAGAATAGTAAGGCTATCAAGAGCTAGAGTATTTATTCTATTTGGGGTCATCGTTTTTTTGGAGAAGATTTGGAGTCATTGTTATTTCTTCTATTTCTTAAATCTTTGTATAAAAGCACTTTCTAATGAAGTTAAATTGCATCTGATCCATGGTATGGTCATCCTGGAGCAATGTATGACTGGAGATGATCAGATGCAGCCTTGGAGTGAGATTTGTTTCAGTGAGTTGTCAATTTTATTTTCTTGTTGTTTGTTCAATAAGAATAATATCTTCTTACACCCCTTTGAGAAGTGTGGTATTGATGTGGCTTTTTGTCTTGCTAGGGTGTGGTCTCATGCATCTGCAGTTCTAGTAAGTATCCTTAAATTTCATTACATCTCTGGTGTAATAGGTACCCATCTTTTGAAAACCTGATATTTTTCTATCACTGTATTACATTCAAAATTTGCTAGTCATCCATGGAAATGACCGACTTGGGAGTCCTTTTTGCTAATTAAGGCCATTGTGGATCAATATCTATCGCAAGTTTCACTTGTCTCTCTTCCGAACACTTTCCCGTGCCAGATTTTTAGTCATGAACAAACACCTGTCTAGCTTGCATTGGAATTTGACTTTGTAGCTCCTAAGCAACTGCTATTAAATTCTCTATAATTAGTTTAGTTTCCGATTCTGCAAGATTGAAGTGTCAGTCTAAGCTACAGCATGTCTTCACTGAGGCATCAGGAGATAGTCTGCCTTTGATTTTTCTTGAAGACTCCTAATTGGAAACTTCCACCTAGGTTGAAAGGATTTTGAGGGAAATACACTGGAATGTGTTGGAGAATTTGTGCCTGGACTCTCCAATTGTCATGCCTTTATCTGTGTTTGTTTTATTGGACATTCTCTAAAGAGGCTTTATATGCTGATAGCCTGACAATTGGTTAACTATATAATTCGAGTGGTGGCAGGGTAAAGGACTGAGTGAGCTGCCCTCCAATGAGGTAAATTAGATAGGGAGAAACCTGATGGCGTGGCCTAGTGGTCATTGAAGGAGGAGGAGAAGCATGAGTCATAGGTTCAAATTCCAGTGGAGGCAAAGAACACTAGGTGATTTCTTCTCTTCTGCCTAAGCCTTGGTGGGTAGAGCTACTCGATAACTGTGCTATTAGGAGGTAGTAAGTACCCGGTTGAATAGTCGAGGCACACGCAAGCTGGCCATGACACCACCATCATAAAAACAAAAAAAGGGTGAATGTTACCTTAAACTAACTTTTGTAGCAAGTTGCCCACTTCAATAGGTAGCCAATTAATCTTTCTCCATTTGAAGTAATGATAAACCTCAAACAAGTTTAAACAAGGATAAAATTACCATCCCACACGTGAAGAAAAATAGAGTGAGGGAGAGGATTGGCGCTCATGTGTGTTAGTTGGCCAGAAATATGTGAGGGAATGTTTGGTTTCTGAAAAGGCATGGGATTCTCCTCCAACATGCATTGCATTTTTCTCCAATCTACATAGTCAAGGAAACATTTGACAAGCCTTCCAAATTGTTCTTTCTCCACCTTCTTAGGCACCAATGTTCTGCTCCTTGGCCAAGCCTTTCTGACTCCGTCTATTCAATTTGTAGCCATTAGACTTCATTATTCATGACAAGCTCCAATACGTAACTCTACTTCTTTATCCACGGGATTTGTCCATCTTGAAGGAATTGAGATATGACGTATAACCAGAGTCTTGAACCTCTCAACACTTGACTACTACTCATCTAGGAATCTTTCTTTCTCATGCTATAACAAATTCAGCATTCAAGTTTGATTTCATTGTTTTAGGTTTATGGTATATTCATTTTTATGCTAGGCAATGGCAATTACTTTCGTCATTTGTCAATTCTACGTGTTAGCAGGTTTATGAATTGTTTGAAGCTTAGATTTATATCTGTAACTTTGCATCTACTTGATGCCTTTCTAATGCAATTTGTTTACTTTACCAAAAAAAAGATTTATTATTGCAAAGAACTTCTACAATTCAAAGCATTCTAGGTTTTGCTTGGTTTTCCTATGTTTTTCATAAATTACAATTTTTTCACATGTCTTATATGTTATCATTTGATCTATTGTTGTGCTAGGAGTATTTTTGCGCGATAGGGGGCATTAGTTGTTTATTTGGGCTAAGACTAATATGGATAGCTTGTCTTCAAATTGATTTGAATATAAAAAGTTGTTAAATAAATACACTTGTCCGAAGGACTGTAAGGGTTTCCAAAGGAGTTTATAAAGCCCTAGCCTCTTCCCATAGCCTTAAGTTTTTGGTTAGATTCCTTTTTACCTTATTGGTTGTCTATTGTCTAGGGGTTTGTAGAGGAGCTTATAATGTCTGGGATCGTTGCACTCATAACTTAAGATTTTGAGTTGGATATTTAGATTCTTTCACATGGTATCAGAGACGAACTTTTGGTAAGCCTGTTTTCACAATTGTATTATTACTCTGCTATTAGTTTGGTCTGGACTTCTAGCTTGCTCAATTCAGTACATTAACAACACCATACCCAGTGTAATCTCACAACTGAGGTCTGGAAAAGGTAGATTGTAACCTTAACCCTACACGCTCAATTCAGTACATTGAGCCATTAATTTATTATCTTGTAGTTTGTTGAGCGTGTACTCTCTCTACCCATGCCCACTCTTCAGTTTATTGAGTCTACTCTCTCTCCCTCAACTTTTTTTCCCATTCTCGCCTTGTGTCTCTCTTCAGGTTAATCTTTAGTTCCCTAAAAAATTGAGCTAAACAAACGAAATTAAAAAAAGAGAATCGCTATCCTCTTTGGGGATTTAGGTCTATTGCTTATGTCCGATTTGCTGAGGCTAGCTTGACTTCACTCACTTATCTTCAAATATCCATGTGTAAATTCTAGAATCGGCTACACGTGTGGAAGGTTGTTAAAGGATACCCTTATTGATTGTGAAAGAATGTCCAAAGGAGTCTATAATATCCTAGGTAACTCCATCTATAGTCTTAATGCTTTTGGTTGGATGCTCATATTCTTTCACATAGTATCAGAGCCAAACTCTGTGAAGTCCGTTGTCACTATCACAATTATATTGTATTCTTTCACTTTTGGCCCTGCTCTCTTTAATTTAGCTCATTGAGTCATTGTCTCTGCTACACATATTAATTTGTTCTCCCCCTTTAGGTCCATTTTTCAGTCTTCTCGTAAAAAAGAAGCAAAAAGAAAAGAACATAAAAAGAAGAAGAGATCTTCAAAAAATCTGTATGTAAACCCTAGAGTTACACATGTAGGAGGGTGTTGGAGGATACATTTCTCTATGATGTTACCTCTTTAATGGCGAGTCAATTGCGATTTATCTGACTATTAAACCAATGATCCTTGATTGACTCCCCAGCTTGAGTCTTAAGACATTCTTCTACTTTCTACTCGAAGAATGGGTTGTGGATCTTTCCAGGAAAAGATTTCATGAGTGTTCTAACACCTTTGATTTCTAATTTCTTGTTCCTAATCACTTAAAAAGTTCATGCATGCCATCTTTAAGAACAAAAGATCATTTTACCAACTATTGTCTTGATGCTCCTTAAAGAGAGAACCCACGGGCGTCAAGACAGATGCCTTACCACCTTGGTGCTTGCGCTGAAATGCTGCATAATGGTGAACCGCTCCTTAGGTTTGAACTAGATTTAGGGTAAAAAATATTCTTTAAGTTAGCCTTCAATGAGAAGGTACTCTTGCATGTAGGCATTCACCACACACATGAGCTCATTCTCTCCCTCTGCTAAATAATGAAACTATGTAAAAGCTTATTATAAAAAAAACTATGTAAAAGCTTAGTTAAATCTCAATTTTGATTGGAATTTTCTGTGTAGGCATTTTTAATTGCAGGGGTGGGCATAAAATCAAAAAAGTTAACTTAAACAAAAAGTTCAATTTTTCGGTTTTGGCCGGTTCACGGTATATGTTTTTAATATATCGGTTTTTTGATGTGGTTCTTCAGTTAATCAGAAAATCGAAGTAAAAGAGGTTTTGGGCTCCTCTATACATTTCTCATTTAGTTTTAAAATTTCTCTTGCCCAATTGCCCACATAAGTTGAAGCCCGCTATATCATCCCGCGCAGCTCCACTTATTTATCCAATTTTGCAGGTTAGAATAAAATAATTATTTTCCTTTCAGAAAAAATAATATATGTTTGGGCATTGTGGATTAAAAATGAATTTGTGCCTATTTAGTGGACCACCAGCTCCAAATGCATAACTTCACTTGATTTTGGCCAATTCATTTGAGCTTACTTTAGATGAGTTTGGGAGGAGTCCACGACTCGCTTTGGTACCACTTGGTTTGACTGATCTCACCCGTCTGGTTCTCTCATTATTTATCTTTGAAGAGGCACACACATACTTCTATCTCTGACTTGACTGAACTTCTTGGGATCTCCATTCTGGTGTCTTTAAGTGTTTAGCACATTCCTTCTATGGTTTATCAATCTCTGTTTGTTTCCCTTCTACATTTTATTATGTCTTTAGTTTGAATAAGAGTAGTCATTTGAGTAGTTTTTTTTGGTTCATGTGTGTATTTGTTATTCTTCATAATTATTTTGCCGTTCTAATGAGCCATATAAATTTTAAAATACTCGGAATTCATTGCAACCTGTATACGTTGTATCGGTTGTATAATAAGTGACATTATCGATCATTAGTTTGGATAATGTAAGGAGGGTACAAGGCTAAATTTTCCCCTGAACTTATGCGAAATGGTCTAGCTTTGCCCTGCGTTAAAAGTTGGGGGTCATTCATGTCCTCGCAGTGATATTTTTTGCTTGAAAACTGAACTTTTAACCATAAGGTCAAATTTGGATCTTTTCCCTATTATATGCTATTAATAGGTTCTAATTATCTGGATTAGCTCAAAACTTGCCACGTGGGTCGTGGGTACAGTCACAAAAATGCAGCTTCACAACAATCCAAAAGAATTTCCACTCGTATTTATTATGAAGTAAAGTTTTTGAAAAGATGTATCTGAAGTGAAGAATTTACTGCTATTGTGGGTGTCTATTCGGTTTTTTTCTGTTCACTTATGCTTTGAAATATATTTCAGCTGCACTTACTGCACCAATCCTTGTCTTATAAGATGAGGCTATAGCTTGAATGTAAAAAGTGGAATGACTGTCTTAGGAAACTTATGCTCGCTTGACTTCTGTCTCTTGATCTTGTTAATGTGGGACCATAATGCAACAACTTTCATATTTGCGCTAACAACAACAACATATCCAGTGAAATCCCACAATGTGGGTCTAACGAAGGTAGAATGTACACAGACCTCACCTCCACCTTGGTAGGTAGAGCGACTGTTTCCGGTACCTTCGTATTTGCGCTACGGATTTAAATTTTCGTTGCTCGATGACTCTTTACTAGTTTCTTGGTGGCTAAATCCATCCATTCGTGGCAGTATACACATTTCATGGCATTATGTTTTCTGGTTATGGATCTGTAGTATAGGGTTGAGCATCTCGTCTGGAACTTGTTAATTGATGTTGTCCCAGACTGTGAGATGATTGTATCGTGACTTGATTCCTTGCAAAACTGTGGATTTTGTTCAGATGCTAGTAATAATGGATATAATGCTTCATGATTTAGCTTGTTGCAACTTCCTTTGGAGTTGGGGAAAGCTATCTCTAGTGTCTGTAGTTTCTTTAAACCGGTGCTCCAAGTGTGTGCTGCACTAATGCTGAAGAGTTCCTTCCTTCACCTGGATGTGCTTTTAACACTTTGATATTTTAGCTCATTAACTTTTACCAGGATATTGTAGCCTTAGCAGTGTCATTCTCAGTTATGCAAGCCTGATATCTTTTGTGCTGTAACTCTAACTACTTTGATTCTTGTTGACCCTTATAACAAGTTGTGGTTAAGCTCGAAAGTTTGTGTTTGAGCAGAACCATTTATTGATGTTCGCATTTATTCTATGAAAATATCTTTAGTGCTGCGAGTCTTTGCGAAAGTTTCTACATCTGATTGGACAGTCACATGAAAAGTTGATGTCTCTCAAATGGCAAAAAGCGAAAAGGAGCTTGAGGTCTGTATGCTTTTGTATCGTAAAGATTTGAATTGTTAACTTTAACGATGAAAGGTGCAAATGGACCAGTTTCCGGTTGGACAGGAGAAGGAAGTATAGTTGAGGTGCGAGGACATTAGGCATGCTTGGTAAAAAAGACTTAAATTTGGAATGTCATAGAGTATAATAAAGAAATAAAATGTATTAGATTTACACAACACATATATAGGGTGAGAGATGTCGAGCACAGTACTAAACTATAGCATGAGTTTTCCCGTGAGCTTTTGACAATACTGATTTGTATTGACATTGTAAACTTGTAGTGTTTTCAATACCTAACTTTTCACATAACAATAGTGTATTTTGTTCTAGTGGTATAATTTCAATAAAAGAAAAAATCCAGTCCAATGTGTACGATAATCCTTGATTACATTCTATCTCGTATCTTGACTCAACTCAACTCAGATGTTTGGTGATATATTGTGCAGTTAACCTCATAATCATTATATTTGAATATCCTGGCAGTATGTTTAGATTGGAAGTGTGAAATCCAATCAGTTTTTCATACTTGGCGTGAACCTTTTTGCTCTTGAATATTTCCTCATGCTATCTTTAGCATTTAATTTTACCAAATAGGTGAGGAAGTAAACCGAATCAACGCTAACTATCCAATATTGATTTGGGTGGGATAAGTTATGATCAGCTAGTCCATCCGTAACGATGTAGCTCATTAAAAGTCAAGCAAGTTCACATAACTTGGATCGAGACATATTTTGAATAGAAAAGATCGAAGAAAATATGTTATTTTTTCTTCATTTTTATAGATTGCAAACTCAGTGATTAAAGTCTACCGTGTTTTCTCAAGAATGGATATGAAGTTTCACAATATCACCAGTGAAATGGATGCGCTTACTTGTGCTATGTGGTTTTGGATTTGAGTTCTGAAAAATAAATATTAACTCATAGAAAGTGTTTTCTCCTTTAATAAATAACGGAATAGTGTTTGTGTCCAAAGGTGAACAAAGCCCTAACTTTTAGAGTTTGCTGCTTTTTATGCTGGATTAGGGCTTATACTGCTGGACTTTGTTGTTATGTTCATTCAATATCAATACAAACTAAAACTACATCAAAGTGGAAGGGCCAGTATTATATATATGATTGAAGTAGCTAACCTGTAGTAGTCGGCCTTGTTAAAGCCGCATGACAACATAAAATTAATCTTATGAAATTGAATCTTAACTAGGGCTTAGCAAGCTAGGGTAGGGATCAAAGAGGTTATCAAATATGAAATGTTGCACAAATTCAGATTAATCAAAACTGAGTGAATCATGTGTGGTGGGTGCAAGAAGATAGATACATTCATGTGTTGTTTCTGACTCTTAATCTTAAATATCTTCCTCTGATTTACAAAAAACTCTCTTGTAATATCAATTTATTTAATGAATTAATGAATTGAACATTCACTCCTTTTCTCTTTTTGTTCTCTGACCATTTTGTCTATCTTCTTTCTTTCTTCTTTTTCTCTTCTTCTTTTCTCTGAGAGTTACAGAAGTTTAGTTTGAACTGACTGAAGTTCCAGGAAAATGTAATAAAAATAATAAAAAACACCACCAAAGATCCAGGGGTGGAGCCAGAGAATAAGGTACGGTTTTGGCCTTCTAATAAAGTCTTGGAAAAATTAGATAAAAGATGACTAGGTCTATTAGATCAATAAATTCAATGACATGGACAAAGTAAAGTTTATGGAAGTTTTAGATTGATATTTCTTGGTGTATAATGACTGAAAGCAAAAGAGTATGAAATTTATGGATCAAAGGGGAAATTAAGGTCAAGAATCTATAAATACAATAACGTAAAGAGACTGCCATTCATAAGAATTTTGTTAAACCGAAAGCAAATTAAATCCAAGTTTTGACCTAACTACATGCTATTTTAACACTTTCTGGTTTGATTTTTCAATCCAATTAACATTTCTGTTGCTTCTAGACAGGGCCGTCTCAAACATTTTGGGATCATGTTCTAATTCGTAAAAATTGGCTCTTAATTGGGTTAAGACCTGCGAATTATGAGTCTTTACAGTAAATTCTGACTAATACTACTTAATAAAAAATGAAAAAGGGGCCCTAAAAATTTTCATTTTTTGGGTACCGCACACCTCGCACGGGTCCAAAGACGGCCATGCTTCTAGATATTAAAGAAAGAAGTGAAAAAATATTTTCACGTTATTTAATTTGGAGTACACCTGGATTTTCTTTTATTTCTGAAAGTACAATGCAAGTTCCAAATTTATTGGATGTCTTCGAAAGGACACTACTCATAAGGTATAAACTTCTTTCGCACCCGAAATTTATACCAAATATATTAATTTATCATGATTAAATCATAAAGTATGTGTATTAATTAACTATAATTTAGTGACAAGAATGCTTAAGAAAGACGTGTTATGTATTTATTAGATTAGATCGGTGTAAATATCATGAGCGGATAAATTCCCACCCCACCTCCGGCTCAGACGCATAACTAAATGCTTGGAGACTTGAAAATTCTACTATTTATAAGAAGATTTAATTATATTTATTGATATCAATATCTTAACTTTATCTGCTATAATAATTTAATTCGAAAAATAAAATTATTATTATTAATATTACTATTATTTTAGAAAATATTAATGTTGGATTTGTTTAATTTTATCTTGGAGGCTTAGGTTTTCAAATATATGACAAAGGTGGATCTATTTGATCTGTTATGTCTAGGGATGTCAATGGGGCGGGGCGGGGCGGGGGAAGGGTATCCCATACCCGTACCCACCACCTAAAACACATCCCCACCCTCGCCCCACCACCCATCACGGGTAGTAATTCTTCCACCCGCCCCCGCCCCACTTACTTCACGCGGATATCCACTTACCCGACGGGTACCCATTAATAAAATGCTCAAATAATGTCTAGCAATTGTTTTAGTCACCAAAATGAAAGTTATATAAGTAAAAGGAAAAAAAAAGGAACCTTTCCACTATTGTGTATCGAATATCAATTCTAAAATCTTGTCAAATATTATGAATATTAAAAAATAGTAAAGATGAAAATATTTAACAAAAAAAAGGAGAACAAAGAGAATAAGAAAAAGAAACGTGGTGCATTACGGTGCGGGTTAGCTCAAGTTACATTTTAAATCAAGAAAGGGCCAAATAAATTCGTAAATAAACTAATAGATGATACGAATATGGGCGGTGCGGGTACGGTCGGTGTGGGTATAGTGCGGGTAGCGGGGCGGGGGCGGACGGGTCTTATATGAAATCCACCCCCGCCCCACTACCCATGGCGGGTAGCACTTTTGATACCCATACCCGCCCCACCACCCACCAAACCATCCTCCATACCCGCCCCAATTGGAGCGGGTGCGGGGCGGTATCCGCATTTACCCGCCCCACTGACATCCCTAGTTATGTCATATATAGCCGATTGGACATCTAATTGTTTTGATTTTAAATTATCCGGAGATATCTTTTGATATTATGGTCTTCCACATGTCATATTATTTTTATAAAAATATATCATTAAGGATAAAATAAGAATGTTAAAATTAGAAACTTACTAATATAGAAAAGTGACAATCTTTTTAAACCCGACCAAACAATAAAGTAAGATACATATATAAATTGTAATTGAAATGACAACGCATGCACACATACACAAACATGAAGGTAGTTAGCAACTTTTTCATTTTCTTATTTCAAGTAGCCATGAATTAATTGTTGGCGTTCTAAAATATCTTATGTTTATGTTATTTGGTCTCTATCCATTACAAGTAGGCTGAAAATTCAGGAGAATTAATTAGATTTGTATTCGTTTTTCGTATTTTAGGGTTTATTTCATAATTTAGACTATTTGTTAACTTAGTTTCAATTAATAAATGTCCTAATGATGTCCAAGGTAATTTTAATTTTAAAGGTTCTAGAAACCAAGTTAGTAGCTAATCAGCAGTTGTCAACAAGATTTGAATAAGCAGCTCACCTAATACAACCTCTAAAGGACTATGTCTCTAGCTTTTGTGGTAATTATGATGGGACTTGGGAGCTTTGTTATAAATAGGATTTTGACTTTCAAATAACTTTCTGTTGGATATTGTACGCACATGTACATCCGGGGAATAGTTGAGCTAACTATTATAAGTGATCTAAAGGCTAAACTAAAGAGATCATTACAACATCATTACAACAATATCATCTAGTTATAATCATTATGTATCTAGGTTCTTGATTTTTTGTGTCAACCACCATCAAGTCTCGTGACATGGTGTCTGTAGATTCAACAGCTTCATGCTTCTTTAGACTGTTGTTGGCAACTTCAACTGCTACAAGCTTTTGATCCTTTTATCTGCAATAAGAACTCAAATAACAAATTGGTTAAGTTTCACCATACGTTGAGTCAAGGGATGACCCTTTCTCTTTAAGATAATATTGCCCCCGTATACATGCTTTTACGTTAGCAGGACATTCGTCTCCCAAGATAAAGCAGCGGTTTATCTTCTTCGTAAAGCACGACGAAGAAGATCTATCGAAGAACACAAATATGGAATTGCTAAGAAAAGGATTGTCTCAGAAATGTGTATAAACTTTGTGGTGTAACAAGTTTATAATCTCCTGAGATAGTATGTTTGAGAAGTGTGTAACACTTTTATCTGAAGTGAAGTGCATGAGACTTTCTTAAATCTGAAGTGAATCATGATAGACACTTGTTAGTCACATATTTCCCATGCAAAAAACTGATCCACAAAGGCCTAAATTTATAGGACAAAGATGTCTCTTCACTTGCAATGTGTGCTTTAACGGAGGTTCATTGAGCAAGTAAAGAGTGTGTGAACACACTCAAATCAATGACTCACTTAATGGAAGTTCATCCTTCCAAAACCCAACACAAAATTCAAGAGAAACTCTTAAATTTTCGTCTCCAGATTCCCTGCTCGGGAGGCGCCGCAACGCTATTCAACAAGTGCCTTACTGCCCATATGGCACTGCGGCGCTCCACCGCCGTGTCTTGGTCCATCCGGTGCTGCGGCCCTTTACGGCTTCGCGGTCCGACCCGTTCCATCTTACACTTCGCACAATCCTTTTTTCGTTAACCAACGTGAAATATAGGTTATTGTCGACAATAACCGTCAATCAATCTATGTCTCAAATACGTTACTCTTAAGTGTGCCAATATCTCTTCACTAAGGAAATTTACCATATTTAGCCCCACGTGTGCACGTGTGTGGAAACAAGGTTTCCGACGTGCTTCACGCCTTATGTTTGATTCATAAATGACGGGATAAACTTATTCCGCTGTTAGTAAAATTTCCAACACTTTCTACCTTGCCTTCTCTCCATTTTGATAATTCATCGCTTTCATTAGAAGTGTCATTATATTTTCAAAGTTATTGTTTTTCTAAGTTTTCTTTTTTGAAAACTGAAGTTTTTCTAAGTTTTATGTATGTATACACTTTGTGGAGTCAATCACCCTCCAGCTATATATACGGACTTTATAAATTATATATACATAATCAGATCACTTGAATTTCATATACCCTCCACCTAGTATAATCTTATTTTTCCATTTCCCATTCCCCTACGTTAAGGTTATATTAAATTTCCACAATAATATATACTTTACTACCTTCCACGCACATAATTTCTTTATAATTTACACTTGGTCATCATCAAAAGGTGCAAGTGAGCCTAGGCTCGTTTGTTCCTATCTTCTAGTCTTTACTACAACAACCACCATCCATTAAAAAAACTCTTATTGTGTTCAAATTTGTTAGTTTAATTCTCTTGTTTCTCATTGAGAGTGAGCAAACAAGTGAAAGAGAAGTAGCCATGGGGAAAAAACTTGATGCCTTACTAGGAAGAAACTTTAAGACAGCTAAATTTAAGGCCACTGCAAATCTAGCCATTTCCAGGGTTGCTGTACTCAAGAACCAGCGCCAGGCACGGCTCTCGATCGCTCGGTGCGATGTGGTTCAGCTCTTAGACCTTGGTCACCATGAAAGAGCTCTTCTGAGGGTAACTTACTACATCATTTGATCATTTCATTTGAACTGAATTAGGGGAGAATTCAGAATTTAGAGTATGTGGGGTAATAATGATTGTGATTGTATTATATGTATGCGTTTTAAATCTTGTGTCCACATATAGTCCATATTTCGAGTCAGAAGTAATGGATTCAATTGAACTCACGGAACCATTACATATTGATTAGTTTTTTTTCTGAATGGTTTTGTTTTATATGATTCTTGATGTTTGTAGGTTGAGCAAGTGATCAAGGAACAGAATATGTTGGATGTGTTTGACATGATAGAAGGCTATTGTAATCTGGCGATAGAAAGGGTCAACCTTATTCAACAAGAAAAGTTTGTGTTTCCAAAATTGTTTTTCCTACCATAGATTTATTGTTTTTGTGTGTTTAGTTACTGAGCTTTTCTCGTGATCTTTCTGTAGAGTTTGTCCTGATGAATTGAAGGTGGCGATATCGAGCTTGATTTATGCAGCTACTAGGTGTGGTGAGTTCCCAGAACTTCAAGAGCTTCGTGCTATTTTCACGTCAAGATTTGGGAAAGAATTTGCGGCTCGTGCTGTTGAGTTAAGAAACAATTGTGGAGTAGATCCTAAGGTAATATTAGGACATTTTTGGTGGAGTACTGTCTTAGTCTACTTACAAAATGGCATGCTAATGTAGTTGTTACATTTTTCGCAATGTAGCTGATCCACAAGCTGTCAACAAGGATGCCTAGCTTAGAACAAAGAACCAAAGTACTTAAGGAAATTGCTGCAGAGAATAAAATTGTTTTGCAACTTGAGGAAACAATTTTGGAAAATATAGAGGTGTGTTTGAGATAATTCATGTCCTGAATATAGTTAGATTGACTCTTGAATTATTACATATAATTTTTTTTTCTAAAATAAAATTTTAAAAACTTTTACTGTTGAAAACAGGAGAAGAAAGCCACTGTGAAAAGGAAGGACCAGCCTGAGAGAGGGCTATCAAGTAAATCAGTGGAATATAAATATGAAGGTAGCATACCAGGTGTAGCTCAAGATATAGACCATGAAACTAGGAGAAAATATAAAGATGTAGCAGATGCAGCACAAGCAGCTTTCGAATCTGCTGCTTATGCAGCAGCAGCTGCAAGAGCAGCTGTGGAACTCTATCGGTCTGAATCGCGTGATCCGGATGACCCGAGAAGTCCAAGTCAGAAGCCAAGGAATGTATCAGAATCTTGTGACGATTCAAAATCCGAGTTTCGTGCAGGAGATGAGAACAATAAGGGAGTAAATGTTGGGGATGGAGTTGAGAAAATTGACCAATTTTCCGATGGAGATGAGGTGGAAGAACTCAAACAGAGGAAGTTTATAGAACAGTTCAAGAGATCAGTCTCTGCTTCAAGTTCTGATTCAGGAGATGGCATCCTTGTTGATGAGGTTATGGGACCAGGGCATGGTGTAATTTTTGATGAAATCGATGAAGATGTTGGAGAGGAGAGCAGAATTCCATCATTAAAACGTCCTAAGAATGAAGTTTTTGGTTCTGAGAAATCAGACAGCAAGGATGCTACTGAAAAGGAATTTTCTCCAGTGCACCAAGCAGAAAATGAAAAGGAGATTGAAGGATTCACAAAGCAAGGTGCAGAAAACCTAGACATAAATAAGAAGCCAATATCAGTGAGAATTAGGAAGAACTATCACTGGTGACCAAGGAGATATACAAGTTTGCAGAGATTTTGCGAGTTGGAGCATATATTGTGTGCTTTGTCAATATATCGCAGCTTCATATTTTCTTAGTTTTTGAAGGAGATTTTACAAGTTGGAGCATATATTGTGTGTATTGTCAATATATCGTAGCTTCATATTTTCTTTGTTTTTGAAGAGATTTTACAAGTTGGAGCATATATTGTGTGTATTGTCAATATATCATAGCTTCATATTTTGTTGATGTAATTATAAGCTCTATACAAAGAATGTGATGTGTTACCATCGAAGCTACAGGCAGACATTAAACTTCTTTTGATTCTTGAGCTATTGCTATGAAAAAATGGGTATAACTTGTGCAAATTTCAGTCTGTCATACCATCATCCAGCTTTCAGCAAAGATGTGAGCTGGGACATCACAAAGCTCAGAGAAAAATTGAAGACCACGAAAAGCACATAAGGAAAATATTTCACATGCCACTTTAAAGAATAGATGAGCTGTAATAGTAGGATGGCAACAAATCAGATCTGGACCGGATCCTACTAGATCCAGATTCAGATCAATTTTTCATATCCGGATCCAGATCCATCGGATCACATGTAAAACAAATTGTCTTGAATAATATTCTCTGTTGAAACTTTTGACAAAATGAAACTCAAACTGATTGAAAAAATGTTTGAGTTCATTCAATCAACCTACACAAATATGACACCATTCTTCCAAAATATTGAACGAAGTTTTAGCATCACAAGAAAATAAAGACGATGAAGCAAAGTAAGTAAATAACATCTCGGTATACTTCTGATTTCCCTGCATGCCACAAAGTTCGATTTCCATGCTATTGTGTATCTAGGCATTTCAATTTCGATTTTTAATCAAGTGCAGCCTTGGAAAATGCATCTTATGTTAATTGTTTCTCTTTTCATATTATTTAATAAATTGTCCGAAATAGAGGTTATAAGGTGATTCAAGAAATGAAGCATTTGGAACTGGTGAATGCCTAAACTTTACTTGATGAAGCTATGCAGAGTACAGTTATCTCGCTCGGTAAAGGAGTGATATGAGAGTAACTAATAGTCTGGAAAACATGTTACCCCCTTCTCCCTCTAAACCATCTTTCACAATCAAGTTTTAGAAAATACTTATAAAATTACATTCTAGGTTATGAATATATTTAATAAAAAACGGATTCACGGGTCGGATCTGGACCGGATACGGATCTCAAATACAAGATCCAAATCCGATCCGTAAAAAATGGATCCGAGTCCAATCCGGATCCGTCAAGTCCAAATTTTGAAGATCCATATCCTATAAAACAGATCTGGATCCACCAGACCCGGACCGAATCCAGGATCCACTGGCATCTCTAAACACATAGTTAAATATGAACAAATGAAAAAATGAGAATGACGGCAGGTTAAAATGTCAAGCTAAAGTGAGTTTATTTTGTTAAGGTAATAAGGATATAGTTATACCCCAGCAGTGGCAACCTTGAAGCTGTAAAGCCCCCTAGAATTACTGTAAATATTAAGTGCATTTTAATAGCTATTCAGTCTGTACATATCCCATTTCAGTTGTGTTTTTTGAATCTAAGACCACTTGCAATTCCTGTCCTATAACGTATCATGTAAGGTAGTAACGAAAGTAAAGTAGACAGTATTAGAAAGGCAGATTAACAGCATAAAATATCAAGATTACACAATTTCAACGTCTACAAATATATACTCAGAGAACACCTGATTTAAGTATATTCCTGTAGTAAAGTGTAACATGTAAATATAGTCACTGGTCTCTAACGATGTTTCTTGTTATGTTGCATCAGGTCAGCGAAAGACTGAAAATTCACACCAACATCCTCGTCATATTCAACTCCAAGTTCCTCCTGAAATACACATGAAAAATAGGATTAGACTTTTACAAAGAACAAGCAAAAATATGAAGATAAACTAGTTAATACCTTAAACTCTTTTGGATTTTTGGGTGAGTTCTCAGTTATGGCATCCCATACATCTCTGAACATCCTTTTTCGCCTTCTCCACTGATTTAAGGCTTCCGAATACAACCCCTCAATGGATTTTCTTTCTTCTGGCCTTACAAGAGTAACACCTTCCCGCAATTTAATTAGTTTATTTTCCATCTCATCAACCTTGAAATGATAAAGAAGTTAGGATACTTTTCAAGTTATGCTGGATGAACAGATTCATATGCTATCGATCTCTATAGATTCTCATCTCCTACCTCTTTTCTCAGTTTGGAATCTTTAGCATGTATCTCTTCCAGAGTCAAATTTGATTGCAGAGACTTCATTTCTGCAACAAACCATTATAGTTTACATGTAATATCACTCAGTGATCCAAGTTGAAGATTATTAAATTCACTACAAATTTGTACTAATAACTCAAAGACAACAGCAAAGATTACAACAACATACACAATATATTCCCACAAAGTGGGATCTGAGGAAGGTAGAGTGTACGACGACCTTACCCCTACCTTGGAGGTAGAGAGGTTGCTTCCGATAGACTCTCGGCTTGAGGAAAAACAGTTCAAAGCAGTTCGGAAAAGGAAATAACAGGAATGAAGAAGCCATGGCAAAATACGATAGGAAGCATGACAAAGCATTCTAAACAGTAACTACAACAAAATAGTATGATAATCAAAGTAACGGACAACAGCAAAGGCCAAAGAGTATCAATTAAGAATACCTGCATCAACCTCACTTACAGACAACAGCAAAGAGTATCAATTAAGTATACCTGCATCAACCTCACTGATGGCTTTCTTCTGTTCATCCAACTTCTCTTGTAGATTGGCATTTTCTTCCTTCATTCTATTAAGCTCTTCGCTATCTGGGATGTCAAACTGATCTTGCCGAGCCAGATACATTTTCTGTTTGCCATATTCTTTAAATGATATCTTACCACTTTCACATAGATTATCCAGGGCTTTTTGTACTGCAGCTTTTTTAAGGTTAAACTTTTGCAGCGAATCCGCCACATTTTGGACATTCAATGGTCTATTTTGCTACAGTAACATCACGCAGGAAAAAGGAAAATCAGACTGTATAACTCAAAATACAAGAATATGTAGAGACATTTCTGTGAATAACAAGATTTAGGAAAAATTGATAACAAACTAACAGCTATCCTGAAAAACAAACAAATAAGAGCAAAGTATCTTCACAGATATTGATAAAGGTGTCCCTCTGCCAAGACACTCTTTTAGGTAAAAAGGAAATATACTGTGCACCACACAGTAGCAACAACACTTTAAGCTCCAACTGAAGTTTTAATTCTTCTATATTTTACACTTACTATTTTAAACTTTTAATGATTTTTTTACAAGGAAGCAAATATAGTATAACAGCTTAGTTGCATTGTAGCTAATCAGTTTGATTTACAACAGCTTTCGATGTTTACACCTGTATCTTCAAAACAAAAAAGCTATAAAATGCAATGTACTGATTGTTGGAACTTGTATGGAATAAAGAAGAAACAAAGTGATCAAATAATGTTTCGGAAATTTTTGCCGAAGCGCCTCGTCCAGTAGCCGAGGGAAAAACTCCCGTCGTAAGAGCCGCAGCGCCTGATTGGCAGAAACTTACTGAAACTCGAAAATGAATTAGGGCCGCGGCGCTCAGGGCAAGAGCCGCGGCGCCTGGGCCAAACGGTCAGATTTTTCAAACCAAAAGTTGTAACTTTTCAGAACAGTTACAACCTTTGGTATGAATTGTTGTAGCTGTTCATATGCTACTCTATATAAAGAGTGTTGATCACTTGGTTGAAAAGACACACAAGATAGAACTAACTACAATCAATCATTAAACACAATTAATGATTTGAGATTGTTGCTTCTACTTCTTCTTCCTAAATATTTTTCTGGAAAAACACATAAAGTAAATTCGCCGGGGTGAAGTTTTTGTTGTTCAATTTGAAGTATTTCTTATTGTCGATTTCAATTGAGTTATTATTCTATTATTGTGCTTATTCATTGATGATACTAGATTGACACTAACAATCTAAGACAGAAATTCAAAAAATTCATTTTTCTGATTGTTTGCAAAATTTTCAGAGAATCATTTTCCTGATTTGCAAAGATGGATCAATCTGGATCGTCAATGGTAAAAAACCATGTTGAGAAACCTGAGAAATTCAAAGGTTCTGATTTCAAACGCTGGCAACAAAAGATGTTCTATTTGACAACTCTTCATGTGGCAAACGTATTGATTGCTGAGGCTCCTATAGGTTTGCCAGGATGAGAAGGGGAGAATGCTCCGACTGATGAGGAGAAGGCTGAAAATCTCAAGGCTATTCAGACTTGGGAGAGTCAAGAGTTTCTTTGCAGAAACTATATTCTCAATGTCTTGGATGATTCTCTCTATGATGTCTACTCCACGTTCAGAACAACACGGGAGTTGTAGCAGTCATTGGAGAACAAGTACAAAACTGAGGTTGCTTGTTCCAAGAAGTTCGGCATCGGCAAGTTTCTAAACTTCAAGATGAGCGATGTCAAGCCTGTTGTCAAGCAAGTGGAGGAACTCCAAGTCATTGTTCATGAGTTAGAGGTTGAAGGTATGGGCCTTAACCCGAATTTCCTTGTTGGTGCTATTATTGAGAATTTACCTCCTTCATGGAAGGATTTTAAAGTTTATCTTAAGCATCTAACCGAGGAAATGAATTTTGAGCAATTGGTTCTGAAAATTCGAGTTGAAGAGGATAACCGGAAGAATGAAAAGGCAGATGATGTTTCATTGGAGCCTAGTTCCAACATGGTTGAAGGCAATGCTTCTAAAGCCAAGTTTCAAAAAGGCAAGGGCAAGTTTGTTGGTGTCAAGCCATCTTTTGCAACCGGGAAGAATGCACTCGTCCCACAAAAGACCAATAGGTTCAAGAAATCACATGTTGGTGTATGTTGGGTGTGCGGTAAACCTGAGCACAGAGCAAAAAATTTTCACCTTCGCAAGAGTCAAGGTGGTGGTGTTGGAGGTTCGAGTAATGTAAACCAATCCAACCGGGCTGAAACTAAAAATCAATTCATTGGTGTTGTTGATGCTCAAGCAAATCTGGTTACAAATTCAACCGATTGGTGGATGGATACGGGTGCTATAATGCACGTATGTTCTAAAAAGGATATGTTTTCATCCTACCAGGCCATCAAGGATGGAGAACCATTGTTCGTGGGTAATGCCGCTGCTGTAAAAGTTGAAGGGAAAGGGAATGTGATTTTGAAACTCTCCGGGAATGATCTTGTGCTCACTAATGTGTTGCACGTGCCTGAAATTTGTAAGAATTTGATTTCTGGGTCTGTTCTAATTAACAAAGGCTTCAAAATTGTATTTGAATCTGACAAATTTGTACTCACCAAGGGTGAGATGTATGTAGGGAAGGGTTACCTCAGTAAGGGGCTCTTCAAACTATCTGTTGTACCGACAAAGGCAATTGTCATTATTAATGAAAATGCAGGCACTAGCACAGGCACTAGCACTGCTTCTATGTATATGGTTGATTCCCCATCATTATGACATTCAAGATTAGGCCATGTTAATTATCGCTCTTTAGAAAGAATGGTAAAGTTAGTCATGTTGCCAAAATGCTCTATGAACAAAATGATTAAGTGTGGAGTTTGCATAGAATCAAAATATGCAAGTCATCCTCATAAATCTGTAGTGAAATCAAATGATGTGCTTGGTTTAATTCATAGTGATTTGTGTGATTACCAGTCTCAGACCATGGAGTATGAGCTGCTTATAGAGCACTTTAAATGTAGACTCAATGAAGGGGGCCAAGTGTCTCCACACGTGCTAAAAGATGATTGGGTTGATCGAAAGGTTGGCCTCCATTGATATTAAATTTCACGACAGAGTTGATTCCACCCTTATCCTGCATTCACTTCCACGTTCGTTTGAGAGTTTCATCATAAACTATAATATGAATGGAACTAAAGTGAAGTTGCCGGAGTTGCACAATATATTGAAGACCTTCGAATCTTCGATCTCCAAGAGCAAACCTGTTCTCATGATTGGCTCCTCTAGTCATCCTAAACCGAAAGGTAAGGGACCACAGAAGAGGAAGGGCAAAGTTGTTGCTGCGCCAGCAGCAATGAAGCCCAAGGGAGGGGCGAAGAAGAAGAAGAAACTCCCGGCTATGGATGTGTGCATAAACTGCAACAGGAAGAGTTTGGAAGAAGGATGCATCTTGCTCAGCGAGGAGGAAAACACCTCGCTTCCCGCTTACAGTGACAAATGTATGTTTGTAATTGAAATAAATCTATCTATAAATGATTCTCATTCATGGGTACTGGATACCGCTTGTGGTTCACACATTTGTACAAATGTGCAGGGGCTAACTGATAGCAGGAAGGTTGGGCCTCGAGAGGTGGACCTGCGCGTTGGAAATGGAGCACGAGTTGATGTTGAGCGTGTGGGAACTTATAGATTAGATTTACCTTCCGGCAAAGTGTTAATGTTAAACAATTGTTTTTATGTTCCCTCATTGACGAGGAACATTATTTCCATTCATGTTTTAGACACTGAGGGCTTTTCCTCAAGCATTTCTAATGGCAATATGATTTTGGCTTTTGATAATATTGTGTATGGAATTGCGCTTCTTGTGAATGGATTGTATACATTAAACTGCAGTCGGAAAATTTTCAATGTACAAAACAAAAGAGCTAAGATAATTGAAAGAAATTCTACCTGGCATTGTAGACTTGGTCATATCAATCAAACAAGGATAAAACGGTTGAGGAAATTAAATTACCGCGAACCATTTGACTTACAATCTTATGGTAACTGTGAATCTTGTTTGAAAGGCAAGATGACCATTAAACCTCTTTCTGAAAAGGGGATCCGTGCCGAGGAGGTGCTTAAGTTGGTACATACTGATCTATGTGGACCATTTACGACTCAAGCTAGAGAAGGTTTCTCCTACTTTATCACTTTACAAACGACTTGACGAGGTATGAATATATGTATCTTATGAGACACAAATCTGAGGCCTTCGAAAAGTTTAAGGAGTATAAGTGCGAAGTGGAGAAACAACTCTCAAAGAGTATCAAGACTCTTCGATCTGATCGAGGAGGTGAATACTTAAGTAAAGAATTTCTAGATTACTTAAAGCTACATGGAGTTCATTCATAATGGACACCTCTTGGAACACCATAGATGAATGGTGTTGCCGAGAGGAGAAACCGAACCTTGCTTGACATGGTTCGATCCATGATGAGCTTTTCAGCTCTACCTACATACCTTTGGGGATACGCTATACAAACCTCGAAATATGTTCCGAACAGAGTTCCTTCTAAATCAGTCGAAAAGACGTCATATGAAGTATGGTGTGGCAAGAAGTCATCACTTAGACACATGAGGCCCTAGGGGTGTCCTGCATATGTCAAGAAGTTGATCACTGATAAGTTGGAGTCAAAGAGTGAGAAATGTTACTTCGTAGGGTATCCAAAGGAAACTAAGGGATACTATTTCTATCTTCCTGGAGAACATAAGATAATTGTTTCCAGGAATGCAACTTTTCTTGAAGATGAATATGTCTACAAAGATGGAGTTGCACAGAGATAGAACTTGAAGAAATTCAAGAACAAAGTAACATAGAGGTTGAATCCTTGTCAGATGATAAAGGCTAGAATTCAGTGGAAGCTTTTGGCGAAGATTGGATACTTAGGGTACGCCCTTTGGCCAGTGGGAGTGCTACGATGAGTAATGCAGAAATGCAAGATCCTCCTGCACAGTCCTTGGGAGCAAGTGCACCAGTTGCACCTCCTCCCATTTAGGAAAAACATGAAAATGATATTCCTGAAAGGTCTAATGTTGGTGGATGAACCAACACACACAAGAACCTTCTCACAATCAGAACATACCTGGAACTGAACTACAAGACACTCAACTCCGTAGGTCTACTAGAACTCATCGTCCTCCGGAAAGACTAAATCTACTTGTGGAAACACAAAATGAGTTAGATATTCCCGATGATGATGAGCCTACAACCTACAACGAAGCAATGCTAGACATTGATTCGAAGAGATGGCAAGAAGCCATGAAATCCGAGATAGAATCTATGTATATCAATCAAGTGTGGGACTGGGAATGAAAGTAACAACAACAAGAATTACAATCTGGAAATGGGAACAAGAAATATCTACTACAAAAAAAGGTTTTCTGAGTCGGGTTTTAGCACCCAGTCCTTAAAATAATATTTTCCCATATAAATCCTTTAACGGCTATTGACAACTTGTCTCCAAAGATAAAACAACAACAAACAATTGAGCAAAGGATGACTCAAGTGTTTACTAAAAGAAGAGCCTTTGAGTGTGTGAAAAATTGCTAGAAAGGAAGAACTTAGAAAATCTGAGATTGTGTGTTCTTCAATTGAGCCAATGGCCTCACTTTATAGTGTGATCAAGATGTCTTCCCAACTAGCCAAGTAATGACCTTCAATGTCATGTAATGACACTTAATTTGGGGTTACAATTCAGCCAAATAATGGAGAATTCATGAGCCAAAGTCAACCCAAGAGTCAGTTATTTTTCGTCTCCCAACGGTCTTACTAGAGCCGAGGCGCCACGACCGCCGGGAGGCGCGCGGCGCTCACGTCGATAGCCACTGGAGCAGCGCGCTACGTATCGATGGCTCGGTGATTTTTCACGCCATAGGCGCGCGGTCTGGCGAGTCGCGCGCGCTTCACGGCTCCGCGGCGATTTCTTACTCGTTTCATCTTTTACACATTGTACACTTCTTCCTTCATTTACCAACGTGAAACCACTTGTTATTTGGCCAATAACTGTCTATCATTTCATGTCTCAAACATTTTGTATACGTACCAATATCTCTTTCACTAAGAAAATTTGTGATCCTTGGTACAACGTGTGCACGTGTGTGAAAACGACGTTTTCGACGTGCGGGGCCCCAATTGTTCGAATCATAAATAATAGGATTAACTATATTTCACGTTAATAAATTTCCAACAATCCCCTCTTGAAAGAGATTTTGGCGCACTCACATGGTGCCTTTCTAGCAAACTTATGGCGGATCGATGTCGCATCTGGATAGGTAGTCGTAGCTTTGAACCTTCCATAGTAGAATACCATCGGACTCACTTACTGCGCGGTGAACGTGATGTCTTGAACCGTCAGTGTTTAATGTAAGTCAAGACAATGGTACCAACACAACACATTTCCTTACTCTGTCCTTCTTAAGGTTTTGTCCGTTGTGGCCATGGACACTTCTTGGTTTCTTAAGTGCGTTCATTTGAGGCGGTCAGTCCTCGCACTTAAATATGTGGTCTCCTACAAGGTATTATGCTATACCCAACTTTACAAGTGTTAGGAACCATTAAAAATTTTCCCAAACCTAACTTCAACTATTGAGGATCATTAAAGGTTTTGGAAACTTAACATTTACCCACTCTGCAGGTAGCACTCAATGTCTATCACGGGAATAGCCTTGGACTCATGTTTCTTTGTAGAAATCATTATCTGAAGTGCTCTTGCTTCCTCCGAAGCGCTCGACTGAACCTTTACGGTTTAGTTTTCCCATTGAACCTAATTTCTGGGATCTCCAGTCAGTAAGGTTGGGTGTCCACCGTATCAGTTCTTATTGTTTGGGTTTTAGGCTCATTCCCCTAGACAAGCAGACTGTATGATCTCTGGATATGCCCTTCGTCAAGGGATCTGCTATGTTTTCCTTTGATTTTATGTAATCGATGGAAATGACATCCGTGGTGATCAACTGACTTATGTCTCCGTCGGATATGACGAGATTTGTCGTTGTATATAGAACTTCGCGCCCTTACTAGAGCCGACTAACTGTCGGAGTGGATCATTACAGAAGGTACGGGTTTATCCCAACATAGGATATCCTCTAAGAAGTCATGAAGTCACTCAGCTTCTTCTCCTGCTTTGACTAAAGCGATAAACTCCGACTCCATCATGGATCGGGCGATGCAAGTTTGCTTAGATGATTTCCAAGACACAGCTCCACCACCAATTGTAAATATATACCCATTGGTGGAATTGGTGTTCTCTATATCAGATATCCAGTTTGCATCACTGTACCCCTCTAGTACAGCTGAATATCTCGAATAGCTGCCCGTAAGCTAGCGTGTGTTTCAGGTAACGGAGTACCCTATTTAACGCTTTTCAGTGATCATCACTCGAATTACTGGTGAACCTAGCCAACTTGTTAACTGCATAAGAGATATCAGGTCGAGTGCAGTTTGTGAGGTACATCAAACTCCCAATCACCTACGCATACCGCTCTTGACGTATGGGTGCACCATGATGTTTATAAATATTTTGATTTACATACAGTAGTGTCCTTATTGGCGAACTGTCGAAAATCTCAAAATTTCTTCAGCACGTACTCGATGTAGTGAGACTGAGATAAGACCAGTCCGTCAGACATGTTAGAGATTTTGATCTCTAATATGACATCTGCGATACCCATATCTTTCATGTCAAAACATTGTTTTAACATGTTCTTAGTCTCGTGATTACCCAGATCGCTCCCGTGATCAACGTATGCGCTCACGTAAAGGCGGTCATGTGAGCAGTGGAATTTCCTTTCGTGTAGACACATTTGTCACACTCATTAATGGCGAATCCTTTCGATAATATAGTATTATCAAATTTCTCGTGTCATTGCTTTGGGGCCTATTTCAACGCGTACAAAGATCTGACAAGCCGACAGACTTTCTTCTCTTGCCCAGGAACTACATACCCCTCGGGTTGATCCATATAGATTTCTTCTTCCAAATCATCATTTAGGAAGACTGTCTTGACATCCATATGATGTATTTCAAGATCCCGCAAGGCGATGATAACTATGAACATACGTATGGATGTCATCCTAGACACCGGAGAATAGGTGTCAAAGTAATTAAGACCCTCCTTTTGTCGATAGCCCTTGACTACCAATCTGGCCTTGTACTTGTCTATAGATCCATCTGCTTTCAACTTCCGTTTGAGTATCCATTTACACCCCAACAGTTTGTTTCCCGGAGGAAGATCAACCAACTCCCAAGTATGGTTGTGCAGGATGGAGTCTATCTCACTCTCTATAGCTTCTTTCCAGAGCGGTGCTTCTGAAGTTGACAATGCTTTGGCAATTGTCTGTGGTTCGGCATGAACCATATAAGCTACAAAATCCGGACCGAAGGACTTATCTTGCATGGCCCTTTTGCTTCGTCTTGGTTCCATCTCTGGACCCTTCAAGTCCTGAGAATCTGAAATACTGGATTCCGGATAATCAGCCATTTCGGAGTTCACTAGATCTGAACCGCTTAGATCCGGGCAGTCAACGACTCCTGGATCCTGTGAGGTCTGTTCATAACTTCGTTTGCGAGAGGTTATGTCTCTTTCCTTTCTAGGAAACGAGTCTTCAAAGAAACTAGCGTTCCTTGATTCCATGATCATGCCCACCTGAATGTCTGGTACATATGACTTATGCACTAAGAAGCGATAAGCACTATTGTTATTTGCATATCCGATGAATATGCAATCTGCAGTCTTAGGCCCAATCTTGACCTACTTTGGCTTAGGTACTACCACCTTGGCCAGACAACCCCACACCTTCAAGTAATTGTAAGTGGGGTTCTTTCCTTTCCGAAGTTCGTATGGAGTCTTGTCCTTACCCTTGTGTGGGACTCTGTCAGTGTTCTAAAAAACGGCCTAGGCGGCCACCTAGGCGCTAGGCGCAGGTCAGCCGTCTCGATTATGCCCTAGGCGGTCCCAGTCCGATTTTTCCAATTTTTTTTGCCCAATTTAACAGCAAACATGGGTTGCTTCGCAAGCAGCGAAATTTCTTCAGAGAGATCAGAGAAGCAGCGAAAAAAAGTAAAAACCCTAAAAATCAGAGTCTTTAGCGACCGTATGGTGGTACTATGCAAGAGCAATCAATGCTCTTTCCCTATTTGGATGAACACACAGCCTGGAAAGCTTCGTACCTCTGTGGTCTTACCGTTTTTGGCATGGCAGTTGAAGGAGAGTGTGCTAGGGTTTTCCCATTTTGGGAAAAGATCCAAATGGGGTCATTCCTTCCTGACCTTTATGCTTAAGATTTGAGGCGTTGGGCCGGGTCTAGGTCAACTTGAGTTGGGCTTAGCCGCTCAACCAGTTTGAATGGAATTGAAGAAGCCTAATTTCAATTAAAATAGAAAGTAGCCACATTTTGCAAATGTATCCATTATTTAAATCAACAAATGATCAAACTTATTCAATTATAGCCAAATTGAGTCAAAAGCTTTAATTTAAGACCAAATTTTACACTAATTTGAAATTGGAAAATTTATATCAATCAAAACCGTTTAAAATTTAAAGACATGCTTTGAAGTTGAGGTGTAATTCCACACACACATATTTTATGCATATATGATATATATATACAATTGATGTAAAATATTAAAACAATACATCCGCCTAGGCGCCCGCCTAGGCGCTAGGCGGCCAGGCTCCGCCAAGCCTCCGCCTAGCGTCTTTTAGAACATTGGACTCTGTTAAGAATCTTACTAGCGGTAAGGATAGCTTCTCCCCACATGTTTTGGGGAAGGCATGAATTGATGAGTAGTGTATTCATCATTTCTTTTAACGTACGGTTCTTGCGTTCAACAACACTGTTTGATTGAGGTGAATAAAGAGTCGTCGTTTGATGAACAATGCCCGATTGGGCACAATATTCTTCAAACGGCGCTACATATTCTCCCCCTTCATCGCTACGGATTGATTTAATTCGTCCGCTTAGTTGATTCTCAACTTCTACTTTGTAGCGTTTGAATGTTTCAAAGGCTTCATCTTTACTTTTTAGTAAGTAAAGGTAACAATACCTTGTGCTATCATCTATGAAAGTCACAAAGTACTTGTTCCCCCCTCTAGTTTGTGCGAACTTTAAATCACATATATCGGTGTGTATGAGTTCTAGAGGAGCGGTTTCCCTTCGACGGATCTAAAGAGACTCTTTGAGAGTTTTGCCTCTACGCACATCTCATACTTACGTTGAGGGTTTACGTCGATAGCCGGCAACAACTCCAACCTTACCAATCTTTGAATAGATTAATAGTTTACATGTCCTAATCTATGATGCTATAAATTAGAAGACTCAAGCAAATAAGTAGAAGACTCAATTTTATTAATAGTAGAAGCAGACATTACAGATGCAACATTAACTTTAAAGAGGTTTTCACAGATGAAGCCCCTTCTTACAAATATTTCGTTCTTAGTGATTACAAACTTATTGGCCTCAAACACTAGCCTAAAATCAGCATGCACCAACAGCGGTCCAGAAATTAAATTTCTTCGAATTTCTAGGACATGCATCACTTCCTTCAGAGTAAGCTCCTTGCCAGAAGTCATCTTAAGGATTACCTTTCCTACCCCCAGCACCTCTGAAGAAGCGTTGTTGTCCATGAACAACTTCTTATCTGTGACTGGTGTATATGTGGAGAAGGCGTCTTTGTTGGAACAGATATGATGGGTAGCACCCGTGTCCATCTACCACTGCACCGGATTCTCAACGAGGTCGGCTTCAAGTACCACCATCGAGAACTCCTCAATCATATCGTCTACGAGCTTGTCTTCGATGATGTTAGACTTAGCCTTGCCTTTGGACTTATTCTCATTCTTGAGTTTGCGGCAATCATTGACCATGTGACCAAGTTTACCGCAGTGATGGCAAGTCCCTTTAAACTTTTCAATTGTTGGGCCCTTAACGTCCTTCTGAAATTTTCGCTTCTTGCTTGAACTCCCTTTGACTTACGCCAGGTTTGCTTTAGCCTCAGTGGGTTGTTTCCCCTTTGGCATGACCTTCTTATTATCCTCCTGAATCTGGAGTTTGATAATAAGTTCCTCTAGGGTCATCTCTTTCGTTTTGAGTTTTAGGTAACTCATTCCACGAGGGAGGTAACTTCTCAATCAACGAGGCAACCAAGAATTGCTCGTTAGGTTTCAATCCTTCCAAATCCATGTGATGTAAAATCATTTGAAATTCCTAGACTTGGAATGCCACAGTTTTGTTGTCCACCATTTGAAATTTCAGAAATTTCCCAACGATGAACTTCTTAGATCCTGCATCTTGTGCGTTGTATTTCTTCTGAAGTTTATCCCACAACTCTTTGGCAGTGCCAACGATGCAGTATATCGTGTAAAGAGGATCGGACAAACAATTCAGGATATAGTTCCGACAAAGGAACTCACTATGACTCCAAGCATCTAGAGTCATCTTCATGCCATTAATGACATGAATATCTTGGCCCCTCCCGCCGTTTCAATAGGCTAAGGGTCCACTTCATCTCCAACTTTTGGAGGATCTTCGGTTAGGAATCGAGACATTCCCATAACCGTCAGAAAGATGAGCATCTTTTGCTGCCATCTCTTGAAGTTTGTTCCCATGAACTTCTCAGAGCGTTCATGGTGAAAGCCAGCAGGTGGTGGAACAGTGGTGTTCCCTTGAGCAGTGGTAAAGGCGTTTGGAACGCTTTTAGCACCAGTTGTGCCATGAGCATCGGCAGATGTTTCAGCGTTGAATTGATTTCCTCCGGTCATGTTGTTGTTGCTAACAACGAATATTGTTTTAAGATTGTGAGTTACAATTGCGGTTACAAGGAAATGGGAATGAAAGTAACAACAATAAATTACAATCTGGAAATGGGAACAAGAAAGATCTACTACAAAAAAAAGGTTTGCTGAGTCGGGTATTAGCATCCTGTCCTTAAAACAATATTGTCTCGTATAAATCTTTTAACGGCTATTGACAACTTGTCTCTCAAGATAAAACAACAACAAACAATTGAGCAAAGGATGACTCATGTGTTTACTAAAATAAGAGCCTTTGAGTCTGTGGAAAATTGCTAGAGAGGAAGAAGAACTTAGAAAATTTGGGATTGTGTGTTCTTCAATTGAGCCAATGGTCTCACTTTATAGTGTGATCAAGATGTCTTCCCAACTAGCCAAGTAATGGCCTTCAATGTCATGTAATGACACTTAATCTGGGGTTACAATTCAGCCAAATAATGGCTGAATTCATGAGCCAAATAATGGAGAATTAATGCTCCAAAGTAAGCTCAAGAGTCAGTTATTTTTCGTCTCCCAACGGTCTTACTGGAGCCGCGGCGCTTCATGACTCGTTTCATCTTTTACACATTGTACACTTCTTCCTTAATTTACCAACGTGAAACCACTTGTTATTTGGCCAATAACCGTCTATCATTTCATGTCTCAAACATTTTATACGTACAAATATCTTTTTCACTAAGAAAATTTACGATTCTTGGTACAACGTGTGTGGAAATAACGTTTCCGACGTGCGGGGCTCCAATTATTCGAGTCATAAATAATAGGATTAACTATATTTCACGTTAATAAATTTTCAACACTATTTACACATTACAAATGCACAGAAACACTAGAAACAACGAATTATAATTTATGTTTCAAATTGAATACCTATACCGCTAAATCACATATAAATAGTTAATTACAATGAAATTATCCATTTATTTTAAACAATAACACTTTTAAAACAAAAAATTGTCTCTAAACAGCAAAAAAATTCTAAATCTTAAATCCTTTAACTACTTTTATTTACACATTGCAGGTAATGCTTCTCTTATCAAAATAAAATTAGAAAGAAAAAATAAAAATGCATAGAAACAACGAATTGTAATTTGTATTTCAAATTGAATACCTATACCACTGAAGCACATAGAACTAGTTCATTTCCGTAAATTATCCATCTATATTAACACAATAAGTTAATAACACTTTAAAAACAAAAAATTATCTCTAAACGGCAAAAAAAAATACAAATGCACCAGAAACAGTAGAAACAACGAAAATGATTAATTGTACGTTACCTCGTTCACAAAATTGAGCACGATTCCTGTAAATTTTCAAATAATAAATTTAGGATCTGTAAAATCGAGATTTCATATATACAATTCGATTTTTTTATGGCGATAGAAGTTACCTTCGGTGTTATTTGGTTTAGGAGCCATGGATTTTTAGGGAATTTACAGAGCTATAGAGCGCGGGAAAAAGGTTGTGCTAAAATTTCTCTATTTCGAATTTACAGGTAAAATTATATAGAGGGCGTTGATACGATGTCGTATTAAAGGTTATGAAATTACCCATAGTGTAAGCTTTAATTACGAAAAGAGGATTCTTACGTCGTAAGCCAGACATAAATAGCCCATCTACTTTGTTGTCATAGGCCAACTCAACCAAAGCGTGTGAGATGTTATGGGCTTTAAGTTCAGGATATATCTAAATGTCACTACTTGCCCACTGAGTTTTATCTCCGTTTAAGAAATTAATGTAAAAATAACATGTGTTACATTTTTGGGTCATTCCCACAAATGTCTCTATTTTGTGGTGGTCTTTAATTTTTTCGCTTTAAATTTATTTATTTTATTATTATTTTTGACGCGGTATAATTAGAATTTCGCTCGGCATAGTTAGTATTATATCTTCGACATATGTATTATACACAACCCACAGCTTATGCCGAATAAAACATAACTATCAACACTCAAATAATATGAAGAAAACATAATTTTATATTCGGAGTTATGCAAGATCAGGCACAACATTGTACGATCTTCACTCTATATATTTTGTTAAATTGCTCGCAAGTACTGTCATATTGACAAATCTTACATTGTTCACAAATTATACCAGCAAGACATACCTTTGACACAAATTTCATTCTACTCGTATCTTCTTAATTTGTTCACATGTCAAGTTGATTGACAAATTTTGCTTATGTTGTTCAATCAAATCTTGTTCAAGTCATACATACTAGTTGTCTGAAAATGTATACATTATCAGTACAATGTAACTCATTAAGACAAATTATCATTTATTTTAGATTACTAATCAATATTTATTATGTTAAGTTACCTACAATTACTTTTCAATCATATAAATCCTAAGCTCCTTTTTCTCCCAGACTGTCTCAAATTGAAAAAGGAACCTTGAAACAAAAATAACAGTTCCTTTTTCCAATTGTTCTCCTTCACTATAGTACACTTAAAACGCAGGGTCATCTTTGGACCCGTGCGAGGTGTGCTATCGCACAGGGATCCCCGAAAAATGAAAAAATTTAGGACCCCTTTTTCATTTTTTATTAAGTAGTATTAGCCATAATTTACTGTAGAGACCCATAATTCGCAGGTCAGCCCAATTAAGGACCCACTTTTACGAATTAGAACAGAGTTCCAAAATATTTGAGACGGTCCTGTTAAAAGGTAAAGACATATCCAAAACAGAACTTGAAATAATAAGCCTACAAATAAACACCAAAACAATTAAGACAAATTGCCACCACTCTGCTGCCACAAATTGATAATATCAGTTGCTTGATTGAGCAAAATAATCATTTGCTTTTGTGATATCCATGGCTTGTTTTCTAGTGTTGTTTTCAGTTCTTCCCATGCATCTTTCCTTGGCCAAAAAAAATATGGACTCAATGGTACACTGCCATGGCCTGGTAACACTTGATCAAGACCAAGTCCTATGTTCTTCTCCATCCATATGAATTTTAACACTAGCCTTGGTTTCTCAATTACCTTTTTCTTCATATCAGCTTTCTGCAAAAAAAAATAATCAAGAATTCACTAAAATTTAACCAAAATATCCTACCATTTTGGCTCTAAGAATGGATTATGTGTGTTTAACTGAATTCATTATTTTCAAAATGTTGACACTATGTTGTTTACACACGGGTGTGAGTATCTGACACATTGCAGATCTCAAGGTTGGATTTTATCATAGGCGGATTAAGGACGAGTTAAGTGTGTTCAACTGAACCCATTAATTTCGGCTCGAATTATGTATACATTATATTGTTCTTATACAAGTGTGAGTAGGTGCAAATCTAGAGGTTGAATTCGTCATCACGTAAGATTTAGGCTTTAGGGTTACATATTGACACATCTTTTTGTTAGAAAATAATTTTAACTTTTAGGCAACACGTAATTTAACTCGATTTTTATTCAATTATAAGTTTCATGACCAATATTTATGGTCTAATTATGACCTTTTTAATTTCTAATTAATTAAATATTCATAATTTATTACTCATTTTAATTATCGGGTGTTGGATTATACTTTCATTTTCGAAGGATTTGACAAAGATAACATGACATTTTTTAGGACTCGAGCAATACAATGTATACATATACGAGCTACATTTAAAATATATACATATAATAAAATCACACTAAATGTGAATACACGGACTTAAAATCCTACATTTGCATATGCTCATTCTATAGGTTCTAGATTATGAAACTTAAATGGTTAATTTTTACCTCAATTTCTTGAATATTTTAGTTAATTAAACATTCATAGTTTTTGAGCCGAGGTCTCTCGGAAAACAGCCGTTCTACCTGAGGTAAAGTCTGTGTACACTCTACCCTCCTCAGACCCCACGCGATAGATTTTACTGGTATGTTGTTGTTGTAAACATTCACAGTTTATTAGTCATTATTCATTCTCATTAACAGGTGTTGGACTACCTTTTATTTTTAGAGAATCACGCGACAAGACATTTTTCAAGCAACATAGTGTATACATATATGAAAACACTTAAAATATATACATGTAATAAAATCACACTAATTCTAAACTCATTAACTTTAAATCCTACGTTCGCCTCTGCTCATTTTATTTACCTCAACTTCTTGAACAGTAGGCTCTGAAGTCTCAGCTGCAATTACTGGTTCTGTTTCTGTAACTGCTGAAGCAAAAAGATTCTGATTTTTTCTTGTTGAAGCTTTGTTGTTTACAGAGAAAGAAGAACATTTGAAGGATTTGTGAGTAGGATTTTGTGAAGGTAAAGAAGGGATACTCAAGTTGCTGTTCAAGCTAGATTGAACTGACATTGATAACATTTTTTCTGTTTGGGGAAATGGAAAAATGATGGCCTTAAAAAGAGTGTATAGAGAGAATTTGAGATGATAACAGAATGGATAAGGTAGTAGAAGAAATGAAAGAAGGAATAAAAGAAGAAATTTAAAATGGGCTAGTGGACCATGGAATATTGTGAAATTCTGATTGGATTTCGGCCCAATGGAAATATCAGTATTAGCTTTACTACTTGGGTCATTTACATTCTTTAAACTATGTAAGTAATCAACATAATTATAATATGAAATATAATTCTATCTAAAATAGAAGACCTAATTATAATAGAAATATAATTCTACCTAAAATAAGAGATATACAATTAATGAAAGAATATTCAGAAAATATTTTATTATACCCCCGTAGTCGAAGCGAGAGGTTCACGAACACTGAGGCTGACTCAACAATCATCAAATAGTATGCGCGGAAATCCTTTGGTGAACATGTTGTCAATCTGATATATGGAAGGAACATGAAGGACACGAACTTGACCACGAGCTACTTTTCGCGAACCAAATGAATGTTCATCTCAATGTGTTTAGTGCGCTGATGTTGGACGGGATTGCCGGAAATATATATCGCAGTAGACCGGTGTTACCTTTTGAATCGGGCAGTGAAGCTCAAGTATAAGTTTACGAAGCCAACAAGACTCAGAGATGATGTTTGCGACACCTATGTACTCTGTTTCGGTACTCGACCGTGATAGTGTAGGTTGCCTTTTGGAAGACCAAGACAATAGGTTATATCCGAGGAAAACGCAGTAACCAGACGTGGAGCGTCGGGTGTCAGGACATCCACCCTAGTTAGCATTAGAATAAGCAGTGAGACCAGTGAGCGACGACATATATAGATGTAATCTGAAGTGAAGTGTACCTTGGACGTATCGTAAAATACGTTTGAGGGCATGCATGTGTGCTTTCGTCGGATTATGCATGTGTAGGTAGATTTGTTGCACCGCATAGGATATGTCAGGGCTCGTGAATGTGAGGTACGGCAGGGCTCCAACCAGTCTATGATAGTGAGTCGGGTCTCAATATGGGGGTCAAAATCAGTGCTGAGCTTAGAATTGGTGTCTACTGGCGTGTGGGATGGTTTGAAACATTTCATGCATGCACAATCAATGATCTCTTCGGCGTACTTCTTCTGACACAAAAATAGGTCGCCAGAATGTCGAGTGACAAAGATGCCCAAGAAATAACTCAGGAGGCCCAGATCCTTCATAGCAAACTCAGAGAAAATGAGAGACATAATGGACCGACGGAGAGCATCAGATGATGTGGTGAGGATAATATCATCAACATATAATAATAGGTAAGCCATGTATGTACCCTTGTTGTATATGAACAGGGAATGATCAGATCTAATGTGTGAAAAATGATAGAAGATATATAATCGACGAACCGCTGATACAATGTTTGAGGAGCTTGTTTTAGTCCATAGAGCGATTTCTGAAACTCATAGGCTGATGCATATATACTGTTTCACGAAGATCCTCATGTAAGAAGACATTCTTGATATCTAGCTGATGAATGGGCCAAGATTTGGATAGAGTAATGTTGAGGACGGTCCGGATGGTTGCAGACTTTACGATCGAGTTGAACGTTTCATCACAGTCCACTCCCACTTGTTGAGACCTGCCATCACCTACAAGACGAGTCTTGTACCTCTCGAAAGAACCATCAGGTTTCTTTTTATGTCTAAAAATCTACATAGAACGAATAATGTTAGCATCAGGTGGATGGGGTATTAGGTCTCACATCTTATTATCAATAAGAACATTATATTCATCAATCATTGCGACTTTCGAATTAGGGTCGGATAAGGCATCCTTCAGATTTCGAGGGGTATGAGAAGGGACAACTTAAACAGATAGGTTAAACAACCATTTAGGTTTATGAATTTCATGCATGACATGAGTTTCCATGGTCTGAGAGCGTGTCTCAGGATACGGGATGGGAGAGGTATGTGTCGCGGGACTGTCGGGAGAAAGATGAAGGACAGGGGTGGCGGGACCATCTGGTCGATGCTCGGGTTGCCGAGAGGTGGCCGCGGAATTGTTAGGCATATTTTATATGCACTTTTAGAGTCATTTTTAGTTAGTATTTTGCCAATTTTTGTTCAAATATGTGTAGTGTTAAGGCATTTTTCTTTCTTTTGAGTCACAGTGGTCTAAAAAGGTAAAGTGGCGAAAAAGAACAATAAGTAGGCAGAAAATGAGGTTTCCGAGCCAAAATTGACGAAAGTTGGCAATCCAGACAAAAGCAGAAGCAGAGCCGCGGTGCAAGAATGCAGGGTCGTGGCGCCCAAAGATCTGAGAGGCTACAAGAGTTAAGGCGCCGCGACGCCAGTGAGCAGGGCCGGGCGCCGAGGCGGAAAACTGTCCAGATCCGAATGGGAATTGGCCAAGGACTAGGAGGTTCAGGGTACACATTTTTGGAGCATATAAAAAGGCCTTTGGGCAGATTTTTTTAAAGGGTTACTCAACCTTTCTTCACAACACAACATAGTTTTCTTGGATGCTACAAGATTGGAGACTTGTTTCAAAGTATTTTTTTTTCTTTGCTTTATTTCAATTTAGTTCATGTTGGATATTACTTTGGTTCTTAGCATGTCTATGGCTAGGAGCTAAACTTTTAATTAGGGTTCTCCTTTCGAATCGCTTGAAACTCGTCTTTATGAATTAATGCAGTATTTGGTTTCTTCTTCATATAGTTAAGATTTATTCAATATTTGGTTTGATAATTAATTGATCACTAGTTATCATCACGTATATGATTTCGAATCGAGATCCGAGAGGGGAGATTTGGATGTTGTAGTTGAATAGACATAGGTTAAAAATCGTGGACGAAAGTACTCCGATACTTGTGTAGCTTCATAGGTTATTGTTCTTAATCCTCCTATGTGGTAAAATCTATCATAGAAATATAGAAGATTTCTGCACTGGGTTGAACGTTTATATATCCTAACCGAAATATAAAACAGTCTAGCTAACCTGCTATCTTAAAATAGAAGAAGAACCTTTATTGCTGCATTAAGGATTAAAGCGAGTGGATAGTCGAGGAGATTGGAAGCCTTATTTCCACCATAACTGATTCAAATAAAGTATTTTAGTTAATTTCTGCAATTACTTCAGTAGTTTATAGATAAAACCAAAACAAAATATCGATAGTCAAATAGATAACTTAGGATAGATGTTTGGTAATTGAAAATCAGTCTCTGAGGATGATATTCGGTCTTACCAAGACTATATTACTTGAGCGATACGTACACTTGTGTAAAGCATAAGCAAAATCGCTAACAAGTTTTTGGCGCCGTTGCCGGGGATTGACGTAGTTTCAATATCAAACTATCTATTCTTAATTTCTAATTTGGCTTTTTTTTTTTATTATTTTCTTTTATTGTTAGAGCCCTATTGCCTTGATTTGCTTGTTGGCTTTGATCCATCTCAGGGACCCAGAAAATATGGACTACCACTTCTATCAGGGGCAGCAGATTCATCAGCAACAACCTAACCCTCATGTCCCACAGGAAGATCAAAATGGGTTGCATGCAGTCATACTAATGCTCACTAAGCGCCAGACTCAGTTCATGGAAGAGACAAGAGTGTCCCTCAAAAATTTGGAGACACAAATAGGACAACTTGCTGGCATGCTGAGCAACAGAATACAAAGGAACCACCCTGACAATATTGGGGTGAATCCGAAAGAGAATTGTCAGGCGATTGATCTAAGAAATGACAAACTAGTGGAAACTAGCTCACCACCACCGTGTTCAAAGAAGGAGGACTCAGAAGGCTCTCAGGATTTCCAGCGTCGCGGCTCCAAAGAGCGATCGCGCGATATATCGAGCAGCGTAGTAGTTCTTGGAGACGCCGTCCGAAACAAAGAACACTGCCAGCAGTTGTTGACGCACCCCAAGTGAAGATACCATATCCCTAGAGGCTAAAGACAAGTTCTCTTGACAAACAGTTTTCTAAATTTCTGGAAATCTTCAAACAACTGCAAATCAACATTCCATTTGCTGAGGCTCTAGAGCAGATGCCGAGTTATGTAAAGTTCATGAAGGAGATTCTCAGTAAAAAGAGGAGGTTAGATGACCATGAAACAGTAACACTGACTGAGGAATGCAGCGCCATATTACAGAGAAAGCTACCTCAAAAGTTGAAAGATCCGGGGAGTTTCACCATCCCCTGCACCATAGGAAAGTTCGAATGTCAGAGAGCTCTGTGTGATTTGGGGGCAAGTATCAATCTCATGCCCTATTTTTTATTCCGCAAACTTGGAGGAGGGGAAGTAAGGCAAACAAATATCACCTTGCAGCTAGTTGATCGTTCACTTGTACATTCCAGAGGTATCATAGAAGATGTGTTGGTGAAGGTAGATAAGTTCATTTTCCCCGCTGACTTCATCATTCTGGATATGGAAGAAGATGAATTTGTGTCCCTCATCCTTGGCAGGCCATTCTTAGCCACGAGACATACACTCATCGATGTTCAAAAGGGTGAGCTGAGACTCAGGGTCCAGGGAGAGGAAGTAATTTTTAATGTATTCAGAGCAACAACCTATCCAAGAGAAAGCGACAACTGTTATGCTATTGATGCGGTGGAAATGACAGCTTCAAAGAACAATCTCAGAAATGGGGATGCTCTTGAGTGGGTGATAACACAACGTGACCAGGACATGAGTGATGATGCAGAGTTGAGGGAGTATGTGGATTGGATGGATTCTTATGAGCTATGCTATAAAAAGAAATATGAAGGGTTACGGCAGATGCCAAAAAGATCAGTATCATCCATAGAATAAGCTCCAGAGTTAGAGTTGAAGACGCTACCAGATCACTTGCACTACCAGTATCTAGGTGAAAATAATACATTTCCGGTAATTGTTTCTGCTCAACTATCTAAAGTAGAGACTGAAAAATTGTTGAGAGTGTTGCGGGCCCACACGCGTGCTATTGGGTGGACATTGGCAGACATAAGAGGGATAAGTCCTTCAACAGTGATACATAAGATCCGTCTAGAATATGAGAGCAGATCTTCCATTGAGGCACAAAGGAGACTGAATCCAAACATGAAGGAGGTGGTGAGGAAAGAAATCATGAAATGACTTGATGCTGGGGTAATTTATCCTATTTCTGACAGTGCATGGGTGAGTCATGTACAAGTGGTGCCCAAGAAGGGTGGTATGACTGTGGTGACTAATTAAAAGAATGAGCTCATTCCATCTAGAACAGTTACAGGATAGAGGATTTGCATTGACTACCGCAAGTTGAACAAGACAACTAGAAAAGACCACTTTCCACTGCCCTTTCTAGATCAGATGCTGGACAGGCTCGCAGGATACAACTATTATTGCTTTCTAGATGGTTACTCAGAGTATCATCAGATTTCCATATCACCAGAAGATCAAGAAAAAACAACATTCACCTGCCCCTTTGGTACGTTCGCTTTCAGAAGAATGTCATTCGGGCTCTGCAATACACCTGCTACCTTTCAGCGGTGCATGATGGCAATCTTCTCTGACATGGTGGAGAGGACCATAGAGATTTTCATGGACGACTTTTCGGTCTTTGGGTTTTCTTTTGATGAGTGTTTGAAGCATTTGGAAGCAGTGCTGAAACGGTGCGAAGAGTCCAACCTTGTGCTGAACTGGGAGAAGTGTTATTTTATGGTAAAGAAAGGTATTGTCCTTGGCCACAAAATATCCAGCCAAGGCATTGGACAGAGCAAAGATTTCAGTGATTGAAAATCTGTCACCTCCACTGTCAGTAAAAGGGGTTAGAAGTTTCCTTGGGCATGCTGATTTCTATAGAAGATTCATCAAAGACTTCTTAAAAGTTTTGAAACTCCTTTCCACCTTGCTGATGAACGGAGTCACTTTTGAATTCAATGAGGAATGCATGACCGCTTTCCAGACACGCAAGGAGAGGCTAATTTCAGCACCTATAGTCATTGCGCCGAACTGGAAGCTCCCATTTGAACTAATGTGTGATGCAAATGATTATGCAGTGGGAGCAGTTCTTGGACAGAGAGTTGATAAGGTATTCAGATCCGTATACTACGCTAGCAAAACTCTTAATGATGCACAATTGAATTATGCTACAACAGAGAAAGAGCTGCTAGCGATAGTATACGCATTTGAGAAGTTCAGGCCATACCTAATTGGGAATAAGGTGATAGTGTACACCGACCACTCTGCTATAAAGTACTTGATGACAAAGAAGGATGCAAAACCCCGTCTTATCCGATGGGTACTGTTATTACAAGGATTTGACATGGAAATTTGTGACAAGAAGGGAACAGGGAACTTGGTTGTTGACCACCTATCAAGGCTTGAAAACAAGGAGAGCCAGAACACCAAGGATGTGCAGATAAATGATCACTTTCCAGATGAGCAATTATTTCAGGTAAGCACTGTTTTCAAGTTACCATGGTACGCTGATTTTGTTAATTTTCTTGCAGCCAAGGTAGTACCACCAGGATTGACAAGACAACAGGTGAAAAGGTTCTACTTAGAAGTAAAACACTACTACTGGGAGAAGCCGATTCTCTACAAGCACTGCGCCGACCAAATCATTAGGCGTTGTATACCAGAAGATGAGATGCACCAGATTCTCACCCATTGTCACACCTTACAATGTGGTGGGAATTTTGGAGCATCACGAACAGCCGCCAAAATACTGCAGATTGGGTTTTACTGGCCATCCTTATTCAAAGATGCCAAAACCTTTGTGAAGGGTTGTGATCGTTGTCAACGAACTGGGAACATATCAAGGCGAAATGAAATGCCCTTGAATAGGATCTTGAAAGTGGAGTTGTTTGATGTTTGGGGGATCGACTTCATGGGCCCATACCCGTCGTCCTTTGGGAATCAATACATCCTTCTTGCAGTGGATTATGTGTCCAAATGGGTAGATGCAGTGGCCACCAAAGAGAATGACAGTAGTACTGTCCAAAAATTCCTCTAGAAGAACATATTCACAAGGTTTGGTACTCTCAGAGCCATCATCAGCGATGAAGGAAACCACTTTTACAACAAGCAGCTTGATACGCTACTTTTCCGCTATGGAGTCTACCACCGTACCACATTGCCCTATCACCCTCAGGCAAATGGGCATGCCGAAATTTCTAACAGGGAAGTGAAAAACATACTGGAAAAGACAATGGATGGCTCAAGGAATAATTGGCCTATCAAGTTGGATGACACACCCTGGGCGTATAGAACGGCGTTCATGTCACGACCCGACCCCGGGCCAGTGACTGGTGTCCTACCTGGGCACCATTATATGTATACATCAGAGATAATCAGCGGAACATACATAAACTCAACAAGAAATAAATAACAGGTTAGCCGATAAGGCTACCTCCCTGGATATATATATATATATATACGTAAAACCAAAAGCAGTTACCTCCCTTTTTTTTTACAAACCGACCCACAAGATATGACTACAGATCTCTAAGAGTTTTAACATAACAACTGTGATGGGACAGGGCCCCGCCATACCCTGAATGTACATAAATCTACAACTGTGATGGGAACTGTACCAAAAGACAAAGCCTCCAGAGAAATGGAGCTTTCCAAGAACTGAACAGTGATCCTAAGAGTGAGGATCAGCAAGCTATGTACCTCAACCTACGGCATGAACGCAGCCCCCCGAAGGAGGTCAATACAACATGTACCAAGTATGTGAAGCTGAAAGTACTGTAATGAAATCATAATAGTCTAAAATAAAGCTGGAGACATGTATGATAACCAAAATAATAGTACATTGTGCCTTGTCAAAACGAAAGTAATAAAAGTCAGTTTTTTCCTTTTAAAAACTATTTTAACACATAAACAATAGTCACACCAGGGCTAGGGACACAAGCCCTCAAAATCATCACACGATCCGATGGGGTTTCAACCCCATGACATCAAAGCGTGCGTGAAATCCTCCATCACCGACAACGCAAGTGTAAAATATATATATGTAACACGCGTGGAATCCTACATCATCGTGACACGTATATATATATATATATATATATATATATATATCATGCCCGTGGAATCTCTCATCTCGGGTACATGACTTCATGGAGAGCTAATCCATGGGGTAATAATAGTATATAACATGCCCGTGGAATTCCTCATCTCGGGTACATGTCTTCATGGAGAGCTAGTCCATGGAGTAATAATAGTATATAACATGCCCATGGAATCCCTCATCTCGGGTACATGTCTTCATGGAGAGCTATTCCATGGAGTAATAATACTATATAACATGGTTGCATGCCCCGAAATCCTTCATCGTATAAGCATGCCCATGGAACAATCACAATGAAAGCATACTCGTGGAATCCTTCATCACTGTCGGTACGTCCAAGTAAACTCACAACAAGACAGTCGGCCCTCCAACTGAGAGACACGGTAGCGTAGAAATATAATACTTGCACTCAAAGGCTATCGCAAACAAGCATAGACAAGTTCATAAAAACTTTTAGACTTTCATTAACATACAAAAATGAATTTCATTTTATAAACTCAAGGCACTTTCGTGTCACATAAAAATCCGGGAATTTAACCCAAAGTACTACATACTTCCATTCTTTTCAAAAAACTCCTTTTTATATAAAATCTCAAGATACTAACGCCCGTAGTATCAAGGCATGTCTATTTTTCAAATTATGTTACTACACCTTTAGAAATTCATTTCAAGGCTTTGAAACCAAGTAACTTCTAATTTCACAACCTAGGAACTCATGCCTATCAATCAAATAGACCACTCTCTTAACCTTCCATAAAGCCGTTATAACTAACTTCACATAAAGCCGTTATAACTCTTTATGTTTTAGACAAATTCATCTTTTTATAACCAAGAGACTTATACTTTTAAAACCAAGTATCATATACTTTCAAATCAAGTTACATAACTTTCAGAATACTTCAAGTCTCTTAACTTTAGAAATCAAGTTTCTTAACTTTAGAAATTAAGTCTCTTAACTTTAGAAATCAAGTCTCTTAACTTCAGAATAGTTCAAGTAATCAATACTTCCCAAATCAAGTATTCTATACTTTTCAAGTCAAGAAATCTTTCTATGTAACATCAAGTCACATATACTTTTCGAAAACAAGGCAAGGATACCAAAATGAAACCGAATTCATTTTTAACCATGTACGTCCACCGTACTATACATTTATAAAACTCATGCTCAAGAAGATAGGGAAAGTTCCACATACCTCTTCGACTCAATCCACTTGCCAAGTTGAATACGCTGCGCGTAGAATGTCAACCTATAATGACCATAATACGCCTATCAACTTCTAGATTTCAACGTAGAATATTTCTAAGTATAAAGCTTCCTATTCTACGGAAAATTGGGCAGCATTTCCTTTGTTTCTACGTACTTTTCCACCTTTTTCAAGGCCCGAAAATCAATAACCAAATGACACATTAAAGGCTCAACAATCAGTTAATCAAATGGATTACACGCCTAGCCGGACGTGTAAAATTCTGCCCCACAATCAATATACAAATGTCCAATAATCCAAAGCCATATTCTGCTACAATGTATCACAACAATATCAATTTACTTTTTAATTTATTTTCAATCCAAGTTGTTATTCTAACAGGTTATATACCCTTATAACAATTATAACAACTATAAATCCTTTCTTCCTTAACATGCGACGATTGTAACTATCGACCAAATTGATTACAACATAAATAGCTAACATGCCCATTTTCGGTTTTTTAACATGCCGACATGATCCAAATCTTTTCAAACTTCAATCTATATTCCACATGCTCATTTATCAACTACTATAACATGAAATCTTCAATCACATTAAGAAGACGAAGATTTGCAACTTTTAGCTCCTCTTATTACGTTCCAATCCACTCCAAGCAATCCTTAGAAGCTCATGAAGAATTCCTCTTCAAGATCTAATCCAAACTATGAAGAACGCCTTAGGGTTTCACGTTGCGACTAACATAGAAACGTAGTTTTTCCGGGGTTTTTGTATTGAGATATCCTTAGAATACCTTTAGGGATATTAGGTTTGAATATTGGGAATTATGGAGCAAGGTTGCAAAATTTTTCCTTCTCTTTCTCACCTTGGCTGAGAGCTCAATGAGCTAGAAAAGTCTTGGAAAATTTTCTAAGTGTTGTGAGCTTGTCTTGCTACTAGTATAGGATATATACTACAACTAAGGGCCTAGATTAAAACACTTGTGTGGATGAGATATGGTCAACAAAATCAAGCCAAGTGGCTTCTTGACTTGCTCATAATTTCTGCCCCACATGGGCATGTGGAAGGTGACACGTGTCGCCCTCCGGTTGGTCTAAAATATTTCATCTCCCGAAATTCTGATAAATTTTATAAGTCTCAAATATCAAATTCGGGAACCCAAATCTCATTAACGAACAATTTTCCTTCCCGAGGCTCGAAATAATATTTCGTAGGAAAAAAAACAATCCTTCATTCATTTCAATCTTAAAGTCGTACTTTCTCACGTACGTTCTCTTAAACATGTCCTGGAATTACGGGGTGTAACATTCTCCCCCCTTAGAAACATTCGTCCCTGAATGTTCTTTCGAGGCTCCATCTAAACAGATATCGGCATAGTCCCCTTCTTTCCAAATCTCATCACACCCTTCAAGAAGACCCAGTCGTCAACCTGAAACTCCAAGTGTCGACGTCGATCATCTGCATAAGACTTATGTAGACTCTGAGCTGCTAATAACCTCTCCTGGATAAACTTCACATTATTCACATCCTGCTGAATCAAGTCTGGGCCAACTACCTGAACCTCGCCAACATCGAACCAACCGATCGGCGACCTACACTTCCGCCCATACAAGGCCTCATAAGGTGCCATCCGAATACTGGAATGGTAGCTGTTATAATACGTAAACTCAACAAGAGACAAATAATCCTCCCAGCTACCCCTGAAATCAATAACACAGGCCCGCAACCTCTCCTCGTTGCGGATAACATGCCCGCCCGTCCGCTCGATGCGAGGTGAAATGCACATCGAGACTCACCGTGTCCCTAACCCTTCGAAAAACCTTGAAGTTAGCCAGAACTGGCTCATCTGTCATAAATAAATGTAGGAACACCGTGCGGTCTCATAATCTTTCTGATATATAATCTCGCATAATCCTCAGCCGAATAGATAGTCATGACCGGAAGAAAAAATGGGCTGACCTCGTCGACCTGTCTACTATGACCCACAAGGAGTCGCACTACCTCTGAGTACGGTGCAACCCTATAACAAAATCCATATTAATCACCTCCCACTACCAGGTCGGGATCTCAATCGTCGATAATAGCCCACTGGGCTTCTGGTGCTTAACCTTGACCTGCTGACAATTCAAATCGTGAGTAGCGTAATTCCTTTCATGCTCCCGTAGTTGCCGGGAAGCATAAGCTATAACCTTATCGTGTTGCATTGGCATACAACCTAGCCCAACACTCAAAGTGCTACAATAATAACCTAACCCTCAAGTCCCTCAGGAGGGGTTAGAACTGTAGTCGTAGTCGGCTTATCTCCCAATAACTGGAAGCCTTTCTCACACTTCCGAAATATTCGGGTATAACCAAAATCTCAATTATGGTTCCTGCTTCCCATCCTGGGTATTGTCACACCCAACTTGGTTACTATAATTAGATTCGCTTTCGTCGCTTGTCTCATGGCCAAGACTTCCTGCCAATCGCAATTTAGGGGGAGATTTCCTTGATCTCGTCAAGTAGTAATCCTATTATTCTCCCCAGCTCATAGAGCTTATATTCCGGTGTTCAACCTCAATTCATGGTATTACGTAATCCAATGGCTTGCCAAGATTTCTTATCTTGTCATGATTATGTCCCTCCTCGCTCGAGTGTCTGCTCGTCTTACCTTTTCTATTTCAAGTTATCCTGGGGTCTCTTATCTCCCCGTATATAATACGGTCCGGCCCGTCATTACAGGTTTGCCACCTTTCGTCGAGGTGTTCTTACTGCCCATCATCTACTAATGATGTCTTCTGCTCTTCGTCGGCATCACTCATACTTATCTTATTCTTGCTTTGTGCATCCTCTAGAGATTATTCGGAAAGTCGTGGCCCTGACCGCCACTCTAAACCAACTCCAAGTACCTCCAAGGGCACTTAACATAAAATCCTTCAATAATCGTACGTTCTTATCTCCGTCTCTTAACGTTCAAATTCAAATCAATCATTTCAATAAAACAAGTCACATAGACTCCACAATTTATCATGTCAAAGAAGGAAGGAATAACTTACATATTACTAACACTTCCATTCTTTCCCCATCGATAACCGGCTCACCGGGAAACTGTAATCGAACCAACCTCTTTCTACAGTCAACCTTGGCATACAAGAAGCCAACTAGTCCATACCCATAATGACCTCAAAGTCTGTCGTATTCAGCTCTACTAGGTCCTGGTGCGACGATCAGATCATCACCGGGAAAATCTTATATACCCGCTCAGCTACCACCCAATCACCCACTGGTGTAGCTACCTCGAAAGTTCCTTATGGATTCAGGCTCTATTTCTCTACACTTGGTTGCTCTCTTTCTTATTGGTCGTACTCTTTCCGTACTTCCAAACTTATTCTAGCATATGTACATAACTTCCATACTGATTCTGGCCTCCAATCTTTGGAGTTACTAAATCGAACAATATAAGGCCATTTTCGGCTCTCACGACCCGGTTCCGGTGGAACGCGTCCACGAACCCGTAAAATAATCAACTAGACTTGGGCCTTGCACCCTCGTGACCCTGTCACGTAGCGGGACTACTACCAACTGATCCCACTCTATTTCAGGTTATGGGGCAACCCGTAATCGGTCCTCCACCCGACCCACCGTCGCACTTAACTCTTACCCTTAGTCTGAATTAAATCTTATTATCCGAGAAGGCCTTATATACCTAAGGTCTCGACAGTTATCAATATTCTTAGGCTCGCAATTTCCATGCTCCAAGCTTACCTTATCAGTCCCCCCGTAAACGGGTACAATAACTCCTCATATACTCTCAATCGTGTTGTCTTAATCATAACAACCATAATTACTCCATACGGATCTCATTCGTACAATTCTCTTAAGCATACCACGTAGCTTAATCTATAATCATGGCATTCCATTAAGTCCTTTAAACATAACTTCTTAAGGGTTCATTACCCTTTCAGACTGCTCATCATCTCCTAATTATTTCAAATTAACTCATATAACCTTGATGGGAATTCATTAACTGTTTCATACCTTCCCGACATCTATTTAGTCATTACCAATTCCTGGTAATCTTTAATCATTCTAGGCAACCCATATATGACCCTCATACATAAATCCGTATAGATGTACGTCATTATACCAACTATACAACAATTTTTACCAACCTGGATACGCAATCCATATTATCATTCCTAGGTCACTGTCGCCTTTCTCATAACTGCAATCAACATAACTCGTTAGGGAGAGACTACCCTAACAACACAGCTCTAACGCACGATCTCAGAGTGAGAAGAATGAAAACCAATCCTAAATGTCCTGTAGCCTCCTGATTATAGATGTGGTGCACAACACACCGATAATCAAGACTCTACTAGACACGGTTTGTAGACACTTTCTGAGGACTAATTGCTCTGATACCACTTTTGTCACGACCCGACCCCGGGCTCGCGACTGGTGCCCTACCTGGGCACCCTTGCAGGTATACATCAGAGATAATCAGCGGAACATACATAAACTCAACAAGATATAAATAACAGGTTAGCCGATAAGGCTACCTCTCTGGATATATATATACGTAAAACCAAAAGCAGTTACCTCCCTTTTTTTTTACAAACCGACCCACAAGATATGACTACAGACCTCTAAGAGTTTTGACATAACAACTGTGACGGGACAGGGCCCCGCCATACCCCTGAATGTACATAAATCTACAACCTCAGGGAACTGTACCAAAAGACAAAGCCTCCGGAGAAATGGAGCTTTCCAAGAACTGAACAGTGATCCTAAGAGTGAGGATCAGCAAGCTATGTACCTCAACCTGCGGCATGAACGCAGCCCCCCGAAGGAGGTCAGTACAACAGGTACCAAGTATGTGAAACTGAAAGTACTGTAATGAAATCATAATAGTCTAAAATAAAGATGGAGACATGTATAATAACCAAAATAACAGTACACTGTGCCTTGTCGAAACGAAAGTAATGAAAGTTAGTTCTTTTTCCTTTTAAAAACTATTTCAACACATAAACAATAGTCACACCAGGGCTAGGGACACAAGCCCTCAACTTCTAGATTTCAACGTAGAATATTTCTAAGTATAAAGCTTCCTATTCTACGGAAAATTGGGCAGCACTTCCTTTGTTTCTACGTACGTTTCCACCTTTTTCAAGGCCCAAAAATCAAAACCAAATGCCATATTTAAGGCTCAACAATCAGTTAATCAAAGGGATTACACGCCTAGCCGGACGTGTAAAATTCTGCCCCACAACCAATATACAACTGTCCAATAATCCAAAGCCATATTCGACTACATTGTATCACAACAACATCAATTTCCTTTTTAATTCCTTTTCAATCCAACTTGTTATTCTAACAGGTTATATACCCTTATAACAATTATAATAACTATAAATCCTTTATTTCTTAACATGCGACGATTATAACTATCGACCAAATTGATTACAACATAAATGGCTAACATGCCCATTTTCGGTTTTTTAACATGTCGACATGATCCAAATCTTTTCAAACTTCAATCTATATTCCACATGCTCATTTATCAACTACTATAACATGAAATCTTCAATCATATTAATAAGACGAAGAATTTACCTCAATAAGCGCTAATAATATCCAAGCGTAAAAGTCGATGCTTAGCAACTTTTAACTCCTCTTCTTACGTTCCAATCCGCTCCAAGCAATCCTTAGAAGCTAATGAAGAACTCCTCTTCAAGCTCTAATCCAAACTATGAAGAACACCTTAGGGTTTCACGTTGCGACTAACGTAGAAACGTAGTTTTTCAGGGGTTTTTGATTGAGATATCCTTAGAATACCATTAGGGATCTTAGGTTTGAATATTGGGAATTATGGAGCAAGGTTGCAAAATTTTTCCTTCTCTTTCTCACCTTGGCCGAGAGCTCAATGAGCTAGAAAAGTCTTGGAAAATTTTCTAAGTGTTGTGAGCTTGTCTTGCTACTAGAATACGATATATACTACAACCAAGGGCCTAGATTAAAACACTTGTGTGGATGAGATGTGGTCAACAAAATCAAGCCAAGTGGCTTCTTGACTTTCTCATAATTTCCTCCCCACATGGGCATGTGGAGGGTGACACGTGTCGCCCTCCGGTTGGTCTAAAATATTTCATCTCCCGAAATTCCGACAAATTTTATAAGTCTCAAATATCGAATTCGGGAACCCAATTCTCATTAAAGAACAATTTTCCTTCCCGAGGCTCGAAATAATATTCCGTAGGGAAAAAACAATCCTTCATTCGTTTCAATCTTAAAGTAGTACTTTCTCTTAAACATGTCCTGGAATTACGGGGTGTAACAGTTCAAAACTCACATTGGAATGTCACCATACCGGCTAGTCTTTGGGAAAGCATGTCATCTGCCAGTGTAGTTAGAACACAGGGCTTATTGGGCAATGAAGAAACTGAACATGGATGCCAAGGCAGCAGGGCAGAAGAGGCTGCTACAGCTGAGTGAGTTAGATGAACTTAGATACAACGCCTATGAGAATGCAAAGATCTACAGGGGAAGAACCAAGGCATGACATGATAAGAACTTGATCCCAAAAGCCTTCCAATCAGGAAAACAAGTGCTCTTATTAAACTCAAGGTTGCGACTCTTCCCAGGCAAGCTAAAATCTCGATTGTCAGGCCCGTTCACTGTTGAAAGAGTATTACCTTATGGTGCAGTTGAAGCAAGAGGAAGAGGGGGAGCCCCATTCAAAGTGAACGGACAGGGATTGAAACCTTACTTGATAAATGACATGGAACATGTGAGCTCTGTGATCCATCTCAAGCCAATGTAAAGAGGAGCCGGCGTCCGGCTACAAGACGTTAAAGACAACGCTAGTTGGGAGGCAACCCAACACTTTAGAAATTTTGTTAATTCCTCTCATGAACAGACTCACAATCTTGTAATCCCATGCAGATCATGGACTAGTAGCAGAAGGGAAAAGAAAAGGGAGTCGTAGGAAAAATGGTGTCGTGGCGCCAAAATACAGGGCCGCAGCGCCGAAATTCCAGAGAACCTGCAGTAGTTGCAGCGCCGCGACGCCAAAAATCAGGGCCGCGACGCCTATATGAAATTGTCTGACATGCATTACCCGCCACCGCCACCATTTTAAACCGTAAAGTCTGTAAGTCGTCCCGTCTTTTTTATTTTGAGTCTTGTACACATTAGGGACAATGTGTCATTTAAGTTTGGGGGGAGTTCTATCTTATTCTATTTTTGTGTGTCCATCCAGTTTTGAGTCTTTTTGTGTTTTTGTGTTCTATATGAGTAAAAAAAAATGATCATGCATGTTGTAGTCACTTGAAACGTCTAGTGAAGTAAATGAGATTATGTAATGGAATTAGAAGCAAAAGTATGAATGCTTAAGTTAGATATGCCAAGAATTCATGAAATCAAATTACTTGGGGTACTTGTGCTTAATTTATGTGTTGTCAATGATAAGGTCCAGGTGTCTGCTTGCTTGTTATTTGAGGCGAAATAGTTATGATGTACATGTTAGGGAGATGAATCATGCATTTCTTTGTTAGCCCTTCTTACCACTCACTGTCTATCTCTGACAATAAATTGCATCCTTAGTCAGCCCCTTTGAGCATAAATAAGATCTTTCTTTGACACCCTATGATTTCATGTTTGTGCCATAAGTGGTAATTGAAAACTCTTGGAATGAAAAGTGTTGAAAAAGAAACGAAAAGAGAATTGAAAAATTTGATGCACCCCAATGAAGAATATGCAAAAACCTAAGTTTAGGGGTGCCTGTTATTTGTAATGTATCTCATTCTCTCAAAATAAAAGAGTAATAAGTATGAGATTAAAAAGAAAGTCAAGAAGGAGGAAGAAGGAGTTGAATGAAAATGCTTATGGTACGTAATTGAGCCTAAATACCTATTTTTACCTACTCATGCCTAAGCCTACATTACAACCCTAAAAAGTCCTGAAGATCTCTAATACGTATGTCTATTATTAGTGGAGAATAGCAAGTGAATAGGCCATAGAATTTTGAAATTGACATGCATAGGTTTCATACTTCCATTGAGCATGATTAAAATGAATTTGCGAAATATCTGACTTGGAATTTTAGATTGCTGAATTCATGCTATATCTGTTCCTGCATATTATCCCAACATACATTCATGTTTTTCTAGTGACATTTGTGCAGCAAGTTGATCAGAGTCTTTGAGTCTTTTATTTTATTTTATGTCTTTGATTCTGTTTTGATCTTTACTCGAGGGCGAACAAAAGTTAAGTTTGGAGGTGTTTGTTAGGAATATTTTATATGCACTTTTAGAATCATTTTTAGTTAGTATTTTGCCCATTTTTGTTCAAATATGTTTCGTGTTTTTCTTTCTTTTGAGTTATAGTGGTCTAAAAAGGTAAAGTGGCGAAAAAGAGCAATAGGTGGGCAGAAAAATGAGGTTCCCGAGCCAAAATTGACGAAAGTTGGCAATCCGGACAAAAGCAGAAGCAGATTCGCGGTGCAAGAAGGCAGGGTCGTGGCGCCCAAAGATCTGAAAGGCTACAAGAGTTAAGGCGCCGCGGCGCCAGTCAGCAGGGCCGCGGCGCCGAGGCGAAAAACTATCCAGATCCGAATGGGAATTTTCCAAGGGCAAGGAGGTCCAGGGTACACGTTTTGGAGCATATAAAAGCCCTTTAGGCAGATTTTTTTTAAAGGGTTACTCAACCTTTCTTCACAACACAACATAGTTTTCTTGGAGGCTACAAGATTGGAGACTTATTTCAAAGTATTTTCTTTTCTTTGCTTTATTTCAATTTAGTTCATGTTGGATATTACTTTGGTTCTTAGCATGTCTATGACTAGGAGCTAAACTTTTAATTAGGGTTCTCCTTTCGAATCACTTGAAACTCGTCTTTATGAATTAATGAAGTATTTGGTTTCTTCTTCATATAGTTAAGATTTATTCAATATTTGATTTGATAATTAATTGATCACTAGTTATCATCACGTATATGATTTTGAATCGAGATCCTAGAGGGGAGATTTGGATATGTTGTAGTTGAATAGACATAGGTTAAAAATCGTGGACGAAAGTACCCCGATACTTGTGTAGCTTCATAGGTTATTGTTCTTAATCCTCCTATGTGGTAAAATCTATCATAAAAATATGGAAGATTTCTGCACTGGGGTTGAGCGTTTATATATCCAAACTGCAATATAAAACAGTCTAGCTAACCTGCTATCTTAAAATAGAAGAAGAACTTTTATTGTTGCATTAAGGATTAAAGCGAGTGGATAGTCGAGGAGATTGAAAGCTCTATTTCCATCATAACTGATTCAAATAAAGTACTTTAGTTAATTTCTGCAATTACTTCAGTAGTTTATAGATAAAACCAAAACAAAATATCGATAGTCAAATAGATAACTTAGGATAGCTGTTTGGTAATTGAAAACCAGTCTCTGAGGATGATATTCGGTCTTACCAAGACTATATTACTTGAGCGATATGTACACTTGCGTAAAACATAAGCAAAATCGCTAACAGGAATCACCTTGAGACGGGTTGTTCCGGGCCACCATCGGCAGAATCGGGTGGGCAGTGTGTCCCAGACTGTCTGAGGGGGTGCCGGGGTCTGGAACGACAGACTATGTAAATGATAAATTAGAAGAGAGTTCAGACCACCATCTATGAAGTCGTAGGAATGCCGAGGTGGCGAGTTTAGAGAGGGAAAGGGGAATTGAGACTCATCAAATAAGACATGACGTGAAATAATAATTTTACGGCTTGACAAGTCATAGCACGAGTAACAACGATGATTGCCGTGGTAACCCAGAATACACACGGGAAAGATCGGGATTGGAGTTTGTGAGTGGTCGGATAGAGATGATAACATAGACATCCAAAGATACGCAAGTGTTGGTAAGAGGGGTTCATACGAAACAGAACTTGAGTGGGTGACCATTGAGCTATAGACTTATTTGGGATTATGTTTAGGAGATAAGTGGTCATGGAGAGTGCGTAATGCCAGCATTGAGGGGAAGTTGAGGTGTGAGCAAGTAGGGCACGAATTAGGTTATTTATGGTTCAGATTTTTCATTCAACCTTACCATTTTGGGAGGAGGTGTGAGGGTAGGAAAAATGAAAGGTAAGACTATTATTGGAGCAAAACTGTTTGAATTAATTATTATTGAATTCCATGTCATTGTCACATTGAAATATTTAATGCTCTTTTCAAATTGTGTTTTTACGATAGCACTAAATGAGGAAAAATGGGGTAGACCTGAGATTTATTTTCAATTAGAAAAGTACATAGAAAGTTGAAATAATCGTCCAAAAAAATATAATATCAATGGTCAGTCATACTTAAAATAAGAGACGTCCACAAATCACTATGTATGATATCGAAATGTAGTAAAGTATAATTTGTGGATGGAGAAAATGGTAATTCAACATGTTTCTCAAAAACACAGAATTCACATATATGAATCCTATAAATACGATTGCAATTAATAAAAAAAATTCCCTAAGGGAGCGTAAAACATAATCTCTCAGATGTCCTAATCTAGAGTGTCATAAGAAAGACGAAAGAGCAACAAATGTTGATCGAACTGAGGCTAGATTGTTGATGGCGTTTGAAATAGGGTATACATCTCCGGTGCTGTCACATCTCATTATTCATCTCCCTGTCGTAAAATCCTTCACAGAAAAACCAAAAGGATCAAAGTCAAGGAAAATATTATTACCAGTTGTTAAACGTCGCACATAGATTAGATTCTTAATGATTTTAGGGGCGTAGAGGATATTTTTTAAGAATAATGATAGATGTGGTGGGGATAAGGATGAATGACCAAAACCGCGAATGAGAATGACTTGTGCACGAGTTACTTAAATAATCAGAAATGTATAGTTTGCACATATTTAGCTGCATATTGCTAGCTAGCTTATGTTGATCTTTCTTTCATTATTTGGTTTTTCGTTGTCTTTCTTTCTTTATTTGGTTTATTTTATCAAAATTTCATAGTCTTAACATAGTCTATCTCTACTCTCCTTTCGCAATCGTAATACTTATATAATAATTCAGTATTCTATATTAAAACTAGTAACAGTGGAGGATGTAGCATATGGTCAATGTGTGAAAATTATTTAAAAATAAAAATTGAACCTATAATTTAAAAAATGTAATAGATTCAATGGTGTAAAAACTAAAAAGTGAACCTGTTGAATTTAAATTCTGAATCCGTACTACTCATAATAGCGCATCATCTTCTAGAAATTCTGTATCCGCCATTCACTATAGCTTACAACTTACCACAATCCATGCATGTTAAAAGGGCAAGGTTCGCCCCTAGATAGTGTTTAATGAAGTTTTTGAGTTCTAAAAGTTGATATTAATGGGTGTCATGAAGTTAAGAGTTGTGATAATTATAAATGAAAAATGATTTTCACCCAAAAAGTAATGGAGGTCATTTCCCCCCAGTTTTCTGTTAGTTTCTATGAAAAATATTCCAAATCTGCAACAAACTTAAAAAATGAAAAAATATTTTCCAACATAACAACACATCCTAGATGTAATAATTTATAAATGGTACATCAACCGGTATAATAAGCAAATACATACGAAAAAGTAAAGGGACTTGCCTTAACCTAATCTATTTGGATTTCGAATTCTATTCCATTAAGGCATCAATTCCCTTCATGTAAATGAAGAGTTCAACATAAGTCATATCTCTGATATTGGGTCATATCTCTGATATTGAATGTTCTTTCTACCTAGACTTACGACTTCTGTCATTAAAGATAGGTGTGAGCGTGAAGTAATTGATATTATATGATCACACATGTGTTTTATATATTGTTGTTAAATATGAAGGGTGAACAGGGATGGAAGAACTAAAAGGTTAAACGAAGAGGTTGTTAAGTGCAATATTTGTTGAGTCGAGTGATGTCACTCTCTCTTTAAGGCAAAATTACTCCCGTATATTATGGCTTACAGTAAGTGGGTAATAGCCTCCCAAAATAAACCAACAATATTTTCTCAAGTACAAGCCAATACTTGAGAATCCTTATAGAAGAAACAAGAATAAGAGATTGCTAGAAGAAGAAGATATACTCTCAAATATTTTCAGAATTTATGATTGTGTAGGATTATTTAAATCTGAAAAATTGAGACCTCTATTTATAGTTGCAAAGTTGGTGATCCACATGCTATGTGAATGCTTTAAATGGGTTGCTTTGAACTCATCAAAAGTCACCTTGGTCATGCCAAGAGTTGGCTGAACTTTGGCCTTCCAATGAGTGTACATTCAGAAAAATTCTGTTGATTTTCGGTTCACTGGACCTAAAGCGTCGCGGCCCTGTTTTGGCAGCGCCGCAGCGCTAAATAGGCAGTATCCGACATCGAGTCTCTGGACTTTTGGCGCCACGACCCTTGGTCATGTAGCGCTGCGACCCTTCGTGGCTCGGTGCCGCGACTCTTCTCCATTTTCTGTATTTTGCACATTTCTTCTTTTCTTATACCGTCGTGGGAGACACATTAATTTGACCGATTAATCGTCCATCCTTACATAACTTAAGAACATCATAACATGTGTACCAACATCTCTTTCACTACGTGAAATTTAGTTAGACGTTGTACGACGTATGCATGTGTATGGAAATCGTATTTTCGATATGCGGGGCCCCATGTGTTCAAGTTATTAAGAATGTGATAAACTCAATCCCACTAGGTAAATTTTCCAACAATCCCCTCTTGAAAGAGGTGTTGGTGCACGTGAGGTGCCAACCATTAGCAATCTAGTAGCGGAAGTGTATTGCATCGTAATAGGTAGCCAACGACCTTGAACCTTTCCTAGCCAAATACCATTGGACATATTTACTGCGCGGTGAATGTGATGTCTTGAACCGTCAGTGTTTAGTATATGCCAAGCCAATGATAGAGACACAATAACTGTTCAATTCCTTGTTTCTTCTTTATTGTTTTGTCCATTGTGGCCATGGACTCACTTGAATTCTTAAGTGCGTACAACTAAGGTGGCCTGTCCTCGCACTTAAATAGGTGACCTCCTACAAGGTACTCTGCAGTACCCCACTATATCAGTGTTAGGAGTCATTAAAAGTATCCTTATCTTAACCTCGACTTTCGAGTGTTATGTTAAGACTTTGACACTTAACCTGTACCCACCATGCATGCAGCACTTTAATGTCTATCGCGGGAAGGCTTTGGATTAGTGTTTTCATAAGGAACCAATATCCGAAGTACTTTTGCTTTTCGTTAAGCGCTCAACTGAACCTTTACAACTTAGTTTTTCCATTGAATCAAATTTCTGGGATCTCCAGTCAGTATGGTTGGGTTACCACCGCATAGGTTCTTATTGCTTGAGTTTTAAGCCTATTCCTCTAGACATGCAGAACATCTGATCTTTGGGCAGTCCCTTAGTCAAAGGGTCAGTTATATTCTCCTTTGATTTTATGTAATCGATGGAGATGATACCGGTGGAGATCAATTGCCTAACAGTCTTATGTCTCCAACATATGTGCCGAGATTTGTCGTTGTATATGCTACTTCGTGCCCTTCCTAATGCCGATTGACTGTCGTAGTGGATCATTATTGAAGGTACGAGTTTATCCCAACAAGGGATATCCTTCAAGAAGTCGTGAAGACACTCAGCTTCTTCACTTGTTTTGTCTAAAGCGGTGAACTTCGATTCCATAGTGGATCGGGCGATGCAAGCTTGTTTGGAGAACTTCCAGGACACAGCCTCACCACCAATTGTAAACACATACCCACTGGTGGACTTGATGTTCCTTATATCGGATATTCAGTTTGTATCACTGTACCCCTCTAGTACATCTGGATGCCTCTAGTAATGCAATATGTATGACATTGTAAATTTCAAATACCGAAGTATTCGATTAAGCGCTCTCCAATGGTCATGTCCGGGATTGCGTGTAAACCTCGCTAATTTATTGACGGCATAAGCGATATCAAGTCGGGTACAGTTTGTCATATACATCAAACTGCCAATTACCTGCACACATCGCTCCTGAAGCACGGGTGCACCACGATTTTTATTAATGCTTTGATTCATATCCATTGGTGACTTTAATGGTAGACAGTCAAACATCTCAAACTTTCTCAAAATATTTTCTATGTAGTGAGACTGAGACAACACTAGTCCGTCAGATGATTTAGAAATCTTAATTCCTAAAATGACATATGCGATACCCAAGTCCTTCATGTCAAAACATTATTTTAACATATTCTTTATTTTCAGGATTAAGGCTCGACTACTACTTGTGATTAACATGTCGTCTACGTAGAGACAAATCATGACGAATGAGTCAACACTTCCTTTCAAGTAAACACATTTATCACACTCGTTAATGGTGAAACCTTTTTACTGCAGTGTACTATCAAATTTTTCATGCCATTGTTTTGGAGCTTGTTTCAGCTCATACATAGATTTAACAAGTCTACAGACTTTCTTCTTCTGTCCTGGAACTACATACCCCTTGGGTTATTCCATGTATATTTCTTCTTTAAAATCACCATTTAGGAAGGCTGTCTTAACATCCATTTGATGGATTTCAAAGTCATGCAGTGCTGCAATGGCAATGAACACCCTTATGGAAGTCATTCTAGATACTGGAGAGTACGTATCAAAATAGTCAAGATCGGTATCCTTTAGCTACCAACCTAGGCTTGTACTTGTCTATAGATCCATCAGCTTTGTACTTACGTTTAAGTACCCACTTACATCTTAGTGGTTTATTTCCCGGAGGAAGATCAACCAATACCCAGGTGTGATATTGCATGATGGACTCTCTCTCACTTTCCATAGCTTATTTTCAGAGCGGTGCTTCTGGAGTTGACAATGCATCTGCAATTGTCCGTGGTTCATTATCAACTAGATAAGCTAGAAAGTCTGGCCCAAAATATTTCTCTTTCCTGGCCCTTTTACTTCGCATAGATTCAGCCTCAGGACCAGTTGGATTCTCATCCACATTTGTATCCATTTGGTCAGAATCGTCAGATCCCGGGGAATCATGATTCCTTTTGCGCGAGGCGACTTCATTTTCCTTTTTAGGGAAGATTGTCTCAAAAAATACAATATTCCTTGATTCTAGTATTGTACTCCCGTGAATATCTGGTATATCTGATTTGTGTACCAGAAAGCGATAAGCACTACTATTCTTTGCGTATCCAATGAATATGCAATCTACAGTCTTAGGTCCTATCTTGACCTGTTTTGGTTTAGGTACCTCGACCTTAGCCAAACAACCCCGTATCCTTAGATATTTGTAAGAGGGTGCCTTTCCATTCCACAGTTCATATGGAGTTTTCTCCTTGCCTCTGTGGGGAACTTTATTGAGAATCATGTTAGCAGTAAGAACTGTCTTTCCCAACATGTTTTGTGCAAGGCCGAAATTGAGAAGCAAGGCGTTCATCATTTCCTTTAGTGTATGATTTTTGCGTTCAACAACACCGTTTGACTGAGGAGAGTATGGTGTAGTTGTTTGATGGATTATGCCAGATTGGGCACAGTATTCCTCAAACGGAGCTACATACTCTCCCCCTCTATCGCTACAAATTGCTTTAATTTGCAGGCTTAATTGGTTTTCAACCTCGACTTTATAGCGCTTAAAGGCATCAAACGCTTCGTCTTTACTTTTGAGTAAGTAAAAGGTAATAATACATTGTGCTATCATGAATAAAGGTCACAAAGTACTTGTTCCCACCTCTAGTTTGAGCGAACTTTAAATCACGGATGTCCGTGTGTACAAGTTCTAGAGGGGCGGTATCTCGTTCTACGGAACGGAAAGACAACTTGGTAAGTTTCGCTTCTACACATACCTCACACTTAGATTGAGGGTTTATAGTGTCAGACGACAACAACTCAAACTTTACCAATCGTTGAATTGATTGGTAGTTTACGTGTCCTAATGTATGATGCCATAGATTGGACGTCTCAAGCAAGTAAGAAAAAGCGCTAGCATTTTCATTCATATTGCGAATTACAGGCATGGCATTTACTTTAAAGAGATATTTACAGGCGAATCCTCTTCCTACAAACACACCATTCTTAGTAATTACAAACTTATCGGATTCGAACACTATTAGAAATCCACCACGCACTAACATTGTTCCTGAGAGTAGGTTCTTTCGGATGTCCGGGTCATGCATCACGTTCTTCAGCTTGAGGTGTTTGTCGGAGGTCATATACCATTGTGTCTTCTCCTAACACATCTGAGGAAGCATTGTTGCCCATGTAGAGTTTTTTTTTTGTCAGCAACAACAACATAGGTTGAGAAAGTATTCCTCTCGGAGCATATATGACGGGTCGCACCCGTATCCAATCATCACTGCTTGGCGTTTTCCACCAGATTTGCTTCTAGCATTACGACTGAGATGTCTTCAATCATATCGTTGAGGGCTTTGTCTTCAACAATGTTTGCCTTGGCTTTCTGCTTACCTTTGGCTTTCTCTTACTGCTCGCGCTTCAGCTGGCGATAGTCTTTGATTATATGGTCAGCCTTGCCACAATGATGACAGTTTCCCTTGAATTTCTCAATGGCCTGTGTTTTTCCATCTTTCAGAAACTTGCGTTTCTTACTCGGGTTTCCTTTGGTCTCAACCAAGTTGGCCTTGACCTCAGTTGTTTGCTTGCCTTTGAACAAGGTCTTCTTGTTGTCTTCATGGATGTGAAGCTTGATGATAAGTTCTTCAAGACTCATTTCCTTGGATTTGAGTTTGAGATAGCTAGTGAACTCACTCCACGAGGGAGACTGTTTCTCAATAAGTGAAGCGACCAAGAATGATTCATTGGGATTCATACCTTCTAGATCCAGATCATGGATGAGTAACTTGAACTCTTGCACTTGTGACATGACTGATTTGTCATTCACCATTTGGTACTTTAGGAATTTTCTGACGATAAATTTCTTAGCACCAGCATCATGGGCACTATACTTCTTCTGCAAATGATCCCACAACTCCTTTGCGGTATTTATAGAACAGTATACCGTATAGATAGGGTCGCTTAAACAATTCAGGATATAGTTCCTTCACATAAAGTCATTCTGACTCCAAGAGTCAAACTTCATCATCAGGCCACCAACAACCTGGGTATCTTGGCCCACCTCAACAGTTTCATTGGTTTGAGTGTCCATCTCATCTCCGTTAACAGGAGGATTTTCAATGAGGTAGTTTGCATACCTAATACAGTGAGGTAGAACAACATCTTTTGTTTCCACCTTTTGAAGTTAGCACCCGAAAACTTCTCGGGTCATTCATTTTGGAAATTGCGAGAAATCATTGTGGTTCCAATGGTTCCAAAATTGAAACCAGTGACTGGAGCATTAATAGTGCCAGAAGAAGTGGCTTGAGTAGAAACAAAGACTGGAGCTTTTCCATTCACCATCTTTAGTTCTTCACAATAGTAATTTTGCCTTAAACTGTTGTTAAATATGAAGGGTGAACAAGGATGAAAGAACTAAAAGGTTAAATGAAGAAGTTGTTCAGTGCAATGTTTGCTGAGTCGAGTGATGACACTCTTTCTTTAAGGCAAGTGGGTAATAGCCTCCTAAGATAAAACATCAATACTTTCTCAAGTACAAGTCAATACTTGAGAATCTTTATAGAAGAAACAAGAACAAGAGATTGCTAGAAGAAGAAAATTAACTCTCAAATATTTTCAGAATTTAGGATTGCGTACGATGATTTAAATCTGAATATTTGAGACTCTATTTATAGTTGCAAAGTTCGTGATCCACATGCTATGTGAATGCTTTAAATGAGTTGTTTTTAACTCATCAAAAGTCACCTTGGTCATGTCAAGAGTTGGCTGAACTTTGACCTTTCCAATGAGTGTACATTCAGAAAAATTTTGTTGATTTTCGATTCAGCGGACCTAGAGCGTCGCGACCCTGTTTTGGCAGCGCCGCGGTGCTAAATAGGCAGTATCTGGCATCGAGTCTCTGGACTTTTGGCGCCGCGACACCTGATTGAGGCGTCGGAGCGCCGCGACCCTGTTTTGGCGCCGCGACTCTTCCCCATTTTCCGTATTTTGCACATTTCTTCTTTTCTTATACCGTCGTGGGAGACACATTAATTTGGTCAATTAATCGTCCGTCCTTACATAACTTAAGAACACCATAACATGTGTACCAACATCTTTTTCACTACGTGAAATTTAGTTATACGTTGTACGACGTATGCATATGTATGGAAATCGTATTTCCGATATACGGGGCTCCATATATTCAAGTCATTAAAAACGGGATAAACTCAATTCCTGGTTAAATTTTCCAACCTATATATCCTAGTTCATCTATTCTTTTTCTGTTGAATTGACTGAAAATTTTGCCAAAATATTTAGTCGTGTTAGAAAGAAGTCATTTTCTAGCAAATGTTTTTTTCCTTTATTTTATTGGAAGGAATTCTTAAACATGTTTACGGGCCCGTTTGATACAACTTATTAAAAAAAGCTTATAGAAATAGAGTTTTTAGAAGTAAAGTTTTTCAGGTAGAGTTTTTTATCAAAAAATTGTTAGGTGTTTGGTTGTCAATAAAAAAAGTGCTTTTGAGCTTTTGAAAATAGAGGCCAGAAACATTTTCGGAAGCCAAAAACACTTTTTCGATTTTGAACTAACACTCTAATTTTTGGCCAAAAATACTTTTAGAAAAAGCTCAACCAAACGGACACTACATGATCTAGTAGTTGAAAAATGGAAGCGCCTGAAATTGAAAACTCTTCAAACTGCGAGAGATCATAAAAAGAAAATAGTGCTGAACCAATTGCCTAACAATACAAATTTGTTCCTGTTGCTAAATTGAAAAGTCATTTAGCTTTGTAGAGTTAAGTTGGAATACAAACACACACACACACACAAAAAGTATGAATAAGTCTTTAAGAATATACTTGCTCTACATTCTTATATAAATTGACATCATATACTCATTAATTTCATATCATCAACCTTCATTTAGACCATATTATTGTCTTCTTCTTCTTACTCTTCCTTAGCTACTTCCAATCACTATTTTATTTGTACCATTTTGTTTCTTTGATTCTTCCATTTATAATATCCCAATAATGGGTTTGCTTTAATCTCTCCAACTCAATTCGCAGGTTTAATATAAAGAGCAATGCAGTATTATTGGTAAGTCTTGTACAAAACCCCATCTGATCCATTATTAGAGTAATTGATTACTTTTTCTTTACTTGAAAGTACGTTTTTAGACACTACTAGAAACTAGAAAGAGATCTCCTACTAGAAACATAGATTTTTCCACCAACAATATAATCAGTGAAAAATTTGTGTTATAAAATATATATTTTGTGTCTTATTTTTATCAAATCAGCTCACTGAAACAACGCATGATGTGATATAGGTTCTCATTGCAACGTTGAAAAACTTTCTAATTTTTCCGTATGAAAACACTATTTTCTTTTCTCGTTGATTCAATCAAAATATCTTTGGAAATGATCACTTATTATTTTTCAGTGAGAAAAATAATATTTTAGTGGTGAGAGCTTTTTGTTATGGCCAAGAAAATATCATGCCGTCTTTGAAGAATCTTTTGTTTTTTTTTTTGTTTTTTTTATTATATAGTCATGTAGCAAACTTAGCGGAAACTAGAATATAATAGAAGAAAAATCTATATAAAGCACACTTATTGTAAGAAATATTTTATTTTATTATTTTATTCTAAAGTGGTACTAAATATATTATGATACAAATATAATCTTAGGCAATAATTACGGTAAATAATGACTAAATATACACCTACTATATACAAAATATATATAATTATGACCGAATATATTATTCTATTCTATCACACGCCCGCAGTCAAAGTGGGAGGTCGGCGTATACTGACACTATCCCAAAAATCTTCAAATAGAACCAGTGGAAGACCTTTTGTAAAAATATTGTCCACGAGCCACCTTTTCGCGAATAAAGTAAATATCCAGCTCAATATGTTTAGTGTGTTGATGTTGAACTAGACTCCCTGAGAGATAAATCACACTAACATTATCACAATAAATCAATGTCGCCTTCGAAACCGGATAGTGGAGCTCCAAAAGAAGGTTCTGTAGCCAACAAGATTCAGACGCCACATTGGCAACTCCTTGATATTATGCTTTGACACACGATCTAGATAATGTAGCTTGCCGTTTGGAGGACCAATATATCAAATTGTCACCGAGAAATCCACAATAACCATACGTGGAACGTCTGGTATCCGGACATCTACCCTAATCAGCATCTAAAAAATAAGAGTGGTTGTCGAAAACGAATATAAATGCAAGTCATGATCGAGAGTGCTCTGAACAAATCGCACAATGCATTTGAAAGCATGTATGTGATCCTCCATCGGGTTATGCATAAATAGACAAACCTATTGCACATCATAAGATATGTCGGGCCTCATGAAAGTAAGATATTGTAGGGCACCTGCAAGGCTGTGGTAATGTGATGGATCAACATATGACTTGCTGGAAGAAACACTCAACTTTGGTTTTAGTATCAACCGGAGTGGAAGGCGACTTACACGAGGACATGCCAGTTTGTTCAATGATATCTTTTGCATACTTCTTTTGAGACAAAAATAAACCACATGCATGACATGTTACAACTATCCCCAAAGTACCCTAGTGGCCCTAGATTTTTCATTGCAAATTTTGAGCCAAGAAGAGATATGATAAACTTGTGAAAATCATCAGTTGGGGCAGTTAATATAATATCATCCACATACAGAATAATATAAGCTATATCATTACCCCGATGATATATGAATATAGAATGATCAGATTTGTTGTTAGAAAATCTAATATTAAAACATAATTTGCAAACCTCTTGTACCAGACCAGATGAGTTTTTTTGAGCCCATATAAGAATTTCTTCAGCATACACACATGATTAGGAAAAGTGGAGTCCCTGTACCCCATGGGCTGATACATGTACACCATTTCATTGAGTTTTTCATGTAGGAATATATTTTTTACATCAAGCTGATGAAGTGGCCATGCCTTCGAAAGGGCCAGACTTAGTACCGTGCGAATAATTGGTGGTTTGACCACCAGACTAAAAGTCTCACCGCAGTCCACACTAACATGTTGAGTCTTTCCATCACATACAAGACACGTTTTATGCCTCTCAAAATGTACCATTAGATTTTCTTTATGACTAAAAATCCACATAGACCGGATTACATTAACATAAGGAGGACGAGACACCAAATCCCATGTCCTATTATTAATAAGAGTATTATATTCATCATCCATAGCCATTTTCTAATTCGGGTCATTAAGGGCAGACACAGAATTTTGAGGCAACAATGATTTGACAATATGAGTGTGAATATCACATTTTTTATTTAGTTTAAAAATCTCATATTGACTACGAGTGACTAGTCGTTGGGTCGGAATTGGAGTTGGTTGGATAAGGGATATGACAGTGGGCTGCCAGCGAGAGGCCTAATTGGGTTGACAACCACTGAACTCGGGTAGGCAGGCCCATTAAGCTAGGTTAGTGGAGAAAATTTTTGGGTTGAGTTGCCCGAGACAATTGGGTTGGTCGAAATGATTGGGCCCATTTGGGAAGCGAAATTATGGACTAAATATGAGGTATGCTATCGTTAAGAAATTCGTAGGTAGGAGGTATAGAACAATGCATTTTGACAAAAGAGAAACTTGTTTCATAAAAAAATACGTGATGACTCATAATAATTTTATTAGAGGATAAGTCGTAACATTTATAACCACGATGATTTCACGGATAACCTAAAAAAATACACGGAGTAGACTGAGATTGAAGTTTATTGATGGTAGTAGAAAGAAAAACGGATAGCATAAGCACCTGAAAACCCATAAATGAGAGTAGGATGGGTCCCTTAGGTATAAAATTTTGAGAGGGGATTGGTAGGCTAACTGTTTGCTCGGAAGTATGTACAGAAGATAGGTTGCAATTTATAATGTATGATACCAAAATGATGGTGATAGAGAGGAATGAGCAAGTAAGGTTCTAATAATGTTGTTAATGATTCACATTTTCTTTCTACTTTTTTATTTTGAGATGAGGTATGTGGACACGAGAAGTGAAAAGACAAACCATTAGATTTGCAAAAATCTTAAAATGACTCATTGTCAAATTCTCTACCATTATCACAATGAATATTTTGATGTACCGTTCAAATTGAGTGCGGATGAACTCTCTAAAAGAGAGAAATGTGAAAAAAACTTGTGACATTTTAGACAAAGAAAACGTCCACAAAAAATTAGAGTAATCATCTAACATAAGAAGATAATATCTATGGTCCAAAAAGCTCAAAACGGGAGATGTACAAATATCACTATGAATAATATCAAAGGTCATAACAGTACGAGAATTCGAAGCAACAAAAGGAAACTTAACATATTTTCCAAGAGAACAAGAGCGACAAACATGAGAACTACGAGGTCTAGTACACTCAATAAATTTATTTTATTTCAGGGAGGCAAAAACATGTGCTCTCGGATGACCCAAACGTTCATGCCATAAAAAAAGAGCTAAAGCTGCAAAAGTTTATGGTAACATGGCCTGATGTGTCGTTGTGGTGACTGGATGTAGCTCGCCCTGACTATCACATCTCATTAGATGTATCTCCGTCTGAAAATCCTTCACGAAAAATCCAAAATGATCAAATTCAACAAAAAACTGAATTGTCCATGGTAAATTTTCTAACTAAAATTAAGTTTTAATTAATTGAGGAGCATGAAGGACCTTCTTTAAAGCTAACAGTGGATTCGGTAGAGATAAATTCGTATTATCGTAATCACGAATTAGAATTGAATAACCATTTCTGATAATTATACCACGATTATTGCTCAAATTAAAATAGGACGAGAGATTACCTTGTGAGGATGTCATATGAGGCGTTGCTTCAGTGTCCACGTACCAGTTGGTGTTTGGCGGGTTGAGCTCAAGAGTGTGCATCGCGACATCGATGTCGGTTGGGAAGCCGCTATCGCGTGAGCTTACTACTTCTGGTTCGGTAGTGGCCCAAGTATGCTGGCCTATAACTGTTGGGTTGCTGGCAGATGGTTGGAATGCTGGTCGTGGATTGGGTCTGGCCTAGTTTCCTGAGGGGAAGGGGTAGGAGGCCTGACCAAGACTCATCGCTAGGACCATGCTAGTTCATCGCCCCATCGGGCCTCACCGCCATCGGCCGACGTTCTTTGCTAGCCACCGCCTCTATCGCCACTATCGCCAACTCCTCCACGGTAGTTTCCACCGCCCTTTCCACCACCGCTGTGACTTTTGCCTCTATTATTGCAATTTTGTCCCTTCTGATCATAATTTGTTGGTAAATTTTCAAATTGTGAAGAGTTATTATCGAATAGAGCAACAACTATTGTGATATTCGACACGGTGGGTCGGTGGCTATCTTTTTGGTAAAACCCATTTCTTTTAATATGAGCATAAACGAGCTTGGTAAAATGATGGAAGAGGACTGCTTTGGCGGATGATTTTACCTACTCCACTATATGCATCAGTAAGGTCGACAACCATTTATAACACGAACCGATTGTTAGTTATCGGCGCCCCGACGTTCTTGAGTTGGTCCGATGAGTCGTTGACAATATGCAGACGCATTGGGAAAATTCGCTATGTTGAGAATTCTTGCTCAAGTGTGATGGCCAGAGAATTCTTATTGTCCTGGAATATGTCATGTAAGTGTTCCTAATCCTTCATAGCCGTGGAGTCGGGATCAAGAATATTATAAATCAGATCATTTGAAATTGTGGCATAAATCCACTGGAAAACCGTCGCATCAAGTGTCAATCATAGTTCCATTTCATCATCGATTTTCGACACATTCTTCTTGTCTTTTTCTAGTGAATGATATGATGGATAACCCTGTGTGAGCGACAGTGAATTTTGAAAAGCTCCACACATATCGCATAATGGACATTTCCATCTCAAGAGTGATGGAAATATGTGATTTAATGTTTGAAATTGCGAGGGATGGATGAAAATTTCATTTCAAGTCAGACATAGCTAACGGAAGAGAGAGGGAGTTGACAACACAAAGAGAGAGGGGTGTCAGCCGACAGTGAAGGATTGAAGAAGGTATTAGGGTTTAAGAACTTTTCCTAGAATCTGATACCATGTAAGAAATATTTTCCTTCATTATTTCATTCCAAAGTGGTAGTAAATATACTATAATACAAGCATAATTCTAGACTACAATTATGGTAAGTAATGACTAAATACACCTACCATTTACAAAATATACATAATTATGACCGAATATATTATCCTATTTTATCACTTATAACTCGTTAGGGTTAAAGCCCAATCGTGTTGGTAAGCTTGCATTAGGTCAACTGCCGGTTAGTAATCTCTTTAAATTCGTTAGAGATTTGTATGTTAGCAGAAATTATTGAGTAACTTCTAATGATAGAAAAACTAAATTGCAAATTAGAGTAAACAGATTTAATGGAACGAAATAAAGTGAATATTTATGTAGCCTATCTCAATTAGCATGGAATTAGGGGTTGTCAATTGTCCTTAACGTATTAAAAGAGGTTCAAAACTGCCCTCCTTTTACATTTTTGGATCAAAATTGCCATCAACGTTTAATTTTAGTCTAAAATCGCCTCTTCTTTTAACAGAAGATGATGTGGATAATTGACTAGTGATCCAGTAAGAGTGGTACACCAAAAACTATGTAGTAAATTGTTTTATTCATAGTGGCATACAGTAAAGGGTATATATAATTATATATGAACATGCTGTGGGGATAATATAATGAGAATTTTCACGTGTATATTTTGGAACAAAATATTTTTTCCTTGTTTTTTCCACTCGGCGTTCGATATCACATTAAAGCCCGACTAAATCGAGATCACGAGTTGCAGGAATTATTTGGTGGAAGCGCTCCTAACATGATTTTTTCATTCTCAGGACTCGAACCTGAGACGTCTACTTAAGGTTGAAGGGATCTCAACCATCCACCACAATCAATGTTGGCCGAACAAAATTTTTACATGGTCTTGACTCTTGATATAATTTATATATCTTACTAAAGACTAGGGGTTGCAAAATTAGCCCAAATCCAAATGACCCGCCCAACCCGTCTAAGGTTTCATGGGTTTGACAAAAGTGATTTTGATGATGAGTTAGTTTGGGCTAGCCCAAGTTGACCAATCATAAATCAGTAGTTCAAATGAACTCATGATGATGCTCAAACTTGACCCACGAAATGCTCAATCTTAACTATTAGAGCTCCACTCTAAATTAAATTTTTTATTTATAAATAATTATTTTAAAATATACTTTATTATTTCGAAACAATAAAAATATACCAACGCACCCTAACCGCCCACCACATTATCCATCCACCCTACCCCTCCCTACACCAACCCCTACCCAAGCACTGAACCACCTTCACATCTCTGCCCCTACCTTGCCTACTCCACCCCACCCCTACCTCCCTACCACCCCTACCTCCCTACCACCCCTACCCAATTCTACCCCATCTACCCCCACCTCCCGCCCTACCCCCACCCCACTTCCCCTACCCCATTTTCAAATTTCTATTTCATATTTTTTTACTTTTAGAAATAATTTATAAAATATGATTTTTTTTTCTTACATCGCCCCCTCCCCACACCTACCCTCCACCCCTATCCCATTGTCTACCCCCATCCTCAATTTCTCTTTCATATTTTTATAAAAAAATATGACATTTTTCTTACCTCTCCCCCCACCGCCCTAACCCCCACCTACCCCAACTCATCCTTAAACTATTTCATATTTTTTGTTACTTTTATAAAAAAATATGATTTTTTTTCTTACATCCCCCAACCCCCACCACCCCACCCCATGCCATATTCCATCCTCAAATTTCAATTTCATATTCTTTTTACTTTTATAAAAAGTTATTAAAAATATAATTTTTTTCTTACCCCCAACCTCTGCCCTCCCACACCACCCCTGAAGTTTTTATTTTATATATTTATTTTACTTAATGTATAAAATTTTATTAGACAATGAGAAATTTTTCGTACCCCATCACCCACCCCCTCCCTCCCACCCACCCCAATTTTTCTATTAAATATATTTATTTTACTTTTATAAAAAATGAGAAAAGTTTGCTTACCCCATCCCCACCCCCACCAAGTTTTTAATTTATATATTTATTTTACATAAAAAAATTTTTTAAAAAAAAAGAAAAACTTTTCTTACCCCACTACCTAGCCCCCTCCCCCCGTCCCATCTCACCCCCACTAACCCCTGCCCTCACACTCATTATTTTATATATTTATTTTGCTTTTATAAAAATGAAGAAATTCTTAAAAATATTTTTCTTATTTTAAAAATAAAGAAATGAAAAAATCAAATGTCATACAAAATAAAATAACATCATAGAATGTAAGTTTGAAATTTGTAAAAGTAATGAGTCAAGTTGGATTATAACCCATCATTTAGCCATCTTGACCCGACCATCTTAGCCCAAGCTTTGGGCGGGTTGAGCATTGACCCATCTATTGATTCAACCCATCTTGACCAGCCCAACTTCAGCCCAAATGAACTATCTGCCACCCCTACTCAAGACTATTCAGTTCATAATTTTCTTTTTAAGTTTTTCCATTCATGTGAATTCTTTCTGACCATGAACAAGTTTTCTCCTTTTTCTTGTTTCCTGTAAGATGATATTAATCTCCCTTAGGGAGTCTTCTCATTAATATCAAAGTATATAGTGTACAGTATTCATCCCTTTTACAATAGGAATTCTAAACCTACACACAAGAGGAATCCTAGTCGTATCATAATTATATTTACACAATATATGGAAATATTCTAATTATGGGTAGGGAATATTGTTACTTTGACTATACACACTATGTTGCACATGTTTACACACCTCCTCAGTAGGAGCGGGAGGAGGTCGGATGCTGAGACTGGATCTGAAGTCAAGAAATAACTGACTGGGAAGTCCTTTGGTAAATATATCTGCATACTGGTAGGATGAGGGAACATGTAACACTCTGACATGGCCTAGTGCAACTTTCTTACGAACAAAGTGTAGGTCTATCTTAATGTGATTGGTTCGCTGATGTTGAACCGGATTATGGGATAGATAGATGGCAGAGATGTTATCACAGTACACAATAGATGTCTGACGCAAAGAACACTGAAGTTCCAACAGCAAATTTCTGAGCCAACAAATCTCAGCTACCACATTTGTAACACCTCTGTACTCAGCATCGATACTGGAACGAGATAGGGTAGCTTGTCGCTTGACAGACCGAGAAATTAGATTATCCCCTAAAAAGACACAAAAGACGGAGGTGGAACGTCGCGTGTCCGGACACCCTGCCCAATCTGCATCCGTATAAGAGGGCAACATATTTGGTGCAGAGGGGTATAGGTGCAAACCATAATCAAGTGTGCCCTTAATGTATCGGATGATACGCTTAAGAGCAGTGAAATGAGACTCCATGGGGGCATGCATGAATAGACATACCTGCTGAACAACATAAGCAATGTCTGACCTTGTAAATGTGAGATATTGAAGTGCACATGCAAGGCTCCTATACAGAGTAGGATCAGAGACTGCAGCATCCTCCATAGCACTCAGCTTAGATTTGAATCAACTGGAGTATGTGAAACTTTGCAATTCGCCATCTTAGCCCTGTACACAATCTCTTCTGTATACTTACGCTGATACAAGAACATGTGGTTGGCAGACCTGGTCACTGGTATCCCCAAGAATTAACTCAGCTTCCCCAACCAGTCATAGCAAATTCGGACTTTAGCAAGACAATAATCTCATTTTTCAATCCGTCGGAGGAGGCAGTAAGAACAATATCATCCACGTAAAGTAATAAGTAAGCAGTGCTACTACCTCGATGAAAAATGAATAGTGATGTATCACTCTTGCTGCATACAAACCCAATCTGCAAGATATACCTGACAAAACGATCATACCACGCACGGGGGGACCTGTTTCAGTCCATATAGTGACTTACAGAGACGATACCCATAGTGAGGGACTGCTGGATGGATAAACCCAGATGGCTGATGCATGTAAATTGTTTCTCTCAAATCTCCATGTAAAAATGCATTCTTCACATCAAGCTGATGAATCGGCTAGTGTTTTCTCATGACAATGCTTAAAACTGTGCGAATGGTAGCCGGTTTGACAACCGGGCTAAAGGTCTCACCACAATCAATGCCAAGAGTGTGTTGGGGAGGCCAGGGAAGATGGATTGGATCGAGAGGCGATGCTTATGCCTCTTCTTTATCGATAGGACTCCTACTGATTTGTGTTATTAGCCACAAGTCGTGCCTTATATATCTCAAGAACTCCATTGTCTCTGAATTTGTGATGAAATAACCACAAGCAACGGATCACATTCACCCCCTCAAGTGTAGGTACTAGATCTCATGTGTGCTGTTTAGTTAAAGCATTGAATTCCTCAGACATAACCGCATTCCAATTAGGGTCTTGTTTGGACAATATAGAGTTCTTGGGAATTGGAGAAATAGTTTGGGCAGACAAGTTAAATTGGACTTTGGGTTCCATGCTTGGCACGAGTTTTCATATAGTGAGTGGGGACAGTGGGAGGGAGAGGCGACGCCGTCGAGCGCGCGGCGTCGTGGTCGAGTCATGTGCGAAGGCACAGACCTCTGCGAAGTTTTGGCAACTGCGGCGCGCAACACCGGGTCGCGCGCTGTCGACGCGATAATCGTAACTCGATCGCAGGAGTTGTAGCGTCGCGGCCGACCCGCCATGGCCGACGGCGTGCTATGATCTAGTTGACCGAGGATGATGGAAGAGATGGCAGGCTCGTCAAGAAAAGAGTAATCTTGTTTTTGGAACTTTTTAAGATTCGAAAATGGGAATGCGGTCTTGTCGAATGTGACGTGACGAGAGATGTGGATCTGATGAGTGGATAAGTTATAGCATAAATAGCACCTATGGTTCGGCGGAAAGCCTAGGTAGACACATGGAGTGGACCGAAGAGCTAGTTTGTGAGGAGCAGTAGAGGCAAGGTTAGAATAACATAGACAACCGAATATCCGAAGATGCTCATAAGATGAGACTCTATGATAGAGGATTTCGGTAGGGGTCATATTGTGAAGGGTGCTAGTTGGCAGAATATTGAGAACGTATTATGACATTTTAGCAGCATAGAACCAGAAGGACGGAGGTAGGGAGACATGATTCAACAGAGTGTGAATCATATTGTTAATGATGCAGATGATTCTTTCAGCTTTATCGTTTTGAGGAGAGGTGTGGGGGCAGGAGAAGCGAAAGATCATTCCATTATTAGTACAAAAATGGTGAAACATAGAGTTGTTGAATTCACGACCATTATCGCACTGAAAAGATTTTATGCATTTTTCAAACTGTGTTTGAATGAATGTTCGAAACACAAGAAATTTGGCAAACACTTCCGATTTAAATTTGAGAGGATACAACCAAACAAAGTGAGAAAAATCATCTAGTAAGATAAAATAGTATTTATGACCGAGAGAACTAGCAACATGTGATGTCCATAAATCGGCATGTATAATATCAAAGGGTGCAAAAGTAACACTAGTAGATGATTTAAACGGAAGACGGGTATGTTTACCTAAAGAACAAGAAATACAATTTTGGGCAAGCTTCCAATTACAAGTAATGAAATTATTGCCTCTAAGAAAATTAAAAATTGGGGCTCCTGGATGACCAAGCCTATTATGCCAAGTTGAGGAAGAAATTGCCGCTAGAGAGATGAGAGAGCTAGATCTGGCAGCGGATATGAGAGTGAATGAATATAGATCCCCCGTACTATTGCATCTCGTAAGAGGTGTCCCCGTATGAAGATCCTTCACAGTAAAACCAAAAGGGTCAAAATCAATAGAGACAGAATTATTACGAGTGAATTTGCGGATAGTTATTAGATTCTTAATTATATGTGAGACATATAGGGTATTTTGAAGGGGGAATGGATTAGGAGGTGGTGTGTATGATGTACCAAAACCATTTACTGGAATGCGGTGGCCACTACCAACTGTCTCAAATTGAGGATGCTTTAAACCAAACAGTTTGGGAATATTACCTGCAGTCCGGGTGAGGTGAGAAGTGACTCCGGAGTCCATGTACCAGTTGTTGTCAGGCTGTTGCATGTTGAGACTGCTGAAGGCCTGACCTAACTCAGTGGGTGTCACGCTGACGGCGAGGCCAGAATGGCGGCGTCATGAAGTGGGCTTCTTGCGGTACTGGAGTTCTTAGAGGCGAGAGCGGGCCAACACACCTTGGTGGGAGAACTGGTGGAAGGGTTCTTTGATGCTGAGCTGCGATGGCCGCCAGCAGTATGGGTCTTGTTGGGCACCGCGCGAACTAATTGCGGGCCTGTTGTTGTTCTTTGCTGGTTACGCTATCCGTGACCCTTGCCACGACCACAACCTCTCTCTGATGACCCGCACCTTTTCCGCGTCCCTGCTGCGGTTGAGAGTTTTCTGGCGGCGTTGGATCTTGAGGGCGCGTTTCGACAGCTAACGCCTTTTGATTATGCTCATCCTGCTTAGCACGTCGAGTCTCTTCGAGCAACAAATGCGAGCGAGCTTTGTTAAAGCTGGAAAGTGGATCTGCCTGTTGAATCATTGTGGCTAACGTATCACAGTCGCCTTTGGGAAGACCTGAAATCAATTGTAACACCATCTTAGTGTCCGAGACAGGCGTGTCGACATTGGAGAGTTGATCCGTCAGTAGTTTCAACTGTCTGCAGTATTCAGTCATGTTGGAGAAATTTTCAATGCGTGTATTATTAAATTGTTCCTCCAAATACACCGATGGGCCGCGATTAAACGTCCTAATTGGACGTCATTACTGACCTGTCACACTTAATCCATTTAATACCGGGATTTATAGAAATTTTGGCAGTATAACACTGTAATAATAATCCCTGTCCACGTAGGCAAGATGACAAGACGACCTTACACGTGAATGAACCTGTCTCCCGAGGGAGTCACAATTAATCAACACAATATATACAAGCAAGCCGACAAGACTGCCACTAGATAACAACAAGTATATCCGGGAACATCCCAACACAGAGTAGAGCAACGTCGCAAACCAAAACGGAAGTACATACAATCACCCCACATCTGTCTACAGACCTCTAGGAGTACAATACTGACATATGACGGAACAGGGCCCCGTCGTGCCCAAAATATACCTAAGTTTGGAATGTAAGGATCTGTACCAAAATAACTAGCTCCGGAACAAGGGAGCTCTTCAGCGGCTGGTAGATGTCCTAAGTTGGAGGGTCACCTATCTGAACACCTGAACCTGCGGGCATGAACGCTGCCCCCCGAGGAAAGGGGGGTCAATACGAAATAATGTACTAAGTTTATAAAACATGAAATACTGAAAATGAAATCACAACTGTGTCAAGTAAAGATAAAGAGTCGTCAAGCTTAACAAAAATGAGAGTCATATCAGAAATCATGAATGCTTACTCATACTGTCACTATGTCTATGTATGTATATCAATCTGTATAACATGTCTCGGCCCTCTAGTGAGGGACTCGATGGAAGTCTGTATATGTGCGTATATCATGTCTCGGCCCTCTATGGAGGGACTCGATAAAATCTGTATATATGTATATAACGTGTCTCGGCCCTCTAGTGAGGGACTCAATGAATTCTGTAAAGCTGTGCACGAACATGATCCGGCCCGGGACTCGGTGGAGTGAAACAATAATACTTAGCACGAGTAGATATCATGAGCAACCATATGCAATTAAAAATCATCTTTGACTCTCGATAATTTCATCATAATAAACTCTTTTACTGAAAATCATAGACACTAATCAACAATTATCCTTTAAAACTGAACTTATAGGAATTACGTACGTCCGTCGTACTTTCATTAAAATCATGCCAAAAAGAAGGAAGGAAGAGTTTTACATACCTCTTAGTCGCTCAACCAATGTAAAACTAGGACGTGCCTCGTCTAATATGTCAGCCTATAATAACAATGATACGATCATTAATTCTAGGACTTCTAACGTAAGTTATATTGAATATCGCCTTCCTATTTCTATAAAAAAAAATAGACAGCACTTCCCCTGTTTATGTGTGTATCCACAATTTATCAACAAGCCAACAACACCAATAACCAAACATCATTCCAAGATATAATCAAATTAATCTCAAATACTCCTTTTACGCCATAGTGTACATTCATTCTCTTTTACACTTATACAATTCAACAACTTCAAAAACCAAGGCGATTAAGTCATATAGTTAGCATAGAACACCTTTTCCATTTTAATCCTTTTAGGACATGTATTAGTGATTACCATAATGTGTATGTATATGCATAACTCATATTTCTGTCACCATAATTTCACCAAAACATCCCCTTAAATTGCAATACAACATGTCCACTAATTTCCATACAAATTCGGCCAACAACATTACCAATTTCATATTTTCTTTCTTAACTTCTTATAATACAATTCATGTTCCAATAATTCCTTATGAACACTATGATCTAATTATCAAGATTTATTCTTCAATTCCCACATGCAATTTGTGATAATGATAACAACACAACCATTGAACACAACAACTCCAAAATTGATAGAACTAGCTTCAAAATCGGTCCAACACATTTCAACAATCACATGGATGTTTTAATTCTAATTTTCCTCTTAATCTAATCTCATATCTTAACACAAGTTTATTTCCTTAATCTACAACAACATACAACTACAATTATAGCATAGAAAAAATATTTTTCATACCTTAATTTAAGCCCCAAAACAGTCCCGATTTTTAGCCACTGTTTTGTCAGTTGAACTTGTAACGTCCATAACTCCCTACTCCGGTGTCCTATCGACTAGCGGTTTATTGCGTTGGAAACTAGACTCGACGAAATTCATTTTAGGCTTTTAAAAAACCCAAAAAACCCTAATATACGAGGAAATATACCCCTCCAAAGTTGACTATAAATCTGCTAGTAACCAGGGATTTGTTGCCCATTTTTCTTTCACAAAATTCTATTTTTCTTCGCCAATCTTTACTTCTTCAACTCCAATCCAACATGAAAGCATTCTACAATGTTAGACCAACATCCTTACATGTTTTTCTTCTCAAAAACTTGTCCGAAACTTGACAAAAAATCCCAATCTCTCTCGCCCAGCAGTCCCGAAAACCCCACTATTTTTGGTTCCTATTTGGGCTTCTAATTGTTAGATGGATTAATCTAGGAAGAAGGTTATAGAATGACTTCAATTCTTGCTAAGAATGGTGCAATTTTCGGATTTGGGTTGATAGAGGAAGAGATGAACTTGGTGTTTAGAATGAAATTAAAATTAGAATAGAAGGGTTTGGTATTTTAAGGAAATCTGAAAATACTTGTTTAGACTTACACTTTGGCCCTCTTTAATGCCCTCTTAGTTAAATATAACCCCAAGTAATAAATCTTTACCCCTCCTTCAATTAATTTCAACACTCGTTGCCTTAAATTCTTATCGTCGTATCTTATATACCTTACTAATCCATAACGGAAATTATATATGTATATATACCACCATTACTAAAGAATTTTCCGGCGTCGCATTCGTCATTACCAAAAATTATTCTATAATCACATCCTTAAGTATATTAATTTCCAATACCCGAATCCTATTTTCTTTAATTACGTCCTTACTTATTGTCTTAAACTCACGAGGTGTAACACATTATCTGATCTTATTCTCTATATTTTAGCTTCAAATGGAGTATTATTCTCAACAAAAAAAAGTTCTTAAGCATTGTGACCACATCACTTTTTAACCTCATTAAGAATACCCATGTCCATAAGGATAAATCATCCACAATTATTAAGAAATATATCATTCTATTAAATGTTTTCACTTTGTATACATCAACATGCAACAATTGAAAAGCCTTAGCTTTTCTACTAGTACTGATAGAAAAAAGAATATGGTTTGTCTAACCAAAAGACATATTTCACACTTACTCAAAACAAGAGAATTGTTGTTTTTGAAACTTGAAATTTTCCTTAAAACACTCATAGGTACATGACATAACCTTTGGTGCCAAGTCACTGCATCAACAGATTGAGCTGCTACCATGTACTTCATCAGATCCTCCTCTTTATTTTGTGTGTCCAAGCACACTATGTATAGCCGATCATATTCATTACCAATCCCTTTCACCTTCCAGTGGAGAGATACTGAAAAACACAATATTTTGGAAAGAAAATAACACTACAATTTAACTCATTAGTTACTTTTGAAACTGACATGAGGTTAAATTTGAATGCTGGCAGACATAAGATATTTCTAAGAGTGTCACCTTTTCCTAGATTATAATCACCAATGTGTGACACCTTAGCAGAATCACCAGTTGGCAGATGCTCCTTCCCTGTGGTTTTTGCCAAACATTTACTCTGTAAGTGTCTTTGACCATTGCATATACCTGATTCAAGCTTGGTATTTGCTGTATCATGAGTATTTGACTCCTAACCTGATTGTAACTTTCATTTAGTTCCATTAAAAACTGTAACAATCTCATAGTGTAAGTGGTTGATGAATTCTTTGGACTTGGGACAACAAGCAGGTGGTGACACAATTGAATCATATTCATCCCAAAGATCCTTAACCTTGGTATAGTACACTGAAACTGGCATAATTCTTTGCTTCAAGGTGAAAATTTCCTTATATAACTGAAATGCTCTAGCACTGTTTACTTTGTCAAATCTTTCTTTTAATTCTTCCCAAATGGTGTGTGAATCGGAATTGAACAACATGCCACTGAGTAGGCTTTTGTTCACATTTCCATCAACCATGAGACAACAATGACATTACACCTATCCCATAATCTTGCCATATCACCATGAAAGGTTTCCCTATTTACTGTTCCATCTACAAATCCTATCTTGTTCTTTTCCAACAAGGCTAGATTCATTGCCATACTCCATATGTCTAGTTGTCCATTACATTCAGTATGACTCCCACTGATAATGACTGTGGTGAATAAGATGGAAACAAGTACAGTGGATGATTGTGGTCTATGTTCACTGTCATTATTGTGGTTTCACTCGACAGTTCTTCTCCAGCATTTTCCATTACTAATTGTCACAAATCTAGGATTTCAATCTCTACTACTGATCGGTGTATTTTATACACACTTTTTGAGTCATTTTTAGTTAGTATTTTACTCATTTTGTTTATGTTTAGTATAGTATTAGGGTCGTTTTCCTTTCTTTTGTGTCACAACGGTCAGAAATGGAGAAATGACAAAAAGGAGATGAAATGAGCATAAATAAGATGAAATTGTACACAAAAGGGCCAAAAATGAAGTCTAAGAAGTTCCGGGAAGCATAGAGGAGATCAGACGAAGTCCGGACGAAAAAAAAAAGACGTCGAAGCAAAAAAAAACAGGAAAACAACGCCTCAGCGCGCTTCGACCATCAAATTTCAAAACTCTACGATTTTTGAGCGTGTGTGGCCGGATTTGCGAGAACGCAGCGCCGTCTGGTATTTTGACGTTTTGGACCGAATTTGACACGTTTTCAGAGTCCAAAAGGGATAACTTTTCCTACCTACAAAACCTATATAATCCCTAAAACCGTGCTCATTATTGATGTCATCCATTGTACATACAACACAACTCTAAGAGGCGAAGATTTGAGACCTAGTTCAAGTATTTTCTTTTCCTTTTCTTCTTTGTTTTATTTCAGTTCATGTAAGGAGATTGTATTAGTTTTTAGCGTGACTATGGATAGGAGCTAATTACTTTATTAGGGATTTCCTTGTGATTCGCTTGAAACTTTTATTCATGAATTAATGCATTAGTTTGTTTTCTTCTTCACTTGATTAAGATTTATTCAATAATTGCTTTGATTGCTTGATAATTAATTGATCACTAGTTATCATCACTTATATGAGTTCTAATCGAAATCCGAAATGGGAGATTGTGAATATGCTATAGTTGAATAAACATAGGTTTAAATCGTGGACGAAAGTACCCCGATACTTGTGTAGCTTAATAGGTTATTGCTCTTAATCCTCCTTTGTAGTCAATCTTGTCATCGAAAGATAGAGAAGGATTCTCATTGGGGTTGAGTGTTTATATTACCTTAACAAGAGTATAAAACGGCTTAATTAACCTGCTATCTTAACATAAAAGAAGAACTTTTATTGTTGCATTAAGGATTAAATAGAGTGGATAGTTGATGATCTTGGAAGCCCTAATTCTCCGTCATAACTTATTTAAATCAAAATATGTTCATAATTTGTTTATTTCCTGCATTATTAGTCTAGAATTCCAAACCAATTAACGTTAACCAAATAGAAACTAAAGCATAAATAATCGGTACTTGAAAACCAGTCCCTGAGGACGATATTCGGTCTTACCCAGACTATATTACTTGTACGATACGTGCACTTGCGTTAAGCGTGTGTATAAATCGCACATCAAGTTTTTGGCGCCGTTGTCGGGGACTGGCGTACTTTCAATATCGAGTTATCTATTCTTATTTCTAATTTGATTGCTCCAAGAATAAGTTTCTAACTTGTTCTGCGAGAATCTTATTATCATTTTTTGTTGTTTTTCTTACTTTGCAGGTTAAATTCGGAAAAGAAAAAAAAACGAAATATATATATATACATGTCCATGGACTACTACTTCTATCAGGGGCAGCAAATTCATCAACAACAGCTTAACCTGCAGGTTCTGGAAGAAGATCTAGATGAGTTGCAGGCAGACATACTCAGGCTCACCAAGTGTCAGTCTCAGTTCATGGATGAGACAAGAGTGTCCCTAAGAAATTTGGAGACACAAATAGGGCAACTAATGGATAGGATGAGCATTACACTTCAATAAAGTCTGCCTAGCGACACCGTTGTGGGAAGTGATAAGCAAATTGAGGAACCTGAACCACACCCAGCTGTTGAGGAATCTGGCGAGATAGTTGGTGTAGAGAAGAAAAAGACTACTGAGATCCAATTATTCACCTTTTTGGTTTCTTTGGAAATTCTTTTTCCTGTACCTATTGCAAAAGAAATACCACCAGCGGTCACTATTGATCCCCTAATAGGAAGTCCATACTATCAAGGGCACCCCCTAGAGTTGAGAGATGTTGGGAATCTCACTGATCCCTACATTATAGAGAGCCTAGAAGACAAGCATGTCTTGTGTACTTGGGGGATAATCTTATATCTGAAGCCCTTAGTTGAAAAGATTGTTGTAGGAAAAGTGAGACCTGTAACAATAACTATGTGGATTGCAAGCAGTTCGCAGAAGGATCCAATGGGCACTCGTAAAGGTTAACTGCGTCCGGCTAAAAGACGTTAAAGATAACGCTTGTTGGGAGGCAATCCAATGTTTTTAATTATATTAGTTTGATTTTGGTCTTTAGTTTGTTTTATTTTGTCTTGAACAGTCTCACGGTCTTGAGTTCTTATTTTGTGTTGTTGGATGACAGGTGGACTGAAAGCTAACTCTGAGGGAAAATGAGCAAAAACGAAAAAAGGAAAAGCCGTCGTCAGCGCCACGGCGCCCAGAATCAGCGTCGTGGCGCCGGAACTTGACGCGATGCCTTGGGGCGCGCGCCGAATCTCAGGGACGTGGCGCCGAAAGTTCCGAGAGCCATATTCCGTGCAAATTCCAGATTTTTTCCTCCCAGACCTCCGTTATGACCGCTGTGTTGTGTCAGTAAGTTGTCCCTATTTTTAGTCTTCACACATTGGGGACAATGTATGATTTAAGTTTGGGGGTGTGTCTTATTGTTTTTTAGTCTTTTTGATTTGTTTTGTGTGTTTTTGAGTATTTTTGAGTCATAATTTTTTTTTTATGATCATGCATGCTGTAGTTATTTGAAACGCCTAGTGAAGTAAAGTGGATAATGTAGTGGAATTAGAAGCATAAAATCTGAACGCTTAAGTTAGATATGCCAAGAATTCATGAAATCAAATTATTTGGGGTATCTGTGCTTTATTTATGCATTGTTAAAAAAATAAGGCTTATGTGACTGCTTGCTTGTTATTTGAAGCGAAATAGTTAGGATATGCATGTTAGGGAGATGACTCAGACATTTCTTTGTTAGCTCTATCTTACCATTCATTGCCTATCCCTGACATCACAATTGTATCACTAGTCAACCCCGTTGAGCCAGAAATAAGATCTTTCTTTGACACCCTATAATTCCATATTTGTGTCGTAAGTGAAAAAAAATTGAGTTGTTGGAATATAAAGTGTTGAAAAAGAGACAAAAGAGAGTGAACAATTGTTACACCCCGTAGTTCGGGTCATGCTTAGGGGGACGTACGAAAGGAATTAAGTTTTAAATTTTAGAATGATTGGTTGACGAAATGTTTCAGACGGGTTGTTGGTCAACTTTGAGAGTTCCTAGGTGTTTCAAAGGCCTAGTCCGTAGTTCGTTGAGTCTAGTTTCCAACGCAACCAACCGTTCGTCGATAGGACATCGGATTAGAAAGTTATGGAGGTTACAAGTTCAGTGCGCAGTCGAGCAGAAAAGCAACATCGGTCGAGGCCACGCCGCGGCCGGATCGAGGCAGCGGCCGGATAATCCGGAGAATCACTGAAGTTGCAGCGCGCGGCCGGAAGCGTGCGCGGCGGAAGTTCTGAAGGGTTGCAGGGTTTCAGCTAGTGGCGCCAGCTTGGCCGCGAGGCGGAGTTTTTGGCGGAAAAACTGAGGAAATCAATTATTTTCTTTTAAAAAGGCCATGGGAGGGTGACAAGTGCCCCCCCCCCATCTGATTTTTGCATGTCCTATTTATTGACCAAGTCTTGGAGACTTGGTCATTCTTCAAGCTCTCTTCTCTCTCTAAGATTTAAAAGCTCTCCCTTCTCTCTAGAAAATCAAGAGGAAATCAAGGCTTGAGAAAAATCTGAAAAAGGTGGAAAGAAGGAAATTTGTTGGCAAGCTTGTAGGAGCTTTTGTGGTGGTGATTGTGGAAAGGAGGCTAGTGAATTTATTGGATTAATTTGGCTAAAACTCTAAGGTAACAATTCCTTCTCTTTTTGCTAGTTTATGGTGTTGCATGTGAAGAAGAAAGAACTTGTAGTGGTAAATATTGCTCTTAGATAAATTGCATGTAAGAAATATGATTTGGATTTGAAGGAACTGAATAAGGTTAGGATGTGAACATGTTGTAGCCAAAATACTACCTTTAACTTATTGATTTAGTTAATATGCATTGTGGGGCAGAATTTTACACACCCAAGATTAGGTGTGTAATCCCCTTTGTATTAATTGGATTGTTGGGCCTTAAAAGTGGCGTTTGGATGTTGAATTCGGCCTTGAAAAAGGTGGCAACGTATGTAGAAACAAAGCAAATGCTGCCCAATTTTCCGTAGGATTTAGTGACTTTGCACTTGGAAAATTCTATGTTGAAGCTAGAGGTTAATAAACGTATTATGGTCATTATAGGTTGACGTACTACGTGCGGTATATTGGACTTGGCAAGTGGATTGACCCGGAGAGGTATGTGGGACTTTCCTATCTCTTGAGCATGAGTAGTTGTATTTATATAGTACGGTAGACGTACACGACCTTGATGTCCCTTACTTGTTTTAAGATTGACCAAGTTTGGTAAGTAAGGGGATTAACTCATTTCTTTTAAAAAAAAGGTATTAAGGATGTCTTAAGTTTTCAAAGTTAAGGTACTTGATGTGTTTTAAGTATATGATACTTGTTTCGTTTTAAAAGTATAAGTCCCTTGGACATAGGGAAATGTATTTGACTAATGTATAAAGTTAATATAACGACTTTATGGGAAGTTGGTTATATTAGATTTATGGAAGGTTAACAAAATAAAGATTTACTCTAAGCAAGGTAAGTGCGGGTAAATGATTTGAATTGGTGAAAGGCAAATTGATTTTAAGGCATTAAGTGCCTAAGGTTTTAAAGGAAATGAAGTCACTTGATTTAGAAGCCTATGATATTTCTAAAAGGAAATGTGACTTGTCTTAAAAAGTAGTCGTGACTTGATACTACGGTTATTAGTATCTTGGAAGTTTTATATAAAAATGAGTCTTTTCTTAAAAAGTTAGAAGTACGTGGTACTTGGGTTGAATTCCCGGATTTTCTCTTAAATGACATGTTAGTGCCTTAAGTAAATTAAAATGAGAGGATATATTTAATAATGTTAATAAGAAGTTAGGGGATTTCTTAACTTGCTTATGTTGTGATAAGCCGGTGGCGCTTATGTTATGTATGATAGCCGGTTGTGCTAGGGTACGTGTTCTTGCGGGGTAAACCCCGGGTGATTCTTGTTATTTCCTTTGGACATACTGACACGATGGATGGTCCACGGGTATGCGTCAATTAGGTTGGTTTATTACTTATTCTTATTATTTCCTTTGGACATACTGACACGATGGAGGGTCCACGGGTATGCGTCCATTAGGATGGTTTACTACTTATTCCATGGATTTGCTACCCATGATGCGAGTGCGGCGTTGTACTCATGCGGGCCCACCGGGTCCATGCGGGTGAAATAGTCCCATGCGGGTGAAACAGTCCCATGCGAGGTGGATGACCTCATGCGGGTCCACAGGACCTATGCGGGTGAAATAGTCACAGGAGTAGGATTGATTAATGATACTACGGACGAGAGACCCTGTTTTGATCATAAGCCTCCTATTTTTATGCAGTAAAGTTTATACTTGTTACTCTCATTGTTAGTAAGGCACAATGCAATGTAATTTGATTTTCATCTATGACTCCAGCTTATTTTAGACTTATGATATTATTACAGTATTTTTCAGTTTTACATACTTGGTACATATCATGTGTCGACCCCTTCGCCGGGGTTGCGTTAAATCTGCGCAGGTAGGGGTAAGCAGGTGGTGGATCCTCATTCTTAGGATCTTTGCTCAGGTGTCAGAAGCTCCATTTCTCCGGAGGCTTGACTTTTGGTACGGTTCTCCCTGGTGTTGTAGATATTTTGTACATTCAGGGGTATGACGGGGCCCTATCCAGTCATAGTGGTTACACATTCTTAGAGGTCTGTAGTCCTATTATAAATTGGGTTGTTAAGGATGTAACTGTTCAGTTTTCGTTATATTTAAAGGTAGCCATTTTGGGTTAGCCTGCTTTATGTTCTATATGGGTTCTTGTTGTGAGTTTATTTTCCGCTGGTTTTCTCTGATGTTGTATCACCAGGGTGCCCGGGGTAAGGCACCAGTTACGAGTCCGTGGTCGGGTCGTGACAATAATTTTGTTGCACCCCAATGAAAAATAATAATAAATAGGCAAAAGCCTAAGTTTTGGGGTGTCTGTTATTCATAATACACCTCATTCTATCAAAACAAAAGTGGGGAAAGATAGGTATGAGGTGAAAAAGAGAATCAAAAGAAAAAGAAAGAATCGAAAGCAAAAAGAGCTTATGGTACGTAAGTTGAGCCTAAATGTCTATTTTTACCTACCCCTGCCTAAGCCTACATTACAACCCTGAAAAGCCCTGAAGATCTCTAATATGTGTATCCATGATTAGTGGAGAATAACAAGTAAACATGTCATAGGATTTTGAAATTGACATGCATAGTTAGGTATTTTTACATCCATTGAGCATGATTGAATTGAATTTGCGAAATATCTCACTTGAGTGCTTAGAATGCTAAAAATACATGCTATATGTTCCTGCATATTATCCTACTAACCTTCATGCTTTTCTAAGTGACAATTGTGCAGCAAATTGATCAGTGTCTTTGAGTCATTTTATTTTCTTTTCTTTAAGTTTGGGGGTGTTTGATCGGTGTATTTTATACACACTTTTTGAGTCAATTTTAGTTAGTGTTTTACTCATTTTGTTTATGTTTAGTATAGTATTATGGTAGTTTTCATTTCTTTTGTGTCACAGCGGTCAGAAATGGAGAAATGACCAAAAAGGAGATGAAATGAACATAAATGAGATGAAATTGCACACAAAAGGGCCAAAAAATGAAGTCTAAGAAGTTCCGGGAAGCATAGAGGAGATCAGACGAAGTCCGGATGAAAAAAAAAGACGTCGAAGCAAAAAAAATTAGGAAAACAACGCCTCAAGCGCCGCGGCGCCGACCTCTGAAATTTCTTAAAACTCTCTGATTTTCAGGCGCCGTGGCGCCGGACTGCAGGGCCACGGCGCCGACGCGGTATTTTTGACATTTTGGACCGAATTTGACACGTTTTCAGAGTCCAAAAGGGATAACTTTTCCTACCTACAAAACCTATATAATCCCTAAAACCCTGCTCATTTTTTATGCCATCCATTGTACATACAACACAACTCTAGGAGGCGAAGATTTGAGACCTAGTTCAAGTATTTTCTGTTCCTTTTCTTCTTTGTTTTATTTCAGTTCATGTATGGAGATTGTATTAGTTCTTAGCGTGACTATGGCTAGGAGCTAATTACTTTATTAGGGATTTCCTTGTGATTCGCTTGAAACTCTTATTCACGAATTAATGCATTAGTTTGTTTTCTTTTTCACTTGATTAAGATTTATTCAATAATTGCTTTGATTGTTTGATAATTAATTGATCACTAGTTATCATCACTTATATGAGTTCTAATCGAAAGCCGAAAGGGGAGATTGTGAATATGTTATAGTTGAATAAATATAGGTTTAAATCGTGGACGAAAGTACCCCGATACTTGTGTAGCTTAATAGGATATTGCTTGTAATCCTCCTTTGTAATCAATCTTGTCATCGAAAGATAGAAGGGTTCTCCATTGGGGTTGAGTGTTTATATTACCTTAACAGGAGTATAAAACGGCTTAGTTAACCTGCTATCTTAACATAGAAGAATAACTTTTATTGTTGCATTAAGGATTGAATATAGTGGATAGTTGATGATCTTGGAAGCCCTAATTCTCCGTCATAACTTATTTTAATCAAAGTATTTTCATAATTAGTTTATTTCCTGCATCATTAGTCTAGAATTCCAAACCAATTAACGTTAACCAAATAGAAACTAAAGCATAAATAATCGGTACTTGAAAATCAGTCCCTGAGGACGATATTCGGTCTTACCCAGACTATATTACTTGTACGATACGTGCACTTGCGTTAAGCGTGTATAAATCGCACATCAACTACCAACATCCAAGATCAATGTGACAATTCACAACCAGAAAATCAGCGTAATAGTGCCATAAACTAATGTAACAGTGCATAATCCAACTTCAAAATTTGTGTCACCAACTAAGAATGCAGTATGAATGACATAACAACAAACATATTATGTGGCTCTGCATCTAATCCAAAATAATTTCAGATCTATATGTTTCTGATCTAATTGCAACTGTTACTCACCAATTTCAGCTATCTAACTTCAAAATTCTTTTGCTGGATGTGTAAATTCCTAGAATTTCTTCTTGCATGCAATAGAAATCCCCTCAATCTACATCATCACATCAGCGGTTTTGATACCATGTGAAAAACTGCTCCATCGAGGAACAAAAAATTGCTACTACATTCAGTGGGCTTCGTATCAGCTACAGTCTCAGTGTTGTTGTTGCTTAATATTTAGTAGATTAGGTGTAGAATGTGCTTGACTCTGTGAGTACTAAGAAGAAAACAGAAAAGCTATGGGGAGATGGAGTGGATCGTGGAGATGGAATGGGATAAAAAGGGAGAGAGAGAAAGTGTGGAAGGAGAAAATGAATTGTTATTAATCTCATAGGGCGCTCCTTATGGTACTCCAATACATTTTACCAATTATTTTACATCCCTCCTATTCATGCATATCGTCTAAAATGCCATTTATCTCTCCTTTCAACACAACACTTCACTAATTGGAACAATAAGGGTATGTTTAGAAAAAAGGTACATGTTCATTTTCAATTTATGTAACGTAATTTGACTCGACACGAAAATTAAGAAAGAAATGAAGATTTTTGAAAGTTTCTTAAACATGGCATATAATTTTTGTGTGATTATAAATTTTTTAAAACTTGTGTTCTTAATCATGTCATAACATTTGTACAATTATAAAAAACTTTTCATCAATGATAAAATAAAAGTTCAAAGTTATTTTGTTTTGAATAAATAAAGCACGCCTTCTTCTTTTCGAAATAGATTAATAACAAAATAGTATAAACTGAAACAAATGGAGTAATAAATGACTTATTATCTTTTTTTTATAAAAAAAACTATCATATATTTTGAAATAAATTTAGTTTACCAAAACGACAAATATTTGGAACGAACAACTTTCATTTATTTCCGAAATAAATCAATGGAAATGTTGTAACTTCGAGTCCATGAAAATTTTGACAGGTTGTATAAATGGCTACTCAGACTACAATGGCTATAAATTTGTCATAGAATCCACAAGTCGAGAGCAAACACTGGTAAATAACTTGTACTCCCGCCATCTCTGACACTTTTTGTTTTTCGAGAGTCAAACTAATTGTTATTTTACTGTAATTTTTTCATATATCTTTTAAATATTTTAAGCTATTAATTATGATGACTTATAGTATTTTTTACACAGTTTTTGTATATGTAAATTTTATTTCGAAAATTTTAAGGATTTTATGTTCAAACACTCGGTCAAAATTAAGAAGTTTGATTCTCGAAAAGTGAAAAGTGTCAAACAAATTGAGACAAATGAGTATCATTTATGTGTCTATTAATTAACTAGTTGATCATGAATCACGACAAACAAAATGAAATAAACTATGAACTTTGTCGCTAAACCATCACTAAATTGTTCGTAGATAACAATTTGTTTTGGTAATCCGTCGCTTAAAAGAATTAGCGACATATTTTATTATTTAACTATAGAATTTATCCGTCTCTGATTCCTACTTTTTAATAGTGAATTTACTCCGAAGAAATCATGACAATCTACATTCAATTCATATTTGAACAACTTGGATTTGCTATTTGGGAGCCACCTCATGGGCGTTATAAAATGCAAAAGACTCTCTCGAGACATTGTCAAATTAAGCAGTGGATTGTTGCATTGTGCATACATGGTTATGGCAATGCATGGATGTATCCAATCAGAATTTCAGGTTTTACACGTTAACTAATTGTACCAACAAGCTATGTTGCTCGAATTCTTCAATGATATCGTTGTCCTCATTTCAGATTCTTAAAAAATATATTACTTTTGAAATATGAGCCACACATTCAACGACATGTTTGAAGAATCAGATCACCAAGCAACATAGGCAATAAGCAGGCAAATTCTTGTTAAGGCCTTAGTTTTTGCATCATCGTCCACTATAAAACGGAGGCATTTCACATGAAATAAATTTTACACTATCAATATATTTTAACAAGATATGTACGACAATATTTAGATTTTTCATTAAGCTCTCGCTCACTTATAAAACAACCATTGACATAAGGTCATTGCAAGCAAATTGGCCCCTATATGCAAAAGATTCGTAAAATAAATTGCTCACAAATTCAACATTATTTAAAAAGCAACATCAACGGCCTTCACGTCTCTCACTTATTGATGGTGAAATTACCGATACAGTTGAAATGGAGAGTTATCTAAGTGCTAGCTAGTGCTATGTCTTTGGCTACTTTTGCTTCACTTCTCATTGAATTTGTTGCAAGACTTCAAAATGTAGTTGACTATTTTGAAGAACTAAGTTAAAAGGCTTGTTAGTGTTAAGAGTTAGAGAATATAGTAAGGATGTCATTTTTGTACATTTTTATGCAATAGCGATAATATTACACTATCAAGTTAATTAAGGGCTGACGATTTGGTTGTAGTGATCTATGTACAACTACAGAGAAACAGAAGCAGACGAAGGAGATGAATAGACTGAGAAGAAGAACACGTGCGAGAAAAGAAAGAAATGTGTTCGAGAGTTGAGAATGAGAGAGAATAGGGAGAAGAAAGAGAATGTTTACATTTCAGAGAATGATATGAATGAATTAAATTGCTGAACTGTTACAAAGTGTGTGTATTTATATCTACACAATAGCCAACTAACTATAGCTAATAAACTAACTGTTGTGGTTAACAAACTAATTACATGTGGACTAAATATCTAAATATCTACAAATATATAATCAACAAATATCTTGATTACATGTATTCAATTCTTCTACAAACTATGTAACCATAATTTGTGGAACTTGTAACATGAAAATAAGACAAGTTAGGTTAAATTGTGGAACTTGTAACATAATTTGTGGAACCAATATAAGGACTTTAATAGTCTGCATACTTGCCTCTTACCTCCTGGACTTCCAAATCCCTCAGGAACAGTCATGTACACATCTTCAAAGAGATCACCCTATAAGAAGACATTGTTGTTAGACGTATTTTGTATACGTTTTTTGAGTCATTTTTAGTTAGTATTTTACTTGTTTTTGTTGTGTTTAGTATAGTATTAGGTTCGTTTTTTTCTTTTGAGTCACAACGGTTCAAAAAGGTAAAATGGCTAAAAGGAACGAAAAATGAGCATAAAAGGAGGTCCCGAGGCAGAAAGAGGTTGAAAATTGATAATTCGGACGAAAAGCAAGACAGCGGTGCGAAGCGAAGCAGCGGTTCGAAGACTGAAGACCATGAAGACTTTTGGCACCGGGGTGCCATTCAGACAGAACCGCGGTGCCATATTTATCGCCACCGCAGACTTTAGGCACACCGTGCCACTGCAGGATCATGCGAGACACAAAATTTCAGATCTGAGTTAGAATTGGCCAAGGGCAGAAGAGACACAAATTTGCAACATATTTAAGCCTTAGGGATTAGTTTAGGAGGGAGACTTCGTCGTCAATAATAGATTACCTAGAGAAATAGGTAAAAGAAATTTCCACCCAAGATTTAATAGTTGGTCCATTCTTAGCCTCGGTAAAGTCCATCTTGTTGCAATAGGAATGAACAAAAACAAATAAGTTTTGGCTAATGTGATAAAGATACCCATTAGTGTTCCAAAGACTTTACCCCTTTTATTTATGTCAAATAGCTCAGGAACAAATATGTACGGAATAGAAAGATTCCAACCTCCCAAGTAAAGAACTGTTACAAATAATGAAGAAACTAGTAGATTCAGATATGAAGCAATGTAAAATAAACCAAATTTGATACCTGAATATTCGGTTTGATACCCTGCTACTAATTCTTCTTCTGCTTCTGGTAAATCAAAAGGTAATCTTTCACACTCGGCTAGAGAAGAAATTAGAAAAACGATAAACCCGATGGGTTGACGCCACAAATTCCACCCCCAAAAACCATATTTTGATAAGTTACTATTTTTAATCCTCCTATATGGTAAATCCTATCATAGAAATATAGAAGGGTTCTGCACTGGGGTTGAATGATTATATATTCTAACTGAAATATAAGACAGTCTAGTTAACCGCTATCTTAACGTAGAAGAAGAAGTCATTCTAGTTGCATCAAGGATTGAATAGAGTGGATAGTCGAGAATTTTGGAAGCCCTAATTCCTTCATAACTGATTACAACTTAAATAGTTTAGTTAATTCTTGTAATTATTCTAGTAGTTAAACAAAAACCAAACTCAATTATCGATTGCCAAATAGATAACATAAAATAGATGAACGATACTTAGAAATCAGTCTCTGAGGACGATATTCGGTCTTATCAGACTATATTACTTGTGAACGATACGTACACTTGCATTGAGCATACAGAAATATCCTAACAAGTTTTTGGCGCCGTTGCCTGGGACTGACGTACTTCCAATATCGAACAATCCATTTTTATTTCTACTTTGGCTTATTTTTATTTTCTTTTACTGTTAGAAGCGTGTTGCCTTGATTTGTTTGTTGATTTTGGTCTTTTTCAGGGATTTAGTGCATGCGCAGAAGGAGATGAGCAGATACACTTGTTCCCTTCAACCTTGAAATTGAGAAAACATGCAAGCAAAATAGGTAAAATAAAAGGATAGCTGGTTCAGTGACTATGGAAAACCAACCACCGAATCAGAATGGGGCAAACAATGAGGTTCATGAACATATAGAGGAGCCAATACCACTCCCAACAGAAAGAAGCTTGGGAGATTATGTTCTGCCCACGGTCACTAGTGCACAGACATGCATCAGACTCCTAGCAATAGGAGCAAACAACTTTGAGATCAAGCCATCCATCCTGATCATGGTCTAGAACACAGTACAGTTTGGGGAATTGTCATCTGAAGACCCCCACATGCACATTGCCAACTTTCTGGAGTTGTGTGCCACTTTCAAGTACAATGGTGTTACTGATGATGCCATTAGACTGAGGCTCTTTCCGTTCTCACTTAGGGACAGAGCCAAGAACTGGTTGAACTCACGACCTGCCAACTCCGTCACCGCCTGGAAGGATCTAGCACAAAAGTTTCTTGCAAAGTTCTTCCCTCCTTCAAAAGCGGCAAAGTTAATGTTACACCCCGTAGTTCCAGGGTATGTATGTGAGGACGTACGTACGAGAATACGACATAAATATTGGAAAAGAAAGAAAGATTTGATTTTTCGACGGGAAATTTTGTGGATTTTGTGAAGGAAAAAAGTTCGTTAATGGGAATTGGATTCCCAGATTTGGTATTCGAACTTCTGGGAATATAATAGAATTATAGAATTTTATTTCCGGATTTGGTCACGTGGGGCCCACGGGGAAAATTTACGGTTTTGTGGGGCCCACTTTGTTTTCGAGATTAGGGATATTTTCGGGAGATGAAATATTTTGGACGTGTAGGGGGGCGACACGTGTCACCCCCATGTGGCCATGTTGGCCGTCTCTTGTGGACAAGTGGCCTTGGCCGAAATGCTTAGCCAAGTGGCAAGCCATTTGTCCCAAGCTTTTGTGTGGCATTTGGAGGGTGGGACCCACACACACTTGTCCCCCAATCTCACCACACACTTGTTTTAATCCTAGCCTTTGATTTCTCTATAAATACCCCCCTTGAATGCAAGACTTATTCATCCCACACTTGAAATAATTTCCAAGGAAATTCTCCCTCCCTTCCTTGTTGTGCTCTCGGCATTAGCCCCCCCCCCCCCTGACCAAAAGTTGTCCAAAAATCCTTAAACTTTTAGGTGTTCTTCCTTAAGGTGTTAGGAAGATTGTGAACCAAGAGTTAGAAAAGATTTTACACCCCTAGCCTATATACACCCCCTTGGCCGAAAGTTGGCAGTGTTGGAACCTAAGTGTTCTTCACTTTTTGAAGTTGGATCTTGAAGAGGAGTTGGTTAGGAGCTTCTAAGGGTTGCTTGGAGTAGATCGGAACGTAAGGAATTGGAGCTAAACGTTGCTCAGGATCGACTTATTAATCTTGGATAATTTTGGGCTTATCGAGGTAATGATCTTTGTCCTTCTATTGTAATTGGAGATTACATATTGTAGTAGTTTGTAATTGAATATATGATATGTGGAAGGAAAATTGGAAAGATATAGACTGTTGGTATACTGTGGGGCAGAATTTTACACGTCCAGTTAGACGTGTAATCCCCTTTGACTGTTGTATTGTTGCACCTTAAATGTGGCATGTTGGCTATTGATATCGGACCTTGAAAAAGGTGGAGGTAAGTAGATGCAGGGGAAGTGCTGCCGAATTTTCCGTAGGATAAGGAACCTGATACTTAGAATGTTCTACGAAGAAGTCTAGACGTTGATAGACGTGTTTGTTTATTATAGGTGGATATTCTACGCGCGGCATACTCGACTTGGCTTGTGGATTAAGCCGAAGAGGTATGTGATTCTTCCTATCCTCTTGAGCATGATTATTTGTGAAATATATAGTGCGGTAGACGCACGTGTGTTAAAGAAGTTTGATTTCCTTTTTTTGTGTCCTTGACTTGATTCTAAAGTTAAGTGGCTTGATATGAAATGTTAAGAACTTGAATTGTGTTAAAAAGTTGTGAAGACTCATTCGTGAGTAATGAGTACTTGATCTTTAAAAGAATAAAGTTATCTTGATTTCGGAAATGAGAGTAGTTGTCCTTGGTTGGTTTAAAACATAAAGTGTTATAATAGTTTTATGGAAAGTTAGTTATAACGACTTTATGAAAACAAAATAATGGTTTTATTATTGGATTTAAAATGGTAACTTGACTTTAAAGGAGAAGTGTTTTTGTTTAAAAAGAAGGCATGGTATTGTCTTGATTTGGTTTAAAAAGAAGGCATGGTATTGTCTTGATTTGGTTTAAAAAGAAGGCACGGTATTGTCTTGATTTGGTTTAAAAAGAAGGCATGGTATTGTCTTGATTTGGTTTAAAAAGAAGACACAGTATTGTCTTGATTGGTTTAAAAAGAAGGCATGGTATTGTTTTGGTTTACTTAAAATAATAGTTACTCTATTTTGGATACTACGAGTGTTAGTATCATGTGACTTTTGTGAAAGAAATGGATCTTTTTAAAGAGTTAAAGTCCGTAGTACTTTGGGGTTAAAACCCGGATTTTTGACATAAAATGAAAGTACCTTGAGTGTGAGTAACTTGCCTATGCTTGCTTGTGATAGCCTTGTTGTGCAAGTGTTGTATCCTTATGTTACCGCGTCTCTCGATGGATGGTCCACGGGTATGCGGCCATGATGAGAGTTCGTTTCCCTGTTGATAAGTGTTATTCCATGGACTAGCTCTCCATGAGGTTTACTGATGCGGCTGGTATCTGGTAGTTGGTTTTCGTACTTGCCCCTGTCATTGGCGTGACGCAGGAGGTATCTGGTAGTTAGCCTTCGTACTTGCCCCGGTCAGTGTTATGGCGAAGTCTCGTGATGCTGGTGGTATCTGGTAGTTAGCTCAGTACTTGCCCCGCGACCACGTGATGCGGTGGTATCGTAGTCGACGCCCGTCTTGCCTCGTGTCGACCGTGAGTTAGTTTTATAGCAGCGTTATGGCGAAGTCTCATGATGTTGGTGGTATCTGGTAGTTAGCCTTCAGATTGTCCCCGTCGGCCACGTGGACGGTGGTATCGGTAGTCGGCGCCGTTGCGCCTCGTGTCAGCTTTGTGAGTTAGTTTTATAGCAGCTTTGTGGCGAAGTCTCGTGATGCTGGTGGTATCTGGTAGTTAGCCTTCTTACTTGCCCCCGTCAGCTACGTGACGCAAGTGGTATCTGGTAGTCGGCCTTCATACTTGCCTCGTGTCAGCTTCGTGATACAGTTATATAGTATTGTTGGTACGGTAGGTATCTGGTAGTTGGCTTTCGTGCTTGCCCCGGTCAGTTGATGATGTAGGCTGGTTCTGATAGCTATGCCTTCGTACTTGCCCCGTACGGTTCTTATGACACATGTGGGACCTGGTGTTCATGTGTACTCCTTGGTGTTGTTATATCATAGACTGCCGACAGTGAGGAAGGAATTCCATGGGCATGATTGATATTGTGGGCGTGAGACCCATGATTATATTTGAGTGATGACTTTGAGGGCGTGAGTCCCTGACTTGACATGACTGCTTATGTGTTGTGTACTGTAGTTTGCTTATCATACATGTCTCCTGTTTTATATAGACTGTTATGATTTCATTCTGATATTTTGATTTCACATACTTGGTACTGTTATGCGACCTCCTTCGGGGAGCTGCGTTCATGCCGCAGGTAGAGGTACACCAGTTGTTGATCCTCGCTCTTAGGATCACGGTTCTGCGTATTGGGAAGCTCCGTTTCTCCGGAGGCTTATCTTTTGGTATGTTTCCATGAGATTGTAGGTTCTTGTACATTCAGGGGTATGACGGGGCCCTGTCCCATCGTAGTTGTTATAAAACTCTTAGAGGTCTGTAGTACTGTTGTGAGTTGGGCTTGTAAGGATGTAATTGTTCGGTTTTTATATATATGCAGAAAGGTGACTTTTTTGGTTAGCCTGTTTCTTGTGTTATATCTTGTTTCATGTCTATGATTTTATTTCCGCTGGTTTTTCTCTGATGTTTTATCACTAGGGTGCCGGGGTAAGACACGATCGCCCGGTCGGTCGTGACGATTAAGGAGAGCTAAACAATTACTACGGTGGATGGTGAGTCACTATGATGCACGGGAGCGATTTAAGGATCTGCAAAGGAAATGCCAGCGTCATGGCATGTAGAAGTGGATGTTAGTCCACATTTTTATAATGGGTGAGTGGTACTACTCGTATTCATCATTGATCTTTGCAGTGGGAGCCTTTATGAGAAAGAGTGTCGATGAGGCACGTGAGTTCTTGGAAGACATGGCCGCGACAATCATCGTGGCGACACGGGTCAACGAAGAAGCGGAAAGACTATGAGCATACATGAGTTAGATGCCATCACTGTCCTGAATGCACATGTGTCCCTTCCGACAAAGCAGCTACAGCAGAACACTATGTCTGTGAATGCAGTCCAGATATCGGTAAATTGTGAGATTTGTGGTGGACTGCATTCATTTGATGAATGCAATGATAGACCACTTTTAATAATGTGCGATGAGCGAGTTCAGCGGTTAGGAACTTTCAATGACCTTATAATTCCAACACATATAATCCAGGGTGGAGAAATCACCCTAACTTTTTGTGGAGGAATGACCAGGCTTAACAACAACCATATCAGGGTAATCACCAGAACCATCAAGCACATAATCAGGCTAGCTCATTCCAACAGTTTAGACCACCTACACAACAGAAGAAGTCTGATGAGCTGAGGGCTACATTGCTTATACTCACAAATTCACAGAATCAGTTTATGTCTGAAACCAGGTCATCTCTTAGGAACCTGGAAACGCAGGTTGGACAACTAGCGAAGATGGTAACCAACAGGCTGCTGTTGACACCCAATTTTGACCCTCCCGTCCAGGCATTAACTATAAAATTACACTAATTTTCCACAATAATTCTAATAATAAAATGCAGCAATAAAACATTAATACAGACATAAATAAACAATTTAATAATAAATAATAAATACATAAAATAATAAATACACACGCGTTTTAATAATAACATTCATAAAAGAATTAAGAAGTCCAATCTGCGTGTAGCTTTTAAATAACTCGATTTTTTATAAAGTTTTAATAACAGCGTCGCATTATAAACATTAAGCACTAATTAAATAGCATACCCGCATTCATTATTATAGTAATTTAAATTCAAACTTAGACTAATAAAACACCTAAATAATTTAATCACAATTTAAATAATTTAATTTATCATTAATTAATACACCTAGAATTAAAACACAACATTAAAACTCTACCTAAATTAAATTCCCATCCCTTAAACTAATAACACTAACTACCCTAAAATTCTACCCAGCCCAATTCCCCCAACCTTTAATTTAAACCTGGCCCAAACCCACAACCCGCTAGCCCACTCCCCCCAGCCTTTAATTTAAACCTCAGCCCAGGACACACCCCCCGTCGTCCCCTCCCCTTTAGAAACCTAAAAAAGAGAAAAAAAAACCTAATCCGAACCAAAAGAAAGGCAGCCACCCTCACGCCACCTTCCTCGCCGAGATTCTCGCCTGAGAATCCGGCGACCCTCCCCTTACCTTCTCCAACGATATCTTACCATATAACACCTAAAATCGCACCAAAATCCCTTGGCAAATCATCCGCGAATCAGCCCTTAAAATCAGCTCCAAAATCACGAGGTATTACAACAAAATCGTCCTTATAGCAGCCCAAACGATCATATAAAAACTTACCAAACATGGGAACCAAAAGGAGGGCTATAAATCAAACGATTTACACATGCAAAAGGACAACGGGGGGAAGGCAGTCAAAAAAAAAAAAGAAACCTTCAAACAGCAGCAAGAACCCAGAAAAAAGGGCATCGAAAACAGTGGGAGCTTTCCATCGAAAATCAATCGATCCAAGAATGATCCAGCGCTAACAGAAATTCTCAAGCCCTGCTTCTCCCTCACAATAATCAGTCAAGAATCCACAACAACTTAGAATGGCTAAAAGTCATTCTTTTTAAATGTTACGTTTGCAGCGAAACTTCATCACTCGAATCGCAAAAAAACAACTCTCCGAAAGCACCGCGACGACTTGATACGCTGCCCCGGGTCGCTGTCCGGAGAAGGTAAACTCGCCATCCTTTTCGCTTTAGATTTCGTTTGATATCTGTGTACGTGATACGTATTTGGTATGACTGAGTAGGCATATACAAAGTGATATTAAGGGTTGCTTATGTGTATTAGGACGATTGTTAGATCTGTGTCGTTGATTGGAATCACTGTCAAGGGTCACATGTGTTGATTAATGTGATTAAGCTGATATTGGCATTTGTAGTTATGACCAAATATATCAGATTGTATGCTCGATTTATACATGGCGAGAAATGCATCATATGTTCGCACATTACGCTCTGTCGCTTATATAATTGAACGATCTTGAGATACAATTTGCAAAAATAGGCTCAGTATGTGTATGTATGGATTAGATGTCTTACCATTGTATTTGTTCCTTATTTGAATTAGTACGGCATGATTTAGTTTAGGCGATGATGTGAAGCGCGCTCTGCGCGTCTGCTCACACGCCTTGTTAGTCGAGTGTTGATTCGTAAAGAACATACAAGTATTTACTTCATTCTTATATTGATGCATAATGTCGCTTGTTGAGCTTGAAGGCTAGGCCTGGGAATCCTTGTCTTAATATAGTCGGAGCATGCCCACGAGATCCAATACAATTATCTCCATTCTGTGTATGTCCAATGGTCAGAAAGCGTATGCGTAGGCACAATATTTAGGTGAAAGCTATGGTTTAGGAAGTCATCTTGTGCCAGGCTTATCTGGTAAACTCGCCACCTTCCCACTTTGTTGATCTATATTCCTGTGACGTATATGAGTGTATGACGATGATCTGCATGTTAAACGTGTTTAGTTTGATTCAGTCCTTGTTTAAATTTGTTGGATTAATCTAAAATATATTCAGCTTATAGAGCCTGTTAGGTTAGCTATTAACATGTGTTAAGCCTACATTAATGGTGGTTCGAATCTGGTAGTTTAAGCAGCAAATATGATTGTCAATTGTTAAATTTCCCACATTAATGGTGGTTCGAATCTGGCAGTTTAAGCAGCAAATATGATTGCCAATTGTTAAATTTATAATAGTTATTCAGCATGATTCCAGGTACTGTTTTTGAGTTTTTCAGCTATTGTATAGGCCATACATGTTACGGTTATACATCTGAGGTAAATTAACTACGTGAATCTTAAGTGAAAGGGAGGATAATAATTAGAGATGATGTTTAGTTTAGCAACAGGGGTCTTACAAATAACGTGGCAACTATTCCAATAACTTTTTACAATGAAACAGGGAGCTTATAAACAAAATGGGCAGTACGGTATTCTGTATTGGGCCGTTATTTTCCTTGGCCTGTTGTATGGCACACCCACCCTTCAGTTTGAAAATCACGGACTGGGTTTACATCAGCATCATTCTCGGCTGCTACCAATTAAAATAGCATTATGGACCATAAGCACTCTATGAATGTTTTATTTACTTATATTATTGTTAAATGTTTAGGGCATGTACTAATCCTTATCTTTTCTTTTTTACATGAAATGCACCGGAGCAACAAAGAGTCTCATAGCGGGACTCATCGTGGCAAACGCGAAGACCCACATCTACATGCATTTACCTCCGCATCACAAACTCCAAAACCATAGGCGAGATGGCCTCGCCGTTTCTTCGAGTCATTTATTAATTCATATCCTCCCCCTATTATTTGTTGTAATTATTTGTCTAACATTACACTACTAGTAGTACATTTAGAATAATTAAACTCTGGGCTTGACGCTAGAAATTCACTCTTCTTAAATTAATTATTTTTATGACTAGTTATGCATTGCCTAAGCCATACCAAAATGACACGTAGCTAAAGCGTCGCCCGCTATTAAATCCTTAGCATAATAAATTAATTTTTTTCATAAACTCTTACTAACATTCATAATTAAAATTATTTTGCTAGTCCTTGCATAATAGATATTCTACATTTTATTTTATAAAGTACACATTTCGTCATAATAAGGTTTTGCAATACATGTATCTTATCTAATACGTTATGAATGCAAGTTTTATCCAAAGTTGATTCTTATATTCTAAATAAATCTCATAATTTTTATCCCTTTTATTTAAACACTTTCAAACATGCATTTTTATAGAATAATAATTCCCTAGGTTTGAACGGACAACCGCAAGTTAGCGGATCCTTTAGGGTGCCTAACCCCTTCCCTTTAGGATAATAAGGAGCCCTTACTCAGAATCTCATTAAGTTTAGCAGACCATTAAAATGGAGTTAACGTTGACTTAAACATAGTCAGCATTTAGGTGTCCTAATTCACCCAAAATAATTAGGTGGCGACTCCGCGAACCCTTTAGCATTTTAGCACCCTTTTAGCACTTTTTATTTTAAGCAACCCTTTTTACATTTTTAACATCCCTTTTAACATTTAGCACTTTTTATTTATTTTCTAACACATTTTACTAAGCAGGGTTCGCTAAAGAATAAAGTCGTGGTCGAAAAAGGGCGCGACAGCTGCAGGGTACTCTCCCAAGCAATACAGATATCAATCCAAGAGAGCAGTGTCAGGCAGTGTTGTTAAGGAGTGGAAAGCAGTTGGAGCAGGTTGCTCCCTAACCCGCAGTGATTCATGAGAAAAGGGGTGAGAAAACAGTTGAGAAAATAAATGAGGGGGTCACTGAGGACCACCCTACAGTTGAGAAATCTCCACCAGCACCCTTGAGATAATACACTAATAGAATCTCTTACCCTCAGAGGCTCCAAAAGAAGACCATAGACAAGCAGTTCGCCAAGTTCTTGGAGCTGTTTAAGAAGCTGCACATTAATATCCCCTTTATTGAGGCGTTAGAACAAATGTCCGCATACTTCAAATTCATGAAGGAAATACTTGGGAAGAAGAGAAGGTTGGCGGATTATGAGACTGTAGCGGTGACAGAGGAGTGCAGCGCCATCTTACAAAAGAAACTCCCTCCTAAGTTGAAAGATCCAAGAAGCTTTACCATGCCCTGCACTATTGGCAAGGTAACATGCAACAGGGCACTTTGTGACTTAGGGGCTAGTATCAACCTCATGCCTCTGTCTGTGTTCAAGAAATTGAGTTTGGGAGAAGCCAAACCAACCACAGTTAATCTGCAGCTGGCTGACCGAACCGTGGTGCACCCAAAGACATAGTTGAAGATGTGCTTGTCAAGGTGGGAAAGTTCTTCTTTCCAGCAGACTTCCTCATTCTTGACATGGAGGAAGATGATGAAATACCCATCATTTTGGGGAGACCATTCCTTGCAACGGGCAGAGCTCTAATTGATGTGGAGAAGGGGGAATTAAGACTAAGGGTTCAGAAAGAAGAGATGGTATGCAGGGTATTCAAATCCACTATTGAGTCTCAGGCTAGCAACAAGTGCTTCGCGATGAAGCACAACCGACCAGATCGCCAGCACGCATAAAACTTTGGAGATCATTCCTACAGCTGTGAGACCACAGACTAGTTTGAAAGATGAAACAAAAGTGGATGAAATGGAAGCTGTCAAACAGGTAAATCCTACTGAACCCAATACTGTGAAAAAGAAAAATAGAGTGAGGAATAGGAGAATGATTTTGAAGTGAATAAGTTGTGGGGTTAATTTACCCCAATGATTTGAATGATGAACCTGCGTCCGGCTAAAAGACGTTAAAGACAACACTACTTGAAAGGCAACCTAATGTTTAAATTATGCAATTTAGTTAAAATAAGAACAGTCTCACTTTTGGTATGTTTGTTGTGTTGTGATGCCAGGTGAAGGAATCGGAGAATAAGCATGAAGAAAAGGGTGAAAAACACGGAGTCGAGTCAGCACGCGGTGCCAATCTACAGGACCGTGGTGTCGAATGTTCAGAGTGGCCCTAGTACTTTAGGCACTGCGGTGCCACTATGCAGAACCGCGGTGCCGATTAGCAATTTCCAAAAAATAGAAAGGCCCTGAATCGTCAAATCTCCCCCCACAGATACCGTCTCAGTGCAATATCCGCCGCCATCACCACTATTTTGAGCCGATGTATGTCTGTAAGTCATTCCTGTTTAATTTTTGAGTCGTTACACATTTGGGACAATGTGTCAGTTAAGTTTTGAGGGGGGGGGGGTACCGTATGTTTTGAGTCTTTTATTGTGTTTTGTTTTGTGTCTTTTATTATGTACATATAAATCAATTTTTTTTTTATGATCATGCATGATGTAGTTGTTGAAAACGCCTAGTGAGTTAAGTAAGATAATGTGATGGAATTAGAAGCTAAAATATGTGTGCTCAAGATTAGATATGCCGACAATTCATAAAAATCTGATTATTTGGGATATTTGTGCTTAGCTACCGCGTTGTCAATTGAAAAAAGTCTATGAAGTCTGCCTGCTTGTTATTTGAGGCGAAATAGTTAGGACGTACATGTTTAGGGAGATGACTCAGACATTTCTTTGTTAGCCCTTCTTACCTTTCATTACCTACCTTGCAGTAAACTGTATCCCTAGTCAGCCCCTTTGAGCCTAAAATAAGTTATTTATTTGACACCCTATGATTTCCTTGTGTCATAAGCAGTAATTGAAAATTGGGATGAAAAAGAGTGAAAAAAATATCAAAAGAGATGAAAAAATTGATGCACCCCAATAAAAAATAATGCAAAAGCTTAAGTTTGGGGGTGCCTATGTGAATGTGTTTCATACTCTCAAAAAGAGAAAATGGGAGTGATAGGTATGAACTGAAAAAGAATACCAAAAAGAAGGACAAAATAGTTGAATGAGAAAAACGCTTATGGTACGTAAATTGAGCTTAAATGCCTACTCTTACCTAACCCTGCCTAAGCCTACATTACAACCCTGAAAAGTCCTGAAGATCTCTAAAATGTATGTCTATGATTAGTGGAGAATAGCAAGTAAACAGGCCCATAGACCTAAATGAAATTGACATGCATAGGGTAGGTGTTCATATTTCCATTGAGTGTGATTGAAATGAATTTGCGAAATATCTGGCTTGAAATTCTAGATTGCTATATTCATGCTATATGTTCCAACATATTATCCCACTGACGTTCATGTGTTTCTAAGTAACCTTGTGCATCTGCTTGATTTGAGTCTTTGAGTCTTTTCGGTTTTATTTCTTTGTTTTTGTTTTCTGCTTTACTCGAGGGCGAGCTAAGTTTAAGTTTGGGGATTTGTTAGGCGTATTTTGTATATGCCTTTTGAGTCATTTTTAGTTAGTATTTTACTTGTTTTTGTTGTGTTTAGTAGAGTAATAAGGTTCGTTTTTCTTTCTTTTGAGTCACAGCGGTTCAAAAAGACAAAATGACGAAAAGGAACGAAAAATGGGCATACAAGGAGGTCCTGAGGCAGAAAGAGGTTGAAATTAATAATTCGGATGAAGTCAAAGCAGCACCGCGGTGCCCAGAAGCAGAATCGCGGTTCCAGAAGATCAGAGACACCGCAGGACTTTTGGCACCGGGGTGCCATTCAGACAGAACCGTGGTGCCATATTTACTGCCAGGCTGCAGGAATTTAGGCACCGCGGTGCCGAGGCGCAAATTTTCAGATCTGAGTTAGAATTGGCCAAGGGCATAAGGGTCCATAGGGCACGAATTTGTAACATATTTAAGCCTTAGGGATTTGTTTAGGAGGGAGGAGTTCATTCTATCACACAATACAACTCAGGACAAGGATTGCAGCTACAATTGGAGACTTAGTTCTACGTAATTTTTCTTTCTTTCTTTTTAATTCAGTTTATGTATGAATTTTGTGTTAGTTCTTATCGTGACTATGACTAGGAGCTAAACACTTTATTAGGGCTTTCCTTATGAATCGCTTGAAACTTTATTTCATGACTTAATGCAGTAGTTTGATTTCTTCTTCACTTGTTAAGATTTATTCAATAATTGGTATGAATGCCTGATAGTTAATTGATCACTAATTATCATAATCTATATGATTTCGAATCAAGAACTGAATGGAGAGATTTTGATATGCTGTAATTGAATAGATATAGGTTAAAAATCGTGGACGAAAGTACCCCGATACTTGTGTAGCATTATAGGTTACTGTTCTTAATCCTCCTATTTGGTAAATCCTATCATAGAAATATAGAAGGGTTCTACACTGGGTTTGAGTGATTATATATCATAACCGGAATATAAGACAGTCTAGTTAACCGCTATCTTAACGTAGAAGAATAAGTCATTCTAGTTGCATTAAGGATTGAATAGAGTGGATAGTCGAGGATTTTGGAAACCCTAATTCCTTCATAACTGATCACAACTTTAATAGTTTAGTTAATTCTTGCAATTATTCTAGTAGTTAAACAAAAATCAAACTCAATTATCGATTGCCAAATAGATAACATAAAATAGATGAACGGTACTTAGAAACCAATGTCTGAGGATGATATTCGGTCTTATCAGACTATATTACTTGTGAACGATACGTACATTTGCGTTGAGCATACAAAAATATCCTAGCAATTGTACACATCCATCTGCTGTATCACCCACTGTTTTGCTGCTGCTATTGAAACCACTGCCCTCACAGTGCTCATCTTGACCACTGGTGAGAAGGTTTCTTGATAGTCAAGGCCTTCCCTTTGATTATATCCCTTTGCCACTAATCTTGCCTTGAATCTCTCTACATCCCCTGTTGTTTTATATTTGATTTTGTATACCCATCTGCAACCAATGACTTTCTTCCCTTCTGGCAATGTTACTAGCTTTCATGTACCATTGTCCTCCAGGGCTTTAATCTCAGATTGCATGGCTTCGACCCATCTCTTATCCTTCACATCTTCTGAATAGTATTGTGGTTCAGTATCCTATGAGATTCTGGCTACAAAACTTTGATAAGGATGAGACAATCATGTGTAATCTACAACATCAGAAATAGAATACAGGCAGTTAAGCACCATGTTTGGTAACATATTCTTTGTGCCATACGAGGCCCATCGTCCCGGCACTTCCGATATCACCTTCCGACCGCTCCAGGCAATCGCCAGATTATCTGGGTGTTGGGCATCAGTTGATGGACATACATCTGATCATGTATCCTGTGCACCTATATCTGTAGAGTTGTGCACTGCACTATCTATATGCTGCGTGTTAGTGGGGATTAGATCATCATAACCAAAATGCTCATGTGATCTAATGTAATCAAGTTCTTCATCTTTCCCTCCTTTGAAATGAAACACTATTTCTAGGAATGTCACATCCCTACTCATAAAGAGTGACCTATTCTCCATATCATACAACTTATATCCCTTTTGGACAGAGCCATACCCAAGCAGTACTGCCCTTACTGTCCTGGGACTGAATTTGTCCTGATGAATTAAAAGAGTTACAAAACATAGACAACCAGTCACTCTAAGATGAGACAGTGATGATGTTCTAGCATACAACATTTCAAATGATGATTTATCCTTCAGTACCGTGGATGGAATCTTATTTATGATGTATACAACACTCTCTACGCAGAAACCCCAAAACCTGTCAGGCAATGCACCTTGTATTTTAATGGCTCTTGCTATCTCTAAAATGTGTCTATGTTTCATTTCCACAACACCATTTTGTTGTGGTGTGTATGGACATGAACTCTCATGTATGACACCATGCTGCAGAAACAAAGCTTTACAGTGAGAATTAAAAAACTCTGTGCCATTATCAGACATGATTTTCTGTATTCTGGAATCAAACTGAGTACTGGTTTCAACAATTTTTTTAAGAAGTATAGAAACATCAGACTTTAACCTCATTAAGAATACCCAAGTCCATCTAGAGTAATCATTCACAATAGTAAAAAAAATACTTCATTCCATTATATGTCTCTGTCTTATAAGGTCCCCATACATCTAAATGCAATAATTAAAATGGTTTAGATGCTCTACTACTACTCACAAGGAAATGAATCATTGTCTGTCTAGCTAGGGGACATACCTCACACTTATTGAAAGCAGAAACATCAGTGTTTTTTTAACAGATGTGGTATTTTCCTGAGCACACTTATAGGCACATGGCAAAGTATCTGATGCCATGTTGTAGCATCTGTGTGATGTGATGAGGACAAACATCTACTCAACAGATTCCCTGCATTTGTATCTTCTGAGCACAGTATGTATAAGCCATCCTCCTCACTACCAATCCCCCTCACCTTCCCAGATGAGAGATCCTGAAATATACAACATGTAGGAAAGAAGGTCACACTACAATTGAGTTCTCTAGTCATTTGCGAGACTGACATCAAATTGAATTTGAATTTTGGCACACATAAGACATTACTAAGAACATCACCTCCTCCTAAATGATGATCACCAACACATGTGATATGTGCACCATCACCAGTTAGTAGTTGTACCTTTTCTGTCCCCTCTGTGATATGTTTATCATGTAAAAGTTTATGATTATTGATCATGTGATTAGTAGCTCCTGAATCAATGATCCACTATAACAATTCCCTTGAATCAGAGAAGTGTTTACCTACCAAGTTTGCACTTATTCCTGCATTTTTCTGTCTGTTTAGTAGGATGAGCAGTTGTTCACGCTGGTGGGGTGTAAACTGATCAAACTGTCCTCCCAAGCTTGCACCAATTCCAGTAGTCTTCTGACTATTCAGTAGACTGATAAACTGTTCACGTTGATAAGGTGTGAATTGATCAGACTGCTGATGTTGCTTCTCTTGTCCAACATCTTCACAGATTGAGTTCCCTCCTGTTACTGCGTATGCCTTCTTGGCTTTACCATTCTTGAAGCTATCAGGATATCCAATCAGCCTGTAGCAGTCATCCTGAATGTGCCATGTCTTATGACAATAATCACATTTCATAAGCTTTAGGCAATCTACCTTCCAGTGCCCCTTTGTATGGCAGAAGTCACACATAACATTAGGATTGTATGGTTTCCTCTGTCTTCCCACTCCATTTCCAGTTTTGCCACTTCCATTGCCAGTTGTGAACATCGCAGATGACCATATCTGTTCCTGGAACATGTTCCCTGCACATGCCACCATTCTCTGGCTCTCTTCTTGGTTAACAATGGCATACACTTGGTTTAAGCTTGGAATTTGTTGCATCATACGTATTTGACTCCTTGCCTGCCCATAGCTTTCATTTAGTCCCATTAAAAATTGTAACAACCTTTGATACTGCAGGTGATCGACAGATTCTTTGGACTTAGGGCAACAAGAAGGGATCAGGATGATGGAATCATATTCATCCCATAGATCCCTCAACTTAGAGTAATGTACTGAAACTGACTGTGTCCCTTGCCTCATAGTGAATATCTCCTTGTGCAACTGAAAGGTCCGAGAACTATTAATTTTATCAAACCTTTCTCTCAATTCCTCCCATATGCTGTACGAATCTGAGTTATACAATATTCTTGTGAGTAGATTCTTACTCACATTCCCCATAATCCAGGACACTACAATCGCATTGCATCTGTCCCACATCTTAGCGAATACTCCTTGGAAAGAAGACCTTCGTATTGAGCCATCAATGAAGCCTATTTTGTTTTCCCCCAACAATGCCAACTTCATGGCCCTGCTCCATATCATATAATTGTCCATCCCACTCAAAACGATTCCAATCGACAAAGATCCAGGTGCATCCGAAGGAAATAGATACAACGGAAGATTATGATCTACATTTATAACTATTGTCATACATTCATCAACTATATTATCTCCAGGAATCTCCATTAATGTTCTAATTCCAGAATCGATCTACTTGCATGTAAAAGAAAATATACAGATCTGTCTAATTCTCTAGATTTTTTTCTTATCTTTGCGAAATTAACAATGTATTCGCAGATTACAGCCTCGATCTTGTCGATCTCCGTTCCAAATGAATTGCATGCAATATCAGTTGTTCGATCTCACAAATTGGAGTCTCGAACTTGCCGATCTGATATCCAAATAGACTGTTTCTTCAAATCAACTGTTCATCGCGGTTATACATCTGCTCGATCTGAAATTTCCTCCTTCAAATCGATAGCATGTCGACTTTACTTTCCTTATGTCGGTGGCTTTGATATCATGACGATTTGGTTGTAGTGATCTATGTACAACTACAGAGAAACAAAATCAGACGAATGAGATGAATAGACTGAGAAGAAGGACAAGTGCGAGAAAAGAAAGAAATGTGCTCGAGAGTTGAGAATGAGAGAGAGAAGGGAGAAGAAAGAGAATGTTTACATTTCAGAGAATGAATTAAATTGCTGAACTGTTACAAAGTGTGTGTATTTATATCTACACAATAGCCAACTAACTATAGCTAACAAACTAACTGTTGTGGTTAACAAATTAATCACATGTGGACTAAATATCTAAACATCTACAAATATCTAATCAACAAATATTTTGATTACATGTATACAATTCTTCTACAAACTATGTAACCATAATTTGTGGAACTTGTAACATGAAAATAAGACAAGTTAGGTTAAATTGTACTAATAATGTAAGACATTATTTACACAATCAATAGATGTAAGATAAATCCAATTCAAAATTTGATTGTTTTGGCAAAAGTTGATTTTTGTACTAAATGAGCTTAGGTCAATACTAATTTGGAGCAAACTTGATCTAGATATCAATTTACTTTCAAAGTTAATATGTTAAGAAATCGACAATTTCAATTTGCTTCTTGGCTTGGTCGTTCTATTTACTAAGTCCGACTATAACGTGCACCTATAAATGACTCGAAATTGAACCCCGATCTATTTGAGATTGTTCCTTTTAGTTATGATCAATTTGGTGTATTATTCCTCGTTTCTATCTCTTGGCGAAATGATGCATTTTTGGATATTTTAGGGTTCTAGACTGCAATTAAACGCTCATTTTATCATTTTTTTCTCGAGTTGCTACTTTCAAATCTTCCCTTTTTGCGAATGGTGTTTCAAACTTCTAATTATTGGCTTACGATCATTTGATTTTGGGAGCTCCGAATGAGTAGCCAACGATCTCTAAATGGTCAATGCTTGAACTGTTGCACTTATAGGGTCTTTGAGTATTTCCTGGACAATTTTGAGGATCCATATGAGTTACACACATTATAAATTATGTTGAACCAATATTTCTTCATATATACAAAATTAGGATTAAGCAATTTAAATATGAAAGTAATTTAGGTCGCCAATATGAGGAAGTCGTTGCCTTTCTTTTTATGTTGAAGAATTAATTTAAATATTCGCCACCCAACCGTTTATACTGAAAAAGATGGAGGATGTATAATCATATATAGTATATGAATATCTGTATATATTCAACATATAATATATGTATACCGGTTGGAGGAAGACAGAGAATCCGACCGGTTGTTTATGTAAATATATTTTTATTCATTTTTCGCTTGTCTATTGGTTTGTATAGCAGGCCTGATTGGTTTTAAGCCATTTCAAGCCCGACTTAATCTTCTTGGGCCTAAATTGAAAGCGGCCCATCCAAACATTACATTCTCATTTCATCACTACCCAAACATATCCCTTCCCAATTTCCATCTCTCTCTCTCTCTCTCTCTCTCTACATTTCGACGAAATTCAAGCTCGAATCTCAGGCGAACGGCGGTAACATTTCCACCGGTAACGATCTATTTTACGCCTCTCCGTACATTTCCTTATCATATTTCGGGCAAAAACAGAAAAAATAAGCATCAAAGTATCGATATTTCTTTTGCAATACAGTTAAATTGATTCAATTTGCGTTAATTTCAGTTCATTTTAGCTGTAATATTTGATTTCTAGGCAGTATTTGTTTTTGTATATTATTTATTTGAATTCGCTAGGGATTTTCTTCAGATCTCAGATTTGGAGATACAAAACATCTGTATCGATTTTGTTTTCCTTTAGATTATGTTGATTTTTTTTAATTTCCGTTTTATGAGTTGTATTTGCTTATTTTCTTATAATATTCCGGCATAAATAGAAAAATAAGCATTAAAATATCGATTTTTCTTTTGTAATACAGTTAAATTGATTCAATTAGGAACAAGCTGTTCACGTCTTTCTAATTTCTGTTCTTATTAGCTTTAATATTTGATTTCTGTGCGGTATTTATTTGAATTCAGTAGGGATTTTTTTCAGATCTCATATTTAGAGATAAATAATTTTTGTAATTGAACGTTCGATTCTACTACTGAGCATTCAATTTGTTTTCCTTTCGATTATGTTCCCGTTTTATGCGCTGTATTTGTTTATTTCATTTTGGATCTGGAATGATAGGTAAATTTGAGTTTTTCATTACATACGGTGGTTTATAAGGTAGATTTGGGGACGGATTCTTTTGCTTTCGTTGTTGTTTGATTCACATTTTTGAATAAGAAAATTACGCTCTATATCTACGGGGAGAAAATATTTACGCCTCGTAGCCCATATTTGAGTTTGTTAGCGGGTTTAGCCCTAATTTGTGTATAAACTCCATTTGTACAAGTTTTAGACATTATGTATAATGTTTTCCCAGGTATAATGTTGTATAATACTATTGTATAGGGAAAATTATGCTGTCTACTGAGAGAAAATATTTACGCCACATAACCCATATTTTGAGTTTGTTTCCCGGTTTAGCTCATATTTGTGTATAAACACCTTTTATACAAGGTTGATACGTTATGTATAATGCTTTCCCCTTGGTATAATGTTGTATAATATTGTGTATTGCGCTACGTGGCGTAATGTTTTATGTTGGACTGTATATTTTTGAAATTTCCCCCCCGGTTATGAATTTGTGATTTTTCACTATAGACGGTGGTTTATTAGGGTAAGGCAGATTTGGAGACGGACCTTTTTTGCTTTCAGTGTTTCTTGATTTACATTTTCGAATATGGTTCTTAATTGAAAATTTGGTATTTGCAGCTCTAACATAATCTAGAGAGGATGGCAATGGTAGATGAGCCATTGTACCCGATAGCGGTGTTAATTGATGAGCTTAAAAATGACGATATCCAATTGCGGTTGAATTCTATTAGGAGGTTATCGACTATTGCACGTGCACTCGGTGATGAAAGGACCAGGAAGGAGTTGATCCCATTTTTGAGTGAAAACAATGATGATGATGACGAGGTGTTATTGGCAATGGCGGAAGAGCTTGGTGTTTTTACCCCTTATGTTGGAGGCGTTGAGCATGCTCATGTTCTTCTCCCACCTCTAGAGACCCTTTGCACTGTTGAAGAGACATGTGTGAGGGATAAAGCTGTGGAGTCATTGTGTAGAATTGGATCCCAGATGAGGGAGAGTGATTTGGTCGATTGGTTCGTCCCTCTTGTGAAGGTTTGGCTCTATTACTATTGTTTACTCATTATTCATCATGAAGAGATGTAATTTTCAAGTTACTTCTGATAGTATTTTGTGTTGCATATTTTAGGATTTGATGGAACTTTCTTGGTGTGTATGGTCATAGTTCCCATCAAATCTAACAAACAAAGTTTTGTAAATATTTGACGGAGACCAGACGTCTTAACTTTTGGCAAACTTAAAAGACCAAAACCCTCAATCATAAGGGGCCATATTTGTCATTTTCTCGTTGCACAAACATATAAAGAGTTTTACCTCACTTGCAATCCCTATATTCTAATGTGTGAAACTCTGAACATTGCTAGTGCATATTAGTATCTTGTACTTGACATCATGGTTTGTGATTTGTCAAAGTTTTTGTTACTTTTGTAATTTATACGTCTTCCTATTCTTTCCAATCACTAGAGGCTGGCAGCTGGTGAATGGTTCACAGCGAGAGTGTCTGCTTGTGGGCTCTTTCATATTGCTTACTCAAGTGCTCCGGAGATGTTGAAGGCAGAACTTCGGTCTATTTACAGCCAATTGTGTCAAGATGACATGCCTATGGTGCGAAGGTCGGCTGCGACAAACTTGGGGAAGTTTGCTGCTACAGTTGAATCTGCTTACCTCAAGAGTGACATCATGTCAATATTCGATGATCTTACACAGGATGGTAATAGTTGCACTTATATCTTGCACTTATGACAAAAGAGATTTTTAAATCTATGTTACTTCATATAGCCCATTGCCTATGGATTTATTGTTATAAAATGATTACTTTTTGGTTAAGCTTGAAGTTCCTTTATGATGCGTCTTAGAGGGGAATTGTTTGTTGGCTTATCTCCCCAAAAAGCTTCTTTTTGGCTTACCTAATGTCTTTTGATTTCAGATCAGGATTCTGTGCGATTATTAGCTGTTGAGGGCTGTGCTGCACTTGGCAAGCTGCTGGAGCCCCAGGATTGTGTGGCACATATCCTGCCTGTCATTGTCAACTTCTCTCAGGTATTTTGTCAACTTCTATCAGGTACTCGTTAGTTCGTTGTAGGAGTCATGCTGTCCTGGCTCATACAGATTCTTGAAACTTTGCATCTGGCTTTAGATTCTCGTGTTCATTTCTTTTATTTTTATTCTTTTTATTATTTTATCAATTCCCTCATTTAACAGCTTATTTTTATGGTTGAGTGAGCTACCAGTGAAGCATTAGCAACTTAAATTTTTATAGTTATAATATTTCATCTAAAAAACTATAGTTGTCATCTTTTGTTATATTTTTAATTATTTATGCACAATAGGCATTCCCTTTGATCTAGAGTGAGGGTGCGTTTGGTTCGCACAGGGTAACAGAATGAAATCTGGAAAGGAATTACCCCGATTGTCCCTACATGTTTGGGTCTGTTTCAGAAACGGAATGGGTCCGGGGTCGGGGGTCCGGGGAATGAATTGGGGAAAGGGAATGGAAGTCTAGGGGGTGGGGAATCAATCTAAGGCAATGGAAAAAGAAAAGAGGGTAAAGGGAATGGAAAAATAGGCCAAACAAACAACTTCAAAGGGAATAAGGGGATTCCATTCCCTTACCCCGAACCAAACGCACCCTGATTGTTTCCCACACAGATATATGTCTCTTAAGTTCTCTGGATGTCTTTGATGTATGTGATATGGAAAAGAACGTTGTATTCAAATCCTAGCCACTCATCATTGAAGTTTTTAGATAGAAGCATAGGGTTATAGTAGGTGAGCCTGTCTAAAATATGATGGGATCATAACTTTATTTTAGAGTATTGCTTACTGTTTTTCACAAACTGAACATGGAGGAATGGCTTGAGTAGGCATGTTTAGGCAAGGCCTTTATTGCTAAATGTTGGTGGTTGGAAAGACACTTCGTCAAGTGAGTGAAGCTATTCCAAAATAAGCTTTATAGGATAAATGTGATATGATGGATCTTCATTACTGTCCTTAGACATTTTTACTTGGTTTACAGTACGAAAATGTACTAATAAGTCTTAACATTATATTAAATAGTATATTATTCTGATAATTTTTAATACTACTATTATAGTATTATTCTCTCTATCTTGAAGATGTTACCTACTTTGGAAGAATTTTTCATGTGTTCATAATTGTGCACGTTTTTCTTCTAATAACCAGGACAAGTCTTGGCGTGTCCGGTACATGGTTGCTAACCAGTTGTACGAACTTTGTGAAGCTGTAGGGCCTGAGCCCACTAGGTATTTTCTCAACCTTTATATATTGACATTATTGTATATTAGATGTTGAAATTAGATACTCTCCCCACCCCAATTTATGTGACGGTGTTTGATTTGACTTGGAGTTAAAGAAAGACTTTTGAAACTCGTGGTGTAAAACAAGTCATGGACATTTGTGTGGTTATAAATTATCTAACAGGAAGTATAAAGTTAAGTTGTTTCTAAATAAGGATATACGACATTGTAACTCAATTTTTGGTTTCTAACTTGGTTGACAAGTTCTGTATTTCGGAGAATATGACCCCTCCCCCACAAGAAAGAAAAAGAAAAAAAGTAGTACTTGAGGTATTAACTGCTTGCTGAGTTTTTTTGGTCAAGTGAGTCTAACAAGAACAGTCTTGTCCTAAATGCTCCTTTCAAGGGCTTTATTGCTAGTCTCTTTGGTAGCATTTTTTTGATTAATAACGGGAGGGGCAATTGACTGAGGATCTCAATGAAATAAATTATTGATAGTTTAGGAATGTCAACCAAGGATTTTTCTGGAATTTATTTATCATCACTGTATTAGAGTAAGATTTAATTTTAACATGCAATATACTCTAGTTCCTGAAAGTGCTATTCATCATGATGGTTGGGCTGTTGAGTCATGAGTGTTTAATCAGTAGAGGAATGACTATTCATTCTTACCTATGTTTTCTTCCAATGAATCATGCTCTTTTCCACCAAACCTTTTATTTTGGAAAATTAGAAATCTTTGCTGTCAGATGTCTGATTGTGTTGGACCATGATTTAGGACGGATTTGGTGCCTGCCTATGTCCGTTTGCTTCGAGATAATGAAGCTGAAGTTCGCATAGCCGCTGCAGGAAAAGTCACCAAATTCTGCAGGATTCTTAGTCCTGAGCTTGCCATTCAGCATATTCTTCCCTGTGTGAAGGTATACGCCCGATAGATTTCTTTTTTTTTGGAGCTTCATTTTTCATTTTGGGTTCCTAGTGATCCTCTAATATGTATTTGGGTTTGATAAATTTTATAGGAATTATCGTCAGACTCTTCACAACATGTCAGATCTGCTTTGGCTTCCGTTATAATGGGGATGGCTCCTGTTTTGGGAAAGGTGAAGTGCATTAGCTTCTAGATGAGGAAAATATTGATCATGCATTTATTTACGGTATAGATGGTAGATGCATTGTTGGAAAGGTCTGGAATTTGCTGTGGTATATGTCATATGAGTGCTATGAGGAACAACTTTGCATTAAGTTTTTGAACTCTGTACAAATTGTTGTTTGGGAATCCGTTATTGATCCTCAATTTTTGGAGAAACCGTATTCATTTTTAAACTTGTCAGTTGAATAGTAATAAAAATCTTTAATACTTCAGTGACTACTAAGTGGATGGATATACAAACTTGCCAATCTGCGTTGGCCCCACTTTTATTCTCTAATTATGAATGATGCAATTAATATTATACAAGATTGGGTTTCCATGACGCATTCTAGTTGCGGATGGTGGTGTCAATTGATAAAACTAGCCGGGGAGTCAACCTAACTATGAAGAAACACTTTAAGAGAGTAAGGATTTTAGGATAAAATAGAAGATATAATATATGCATTATAACTTTAGCTTCCTTAAAAAGAATGAAACTATAGTTAGATTAGACAAGATTGTGGTGCTAAATGACACCAATCCAGGTATCTATATTCAGTTTTAAGGTGGCATCGTAGATGAAGATGTATACAGGTATGGTTCAATGCTTCAACCAAACATCTATCGTGCAATTTATGTCCGTGTTTGGTTGAAGCATTGAAGATTTATAAAGTGTTGGAGTGATATGAGCATACCTCTTCCCTTTTGGGCACAAGAAACAGCAGTCTATATTTTAAAAATAATAATTATATGAGCAGTGTTTTTAGGGAGCGAGAAAAGTTCAACAACTCACTTTGATATATAAACTAAGCATTGGAAGCTTTTCATATTATGCAATTTACATCCGTGTTTGGTTGAAGCATTGAAGATTTACCTATGAAATAAATGGACCTTTGTCTGTATTTGATGCAGGATGCAACCATTGAACATCTTCTTCCAATATTTCTGTCCCTTCTGAAGGACGAGTTTCCCGATGTTCGTCTGAACATCATTAGCAAGCTTGATCAAGTCAACCAGGTTGGTTATTGATGCACACAATTTTCTTATGCTGTAGACCTGACTAGTTAGGAATTAGTTGTGATGGAGTTGTAGATGAGATGTGCTTTAGTATCAATTTCTTCACTTGCTCTAGATTTGTTGTTGCAAGCAATTGTTGCATGGGAAGCTAGAGTGATAATTACTCCTTTTATAGGGATATTTTAAGATATCAGGTATTGTTTAGATTCCGTGTTATGTAATTTCAGTCCCCCCCTCCTTAAAGTTATGTTCCTTGTAAAATTTGACGTCAAGCTTCTCAGTGTTTATGTTAGAATAGGAATAAGATTTAATAATAGTATCCTACTAGGAAAAGGATTGTAATGTAGAATATGAATAGGACTTCATATATTGTATCCTACTAGGAAAATGATTGTAATGGAGTGTCTATAAATAGAGCTATAATAATATTTTCTCTCATATTTTATGGAATTAGAGCTCTACGGTCTTGGTAGAGAATTAAAGAACTTCCGCTGTCGGCGGGCGGCACTAGCCAACGTGTTTCGTTTGTTTGGCCAAAGATAATGGTAGAGTGAAGATGGTAGAGAATTTTCATATATTTATAAATAAAATATTCTCTTAAAAAAAGTATGCGTGAACAGTGCCACGCGAAAAGGTTGTGTGAACAATGTTTTCCCGAGCTGAATAGTAATTTCAGCTAGAACAGTTACCAGATTCCGATCGCCGGAACTAGGGTTCCGGCGAATCCACGCACGGGACTTTTTTTAAAATTGTTTTTACTGTCAGCATCGCGTAGAGATTCTGAGCTGACCCATACCACTTTCTTCAAGGTTCGACAATTTTACCGGCATACTTTCTTTTCCTCATAGGGTCTGCCATCATTCCGATCCTACTCACAAAATACCATCACAGTCCAGTGTCTCATTTACTATGACTGTTTTGTCTTTTAGCTGCATGCACTTTGCATTATTAATAATTAGTTTAGTTTACTTCTCTAACTCTTAATTTCTCTGAATGTTACAGGTTATTGGAATTGATTTGTTATCCCAATCTCTGTTGCCAGCTATTGTTGAGCTGGCAGAGGACAGGCATTGGAGAGTCCGTCTTGCAATAATAGAATACATTCCTCTATTGGCAAGTCAGTTGGGCATAGGATTTTTTGATGATAAACTTGGTGCCCTTTGTATGCAATGGTTACAAGACAAGGTTGGTGTACGATCAACTGGCTGTTAGATATTCATATGAAATTGAGGAAGCATAAACTTTTCTTATCAAAGTATAAAATTATGGGAAGCTAAAACTTTGATCTTGGTACATGAGCAACAGCTTCATTGAAAACTTTGGTTATAAATTTTTTCATGTGGTGGTTATTTCTTTCTCAGTCATCTCTCTCCTCCACTTTCTTTCTTATTGCAAGAGCAAAATGAGTCGGGGCATTTTCCGGAGTGGAATTACCACCAGCTCTTCCCTGATAATTACTTTACGTTTTTTCTGTTATGTATTGATGAACGTGAAAAAGCAATGTGCTTTTGTCATTCAGTTGATGGGACAAGATCTCTAGCTCTGATCTCTTCCTTGCTGATTTTGTGATGCAGGTTTATTCAATCAGAGATGCTGCTGCTAATAACTTGAAGCGTCTTGCAGAAGAATTTGGTCCAGAGTGGGCAATGCAGCATATAATTCCTCAGGTTTGCTTAACGTGTGCAAATTGGAATTGCTAATTGTCTTGAATGTTATCTTTTTTTTTTCTTTCAAAACAGAACTAGTTCAGGGAGTCATGAGATATATCTTCTGTTACTACATGAAGATAATGGGACCCATGGCGCCTCAAGAGTTTCTAGGGTCCAGCTTTTGCCATTATCTATAACAACTTTGTTCTGTTTTGTCAGTTAAAATGATTATTTTGCAGGTCTTGGATATGACTACCAGTCCACATTATTTGTATCGAATGACTATTCTTAGAGCAATTTCATTGCTTGCACCTGTAATGGGATCTGAGATAACTTGTTCTAAGTTGCTGCCCGTGGTTATTACCGCAACAAAGGATAGGTGATTTTGCTTTCCCAGTATTCAAATGGTTTTATACCACTTAAGTTCTTGAGCTAATTGAAAGTTTTATCTTATTCCAGAGTGCCCAACATTAAATTTAACGTGGCAAAGGTGTTGCAATCCCTTATACCTATTGTTGACCAGTCGGTGAGAACCCTCACCTCATTTCTTGTTTTTTGTTTTTATTTCCGATCGTTTTCCTATTATTTAACTGTCTGAGTTAATTTCTATTTTCTAGGTGGTGGAGAAAACCATTCGCCCCAGTTTAGTAGAGCTAGCTGAAGATCCTGATGTCGATGTTCGCTTTTATGCCAATCAAGCACTTCAGTCAATTGATAACGTCATGATGTCAGGCTAGATAAGCTAAACGTTGGCAGGTGAGAGTAATAGAAATCTCGCTTCTAATCCCTCTTTGGTAGTCTTGGATTACGCTCTCACACGAAGAAGCAAAAGGAAAAAAGGTACAATGTAAAACGCATCGTATTGAGCTTGGAGTCGTATATTGTTACTAATTCTTTTGTAGGATTTGGCATTCAAGATGCCGTGACACTAATGAAGACCCGAGTGTTTTTGTCATGTAAAGTTGATGTCATACTTTACTGTTTGGATCTGCTAAGCTCATTGTATTTGTTTTTGTTAGTGTACTTTCTTTTGGGGTTTGAACTTCATCTTCCTGTGTTTCTAGCAAATTTGCTTTTCAATTCTCGCCCCCCCCCCCCCCCCCAGAAACCATCCCCCACTCGTTTTGTCATTCAAGAGCTGTTCCCTTGTAATGTTTACTTAGGTATTTACATTAAACCGCCTAATTTACGGGTATTGATGACAAAAATGAAGTTAAGAATATTTAGCTCTGATTAACTGATAACAGTTTATATAGACAACATCATTATTTTTTGGGGTTTTATTATGAGGAAGTCACCAAAAGCAAGAATCGTCAACCTTTTGTTTAAAATTAAGAAGAATAATGTCACAGATTAAAGTTGAAGGGGAGTCTTGGGGTAACTAGTAAAATTGTTGTCACGTGATCAGAATGTTATGAGTTTAAGCCGTGGAAACAACAAATGTGAGGTAAGACTGCATACAATAGACCCTTGTGGTCCAGCCCTTCTTCAGACCCCGCGCATAGCGTGGACATAGGATAACGGGCTGTCTTTTTTTAATGTCAGATTAAAGTTATGAGTCTTCTTGTAACCTATTGAGTGCTTGTTTGGTATGCCTTTTTTAAAGGAGTTTGGTTGACAAATCTAAAAGTGCTTTTGAGTTCTAAAAACACTTTTGGAAGAAACTCAAAATTTGGCCTTCTTGAGTAGATTTTTTTTTGCCTTCTACCTTTTTGTTTTTTATATAAAAATACTTTTTTTTATTGACAATCAAACACCTAACCACTTTTTGATAAAAGATTCTACTTGAAAAACTCTACTCCTAAAAGTACAATTTGAAACATGGTTCGTTCCTCTATCCATCTTCACTTAGCCTTGAGCCTCTATCTACCTCCACTTAACGTACAAGGCTTTAGTCTATGTTAGATTTGTATACGTACATGTGTCTAACCTACATATTATGTGTGCGTTCTTACTACTAGACAAAAGTCTGAGCATTATTTTAAAGTATTTCTAGAAGGTGCTCTAACCTACATATTATGTGTGCGGTCTTACCTTTCCAAAATTTCATGTGGTAAATTTTCCATATTTAGGGCGACCTTGTGGTTGGTATAAATAGTAATGGACTGTTTGGTGGGAGTAATCTACCTTTTCTCTTTAGTTAAGCAATCAGGTGCTGCCAAACGGGCAAATTTAGTGTGTCGTTATGGGTTAATATATATGAATAAATCTATTACTAAATATTCATAAATATTAGACTGTGATTTTAATTATTATTGTATATTAACTTGAGGTTGCGGTAAGAATCTATAAACTTAAAATCTGGAAACCGCATTTTCTGCCAATTTAGACCATTCTTATGTCCAAAAAGTATTAGAAATTGCTTCAGCAAAACCACATACCGAGCATGGATGATCAGTTCACATTTCCCCCCCTTTTTTTCCTTTGCTTAAAAGGATAATTACTGAGCTAATTTCTAAGCAAGTGAAGTTGTTGTAAATTTTGGGTATGAACGAGAACAAAAGAACTGAAAGGTTAGACACAACGAAGTTTAGTGCAATGTTTGTCGAGTCGATTGTTTGACAATCTTTCCTTAAGACAAAATTATCCCCGTATATAATGGCTTACGATAGATGGATAATAGCCTCTCAAGATAAAACGACAATACTTTCTCAAGCACAAGCCCAATACTTAAAATCCTTGTAGAAGAAACAAGAACACTAGATTGCTAGAATAGAAGAGAAGCTTTCAACAATTTTCAGATTTTTGTGTTGTGAATGGATGTCTTTAAATCTGATTTTGAAGCTCCTTTTATAGTTGCAAAATGGCTATCCACATACCATGTGAATGCCTTAAATGAAGTGCATAGATTTCACCAAAGGGCACCTTGATCATGCCAAGGGTTGGCTGACCTTTGGCTCTTCAAACCAGTCCATGAATCAGAAGATTCTGGACAGATTTTCGTTCTCTGAACCTGGAGCGCCGCGGCGCTGACCTGTCAAAAAAATATTGAGTCGCAGGAGTTTTGGCGCCGCGGCGCCTGACTGCAGTGCCGTGGCGCCGCAGCGCCGCGGCGCTGGTCCGTCGTGACTCTGCGCCACTGCCCTATTACGGCGCCGCGTCTCTTTCCTATTTTTCGTATTTTGCACATTTCTTCTTTTCTTATACCGTCGTGAGAGACATTAATTTGGTCAATTAATCGTCCATCCTTACCTAACTTAAGAAAGAACACTTTAACATGTATACCAACATCTCTTTCACTTCGTGAAATTTAGCTAGACATTGTACGACGTATGCATGTGTGTGGAAATCGTATTTATGACATGCGGGGCCCATGTGTTCAAGTCATTAAGGACGGGATAACTCAATCCCACTAGGTAAAATTTTCCAACAATCCCCTCTTGAAAGAGGTGTTGGAGCACGCGGAGTGCCAACCATTAGCAATCTAGTAGCGGAAGTGTATTGCATCAGAATAGGTAGCACACAACTTTGAACCTTTCCTAGTCAACTACTATCGGACATATTAACTGAGCGGTGAACGTGATGATTTGAACCGTCAGTGTTTAGTATATGCCAAAACAATGATAGAGACACAAATAACAGTCAAATCTCTCGTTTCTTCTTATGTTTTGTCCGTGGACACATTTGGATTCTTAAGTGCGTTCAATTGAGGCGGCCTGTCCTCGCACTTAAATAGGCGACCTCTCACAAGGAGTCATTAAAAGTATCTTCATCTTAACCTCGACTCTCGAGTATTGCGTTAAGACTTTGACACTTAACCTTGTACCCATAATTCAAGTAGCACTTTAATGTCTATCGCGGGAAGGCTTTGGATTAGTGTTTCCATAAGGAACCACTATCCGAAGTGCTCTTTCTTTTCTATAAGCGCTCAACTGGACCTTTACAACTTAGTTTTCCCATTGAACTAAATTTCTGGGATCTCCAGTCAGTATGGATGGGTTACCACCATATCGGTCCTTATTGATTGGGTTGTAAGCCCATTCCCCTAGACAGGTAGTTCATCTAATCATTGGGTAATCCCTTAGTCAAAGGGTCAGCTATATTCTCCTTTGATATTATGTAATCGATGGAGATAATACCCGTGGAGATCAATTGCCTAACGGTCTTATGTCTCCGACGTATGTGTCGAGATTTGCTATTGTATATGCTACTTCGTGTCCTTTCTAATGTCGAATGACTGTCGCAGTGGATCATCACCGAAGGTACGGGTTTATCCCAACAAGGGATATCCTCCAAAAAGTCATGAAGCCACTCAGTTTCTTCACCTGCTTTGTCTAAAGCGATGAACTCTGATTCCATGGTGGATCGGGTGATGCAAGTTTGTTTGGAGGACTTCCAGGACACAGCCCCACCACCAATTGTAAACACATACCTACTGGTGGACTTGGTGTTCTGTATATCGGATATCCAGTTTGCATCATTGTACCCTTCTAGTACAGCTGGATATCTTGAGTAATGCAACCCGTATGACATTGAATATTTCAAATACCGGAGTATTCGATTAAGCGCTTTCCAATGGTCATCTCCGGGATTGCGTGTAAACCTCGCCAACTTATTGACAACATAAGCGATATCAGGTTGGATACAATTTGTTACATACATCAAACTGCCGATTATCTGCGCATATCGCTCCTGGAGCACGGGTGCACCATGATTCTTGTCAATGCTTTGACTCATATCCATTGGTGACCTTAATGGAGGACAATCAAACATCTCAAACTTTCTCAATACACTCTATGTAATGAGACTGAGGTAGCACTAGTCCGTCAGATGATTTAGAAATCTTAATTTCTAAGATGACATGTGCGATACCCATGTCCTTCATGTCAAAACATTATTTCCAGATCAAGGCTTGACTACTGCCTGTGATCAACATGTCATCTACGTAGAGGCAGATCATGACGAAGGAGTCAGAGTCTCCTTTCACGTAGACACACTTGTCACACTCATTAATGGAGAAACCTTTTGATAGTAGTGTACTGTCAATTTTTTCATGCCATTGTTTTGGAGCTTGTTTCAGCTCATACAGAGACTTGATAAGTCTACAGACTTTCTTCTCTTGTCCTGGAACTACATACCCATCGGGTTGTTCCATGTATATCTCTTCTTCCAAATCACCATTTAGGAAGGATGTCTTAACATCCATTTGATAGATTTCAAGGTCATGCAGTGCTGCAATGGCAATGAACACCCTTATGGAAGTAATTCTCGATAATGAGGAGTACGTGTCAAAGTAATCAAGACCCTAGATTTGTCAGTACCCTTTGGTTACCAACCTAGCCTTGTAGTTGTCTATAGACCCATCAGCTTTGTACTTACGTTTAAGTACCCACTTACAACCTAGTGGTTTATTTCCCGGAGGAAGATAAACCAACACCCATGTATAATTGTGCATGATGGACTCTATCTCACTTTCCATAGCTTCTTTCCAAAGCGGTGCTTCTGGAGTTGACAATGCCTCTGCAATTGTCCGAGGTTCATTTTCAACCAAGTAAGCTAGAAAGTCCGGACCGAAAGATTTCTCTTTCCTGACCCTTTTGCTTCGCCTAAGTTCTGTTTCAGGATCAGTTGGATTCTCATCCATATCTGTATCCATTTGGTCAGACTCGTCAGATCCCAAGGAATCATAACTCATTTTGCTCGAGGCGACTTCATTTTCCTTCTTAGGAAATATTATCTCAAAAAATTCAGTTTTTCTTGACTCTATGATTGTACTCCCGTGGATATATGGTATATTTGACTTATGTACCAGAAAGTGATAAGCACTACTGTTATTTGCGTATCCAATGAAGATGCAATCTACAGTCTTAGGTCCTATCTTGACCTGTTTTGGATTAGGTACCTCGGCCTTGGCCAAACGAACCCCATACCCTTAGGTAGTTGTAAGAGGGTGCCTTTCTTTTTCATAGTTCATATGGAGTTTTCTTCCTGCTTCTGTGAGGGACTCTATTGAGTATCATGTTTGCAGTAAGAACTGCCTCTCCCGACATATTTTACGCAAGGCCGGAATTGATAAGCAAGACGTTCATCATTTCCTTTAGTGTACGGTTCTTGCGTTTCGCCACACCGTTTGACTGTGGAGAATATGGTGCATTTGTTTGATGGATTATGCCGGTTTGGGCACAGTATTCCTCAAATGGAGCTACATACTCTTCCCCTCTATCGCTACAAATCGCTTTAATTCGTAGACTTAGTTGGTTTTCAACCTCGGATTTATAGCGCTTAAAGACATCGAACGCTTCGTCCTTACTTTCGAGTAAGTAAAGGTAGAAGAAGGTAGAAGTACCTTGTACTGTCATCTATGAAAGTCACAAAGTACTTATTCCCCCTCTAGTTTGAGCGAACTTTAAATCACAGATGTCCGTGTGTATAAGTTCTAGAGAGGCGGTATCTAGTTCTACGGAACGGAAAGCCAATTTGGTAAGTTTTGCCTCTACACATACCTCACATTTGGATTGAGGGTTTATAGCGTCAGACGACAATAACTCCAACTTTACCAATCGTTTAATTGACTGATAGTTTACGTGTCCCAGTCTATGATGCCATAGACTGGGTGACTCAAGCAAGTAAGAAGATGCATTTTCATTAATGTTTCGAATTACAGACACGACGTTCAATTTGAAGAGGCCTTCACAGGCGAACCCCCTTCCAACAAACATACCATTCTTAGTAATAACAAACTTACCGGATTCGAACACAACTCGAAATTCGGCCTGAACTAAAACATTAACAGAAATTAAATTCTTCCGGATGTCCGGAACATGCATGACGTTCTTCAACTTGAGGTCTTTTCCAGACGACATCTTGAGTACTATAATACCTTCACCCAACACATCTGAGGTAGCATTGTTTTTCATGTATATCTTCTTACAGTCAACAGTTGCATAGGTAGAGAAAGCGTTTCGGTCGGAGCATATGTGACGGGTTGCACCCGTATCCAACCACTATTGTTTTGGACTTTTCACCAGATTTGCTTCTAGCACGGCGACTGAGAAGTCTTCACAGAGATCATTAAGGATCTTGTCTTCAACCATGTTGGCTTTGCCCTTCTTCTTTCCTTTGGCCTTCTCCTATTGCTCGCACTTCAACTGGCGACAGTCTTTGACCATGTGGCCAGCTTTTCCACAATGGTAACAATTGCCCTTGAATTTCTCAACGGCCGGAGTCTTTTCATCTTTCAGAAACTTGCGTTTCTTACTCGGGTTTCCTTTGGTCTCAACCAAGTTAGCCTTGACATCAGTTGTTGCCTTGCCTTTGATCAAGGTTTTCTTGTTGTCTTCATGGATATGAAGCTTGATGACAAGATCTTCAAAACTCATCTCTTTGGATTTGAGTTTCAGATAACTAATGAACTCACCTCACGATGGAGGCAGTTTCTCAACAAGTGAAGCGACCAAGAATGATTAATTGGACTTCATCCCCTTTAGATCCAAATCATGGATGATTAACTGGAACTCCTGTACTTGGTACATGACTGATTTGTCATTCACCATTTGGTACTTCAGAAACTTTCCGACTATGAATTTCTTAGCATCCGCATCATGAGTGTTGTACTTCTTCTGCAACAAATTCCATAACTCCTTTGCGGTATTTGTAGTGCAATATACCGTGTAGAGTGGATCGCACATGCAATTCAGGATATAGTTCCTGCACATGTAGTCGTTTTGACTCCAGGGGTCAAATTTCATCATCAGGCCACCAGTAGCCTGGGTATCCTGGCTCGTCTGAACCGTGTTGTCGGTTTGGACGTCCATATCATCTCAAATAGTAGGAGGATCCTCAGATAAGTATTTTGCCATACCTAATACGGTGAGATAAAACAACATCTTTTGCTGCCACCTGTTAGCGATTTTCTAAATGCTCACGCAAGTGTACGTATCATTCCAAGTAATTAGTCTGTAAGACCCAATATCGTTCACAGAGACTGGTTTTCAATTACCGGACATCTAATCTATTTTATCTATTTGGCTAACGATAGTTTGTTTGGGTTTTATCTATGAACTAGCTAGATTAATTGCGAGAATTAAACTAAATATGATGTGGTGTAAATCAGTTATGATGGAATTAGGGCTTCCAATATCCTCGACTATCCACTCTTTTCAATCCTTAGTGCAATAATAATGGCTTCTTTTTCTACGTTAAGATAACAGGTTAACTAGTCTGTCTTATATTCCGGTTAAGATTTATAAACGCTCAACCCCAGTGCAGAAACCTTCTATATTTCTATGATAGGTTTTACCACATAGAATGATTAAGAACAATAACCTAAAATGGTACACAAGTATCGGGGTAATTTCGTCCGCGATTTTAACCTATGTCTATTCAATTACAGCATATCCAAATATCTCCTCTCGGTTCTTGATTCGAAACCATATAAATTATGGTAATTAGTGATCAGTTAACTATCAAACATTCAAACCAATATTGAATAAATCTTAATCAAGTGAAGAAGAAACCAAACTAATGCATCAATTCATGAAAGCGAGTTTCAAGCGACTCAATGGAAAGCCCTAATTAAGAGTTTAGCTCCTAGCCATAGACATGCTAAGCACTAATTCAATATCCAACATGAACTGAAATAAATAAAAGAGAAAAGGAAAGAGCTTGAACAAAGTTGTCTCCAATCTTGTAGCTTGTGGCCTCATTTTCCTCTCCAAAGTAGAATGTAGAATTATGTACAAGATGCCTCCTCAAGGTCAGTGTTTTAGGGATTATATAGTTGAGAAAAATTGTATTATAAACCCTAAAAACCGTGTCAAATTCGTCCCATATCAGAAATTTTCCGCCTCGGCGTCGCGACCCTGCTGGCTGACGCCACGGCGCCGAAAATACTGCGACAAAATCAGAGCATTCAGGTTAATTAGCACCGCGGCGCTGTGCCTGTGACGTCTTCTGCCAGATTTTGCGATTCTGTGTCCTTTTTTCGTCCGGACTTCGTCTGATTTCTTCTATACTTTCCGGGACTTCGTAGACTTAATTTCTTGGCCTTTTCTTGTGCAATTACACATCAATTAAGCTCATTTCATCTTCTTTTTGCCATTTCTTCATTTAGGATCGCTGTGACTCAAAAGAAAGAAAAATGACCCTAACACGACACTAATTCCAATGAAAATGAGAAAAATACTAACTAAAATGACTCAAAAAGTGTATATAAAATATGCCTAACAAATACCTTCAAACTTAACCTTTACTCGCCTTCGAGTAAAGATCAAAATAAAAACACAAAAAAAACAAGGACTCTATGGAATGGATCAAGTAGTTATAGTATTGCTGTTTCAAAATCAAGGATGACAAATGAGATAATATGTTGGAACATACATAGCATGAATATTTAGCAATCTAGAATTTCAAGCTAGATATTTTGCAAATTCACTTGGATCATAATCACTGGAAATACAAACACCTAACCTATGCATGTCAGTTTCATTCCATCTTTCCCAAAATGCTATAGACCTGTTTCCTTGCTATTCTCCACTAATCATAGACATACACATTAGAGATCATCAGGACTTTCAAGGGTTGTAATGTAGGCTTAGGCAGGGGTAGGTAAAAGTAGACATTTAGGCTCACATTACGTACCATAAGCGTTTTTTTAACAACTCATTTTCCTTCTTTTTGATTTTCTTTTTAATCTCATACCTATTTTTCCCCTCTTTTCTTTTGAGAGAATGTGATATATTATAAATAACAGGCACCCCCAAACTTAGGCTTTTGCATATTTTTCATTGGGGTGCATCAAATTATCACTCTCTTATTATTTCTTTTTCCACACTTTTCATCCCACTAACTTTCAATTATTACTTATGGCACAAACAGGGAATCATAGAGTGTCAAAGAAAGATCTTATTTTAGGCTCAAAGAGGCTGACTAGTGATACAATTTATGTCAGGATATGTAATGAATGGTCAGAAGGGCTATCAAAGAAATGTCAGAATCATCTCCCTAAACATGTATATCTTAACTATTTCGCCTAAAATAACAAACAAACAGATTTTCTAGACATTTTCAACCATTCTTTCCATATCTGACACACATAGACTAAGCACAAATATCCCAAATAATTAGATGTCATGAATTTTTGGCATATCTAACTTAAACACATATATTTTGCTTTCAATTCCATTACATTATCCCACTTAATCCATTAGATATCTTGAGCAACTACAACATGCTTGATCCATAAAAAAAATTATGACTCAAAAACACATAGAACAACACAAAGACAAACAAAAAAGACTCAAAAATAAAATAAGACACCCCCCAAACTTAATCGACATATTATACCCAATGTGCGAAGATTAAAAATATGGACAACTTACTGACACATCACAGCGGTCATAACGGAGGTCTGAGAGGAAAAATTCTGGAAAATGCACATCATTTGGGCTCTCTGAAGTTTCAACATTTTTGATCCTTTTCCACTTAGGGTCAGTCCCTAGTCCACCTGCCATCAAAACATAAGACAAAAACCAAGATCGTGAGACTGTTCAAGACAAAATAAAACAAACTAAAACAGAAAATCAAACTAACATAATTAATAAATATTGGGTTGCCTCCCAACAAGCGTTGTCTTTAACGTCTTAGCCAGACTCAGTTAATCTTTACTAGTGCCCAGTGGATCCTTCTGCGAACGGCTTGCAATACGCACAATTATTGCTGTGGGTCTCATTTCACCTACAACAATTTTTTCAAACAAGGGCCTCAGGTTTTAGATTGTCCCCCATTTACACAAGGCATGCTTATCTTCAAGACTCTCTATAATGTAGGGATCAGTGAAACTCCCTACATCTCTAAACTTTTGGGGGTGCCCTTGAGGATATGAAATTTCTGGTTGGGGCTCAACAATGATAGTTGATGGTGTCTTTTCTGCAACGGGTATAGGAAAAAGAAATTCCAAGGAATCCAAAAAGGTGAAAAATTGGATCTCAGTAACCTCTTATTTCTCTACACCAACTATCTCTCTCAATTCCTCATTATTCTCAACAGCTTGTTGTGGTTCAGGTTCCTCACTCCGCTTATCACTTCCCACAACTGTGTCTCTAGGCAGATTTTCTTGTGGTACATTGATCACCATATCCATCTGCCCTATTTGTGTCTCCAAATTTTTGAGGGATACCATTGTCTCAGCCATAAACTGAGTCTGGCACTTGGTGAGCGTGAGTATGGCTGCCTGCAACTCATTTTGATCTTTCTGTGGAACCTGTGGGTTAGGCTGTTGTTGATGATTCAACTGCCCTTGATAGTAGTAGTAGTCCATGCCCTTTTTTTACTAACTTTACCTACAAAAAAAACAATAAACAGTGATAAAAGATGTTCGCAGAACAAGTTAGAAACTTGTTCCTGGAGCAACCAAATTAGAAATAAAATAACATAACCAAATTAGAAATAAGAATAGATAATTCGATATTGAAAGTACGCCAGTCCCCGGCAACGGCGCAAAAAACTTGTTAGCGATTTTCCAAATGCTCACGCAAGTGTACGTATCGTTCCAAGCAATATAGTCTGTAAGATCGAATATCGTCCACAGAGACTGATTTTCAATTACCGAACATCTAATCTATTTGGCTAACGATAGTTTGTTTGGGTTTTATCTATGAACTAGCCTGAGTAATTGCGAGAATTAAACTAAATATACTATGATGTAAATCAGTTATGATGGAATTAGGGCTTCCAATATCCTCGACTATCCACTCTTTTCAATCCTTAATGCAATAATAATGAATTCTTCTTCTACGTTAAGATAACATGTTAACTAGTCTGTCTTATATTCCAGTTAGGATATATAAACGCTCAACCCCAGTGCAAAAACCTTCTATATTTCTATGATAGGTTTTACCAAATAGGAGGATTAAAAACAATAACCTAAAATGCTACACAAGTATCGGGGTACTTTCGTCTGCGATTTTAACCTATGTCTATTCAATTACAGCATATCCAAATCTCTCCTCTCGGTTCTTGATTCGAAACCATATAAATTATGATAATTAGTGATCAGTTAACTATCAAACATTCAAACCAATATTGAAAAATCTTAATCAAGTGAAAAAGAAACCAAACTAATGCATCAATTCATGAAAGCGAGTTTCAAGCGACTCAATGGAAAGCCCTAATTAAGAGTTTAGCTCCTAGCCATAGACATGTTAAGCACTAATTCAATATCCAACATGAACTGAAATAAATAAAAGAGAAAAGGAAAGAACTTGAACAAAGTTGTCTCAAATCTTGTAGCTTGTGGCCTCCTTTTCCTCTCCAAAGTAGAATGTAGAATTATGTACAAGATGCCTCCTCAAGGTAAGTGTTTTAGGGATTATATAGTTGAGAAAAATTGTATTATGGACCCTAAAAACCGGGTCAAATTCGACCCAGAATCAGAAATTTTCCGCCTGTTGGTCGAAGCCACGCGAAAATATCGCGACAAAATCGTAGCGTCGAGTTAATTAGCGCCACATGGCCGCGCTGTGACGTCTTCTACCAGATTTTGTGATTCTGTGTCCTTTTTTCATCCGGACTCTGATTTCTTCTATACTTCCCGGGACTTCTTAGACTTAATTTCTTGGCCTTTTCTTGTGCAATTACACATCAATTAAGCTCATTTCATCTTTTGTTTGCCATTTCTCCATTTAGGACTGCTGTGACTCAAAAGAAAGAAAAACGACCCTAACACGACACTAATTCCAATGAAAATGATGAAAATACTAACTAAAAATGACTCAAAAAGTGTATATAAAATATGCCTAACACCACCTTTTGAAGTTGGTGCCCGTTTCGGGTCTTTCGGCTTGGAAGTTGGGTGGAATCATAGTATTTCCAATGGTACCAAAAGTGATACCAGCGGCGGTAGCGGTGCCAGAAGATGTGACATTGTTGGAAGCAAAGACTTGTTCCTTTCCGTTCACCATCTTTAGTTCTTCGTAATAATAATTTTGTCTTAACTGTTGTAAATTTGTGGGTATGAACGTGAACAGAAGAACTGAAAGGTTAGACACAACTAAGTTTAGTGCAATGTTTGTCGAGTCGATTGTTTGACAATCTCATCTTAAGATAAAATTATCCATGTATATAATGACTTACGGTAGATGGATAATAGTCTCCCAAGATAAAACAACAATATTTTCTCAAGCACAAGCCCAATACTTGAGAATCCTTGTAGAAGAAACAAGAACACAAGATTGCTAGAATAAAAGAGAAGCTCTCAACAATTTTCAGATTTTTGTGTTGTGAATTGATGTATTTAAATTTGATTTTGAAGCTCCTTTTATAGTTGCAAATGGCTATTCACATACTATGTGAATGCCTTAAATGAAGTGCATAGATTTCACCAAAGGGCACCTTGATCATGCCAAGGGTTGACTGACCTTTGGCTCTTCAAACCAGTCTATAAATCAGAAGATTCTGGACAGATTTTTTGTTCTCTGAACCTCGAGCGCCGCGACCCTGCACTAGTGGCGCCGTGGCGTTGACCTGTCAGAAAATCTCGAGTCGCAGGAGTATTGGCGCCGCGGCGCCGCAACGTCACGACCCTGGTTAGGCAGCGCCGCGGCTCTTCCCCATTTTTCGTATTTTGCACATTTCTTCTTTTCTTATACCGTCGTTGGAGACACATTAATTTGGCCAATTAATCGTCCATCCTTACATAACTTAAGAACACTTTAACATGTGTACCAACATCTCTTTCACTTCGTGAAATTTAGCTAGACATTGTACGACGTATGTATGTGTATGAAAATCATATTTTCGACATGCGGGGCCCATATATTCAAGTCATTAAGGACGGAGTAACTCATTCCCACTAGATAAATTTTTCCAACAGTTGTAAAGTAAAATTTGTAGTTATTCTTAAGTTATGTCTTTGTTAAGAATGAAGCATGAAATATTGCAGATATTTCTACTATGCAAAGGGAATTGAAAAATTGGCAAGACTTTGTAGGTTACAAAAAAGATATACAACAAAATCTTTTAAAACTTTACTTTAAATGGAATATGTTGCACATCTATTATGATTTTTGTTTTTGCAAACTTTTCAAAGAGAATGTGCACTTCTTACTACTCACTGCCTTTCGTTTTACCTACCACTAACTAATTGGTGGTTTCTAACGTTTGTCTATTTCAATCTTCTCTTTGCTCCCTCGGTTCCTTTCTAACCATAAAGAAATGTGCTGCAATCAATCATTTCATTTAAAGGTAAAATGAGAATATAATTAAGTATATAAAATTTTCTTTATATGAGGGTTTAAGTTTTTAAATGAGTGAATCAAATACTGATATGATATCAGAGGAGGCAAAGATCTTAGGTTTGAGTGGCACCGCTATTTATATCAAAATGAATTCTCACGCTGTCAATACAAAAATTAACAGCGTATCAATTTTTTCTCTAAAGAGAGGATATGCCATTACTAAAAAATCTCTATTTTTTCTCTGAATTTTTCATTAAAAATGTTCAATGGTTATATTCCACCGAGAAAAACTCAATTAGTAATCTTTTCACACGGAAAAATTAAAAAGTTTCTCAGCGTATCAATGAGAACATGTTCCTCACCATGCATTTTTCTAGCGGGCTAGTTCAACGGGAATGAAGTGGAATAATCATGTTTACTACAAATTTTTCACCGAATATGAATTGAAAAATCCTATGTTTCTAGTAGGGTGAAAACATAATTAATAACTATCTATATCTCAAATTATTTGTCGTTTTTTGGTTTACACGCTTCTTAAGAAATATTAATTAGAAGGAATAATTGATCTACTTTACCTTTATTTATGTCTAAGTTATAATCTCTCTATTAAATGTTTACTCAATTTATATATCATTTTCATTAATGATAAAAAATAAAATAGAGAAAAAATAATTATTTTTATCTGAACTTCTAAAACGATAAATAATTTAATACATCTATTTTTAATAACCATCACAAATAATTTGAGACAACGGAAGTACTTATAAAAGTGGTGGCTGAGATAGTTCCCTTAGAAAGGTGGGTATCGTGCCTATAAGCCTTCAACCACCAAAATTAAAACTACTCACTTCTTGAGGAGACATGTGTGCATTAATTGTACAGTGTTTAATTTCCCCCTTATAAATAAGAGCTTCACTTGAATGCATTTTCACATTGAAAGCTAGCCATCTTAGAGATATCCCCTATTAATATGCCTCTTCTCAATAGTCATATCGTGGCTCTTTCCTTGAATGCCAACAAATCAGACGATGGAGTAAGAAGAAAAAGAAGGACAAAGCCCTTTCGAAGTTTGCTGGTATAGTTTCTAACTACAAAACTGTAGATTCATTTAGTTTGATGTGCTAGAAATAGTTTTATTGTACTTATAACGAGTAAACCTGCCTCGAAGGTTTAAGTTTGTAATCTGTCTGATCCAGGTATGAGCACTACTAAAAAAATCATTATATTTTTCACTAAAAAATGTTTAGGGCTATTCTCAATCTCAATATCGGTGAAAAAAACTTAAATAATACTCTCTCTGTCTCAATTTATGTGCACTATTTCTTTTTTGGTTTGTCCAGAAAAAAATGTCATATTTTTTATATTTAGAAATAATTTAACTTTATGAAATGATTTATAACCACATATTTATGTAAGAGTTGTTTTGGACCACACATTTCAAAAGTTTTCTCTTCTTTCTTTAACCACCGTGCCAAGTCTAATTGTGTCACATAAATTGGAACGGCGGGAGTAGTGTTTTCCCCGGAAAAATTAGAAATTTTTTCAGCGTTTCAATGAAAACATGTTTCCTACCACGTGCTTTTTCAGTGAGTTGATTGAATGAAAATAAGGTGGGAAAATCATATTTTACCGTACAAAATTTTCACTAAATGTAGATGGAAAAAACTCCTATCATTGACTCAAATCATGTGTTTATGTTAATATCTTTATCTAATATGTATATATAATCTATCTAGAATTCGATAGGGAAAAATGTCTATTATCCATAATTCATAAACTAAACATTCCGAATCCGCCTCTAGTTTGTAAACTTCTTCTTGTAGTGTTTTTGTTATTAATTGTTATTTTTTTCATCCCATTTTTCTTTTGTCTAGCTTGTCAGTTAGGGAAATTGATATCTAGATGAACACTCTAAATAATTATTTACTTATAATAATTTGCAAGCCGTGAAATTCATGCAAACTTGGCAAAAACATATCACACAATAAAAGAAAAATATATACGTACGCGACACTAAACCACTATGGAACACTCATTTGAGCAAGAAAGTTAGAGCTAGTTAGACGATGAAGCTACGAGGATGATGTATCTTTGGCCAACCTCAACCTCGGACCTTCATCTTTAGGTCGATATTGGCGGAGACATGTGGAACCTTCATCACCATTATTCACATAATTTTTATTCAAGAAAGTATTATGTATGCCACCAAAGATAAAGGGGATGCCTATAATTTGTGGTCTATGTATTTATTATTTAACTTGTTATAGGAGGCAAACTTACCATTTATTATAGTTGACCAATGAACATTATATTAGGTAGAGTTGTCTGTATTTAATGTTCATATTTTTTTGGTAGCGATAATGTTGGGTCCCGGGATATATTATGAAATAATAAAAAATAAACTGAAAGTAAAACTAATTAAATCGAATGCCAATACAATTTGTTAATGTCAGCGATAATGTCGTCTGTCACAACTGACAACACTCCGATAAAACAGAAAAACCTTTGAAGAGTAAAATGCAGCGGAAATAATAAAGAACACAAATGTTTAATATTTACATAGGTTATATTGAATATATAACCTATGACGGCCAGTAACCGAAAGTATTGTATATATTTATATACAATTGAATAAATTCCTTTTACAATTTTACAAAATGATACAAAAAAAATTAAAAGGTTGAAGTCGTAGATGACTCCTGCCTGAAAAATATATCTAAATAGACATAGACAACATCTCATTACAATTGATTCAATGAAGAAAAAAATTAGAATCTAAGCAACAATTATAATGTTGGACAGAATATTGTCAACACGCTCAGGCAACACTTGTGATCCAGTTTTCTGAGATGAATTCTTGAGAGCTCTCTTGATATTTTTGCAATTTAATTCTAGATATAGATTCACTATTCTTCCCTCTCTATTTATAATAGAGAGTCTTCCTTGAAAAACACATCGACTTGTTATAGAGGTTGAGGGAAAGGTGAGCAGTTGATAAGGTTTGTTGGAGAAGATCATGAAGCAAAATCCTCTAACTTTTTGGACTTGTTCCCCAAGCTTAGCAACAACTTTGACTTGTTCTTCCCATATTTTTCATCAACTCCTAATCACCTTGCCAAGTCACTTTACCATCGTGGTGAAAATCTCACGAGATTTGCTTCAGTTCCGTGAAGTAAGACAAAACTGTTTCACAGAATGTTGGTCCGAATGTCGTGACATTTGTTCCAATATTTCTGGATTTTAGCTTAGTACTAAAAATAGTATGTTGGACAAAATGTCACAACACCAAACCCAATATTAACAAATTCATTTCAAATTTGAAATGTAAGTACACAAAAAGAAAGGGGTAATTACTCGAGAAATGACTCTATTAAAGCCCATAATGGGCTGAGCTCTCCAAAGGCCCACACAGACAGCCCACACGGTTACTGTTCATCCGTGAACAACAACATTATGATTGTATATTGTATATTTGGTAGAGTTATTCTTGTACCATAATTAGAATTATACTATTACCTTAATTGTATAGAATATGGTTTTAGATATAAAGTAGGAATAAAATTCTCCTATTGTAACTTGTATATATATGTCTTTCATTAATAAGAATAATCAAGGGATTATTTCTTTCATGGTATCAAGAGTCTAGGTTCTCTTTACCATGCTTTCACTCATCCAAATTCTTCTCCAAATTCTCGATTTTTTTCTCCAAAAACCGAGACATCCTCTTCTTCTTCCTCACAAATTTCCTTCTCCGAATATTGTTGATCTATTCCCTATGGCTGATAAGAACAATTTTCATCATACCCTCACAGTTTCTAACATCAAGAGCGTCATCCCTATTGTTCCTGATCTTGAAAACGTCCAATATGGGACGTGGGCAGAATTATTTAAGATTCATGCTTTGGCACATAAATTCCTCCACCACATAATTCCTCATTCTCCTCCAAAGGAGGGTACTTCTACGACGGTTGTGCCGACTAAAGAAGCAGATCCAGAATTATGGGTCATGCTTGATGCCAAAGTTCTTCAGAGAATTTATGCTACTATCTCCTTGGATCTTTTACAGACGATTATGGAACCCAATTCCACGGCTATAGCGGTGTGGAATCGATTGCGAGACATATTCCAAGATAACAGTCATTCTCGAATTGTTATCCTTGAGCAGGAATTATCCCAGGTGGCTATGGCGATTTTTCCCAACGTTTCTTCTTATTGCAAACGACTCAAAGACTTGGCAGATCAACTCAGCAACGTGGGTTCTCCTGTTTCTCAAAGTCGTCTAGTTCTTCAGAAGGTTGCAGGCCTGTAAGAGGCTTTTAGCGGTGTTGCTTCGGTTATTCATCAGAGTAACTCCCTGCCAGGGTTTCAAGCACGTTCTATGCTTACTTTGGAGGAAGCCGAATTGGCTAAGAAAGTGGCGATTGGGGCCAACCCTGTCGTCATGATGACTGCTTCCAAATTTTTCTCCTTCTAATCCAGCCAATGTGACTCAAAATCACAATAACGGGGGTGGTAAGAAGGGCCAGAATCAAAAGAATAATGGTAAGAATCGTGGCGGCAACAACGGAGGCAACCGACAACAGCAACAACAGTTCTGGAGCCCACAGGGGCCCTCGGGCGATGGCGGTGGGTCCCAAGACCTATCAGCCGCCATGGCGGCGCTTACAGCACGACACGAGCACGCGCCCAATTTCTACCTGTGTCGACCGTGTTTTAGACCAAAGATACGGGCAGCAACAACGATCCGGATACTTGGGCCGCGCTTCATCGTGCCCACCACACAGTGGGCCCCACTCAGACCGATATCGAAGCAACAATGCACACACTTGGCTTGACTCAATCGGACCCTAATTGGTACATAGACACCGGCGTCACTACCCACATGACATCCGACCAAGGTACTCTCTCGTCTTATTCCAATTTGAGCACTAATCGTGGTATAACTGTTGGTAATGGAAATTCTATTCCAATTAAGGGTTATGGTCATAAAACTTTGTCCTCTCCTCATCCACCACTTGTCCTGAAACATACCCATCATGCCCCAAAATTGATTAAAAATTTGGTGTCTGTCCGTAAATTCACCACTGATAATTGGGTTTCTATTAATTTTGATCCGTTTGGATTTTTTTGTGAAGGATTTCAAGACGGGGAGTCATCTCATGAGGTGTAACAGTAGGGGTGATCTGTATCCAATCACTCCAAGTCTCAGTGTCTCGCGTCAAGCTATGCCGTCCACTTTTGCATCTCTTGCTTCTTCCTTGTGGCATGCTCGTCTAGGTCATTCGGGGTCGTCGATTTTATCTTATTTAGATATACATAAGTTTATTTCTTGTAAGGGTACGCATAGTACTCCACTTTGTCAATCATGTGCTTTGGAAAGGATTATTAAGTTACCATTTGTAGCGTCGAATTCTAATACTTCAATGCCATTTGATATTATTCATAGTGATTTATGGATATATCCGGTTCTATGTTCTATGAGTCATCGTTATTATGTGTTATTCTTCGATGACTATTCTAAATATTTATGAACGTTTTCAATTGCGAAAAAATCTCATGTTTTTTTCCATTTTCATAAAATTTAGAGCTTTCATAAGAACACAATTCGAACGAAAAATAAAAAATATTCAATGTGATAATGGCAAAGAGTATGACAATGGAGAATTTAGGGAGTTTTGTGCTCAAAATGGGATAAATTTTTGTTTTTCTTGTCCTCATACGTCTTCACAAAATGGAAAAACTGAGCAAAAAATTTGTACCATTAATAATATTGTCTGCACTTGATTGGTTCATTCTTCCGTTCCTCCATTATTTTGGCATCATGCGTTACAAATGGCTACCGATCTACTAAATATTCTTCCCTCTAAAGGTTTGACATATTCATTCCCTCTCAAAGTGTTATACAATAAGACTCCATCATATACTCATCTTAGAGTCTTCGGATGCTTATGTTATCCACTGTTTTCATCCACTACGATCAACAAACTTCAGACACGTTCTACTCCTTGTGTGTTTTTGGGTTTTCCGTTAAATCACCGTGGTTATAAATGCTTTGATTTATCCTCTAAACGAATCATCATTATTCTTCATGTTCTCTTTGATGAAACTCAATTTCCTTTTTCTACAATAGACAAATCAATGCCTAGTTCTTATGACTTTTTAGATGAGGAAGTCTCCCCCTATGTTCTCCGTCATTTTTCAGATTTGTCCGAAAAATGCCGTCAGCGCCGCGACCCTGCATAGAGGCGTCACAGCGCCAAAACATCAGAGAGCTCTGCAGCTCTTCTGGCGCCGTGACGCCTGCCCCTAGCGCCGCGGCGCCTTCGACGGTAATTCCAACTATTTCTGAAAATTTCCAAAATTCACCCAATCCAGCCCAGAGTCACGGTCCAGTCACTCGTAGTCAACGAGGTATTTTTAAACTTGAAATATATTTTAATTTGAATTCTAATATTCTTAAATCTCCCTTACCTCGTAATCTCGTGTATGCCTTAAATGACCCTAATTGAAAAATTGCCATGACTGAAGAATATAATGCTCTTATTGAGAATAAGTCGTGAGAGTTGGTACCCCGTTCATCTGGTGTTAATATTATTTGGTCTATGTAGATTTTTGTTCATAAGAAAAATTCTGATGGTTCATTTGCAAGGCATAAGGCTAGACTGGTAGGTGATGGTAAGACTCAGCAAGTTGGTGTGGATTGTGGTGAGACGTTTAACCCGGTGGTCAAGCCGGCTACCATTCGCACTGTGCTCAGCTTGGATCTTTCAAAATCATGGCCCATTCATCAACTAGATATGAAGAATGCTTTTCTATATGGTGATCTTCAGGAGACAGTGTATATGCATCAGCCTTTGGGGTTTAGGGATACTAGATATCCTAATCATGTCTGTCTATTGAAAAAGTCCTTGTATGGGCTTAAGCAGTCTTCACGAGCATGGTATAAGAGGTTTGCTGATTTTGTTTCGACTATGGATTTTTCTCACAGCAGGTCTGATAATTAATTGTTCATATATCGTCGAGGATCTTCCATGGCTTATATTCTGTTATATGTTGATGATATTATCTTGACTGCCTCTTCTGATACTTTGCGCAAGTCTATTATGACAATGCTCGGTTCTGAGTTTGCCATGAAGGACTTGAGCCCATTAAGTTATTTTTTGGGGATTGCTGTCACTCGTCATGCATGTGGATTGTTCTTGTCACAGAGAAAGTATGCAGCAGAGATCATTGAGAGGGCTGAGATGTCATCCTGTAAGTCCACTTCTACTCCAGTGAATACTAAACCCAAGTTGGGTGCTGCAGCTGACTCTCCTTATGAGGATCCGACCCGCTATCGTAGTCTTGCAGGCGCCCTTCAGTATCTGACGTTCACGCGACCTGACATTACATATGTCGTGCAACAAGTGTGTTTGTTTATGCATGATCCCAGAGTTGAACATATGAATGCGCTCAAACGCATTCTTAGGTACATTCAGGGAACACTTAAGTATGGTTTGCATTTGTATCCTTCATCGACATCTACATTGGTCTCCTATACAAATGCTGATTGGGGTGGTTGTCCCGACACCAGACGGTCTACGTCTGGATATTGCATGTTTTTAGGTAATAACTTGGTCTCATGGTCTGCCAAACGTCAATCTACGCTTTCACATTCAAGTGTAGAGGCCGAGTATTGAGGGGTAGCCAATGTGGTTTTCGAGTCATGTTGGTTACGAAATCTACTGTTAGAGCTTCGTTGTCCTATTGAGAAGGATACATTGGTGTATTGTGATAATATAAGTGTCATCTACCTTTCTGGTAATCCAGTTCAGCACCAGCGTAATAAACACATAGAGATGGATATTCACTTTTTTAGAGAAAAGGTAGCCAAAGGACAAGTACGAGTCTGCCATGTCCCTTTAAGATATCAGATTGCAGACATCTTTACAAAGGGTCTTCCCCCGGTCCTTTTTGAAGATTTTAGAGACAGTCTCAGCGTACGAAGACCGCCCGCTATGACTGCGGGGGTGTGTTAAATCCCATAATGGGTTGAGCTCTCCAAAGGCCCACACGATTACTGTTCATCCGTGAACACTAACATTAGGATTATATATTGTATATTTGGTAGAGTTAGTCTTGTACCATAATTATAATTATATTATTACCATAATTGTATAGAATAAGGTTTTAGATGTAAAGTAGGAATATAATTCTTCTAATGTAACTTGTATATATATGCCTTTCATTAATAGGAATAATCAAGAGATTATTTCTTTCAGGCTCTTTAGCCCTTAGATTTTTTTTTTTAGTTTTATGTGTTTTTTACAAGAGATCTTTATTTTTACACATAATAGATCTGAATTGAAAATGTCATTTTCTTCTATTCAAACTGTAAAAGGGCAAGAGATCTCATTCCCTCACCAATTACTATTATACTAATATGATTGGCGATAAATATTTATTTACGTGTATAAAACCTAAATTCTTTTTACTACGTCTATATATAATATAATATATGTTCCTAGTCCGCATGGGCAACTCAATTGGTTCTCAAGGGGGATAATTAAAAAAATGGCCAAGATTGAATCCCGCCAGCGGCAGGGTGGGGGTTACTTCTTGAAATAAAGGAGGACCCCTTGTGCGCAGCGTGGTAGTGGTCTAACCTTTGAAACCAGTTGAGTTACCATGATTAGCTCCTTCACAATCTTGTCGGACCGGGGTGTGGTGGCTCCTGGGGTGGGAGATCCACATTTTGGAAAAATATATGTTCCTAGTTTCATCTCCGTGTACTGGCATCAAACATAAAGATGCCAATTAAAAGAACAAAAGTGATAGAAAAAGTACATCTCCTATTACGTATAATATTGGTAGAATAGTGTAATTTTTTTGGTTGAATACTTCTAATTAATGTAATATTTATAGGTGTTTATAATTTACAAACTTAATTAGAGAACGATCTCTACTTTACATAATTACACTAGAATAATAATTACAAAATATATGAAGAATATTAATATATTCTCTATCACACCTCCTCAGTCGGAGCGGGAGGAGGCCGGACACTGAGACTGGATCTAAAGTCAAGGAACAGTTGCCGAATGAGTCACTTAGTAAATATAGCTGTGTACTGATAGGAAGAAGGAACATGTAACACCCAAACATGACCCATGACAACCTTCTCACGAACAAAATGAATATCCATCTCAATATGTTGGTTCGCTGATGCTGAACCGGGTTATGAGACAAGTAAACAACATATATGTTATCACATTAGATAAGAGATGCCTTATGTATGGGACAATGAAGTTCTAGAAAGAGGTTTCTGAGCCAACAAATTTCAGCAACAACGTTCGCAACACCTCTATATTCTGCTTCTACACTCAAATAGGAAAGTGTGGCTTGCCGTTTTGCAGACCATGAGATGAGGTTATCACCCAAAAATACACAATAGCTGGAAGTTGATCGTCGTGTGTCTGGACAGCCTCCCCAATCGACGTCCATATCTGGTCTGTGCAGATGGATAAAGATGTAATCCGTAGTTAAGAGTACCGTTGACGTACCAAATGATATGTTTAAGAGTGGTAAAGTGAGGCTCCCTGTGAGCATGCATGAACAAACACACCTACTGAATGACATAGGTAATATCGGGCCTAGTGAAGGTAAGATACTGAAGTGCACCATCTAGACTCCTATAAAAGAAGGATCAAACACCAGATCCCCGTCATCGGCGCTAGCTTCGACTTTGAGTCGACTGGAGTGGGCATAATTTTATAGTTTACCATTTTAACCCTGTAAATAATCTCTTCGGCATACTTACGTTGACACAAGAACATTGCAATCTTGATTCAAAAGCTAGCTTATAGGGTGAGGATCAGTGGCAGATCCAGACACTAAAATCTGGTGGTGCGAACATACAAAGTAATATTTTTTTGGATTGATAACATTCGTTACTAGAATTGCCAGTACAGACTCAATGGACCATGGTATACAAAATTTCCAACATGTGATTTTAAACCTATTTACAGATGTACTATTCATCTTCAGCATTAAGCCCAGATATCTGCTGCCGCCTCTTGTCAAAGACAGTTCTGAAGGACTCGAAAACAACTCTAAACGACTCACGCTCTCTACCTCTTTGGTTCGCCATTATTTCGAGTTGATGTCAACTTCTCTTCTTCAGGCAAAAGGTTTGACTTCTGAAATGTCGAAACAATAAAGCCAACTTATCATATGGGTTCCAAATACATGGAAAATCTCATTGCAAGTGTTTACCAACCAAATGTTCTAATATAATAACAAACCTCCAGAAAGTTAAACAACATGGTTACACGCATAATAATGCTAAATAAGCACCAAGATGGAAATGATGAGAGGAACAAGTTAAACAATAATTGCACGAGGAATCTCACCAAGTTGTATCCTCTTCCACTGCCAATTACTAAAGATAGATTGGTTGCTTTTGCTGCCCCTATCGAAAAGCCTCTTTTGGTTTGCTGGGAAAAGTAACATAAGTTAGCACAAAAAATTCAGCTAGTGTATCTTTTTAGAAACATTAGAACATATAGTGAAAGAATAATAATCAGATTAGTAGATGCATGTTAGCAACCAACCTTAATAATGAATAAGAAAGCATGCCAATAAGATTCACGACCACTTCCTAATGACAACAAAGAGAATGTCCATCAAACAACTCAAGCTTTCAATGAGACAGAGCAACTTAATTCACTCCAATGATTCTTCCCTCCCCTTTCGCTAAAAAACCATGAAGATACACATGCACACCAAACTCACAATAATATTGTCAAGGGCAGAACTTTATAACAATATATAAAGAAAATTATGTAAATAATAAATATTCTTACCTTTACAAAGAAAATTGTCTAGAGTCCTTGAAAATGTTCCATAATAACATCATCGCTAATAGTCTTTAGTACATCTATTTCTATAAAAGTTACAAGTCGATCATTTAACCATTGATCGCCTATCTTATTACATAGTTCCCGTTTCACATACTTCATAGCTGAAAAAACTCGTTCAACACTTACAGTTGCTCGACAAAATTAAAGCTAACTTCAGAAGCAAATACACCACATGATATGTTTCACTTTTACCTGTTTGCACAAAAAGTTTACAAAGATCTGGAAGTCCTCTCAAATTAGAAAATAATGGATTAGTTCGAAAATCGTCAATATTATTTTGTATATGGTTGCGCATAATCACTTCAGGAAAGTTCACAAAATCATCTGGATATAATTCCACCATCCTCAACAATCTAGATCTGTCAAATGCTGCAAATGTTTTAACGGACTCAAACATGCAACACAATGTAAAAGCTCAGTGTTCTGCACATCAAACCTAGCATTCAACTCCTGCATTTGCAAATCTAAAATACTAAACAAATAATCACGCTTATAATAATGAATATTTGAAAGATTCGATTGTCGTCTAGATTTCTTTCCTTGGAAATATGGTGCATCCATATCCGGCACATCAAATTCATGCTTGTAACAAATTTCCATAACCTTGGACGAAAGTTCTTCCCAACCATCATCCCTCAACTCTTGAAGTTGTATCTTGACAGTAGTGAGAAGTTGTAGTGCATTCAAGAGATCTTGATCACATTTTTGTAGAGATGTATTCAAATCTTGGATGATCCCTAAAACCTCAACCATTAAATACAACATGAACACAAAGTCAAAAGATTGAAGCAAATCTAACATATCTATAGCCTCACCATATCTTTCAAAAGAACTATCACTCCCCACTTCTTCAAGTACCCCAAGCACAGGGCCATACAAAGTCATCAAACTATTGAGAGTATTAAAATAAAACCCCCAATGAGTATCACATGCTCTAACAATAGACGATTCATGATTCAATCATCTACCAGTTTGTATCAATCCATCTTCAAGTATATTGGCATAATGCATCTTTTGTTTGCCTCGAAGTAGTTCCATTCTTTTGTTGGATGAACGAATCAAATTAACAAGTGAATTTACCTTACCAAAAAAGGTACTAACACCAACATGACATTTAGAACAATTAACAAGTGCCAACTAAGTTGATGGGCAAACCACTGCATGTAATAAGCAGGGGGTCCCATTTTGAATTAAAGTTTTCAACCCACCAAAACGACCACTCATATTGCTTGCACCATCGTACCCTTGTCCTCGTATACTTGCTATACTCAACTTGCGAATGCCAAGTAAACTTTGTAGTGCCTCTTTCAGTGAACTTGCACTTTTTTCTTTAACATGCATAATGCCTAAAAATCTTTCCATAACAAGCCCTTCCTTGTCAACATAACGCACAACAACGATCATTTGCTCTTTTTACGAACAATCACCAGATTCATCAATTAACACATCAAACACATCATCCCCAATATCGTCAACAATTTGCTTAGTTAGAACATTAGCACAAGTTGCAGTAAGACTCTTTTGAATCGGAGGGGGAAGTCATATTGTTATTTCCTGGAGCAGATTTTAATACATGACATAAATCTTGATTACATTCCTTTAAAATATTGTCCGTTTCAAGAAAATGACCCTTATATGAAGAACTTTGTGACTCATCATGACCCCGAAATGGAGAGCCACCTCGCAAAAGATATTTTGTAGCTATAAGTGATATATTCAAACGAACTTTATAGTCAATATTCTTTTGAACAATCTGCTTTGTTAATGCAGCCATAATACTTTATTTGGGGTTCAATAAATCACGATATTTATATACACAATCTCCATGTTCACCATTACAACAATTGGCATGTCTACTAATTCTTATCGAATTATTCCAATCATCAAAACCTATTCCAACAAAGGCTTCACCACCATAGTTTGCTACATTTTAAACATATAACATGATAAACAATACGCTGCATTTTTGGATTCACTATACTTAAGCCAATCATACTCATCAAACCATTTCACACAAAATCGACGTCTAACACTATTATATTGTGTCCAAGGGAATCTAAAATTGCGAGGTTGGTGAACACCTTTGATTAAATAAGCTTTTCTAACCTCATTTTGAATATCTGGATGATAGTCTGAAATTTGTTTCCTACGCGCAGGATCTGCTTGTAATGTATCAAAGTCAACATATTTTTGTATTTCATTAGCATAATCTGATACATCATCAGTTCGAGCTTCTGATGGTTCTTGATCTATCACTGGTGGTTCTTGATTTAACACTAGTTCTTGATTACCCAAAATACTAGTATTTGCTTTATATTTAGGACGCTCCTCATAATAACGTTGCATCCTAATTTCCTAACAAATAAAATTAACAGTTCATTTACACTGACCTAGAAATCAAAATAAGTTATTTACCAATCTTCAGGTTTTGATCGCATGAGTAAAGCTTTTTTCAACACTTGACTTTGAAATTATTGGATATAAGCCCTGCTGCTGCAATGAATAAAAAGGAGACGATTTAAGAAAGACGACATCATTTGGGTAAGAATCGTTACTTGCTTTTGGGTAAGAATCGCTACTTGCTATTTCTATAATGAATCACTACTTTTGGGTAAATATCACTACTTTTGGGTAAGAATTGCTACTTGCTGTAATGAATCGCTACTTGCTGCAATGAGTGTCTACTTTTGGGTAAGAATGAATCGCTACTTTTGATTTTGGGTAAGAATGAATCGCTACTTTTGGTTTTGGGTAAGACTGAATCGCTACTCTATAAATTGTAATGAATAAGGCGGAGAGGAAGAAACGACATTTTGTCTTCAACAAAATGATGTCGTTTAACATTTTATCAAAACGCAGGGCCTACACCAAAACGATGTCGTTTAGTGAAAAAAAATTTAAAAAAATCTGGTGGTGCAACTGCACCACCATGTTTACAGTGGTTTCGCCCCTGATGAGAATTATCCAAATCCATATAAGGAGTCCGTGAATCCATTTCATATTCGATGTGTGACTCTTAACAATATAACTAATGATTGTTTATTTATACATATACAGAAAAAGAATACCAGACAAGATATTGATAACACACAAAATTAATGCATGCTTTATTTTCTCGAACGGATCCTACCAAATGACCCCCAAAAAGGTAAAACAATGAATCAAGGAAAAGAAAAGATATACGTAATGCTTGCTCTATTTTACTCTCCACTTATTAGGATTTAATTAGCACATATATTTAGTGTAAGCGTTTTTAGAACAAAACAGGGGAAAAATTTCCAGCTTGATGGAATTGTTGTCCTCATAGAATAACTCGACTTATATTGTAATGACATTTTTCCATCAATAATTCTTATTTTTCGTCAATATGTTGTTAATATTTGATCAAGTTTCTAGAAACGCAATCATTGATTTCTGGTTCATGTACTTAACTTTTTCCATAAATAATTAGAGTTGAACACTGCTTTTTTATGTTGTCTTCTTATCAATGTCGTTTTCCCACTTGTTTTGATCCAGAGAATCAGAACATAAGTTAAAAAAGTGTGTCAATCTTGTTAAATATACACATGATATACAATATACAAATGTATATTATGTGTATATCCAAGATATTAAAGGTCACGGCCACATATTTGGCCCATCATGTAGTCAACAACCCATCACGGGCAGACCCTAGTATATTTATATAATTGGTATATATTAGATATTAGTCTTGTACCTTAATTAGTATTGTAATATTACCATAACTGTATCGGGTTTTAGATATAGAATAGGAAAAAGATTTTTCTATTGTAACTTGTATATATATGCCTTTCATCAATAAGAATAATCAAGGAATTAATTCTTTCATGATATCAGGAGTCTAGGTTATTTTCCTTGCTTCTGCTACTCACTCATTTCTCGAGTTATACTTGAAATCCGTGACCAAAATTCCCACCCCCTCTCGGTTTTCAGAAACCCGAGACTTCTCCTCCCCCTAAAATCTTGTCCAAAGTTCGTTCTATTCACCATGACTGATAATACCACTTTTCATCCTGCCCTCACAGTTTCTAAATCAAGAGTGTTCTTCCTATTGTTCTTGACCTAGAAAACGTCCAATATGGAACGTGGGCAGAGTTATTCAAGATTCATGCAATGACATATCAAGTTCTTCACCATATCATCCATCCGATTCCTAAAACAGGGGATGAGACCACCGAAGATGATGTTGTACCCACCAAAGCGGACAATCCAAAATTATGAGTTACGCTTGACGCAAAGGTTCTCCAGTTGATTTATGCCACAATATTCATGGACCTTTTACAGACGATTATGGAACCCAATTCCACAGTGATGGCTGCTTGGAATCGATTTCGTGATATCTTCCAGGATAACAGTCATTCATGCATTATCACCCTTGAACAAGAATTTTCTCAGGTTGCTATGATGAATTTTCCTAACATTTTATCTTATTGTAAACGACTCAAGGACTTGACAGATCAACTTCGCAACATGGGGGCTTCTGTGAGCAATAGTCGTCCGTCCTATAGATGATTGCAGGCCTGTCCGAGGCCTATAACGAGGTTGATTCAATCCTTCATCAAAGTAAACCCCATCCAAAATTCTATTAAGCCCGTTCCATACTCACATTTGAAGAAGTGGGTTTGGCTAAAAAGACGGCTATAGGGGCTAATCCCGTCGTCATTGTCACGACCCGAGCCGACGGGTCGTGAACATGGCGCCCTACTTGGACGCCCCTATACAAAACCTGTCACATATAATCAATTGAGACTAAGGAAAACGTAGGAATCTGTATCAATATGCTGTGGACTCATAATGCCACATAATAAATGGAGCCTGTCCCCTGAACTGTCATAGCAAAGCCTCATAATAAAATAGGCAAACCGACAAAGCTGCCTATGTACACGGGAATATCTGACCATATCCATACATCACCAAAACACTTGTACATGTACCAAACACATCTACCACCCACACCTGTCTACAAACCTCTAAGAGTATAATAGTGAATTATGACGGGACAGGGACCCGCCGTACCCCTGACTAGCACGAATATACATAAGACTATATCATAAGATCTGTACCAAAATGACTAGGCTCCGGAACAATGGAGCTCTCCAAATAGCTGAGCAGAATCCTAGACTGGAGGACCACCAAACTGAATATCTGTACCCGCGGGCATGAAATGCAGCCCCCCGAAGAAAGGGGGTCAGTACGAAATAATGTACTGAGTATATAAAACATGAAGTACTGTAAAGAAGATCATAACTGACCAAAAGATAACATGAGACAAGTATAATGATCAAGATATCAATGCACCTGTGCCTTATGAAATGAGAGTCAAAACATGTCCATATAAAATAAATCATATCCGTGGATGCCTGTCCACATAAAAATCATCATATATATACTTCCCGACCCTCTAGTGAGGCACGCGGTAAACATATAATGTGTACACATAGTCATATACGTGGATGCCTGTCCACATATATCATATATATACTGCCCGACCCTCTAGTGAGGGACACGGTGAACAATGCAAGGAACTGGGCACGAATATTTCCGGCCCGGGACTCGGTGAAATTGATATAAACACATCAAGCACGTGTAGATTATTATGAGAAATCATATGCAAAGTAAATCATCACTTAACTCTCAATAAAATAAATAAAATAAACTATCACTGTAAAATCAAAGGCAATATCATATCATGTATCACTAGGAGTTAAGATTCAATGAAATTACGTACGTCCGTCGTACGCTCATTTTATGTAAATCATGCCAAAAAGAAAGAAAGGATAGTTCACATACCTTATCGTCTATGCCAACTCAATAATTATAACTCGTCTCAATTAGTACTTCAACCAATAACAACACTAATATATCCATAAACTCTATGATTACTAGCATAGTTATATAGCGAATGGTGACTCTCTTTTTATGTAAAAATTTGGGCAGCACATCCTCTATTTATACTCACATCCGCAACTCTCAAATAAGGTCAACTACATCGATAACAAGTCACAACTTAAGGATATGACCAAAACAGTCCCAAATACTCCATAAACGTCATCGTTATACATTCTTTCTCTTTACGTTCATGTAATACACCAACCACAACAACCAAGGTGATTAATACACCTATTTCTCATGTTAATCCAACTCCTTAATCATATTAAAGCAGTCACCAAAAACAGTCCATACTTCTAGCAACAACAACACGAGTGCAGGTCTTATAGTTTGCAACATAACACCTTTCTACACTTCAATTCCTTTAAGACATATATCCATAATTACAATAATGTATATGCATGTTTATAACTAAATTTCCAGCATTCTAACTTCAACAAAACAACCCCTAAATACAACACAACATGTCCAACAATTTCATGCATGTCTCGGCACACCCAACATAAAACCACAACTCTTCTTATAATTCCTTAAAAATCCAATTGAAGTCTTAAAATCCAATTCATATTTCATATGGACAACTACAACTTTAAATATCAAGATTTCTTTCAAGACTTCCTTCAATTTTTAACATGCAATTAGTGTCGATAATAACAACAACAACAATCATACTCAAATCGGTAAAACAACCCCTAAAATCGGTAACAACAATTCTAATCGGCTCAACAACATCAACAACATCAACAACAATCACATGCATTCTCTTATTTCCAATTCCTCTTTAACATGATTTTATCTCTTAACTACAACATCATTTAACTTCCAAATACTCAATAAAAAGAAGAATCCTTACCTTAACTTAAGCGAAAACAATCCCTAAATTGCGTCGACACCCACTGCTCCAATGTGCACCATTTTCACAATTTCTTCAACTTAAAATGACATGCATGCATCCTTACAAGCTTAAACTCATCTTACTTACATGTTTTTCTTCCAAAATAGTTCATCTTCAAAGCTAACATTTTTTGGACAGTTTTCGGCCAGATTACCGAATTCACTATTTTGGGGAGGTTACCATGGCTTGGAACTTAGTAAAATAACTTAGTCTTGGAAGAGGGAGGTGTTTGGTCTTTAACTTAGTTATGGAGTTGGAGAAAAATCTATTTTGGAGGAGAGAGGATGTATGATGAAGGAGAGGGGTTTTTTGAAAATGAGGAAGAAATGAGGGGAGTCTTGGATATATGGGCTGAAAAAGGATTAAGCCTATGCATGTTGGTGTCTTTGCCACTTGGCGGGCACAAGGTGCCACATGTTTTCCACTAGTCTCCCACTTATCATCCTTACTAAAATTAATCCCACACTTAGCCTAAAAATCTGAAATTTTTGATGGCCTCATACTCCTCAATACCAAGATTTTATAATACAACACTAAGTCCATAACCCCATTGGAAAAATTCAACTACTAGTATTAATTTTCCTCGTCGCATTTGTTATATCCAAAATTATTCCGTATTAGCATATGTAAATATACCTCTATTCCAACAGTCGAATATTATTTTCTTAATTATGTTCTCAATTTATTGTCCTAAAATTTCGGGATGTAACATCCTTCCCCCCTTAGAAACATTCGTCCTCGAATGTTCATAATAGGTCTTATGCTATAAAAATTTCGGCATAGTCTCCTCTATAACTATACCTACCAACCTATACTCAGCAAACCCAAGATTCCTCTCATGGCCACAATATATATATCACATGTATTATTCACCAATCAAAATAATCAAATAAGGAATTGAATTACCTGCAGGCATTGGGAACAAGTGAGGATACTTCTTCTTCATTTCATTTTCTGCTTCCCAAGTCACCTCTTCCCTATTATTGTTCCGCCATAATACTTTGACGGAAGACACATCCTTAGTACGTAACCTTCTCACCTGGCGATCAAGTATAGCTATGTGACTCTCCTCATAAGACAACTCCTCTGTCACCTGAACATCATCTACAGGAAATACTCTACAAGGATCACCAATACACTTACGCAATATCGATACATGAAAGACTGGATGTACCGCTTCCAAATCAGATGGTAAATCCAACTCATAGACAACCTTACCTACCATGCGAATGATCTGATAAGGCCCAATGCATCTCGGGCTAAGCTTCCCCTTCTTACCGAATCTCATCACACCCTTCATGGGTGACACCTTCAGGAATACCCAATCACCAACCTAAAACTCTAAGTGTCGACGTCGATTATCTGTACATGACTTCTGTCGACTCTGGGCTGCTAATAATCTCTCCTGAATAAGCTTCACCTTATCAACAGCTTGCTGAATCATGTCTGGGCTGATCAACTTAGTCTCTCCCACATCGACCTGATATGTGACCTGCACTTCCTCCCATATAAGGGCTCGTATGGTGCCATCTGGATACTGGAATAGTAGCTATTATTATAAGCAAACTCAACAAGTGGTAATTGATCATCCCAGCTACCTCTGAAATCAATAATACAAGCCCGCAACATATCCTCCAGCGTCTGAATAGTACGCTCAACCTGCCCATCAGTCTAAGGATGAAATGTCGTGATAAGACTCACCTGTGTTCTTAATCCCTTCTGGAATGACCTCCAAAAGTTAGCTGTAAACTGAGCTCCTCTGTCCGATATAATAGATGTGAGAATCCCATGAAGTCTCACTATCTCCCTATTGTACAATCTAGCATAGTCTTTAGCTGAATAAGTAGTCCTGACTGGAAGAAAATGAGCTGATTTTGTCAGCCTATCGACAATAACCCATATGGAGTCATACTTCTGTAGAGTGCGAGGTAAGCCTGTAATGAAGTCTATATTAATCACTTCCCATTTTCAAGTTGGGATCTCTATCTCCTAAAGTAATCCACCAGACTTCTGGTGCTCGGCCTTAATTTGTTGACAATTCGGGCACTGAGCAACAAACTCCGCTATGTCCCTTTTCATGCCATCCCACCAATACAAACATCTGAGGTCATGATACATTTTCGTTGACCTTGGATGAACAGAATAACAGGCATAGTGTACCTCTCCCATAACCTGCCGCCGTAGCCCTGCAACATCAGGTACAGACAATCTTCCACCATACCGTAGAACCCCGTCAGGTGCAACCTCGAATAGGGTCTTCTCCTTTAAAGAGCTGTATCCCTATACCATGCAAGAACAGGGTCCTCATACTGACATCTATTTACCTCTTCTATGATAGAAGACTCAGCAACTCCTCGAACAAAAATTCCACTATCTCTAGAATCAGCCAAACGGACTCCAAGACTAGCTAGCCGATATATCTCACGAACCATCTCCTTTCTTTCCGGTTGCACATCCGTCAAGCTACCCATATATTTATAAGCGCATCTGCTACCACATTTGCTTTCCTGAGATGGTACAAAATATCAACATCATAATCTTTTAATAACTCTAGCCACCGTCTCTGTCGCAAATTCAACTATTTCTGCTTAAAGATATATTGGAGACTCTTGTGAACCGTATAAATATCAACATGAACACCATACAAATAATGTCTCCATATCTTCAAAGTGTGAATCACTGCCGCTAACTCTAGATCATCAGTAGGATAATTCTTATCGTGCTTCCTGAGCTGTCGGGAGGCATAAGATATAACCCTGTCATGCAGCATCAACACACAACCTAGTCCAATACCTGAAGCATCACAATAAATAACATAACCATCTGGTCCCTCAGAAAGAGTTAGAACTGGAGTTGTAGTCAACTTGTCTTTCAACAACTGGAAGCTTTGCTCACAAGAACCAGTCCATTGGAACTTAGATGCCTTCTGAGTTAGCCTTGTTAAAGGCGCTAAAATCAAGGCAAACCTTTCCACGAACCTCCTGTAATATCCTGCTAGCCCCAGAAAACTGCGTAACTCAGTAGGTGTCGTAGGTATGGGACAAGTCTTTACTGCCTCAATCTTCTGCGTATCTATCCGAATACCATCAGCTTCAATAATATGTCCCAAGAATGCCACTGAAGTCAACTAGAATTCGTACTTAGAAAATTTGACATACAACTTCTGGTGCTGGAGTACTCTAAGTACCACCCTCAAATGGTCTGCATGCTCCTCTTCTGAACGTGAATAAACCAGGATATCATCAATGAATACAATGACAAACGTATCTAGGAATGACTTGAACACCCGGTTCATCAAATCCATAAACACTGCTGGAGCATTGGTCAGCCCAAAAGACATCACTCTAAACTCATAATGCCCGTATCGGGTCCTGAATGTTGTCTTCGGAATATCTGCCTCCTTTACCCGCACCTGATGATAACCTGACCGCAAGTCTATCTTCGAAAAAAACTTAGCACCATGCAACTGGTAAAATAAATCATCAATCCTAGGGAGGGGATACATGTTCTTTATCGTTACCTTATTCAACTTCCTATAATCAATACACATCCGCAGTGACCCATCTTTATTCCTCACAAATAGTACCGGTGCTCCCCAAAGTGATGTACTAGGCCTGATGAAGCCTTTTTCTAACATGTCCCTCAGTTGCTCCTTCAATTCCTTCAACTCAGCAGGTGCCATTCTATATGGTTGAATAGATATAGGCTGGGTACCTGGAAATACATCTATAGTGAACTCTATCTCCCGTTCTAGAGGAAGACCTGAAAGGTCATATGGGAATACCTATGGGAATTCATTAACTATCGGAACTAACCGAAGGGCCGATACCTCTGCTTTCGTATCATGCACTCGAACCAAATGATAAATATAACCTTTTCTAATCATCTTCCTTGCCTTGAGGTATGAAATAAATTTATCCATCGGCGATGCTGTATTCCCCTTTCACTCTATAATTGGTCCGTCTGAAAACTGAAATCGAACAATCTTTTCTCTACAATCGACATTAGCATAACAAAAAGCCAACCAATCCATACCCATAATAACGTCAAACTCAGTCATGTCTAACTCTATCAAATCTGCCATGGTATGACGACTATAGATAACCACCGAATAATTCTTATATACTCGCTTAGCTATGATAGAATCTCCTACCGGTGTAGCTACCTCAAATAGTTCTATCGACTGAGGTTCTATCCCGATTCTACTAGCAACAAAGGGGGATATATATGATAAGGTGGAACCTGGATCTATCAATGCATATACGTGTCGGAAAAAGATCGATAATATACCTGTAACCACATTTGGTGACGCCTCCTGATCCTGCCTACTAGCCAAAGCATATATGTGGTTCGAGGGACCGCTAGAACTGGAAACTCCGACACGACCTCTACCACGTCCTGCTGACATATGAACACCCTACCCTGTGGGGTGCATGGCTATAGAAGAAGATGAACCAGCAACCGATCCAGTAGGCTGAGCCACACCACCTGTACCACTTCTAAAAGGACAATCTCTCATCATATGGCCTTGACGGCCGCAAGAAAAACAAGCACTTGTATCAAAACGACATTTCCCAGAATGAGACTTACTATACCGAGAACACCGAGACAAAAGTGGCCCCGACTGACTTGAACCCCTGTTCATCTCGAACTCAGTAGCCTCGAGCTCACCGGCTCCTGCGTATGCTCAGGTCAAACCTTCTACCTGTGGACTGTGGGGGTGCACTCTGCGCTGGCTGTGAAGAATACCTAACATACTGCTGAGGCTGCCCGCCTCGAAACTCACCAGTATATCCAGCCGACCTAGCCCTCTTGTGTTGGCCTCTGTCGTGATCCCTATCTGGCTGACGCCCTCTGTGTCGGTCCTCTTCCCCCTGTGCATAGGCCTGTATCCGAGCAATGTCCATACCTGGCTGAAGAGCCACTGCCATGCAACTATCAATCAAATAACGATCTAGTCCCATCACATAACGGTGCACTCTATTAGCCATCTCAGCTACAATAGTTGGCGCATATCTAGCCAAAGAGTCAAACTCAAGGCTATACTCTCGAATGCTCCTGCCATTCTGCCTCTACTGCAAGAATCTATCAACTCTAGCTCTCATCATCTTTGGAGGCAGGAAGTGGCCAAGGAAGGCCTCCGTAAACTCATCCCATACTGCTGGAGGAGAACCCTCGCCCCTAGACAACTCCCAAGACTCATACCAATTAACAGCTACATCCCATAATCGATACGAAGCCAACTCAACAAACTCAGTCTCAGAAGCCTTGATGATCCTCATGTACGCTGCATCTGTCGAATAAACTCATGCGGATCATCCTCGAGCTTTGACCCAAAAAACTCTGGAGGATTACAACTCAAGAAGTCACGAACCCTCAAACTGTCAGATCTATAGTCAACTCATATTCCAGGCCTGCGAGTCTGCCCTGCCACTAATCTGGTCAGCAGCTGAACTGCATCTCTCATAGACTTGTCCTCCGTCCCTGGCTGAGGAGCTGGAGGCTCAGGTGCTGGGGCCTCGGGAGCTGGTGATGCTGCCCCCTGAACTGGGGCCTCTGCTGCTCTAAGCTCCTCTGAAGGTGACGGTGTAGCAGAGTTCACCGACTGGAGCAAAATCTCAGGCATAGTCTGGGGCACGAACCCTAGTAACTCTCGGGATCTGACTAGTATCTCTCGCTACTGATTTGCCCTTTTGGGCCGCTGTCGCTTTCTTCGGAGGCATATCTGTAAACACATTAATTCGTCAGAGAGGGGAATTATCCTAATAACACACCTCTATCGCACGACCTATGAGATGAAAGAAAAAATGACATCCTAAATATCCGGCAGCCTCCTGCGTATAAGTATGGTGCATGACATACCCATACGCAAGACTCTACTAGACACGGTCTGTAGACATTCCGAGGACAAACTACTTTGATACCACTTTTTTCATTACCAGAGCCGACGGGCCGTGAACATGGCACCCTACTTGGACGCCCCTATACAAAACCTGTCACATATAATCAACTAAGACTAAGGAAAATGTAGGAATCTGTATCAATATGCTGTGGACTCATAATGCCACATAACATAGGGATCCTGTCCCCTGAACTGTCATAGCAATTCCTCATAACAAAATAGGCAAGCCGACAAGGCTGCCTCGGTACACGGGAATATCTGACCATATCTATACATCTGACCAAAACACATAAACATGTACCAAACACATCTACCACCCATACCTGTCTACAGACCTCTAAGAGTATAACAATGAATTATGACGGTACAGGGCCCCGCCGTACCCCTGACTAGCTCGAATATGCATAAGACTATATCATAAGATCCGTACCAAAATGACTAGGCTAAGGAACAATGGAGCTCTCCAAATAGCTGAGCAGAATCCTAGACTGGAGGACCACCAAACTGAATATATGTACCTGCGGGCATGAAACGCAGCCCCCCAAAGAAAGGGGGTCAGTAGGAAATAATGTACTGAGTATATAAAATATGAAGTACTGTAAAGAAGATCATAATTGGCCAAAAGATAACATGAGACAAGTATAATGATCAAGATATCAATGCACATGTGCCTTATGAAATGAGAGTCAAAACATGTCCATATAAAATAAGTCATATCCGTGGATGTCTGTCCACATAAAAATCATCATATATATATTGCCCGACCCTCTAGTGAGGAACGCGGTGAACATATAATGTGTACACATAGTCATATCCGTGGATGCCTGTCCACATATATCATATCCGTGGATGCCTGTCCGCATGTCTCATATCCGTGGATGTCTGTCCACATATATCATATATATACTGCACGACCCTCTAGTGAGGGACGCATTGAACAATGCAAGGAACTGCGCACGAACATTTCAGGCCCGGACTCGGTGAAATTGATATAAATACATCAAGCACGAGTAGATTATCATGAGCAACAATATGCAAAGTAAATCATCATTTGACTCTCAATAAAATAAATAGAATGAACTATCACTGTAAAATCAAAGGCACTATCATATCATGTATCACTAGGAGTTAAGATTCAATGAAATTGCGTACGTCCTCCGTACGCTCATTTTATGTAAATCATGCAAGAAGAAAGAAATGATAGTTTCTCATACCTTATCGTCTATGCCAACTCAATAATATATCCATCAACTCTATGATTACTAGCATAGTTATATAGAAAATGATGACTCTCTTTTGATGTAAAAATTTGGGCAGCACCTCCCCTGTTTATACTCACACCCGCAACTCTCAAACAAGGTCAACAACATCGATAACAAGTCACAACTTAAGGATATGACCAAAACAGTCCCAAATACTCCATATACGTATACAACAACCACAACAACCAAGGTGATTAATACACCTATTGTCATGTTAATCCAGCCCCTTAATCATATTAAAGCAGTCACCAAAAACAATCCATACTTCTAGCAACAACAACAAGAGTGCAAGTCTTATAGTTTGTAACATAATACCTTTCTACACTTCAATTCCTTTAAGACATATATCCATAATTACAATAATGTATATGCATGTTTATAACTAAATTTTCAGCATTCTAACTTTAACAAAACAACCCCTAAATACAATACAACATGTCCAACAATTTCATGCATGTATCGGCACACCCAACATAAAACCACAACTCTTCTTACAATTCCTTAAAAATCCAATTGAAGTCTTAAAATCCAATTCATATTTTATATGGACAACTACAACTTTAAATATCAAGATTTCTTTCAAGACTTCCTTCAATGTTTAACATGCAATTAGTGTCGATAATAACAACAACAACAATCATACTCAAATCGGTAAAACAACCCCTAAAATCGGTAACAACAATTACAATCGACTCAACAACATCAACAACAATCACATGCATTCTCTTATTTCCAATTCCTCTTTAGCATGATTTTATCTCTTAACTACAACATCATTTAACTTCCAAATACTCAATAAAAAGAAGAATTCTTACCTTAACTTAAGCCAAAATAGTCCCTAAATTGCGTCGACACCCACTGCTCAAATGTGCACCATTTTCATCATTTCTTCAACTTAAAATGACATGCATGCATCCTTACAAGCTTAAACTCATCTTACTTACATGTTTTTCTTCCAAAATAGTTCATCTTCAAAGCTAACATTTTCTGGACAGTTTTCGGCCAGATTATCGAATTCACTGTTTTGGGGAGGTTACCATGGCTTGAAACTTAGTAAAATAACTTAGTCTTGGAAGAGGGAGGTGTTTGGTCTTTAACTTAGTTATGGAGTTGGAGAAAAGTCTGTTTTTGGAGGAGAGAGGATGGAGGATGAAAGAGAGGGGGTTTTCGAAAATGAGGGAGAAATGAGGGGAGTCTTGGATATATAGGATGAAAAAGGATTAAGCCTATGCATATTGGTGTCTTTGCCACTTGGCGGGCACAAGGTGTCACATGTTTTCCACTAGTCTCACACTTATCATCCTTACTAAAATTAATCCCACACTTAGCCTAAAAATCTGAAATTTTCGGTGGCCTCATACTCCTCAATGACAAAAGTTTATAATACAACACTAAGTTCATAACCCCATTGGAAAAATTCAACTACTAGTATTAATTTTCCTCGTCGCATTTGTTATATCCAAAATTATTTCGTATTAGCATATGTAAATATACATCTCTTCCAACACTCGAATCTTATTTTCTTAATTACGTTCTCAATTTATTGCCCTAAAATTTTGGGATGTAACAGTCATGATGCTGAGTCTAATTTTCTTCCTTCCGATTCCACCAACTTGAGACAAAATTGCAACAACGGTGGTGGTAAAAAGGGTCAAAATAAAAAAAATGGCAAGAATCGTGGCGGCAACCGGAACAGTGGCGGGGTACCCCTCGGGGTGGTCAGTGTTACACCCCGTAATTCCAGGGAATGTTTAAGAGAATGTACGTAAGGAACCAGGACTTTAAAAATTTGAACGAAAGAATGAGTTGTTATTTCTAAGCAAAATTGTCCGTTAATGAGAATTGGGTTGTCAGATTTGTTATTTGAGACTTTTAGAATTTATCGGAAATTGTGGAATTTTATCTTCGGAGATGGATACGTGGGGCCCACTCGGAAAATTTTACGTTTTTGTGGGGCCTACAAGGTTTTCGATATTTTGACCAATTATGGAAAGTTCGGGAAATAGAATATTTTAGACCAATAGGAGGGCGACACGTGTCACCCTCCACATGGCTTGGTCGAAAATGACTTGGTCAAGAAGACCAAGTGGATAGCTTGACATTATTGACTACGTTGACTAAGATCCTAGCCACACATTTGTTTTGATCTCACCCCTTGGTTGTAGTATATATCCACATTACTAGTGCAAAACTAGACAAATTCCACACTTAGAAAAAATTTGAGAAATCTTGTGGAGAACTAGAGGAGCTCTCGGCCATAGCTCTCTAAGAACAAGAAAATTTTGCAATATTGCTTCATAAATCCCAATATTCAAATCCAAGATCCCTAAAGGTATTCTAAGGATATCTCAACACAAAAATCCCGGAAAAACTACGTTTCTACGTTAGTCGCAACATGAAAACCTAAGGTGTTCTTCAACTTTGAAGTTGAAATTTGAAGAGAAGTTGTTTATGAGCCTCTAAGGATTGCGGAGTGGATTGGAACGTCAAGAAGAGGAGCTAAAGTTGCTAAGGATCGAATTTTGATCTTGGATAAGATTTGGGCTTAAAGAGGTAACAATCTTCGTCTTTCTATTGTAATTCAAGATTTCATGTTGTAGTAGTTGATAGATGAGCATGTGATATATAGAATGAAGTTTGAAAAGATTTGGATCATGTTGAGATGTTAAAACCGAAAATTGGCATGATATCCATTAAAGTTGTTAGTTATAATCGTCGCATGTTATTTAAGGAAAGGAATTTAGTCGTTATAATTGATCATGACTTATATTAAATGTTGGAATAACGACTTGGATTAGAAAGGAATTGAAAAGAAATAGATGTTGTTGTTGTCCTTGATATTGCCGATAATTGCCTAAAGATTATGGACAGTTTTACTTTAATTGTGGGGCAGAATTTTACACGTCCTGTTAAGGAGTGTAATCCCCTTTGGGTAGCTGAATTGTTGAGCCTTAAATGTGGCGTGTTGGTTATTGATTTCGGGCCTTGAAAAAGGTGGAAAAGTACGTAGAAACAAAGGAAGTGCTGCCCAAATTTCCGTAGAATAAGAGACTTTACACTTAGTATTATTCTACCTTAAAAAGGCTAGGAATTGATAGACGTATTATGGTTATTATAGGTTAAAGTACTACATATAGCGTATTCTACTTGAAGGGTGGAATAACTATCAAGGTTGAAGTACTTTGGAGCATTTTGCTACTTGTCGATAGTCGTCGCGAGGTATGTGAATCTCTTCCTTATTTTGGCATGTTCTATGTATGAAATATACATGTGGTGTTATTTTATGATTCTTTCTACTCTTAGAAGTTAAGAGGTACGTATGTTGATTTACTCTATATAAAAGGTATGTCTAAGTTATCCTAAGTTCTTACCAAGTCTTATGGGGGATGTTGGTAAGAGTCGTTAGGAAGTATGTGGAGTCGAGGTTACTTTGCTAATTTACTGCACTAATGAGAATAGGTATCGAACAAGCCATTGCAGCGTTAATAAAAATGTATCGACAATCAATTATATTAAAATGAGTAGAATTCTCCATCTGCATAGAAACTAAGATAAGACAAAATTGTATTACATTTTCTAGATCATGGTTGCTTTAATAAGATCGTTATAAATGAGTATAACCTATTCACAACTCATAAAAGTATATGTTACTTAATTTAAAGAGTTTATGTTATGAAGTTTTAAGACTATGAACCTTGAATTCTTAAAAGGTTATGAGACTTTATTTTTCCAGTTATGAGACTTGATTCTTAAAGGAAAGAATGACTTGATTTAAAAAGTATGGTTTCCATGATTTATTTCAAAAGTTAAGAGGCTTGATTTCAAAAGAGAATGTAACTTGAGTTTTCAAAAGAAGAAGTTTATTGATTTAAAAGAGAAGGTGTGGCATGATTCTTTTATAAGTATGCATGTACGTAGTATTTTTGGGTTTAGTTTTCCCTAATGTAATAAGAAATAAAAGTGCCTTAAGTTCTCTAAAGTGAAATGTTGTTATAATAGCTTTATGGGAAGTTGTTATAACGACTTAAGAAGAAGTGAAAAGATGGTTTAAAATGTTATGTAAGGAAAATTACACCGAGCCTACAAATAGGCCGGGTTATGTTATGAGACACACCGAGCCTACACATGGGCCGGGTAACGTTATGTGATACACCGAGTCCCACAAATGGGCCGGGTTATGTTATGTGCCTTTACCACGTCCCAGAAATGGGCCGGGCAGTATACCTTTATGGGCAGACTCATGTGACTTTACCGAGTCCCAGAAATTGGCCGGGCAGTATACCTTTATGGGCAGACTTATATGACTTTACCGTGTTCTAGAATGGGCCGGGCAGTATACCTTTATGGGCAGACTCATGTGACTTTATCACATCCCAGAAATGGGCCAAGAAGTATACCTTTATGGGCAGACTTATGTGACTTTACCGCGTCCCAGAATGGGCCGAGCAGTATACTTTTATGGGCAGACTTATGCGACTTTACCGCGTCCCAGAATGGGCCGGGCAGTATACCTTTATGGGCAGACTTATGCGACTTTACCGCGTCCCAGAATGGGCCGGGCAGTATACCTTTATGGGCAGACTTATGTGACTTTACCACGTCCCAGAATGGGCCGGACAATATACCTTCACGGGAAGACTTTTTATGAATTCACCGTGTCCCGCAATTGGGCCGGATAACATTATCACGTATGGATAATCAAAGTGAACTCCAAAATGAGACGTCGCTCCATAAAGGGAAGGATTATGTTATGCAAGATACGTAAGTTATGTGTTTATGAACTTGATGATTTTTCCTAAGTATGAATGTAAGAATTTGATTATAACTCTTATTGAAAATGGGAAAAGATAATAATGTGCGATTAAGTTCATGAGTTGTAATGACACGGTAGGATCTGGTATTTACTTTTTATACTTGCCCCTGTCATTCTTTTGTACAGTTATGATTTGTTTACTGTACCTTATTTCCGTTCCATACTCGTGCTTGTTGTCTTCGGCCCCGCCCGAGAACTGCGTTCATGCCCGCAGGTGTTAGGTACACAGGTTGGTGATCCTCTTAAGATCTCTGTTCAATTGTTTTTGGAAAAAGCTCCATTTACTCCGGAGGATTATCTTTTGGTACGGATCCCTGTTGATATAGATTTATGTATATTCAGGGGTATGGCGGGGCCCTGTACCATCACAGTGGTTATGTCAAAATTCTTAGAGGTCTGTAGTCATATCTTGTGGGTCGGTTTGTAAAGAAAAAGGATGTAACTGCTTTTGGCTATGTATTTATATATCCAGGGAGGTAGCCTTATCGGCTAACCTGTTGTTTATTTCTTGTAGATTTACGTTCGAGTTTTATGTAGGTTCCGCTGATTATCTCTGATGTATACCTGTAGGGTGCCCAGGTAGGGCACCAGTCGCGAGCCCGCGGTCGGGTCGTGACAAAAGTGGTATCAGAGCAGTTATCCTCGGAAGGTGTCTACAGACCGTATCTAGTAGAGTCTTGGTTATCGGTGTGTTGTGCACCACATCTATAACCAGGAGGCTACAGGACATTTAGGATTGGTTTCCCTTTTTCTCACTCTGAGATCGTGCGATAGAGCTGTGTCGTTAGGGTAGTCTCTCCCTAACGTGTTATGTTGATTGCAACTATGAGAAAGACAACAATGGCCCAGAAGGATTTTATGGATTGCGTATCCAGGTTGGTAAAATTGTTGTATAGTTGGTATAATGATGTACATCTATACAAACATGTTTATTAGGGCCATATGTGTGTTGCCTAGAATGATTACGATTTATCAGGAGTTGGTTAAGTTATGTAGTATGCTTATGTGTTATGTACGGATAATATTGGGTTGTTGTGATTAAGACAGTATGATTATGAGGTAACGTAAGTTTTGGGGACATGGAATATTTGAAGACCTTAGAATATTGATAACCGCAGAGACCTTAGATGTACAAGACCTTCTCGGGTAGTAAGATTTATTTCGGACCAAGAATGAGAATTAAGTGTGACTATGGGTCGGGTATGGGCTGTGGCGGGTCAACCCGTAGCCCGGAATAGAATGAGGTCAGTTGGAGGTAGTCCCGCTATGTGATAGGGTCACAAGGGTGCAAGACCCAAGCCTAGTTAATCGTTGTACGAGTTCGTAGACGCGTTCCACCGGAACAGGGTCGTGAGAGCCGAAAATGACCCTAATTTGTTGGATGTAGTAACTCCAAGGATTTGAAAACAGAAGCGATGATTGAGATTTTGTACGTATGCTAGAATAAGTTTGAAAGTACGAGAAGAATAAGATAAGTAAGAAAAGGAGAGAACAAGGGTTGAAAGAATTGAAGTGCTTATAGTTATGACTAAAGAAAAGTACGAAAAGAGAATCCTTTTAGGCCATGAATGAGAGTAAATAGTGATGATGCACACTTTGGATTTGATTCCTCGTTTGGCTTATGATGGATGGATATGCATGTGCGATGTATTAGGGCCACGTGTGGCATATGTGATTATGTTGGGGGAAGTTAAAAGGGACTATGCGATATCCGTTTAGATTGAACCTCGAAAGAACATTTGGGGATGAATGTTTCTAAGGGGGGAAGAATGTTACACCCCGTAATTCCAGGGCATGTTTAAGAGAATGTACGTAAGAAACCAGGACTTTAAAAATTTGAACGAAAGAAAGAGTTGTTATTTCTAAGCAAAATTGTCCGTTAATGAGAATTGGGTTCTCAGATTTGTTATTTGAGACTTTTAGAAATTATCGGAAATTTTTTAATTTTATCTTCGGAGATGGATACGTGGGGCCCACTCGGAAAATTTTACATTTTTGTGGGGCCCACAAGGTTTTCGATATTTTGACCAACTATGGAAATTTCGGGAAATTGAATATTTTAGACCAATAGGAGGACGACATGTGTCACCCTCCACATGGCTTGGTCGAAAATGACTTGGTGAAGAAGACCAAGTGGAGAGCTTGACATTATTGACTATGTTGACTAAGATCATAGCCACACATTTGTTTTGATCTCACCCCTTGGTTGTAGTATATATCCACATTACTAGTGCAAGACTAGACAAATTCCACACTTAGAAAAAAAATTGAGAAATCTTGTGGAGAACTAGATGAGCTCTCGGCTATAGCTCTCTAAGAACAAGAAAATTTTGCAATCTTGCTTCATAAATCCCAATATTCAAACCCAAGATCCCTAAAGGTATTCTAAGGATATCTCAACATAAAAATCCCGGAAAAACTACGTTTCTACGTTAGTCGCAACATGAAAACCTAAGGTGTTTTTCAACTTTGAAGTTGAAATTTGAAGAGAAGTTGTTTATGAACCTCTAAGGATTGCGGAGTGGATTGGAACGTCAAGAAGATGAGCTAAAGTTGCTAAGGATCGACTTTTGATCTTGGATAAGATTTGGGCTTAAAGAGGTAATAATCTCCGTCTTGCTATTGTAATTCAAGATTTCATGTTGTAGTAGTTGATAGATGAGCATGTGATATATAGAATGAAGTTTGAAAAGATTTGGATCATGTTGAGATGTTAAAATCGAAAATTAGCATGCTATCCATTAAAGTTGTTAGTTATAATCGTCGCATGTTATTTAAGGAAAGGAATTTAGTCGTTATAATTGATCATGACTTATATTACATGTTGGAATAACGACTTAGATTAGAAAGGAATTGAAAAGAAATAGATGTTGTTGTTGTCCTTGATATTGCCGAGAATTGCCTAAAGATTATGGACAGTTTTACTTTAATTGTGGGGCAGAATTTTACACATCCTGTTAAGGCGTGTAATCCCCTTTGGGTATCTGAATTGTTGAGCCTTAAATGTGGCGTGTTGATTATTGATTTCGGGCCTTGCAAAAGGTGGAAAAGTATGTAGAAACAAAAGAAGTGCTGCCCAAATTTCCGTAGAATAAGAGACTTTACACTTAGTATTATTCTACCTTAAAAAGGCTAGGAATTGATAGACGTATTATGGTTTTTATAGGTTAAAGTACTACGTATAGCGTATTCTACTTGAAGGGTGGAATAACTATCAAGGTTGAAGTACTTTGGAGCATTTTGCTACTTGTCGATAGTCGCCGCGAGGTATGTGAACCTCTTCCTTCTTTTGGCATCTTATATGTATGAAATATACATGTGGTGTTATTTCATGATTCTTTCTACTCTTAGAAGTTAAGAGGTACGTATGTTGATTTACTCTATGTAAGAGGTATGTCTAAGTTATCCTAAGTTCTTACTAAGTCTTATGGGGGATGTTGGTAAGAGTCGTTAGGAAGTATGTGGAGTCGAGGTTACTTTGCTTATTTACTGCACTAATGAGAATAGGTATCGAACAAGCCATTACAGCGTTAATAAAAATGTATCGACAATCAATTATATTAAAATGAGTAGAATTCTCCATCTACATAGAAACTAAGATAAGACAAAATTGTATTACATTTTCTAGATCATGGCTGCTTTAATAAGATCGTTATAAACGAGTATAACCTATTCACAGCTCATAAAAGTATATGTTACTTAATTTAAAGAGTTTATGTTGTGAAGTTTTAAGACTATGAACCTTGATTTCTTAAAAGGTTATGGGACTTTATTTTTCAAGTTATGAGACTTGATTCTTAAAGGAAAGAATGACTTGATTTAAAAAGTATGGTTTCTATGATTTATTTCAAAAGTTAAGAGGCTTGATTTCAAAAGAGAATGTAACTTGAGTTTTCAAAAGAAGAAGTTTATTGATTTAAAAGAGAAGGTGTGGCATGATTCTTTTATAAGTATGCATTACGTAGTATTTTTGGGTTTAGTTTTCCCTAATGTAATAAGAAATAAAGGTGCCTTAAGTTCTCTAAAGTGAAAGGTTGTTATAATAGCTTTATGAGAAGTTGTTATAACGACTTAAGAAGAAGTGAAAAGATGGTTTAAAATGTTATGTAAGAAAAATTACACCGAGCCTACAAATAGGCCGGGTTATGTTATGAGACACACCGAGCCTACACATGGGTCGGGTTACGTTATGTGATACACCGAGTCCCACTAATGGGCCGGGTTATGTTATGTGACTTTACCACGTACCAAAAATGGGCCGGACAGTATACCTTTATGGGCAGAATTATGTGACTTTACCGCGTCCTAGAAATGGGCCTGACAGTATACCTTTATGGGCAGACTTATGTGACTTTACCGCGTTCTAGAATGGGCCGGGCAGTATACCTTTATGGGCAGACTCATGTGACTTTACCGCGTCCCAGAAATGGGCCAAGCAGTATACTTTTATGGGCAGACTTATGTGACTTTACCACGTCCCAGAATGGGCCGAGCAGTATACCTTTATGGGCAGACTTATGCGACTTTACCGCGTCCCAGAATGGGCCGGAAAGTATACCTTTATGGGCAGACTTATGCGACTTTATCGCGTCCCAGAATGGGCCGGGCAGTATACCTTTATGGGCAGACTTATATGACTTTACCGCGTCCCAGAATGGGCCGGACAATATACCTTCGCGGAAAGACATTTTATGAATTCACCGTTCCCGCAAATGGGCCGGTTACGTTATCACGTATGGATAATCAAAGTGAACTCCAAAATGAGACGTCGCTTCATAAAGGGTAGGATTATGTTATGCAAGATACGTAAGTTATGTGTTTATGAACTTGATGATTTTTCCTAAGTATGAATGTAAGAATTTGATTATAACTCTTATTGAAAATGGGAAAAGATAATAATGTGCAATTAAGTTCATGAGTTGTAATGGCACGGTAAGATCTGGTATTTACTTTTTATACTTGCCCCTGTCATTCTTTTGTACAGTTATGATTTGTTTACTGTACCTTATTTAGCTCCATACTGCACTTTTTGTTATCGACCCGCCGAGAACTGCGTTCATGCCCGCAGGTGTTAGGTACACAGGTTGGTGATCCTCTTAGGATCTCTATTCAGTTGTTTATGGAAAAAGCTTCATTTACTCCGGAGGCTTATCTTTTGGTACGGATCCCTGTTGATATAGATTTATGTATATTCAGGGGTATGGCGGGGCCCAGTACCGTCACAGTGGTTATGTCAAAATTCTTAGAGGTCTGTAGTCATATCTTATGGGTCGGTTTGTTAAGAAAAAGGATGTAACTGCTTTTGGCTATGTATTTATATCCAGGGAAGTAGCCTTATCGACTAACCTGTTGTTTATTTCTTGTTGATTTACGTTCGAGTTTTCTTTAGGTTCCGCTGATTATCTCTGATGTATACCTGTAGGGTGCCCAGGTAGGGCACCAGTCGCGGGCCCGGGGTCGGGTCGTGACAAAAGTGGTATCAGAGCAGTTAGTCCTCGGAAGGTGTCTACAGACCATATCTAGTAGAGTCTTGGTTATCGGTGTGTTGTGCACCACATCTATAACCAGGAGGCTACATGACATTTAGGATTGGTTTCCCTTTTTCTCACTCTGAGATCGTGCGATAGAGCTGTGTCGTTAGGGTAGTCTCTCCCTAACGTGTTATGTTGATTGCAGCTATGAGAAAGGCAACAGTGGCCCAGAAGGATTTTATGGATTGCGTATCCAGGTTGGTAAAATTGTTGTATAGTTGGTATAATGATGTACATCTATACGGACATGTTTATTAGGGCCATATGTTTGTTTCCTAGAATGATTACGATTTATCAGGAGTTGGTTAAGTTATGTAGTATGCTTAAGTGTTATGTACGGATAATATTGGGTTGTTGTGATTAAGACAGTATGATTATGAGGTAACATAAGTTTGGGGGACATGGAATATTTGAAGACCTTAGAATATTGATAACCGCAGAGATCTTAGATGTACAAGGCCTTCTCGGGTAGTAAGATTTATTTCGGACCAAGAATGAGAATTAAGTGTGACTATGGGTCGGGTATGGGCTGTTGCGGGTCAACCCGTAGCCCGGAATAGAATGAGGTCAGTTGGAGGTAGTCCCGCTATGTGATAGAGTCACAAGGGTGCAATGACCAAGCCTAGTTAATCGTTGTACGAGTTCGTAGACACGTTCCACCGGAACAGGGTCGTGAAAGCTGAAACTGACCCTAATTTGTTGGATGTAGTAACTCAAAGGATTTGAAAACAAAAGCGACGATTGAGATTTTGTACGTATGCTAGAATAAGTTTGAAAGTACGAGAAGAATAAGATAAGTAAGAAAAGGAGAGAACAAGGGTTGAAAGAATTGAAGTGCTTATAGTTATGACTAAAGAAAAGTACGAAAAGAGAATCCTTTTAGGCCATGAATGAGAGTAAATAGTGATGATGCACATTTTGGATTTGATTCCTCGTTTGGCTTATGATGGATGGATATGCATGTGCGATGTATTAGGGCCACGTGTGACATATGTGATTATGTTGGGGGAAGTTAAAAGGGACTATGCGATATCCGTTTAGATTGAACCTCGAAAGAACATTTGGGGATGAATGTTTCTAAGGGGGGAAGAATGTTTCTAAGGGGGGAAGAATGTTACACCCCGTAATTCCAGGGCATGTTTAAAAGAATGTACGTAAGGAACCAGGACTTTAAAATTTTGAAAGGAAAGAAAGAGTTGTTATTTCTAAGCAAAATTGTCCGTTAATGAGAATTAGGTTCTCAGATTTGTTATTTGAAACTTTTAGAATTTATCGGAAATTGTTTAATTTTATCTTCAGAGATGGATACGTGGGGCCCACTCGGGAAATTTTACGTTTTTGTGGGGCCCACAAGGTTTTCGATATTTTGACCAATTATGGAAATTTCGGGAAATAGAATATTTTAGACCAATAGGAGGGCGACAGGTGTCACCCTCCACATGGCTTGGTCGAAAATGACTTGGTCAAGAAGACCAAGTGGAGAGCTTGACATTATTGACTAAGATCCTAGCCACACATTTGTTTTGATATCACCCCTTGGTTGTAGTATATATCCACATTACTAGTGCAAGACTAGACAAATTCCACACTTAGAAATTTTTTGAGAAATCTTGTGGAGAACTAGAGGAGCTCTCGGCCATAGCTCTCTAAGACAAGAAAATTTTGCAATCTTGCTTCATAAATCCCAATATTCAAACCCAAGATCCCTAAAGGTATTCTAAGGATATCTCAACACAAAAATCCCGGAAAAACTACGTTTCTACGTTAGTCGCAACATGAAAACCTAAGGTGTTCTTCAACTTTGAAGTTGAAATTTAAAGAGAAGTTGTTTATGAACCTCTAAGGATTGTTTGGAGTGGATTGGAACGTCAAGAATAGGAGCTAAAGTTGCTAAGGATCGACTTTTGATCTTGGATAAGATTTGGGCTTAAAGAGGTAATAATCTCCGTCTTGCTATTGTAATTCAAGATTTCATGTTGTAGTAGTTGATAGATGAGCATGTGATATATAGAATGAAGTTTGAAAAGATTTGGATCATGTTGAGATGTTAAAACCGAAAATTGGCATGCTAGCCATTAAAGTTGTTAGTTATAATCGTCGCATGTTATTTAAGGAAAGGAATTTAGTCGTTATAATTGATCATGACTTATATTACATGTTGGAATAACAACTTGGATTAGAAAGGAATTGAAAAGAAATAGATGTTGTTGTTGTCCTTGATATTGCCGAGAATTGCCTAAAGATTATGGACAGTTTTACTTTAATTGTGGGGTAGAATTTTACACGTCCTGTTAAGGCGTGTAATCCCCTTTGGGTAGATGAATTGTTGAGCCTTAAATGTGGCGTGTTGGTTATTGATTTCGGGCATTGAAAAAGGTGGAAAAGTACGTTGAAATAAAGGAAGTGCTGCCCAAATTTCCGTAGAATAAGAGACTTTACACTTAGTATTATTCTACCTTAAAAAGGCTAGGAATTGATAGACGTATTATGGTTATTATAGGTTAAAGTACTACGTATAGCGTATTCTACTTGAAGGGTGGAATAGCTATCAAGGTTGAAGTACTTTGGAGCATTTTGCTACTTGTCGATAGTCGTCGCGAGGTATGTGAACCTCTTCCTTCTTTTGGCATGTTCTATGTATGAAATATACATGTGGTGTTATTTCATGATTCCTTCTACTCTTAGAAGTTAAGAGGTATGTATGTTGATTTACTCTATATAAAAGGTATGTCTAAGTTATCCTAAGTTCTTACCAAGTCTTATGGGGGATGTTGGTAAGAGTCGTTAGGAAGTATGTGGAGTCGAGGTGACTTTGCTAATTTACTGCACTAATGAGAATAGGTATCGAACAAACCATTGTAGCGTTAATAAAAATGTATCGACAATCAATTATATTAAAATGAGTAGAATTCTCCATCCGCATAGAAACTAAGATAAGACAAAATTATATTACATTTTCTAGATCATGGCTGTTTTAATAAGATCGTTATAAACGAGTATAACCTATTCACAGCTCATAAAAGTATATGTTACTTAATTTAAAGAGTTTATGTTATGAAATTTTAAGACTATGAACCTTGATTTCTTAAAAGGTTATGAGACGTTATTTTTCAAGTTATGAGACTTGATTCTTAAAGGAAAGAATGATTTGATTTAAAAAGTATGGTTTCCATGATTTATTTCAAAAGTTAAGAGACTTGATTTCAAAAGAGAATGTAACTTGAGTTTTCAAAAGAAGAAGTTTATTGATTTAAAAGAGAAGGTGTGGCATGATTCTTTTATAAGTATGCATGTACGTAGTATTTTTGGGTTTAGTTTTCCCTAATGTAATAAGAAATAAAAGTGTCTTAAGTTCTCTAAAGTGAAAGGTTGTTATAATAGCTTTATGGAAAGTTGATATAACGACTTAAGAAGAAGTGAAAATATGGTTTAAAATGTTATGTAAGGAAAATTACACCGAGCCTACAAATAGGTCGGGTTATGTTATGAGACACACCGAGCCTACACATGGGCCGGGTTACGTTATGTGATACACCGAGCCTACAAATAGGTCGGGTTATGTTATGAGATACACCGATCCTACAAATAGGTCGGGTTATGTTATGAGATACACCGAGCCTACAAATAGGCCGGGTTATGTTATGAGATACACCGAGCCTACAAATAGGTCGGCTTATATTATGAGACACACCGAGCCTACACATGGGCCGGGTTACGTTATGTGATACACCGAGTTCCACAAATGGGCCGGGTTATGTTATGTGACTTTACCACGTCCCAGAAATGAGCCGGGCAATATACCTTTATGGGCAGACTCATGTGACTTTACCGCGTCCCAGAAATGGACCGGACAGTATACCTTTATGGGCATACTTATGTGACTTTACCGCGTCCCAGAATAGGCCGGACAGTATACCTTTATGGGCAGACTCATGTGACTTTACCGCGTCCCAGAAATGGGCCGGAAAGTATACCTTTATGGGCAGACTTATATGACTTTACCGCATCCCAGAATGGGCCGGGCAGTATACCTTTATGGGCAGACTTATGCGACTTTACCGCGTCCCAGAATGGGGCCGGACAGTATACCTTTATGGGCAGACTTATGTGACTTTACCGCGTCCCAGAATGGGCCGGGCAGTATACCTTCGTGGGAAGACTTTTTATGAATTCACCGTGTCCCGCAAATGGGTCGGGTTACGTTATCACGTATGGATAATCAAAGTGAACTCCAAAATGAGACGTCCCTCCATAAAGGGCCGGATTATGTTATGCAAGATACGTAAGTTATGTGTTTATGAACTTGATGATTTTTTCTAAGTATGAAAATAGGAAAAGATAATAATGTGCGATTAAGTTCATGAGTTGTAATGACACGGTAGGATCTGATATTTGCTTTTTATACTTGCCCCTGTCATTCTTTTGTACAGTTATGATTTGTTTATCAGACTTTATTTCCGCTTTCATACTCTGCACTGTTGTTATCGACCCTTCGGTTGGCTGCGTTCATGCCCGCAGGTGTTAGGTACACAGGTTGGTGATCCTTGCTCTTAGGATCTCTGTTTAGTTGTTTTTGGAAAAAGCTCCATTTACTCCGGAGGCTTATCTTTTGGTACGGATCCCTGTTGATATAGATTTATGTATATTCATGGGTATGGCGGGGCTCTGTCCCATCACAGTGGTTATGTCAAAATTCTTAGAGGTCTGTAGTCATATCTTGTGGGTTGGTTTGTAAAGAAAAAGGATGTAACTGCTTTTGGCTATGTATTTATATATTCAGAGAGGTAGCCTTATCGGTTAATCTGTTGTTTATTTCTTGTTGATTTACGTTCGAGTTTTATGTATGTTCCGTTGATTATCTCTGATGTATACCTGTAGGGTGCCCAGGTAGGGCACCAGTCGCGGGCCCGGGATCGGATCGTGATAGTCAGCAACAACAACAGTCTTGGGACCCACAGTGGTCCCCTATGCACGATGCAATGGGCCCTGCTCCAATGCGATCTAGTGGTAGTCCCTTACCGAAAGCCCGGGCGATTTCGGCCCGATCGAGCCTAATTTCTGTCCATCTCCGCTGAGACCCATTATGGTAGGCAGCGATCCGTGTACTTGGGCCCCGACCTTCTCAAGTCCATCATGCATCGGGACCCACACAAATCGATATTGAAGCCTCAATGCACAAACTTGGTTTAAATCAACCACACCCAAATTGGTACATGGACACCGACGCAACTACCCACATGACATCCGACTAAGGTACTCTCTCGTATTATTTCAATTTGAGTACAATCGTGGTATAATTATTCGTAATGGTAATTCAATTCCAATTAAGGGTTATGGTCATAAAACTTTGTCGCCTCCTCATCCACCACTTGTCTTGAAAAATACCCTTCATGTCCCAAAATTAATTAAAAATTTGGTGTCTGTCCGTAAATCCACCACTAATAATTGAGTATCTATTGATTTTGATCCTTTTGGATTTTCTGTGAAGGATTTCAAGACGAGGAGTCCACTCATGAGGTGTGACAGTAGGGGAGATCTTTATCCAATTACACCAAGTCTTAGTTTCTCGCATCAAGCCATGCCATTTACTTTTGCAGCTCTTGCTCCTTCCTTGTGGCATGCTCGTCTAGGTTATCCAGAGCCATCTATTTTGTCTTAGATCAAAATAAACTTATTGTAAGAGTATGCGTAGTACTCCGAATTGTCAATAATATGAGAAAAAATTAATTACTAATTTATGTTGTATTTACGCGTTGAATAAAGCGTAGTTTATTTTTTTGGGATATAACATAAAGTTGAGATAAGATAAAAATAATTAAAGTAACAGGACCTAACTTTTGACTGCACCCCATTAACATATTTTTCAAGGAACTACATTATTTTGATTTTTGACCCATTTTCTTTTATGACCGTCCAAAAATATGAACATTATTCGAGATTTTCCATCCACTACAAAAACCTACACGTGGACATGAAATGGACAAGTCATCAAACTTTGGAGGAGCCAAATTATATTAACAATTTAACTTCTATACACTAACTCAACACGATTAGGTTATTTAAATGATCGCTATTTGGGACGGATATATTTTGCTCTAAGCGGTATTACAAGATATTAATTCTGTTGAAAATTTGTTAACGTGAAATAAAATTTATTATTATTTATGACTCGAACAATTGGGGTCCCGCACGTCGAAAACGTCGTTTTCACACATGTGCACACGTTGTATCAAGGATCGTAAAGTTCCTTAGTGAAAGAGATATTGATACGTAAATAAAATATTTGAGACATGAAATGATAGTCGGTTGTTGGCCAAATGAGGAGTGTTTCACGTTGGTAAATGAAAGAAGAAGTGTACGACGTGTAAAAGATGAAAAGTCAAAAATCGCCGCGGAGTCGCGAAGGGCCGCGACGCAGCCCCGTCGGAGCTGCAGCGCCGCGATGCTTGGGTGTTGGTTGGTTACTGGAGCTCAGGTGCCGCGGCGCCTCCCAGGTAGAGCCGCGGCGCTTCGGAGGCAGAATGATCGACGAGAAGTTGAAAAGTTTCTGATTTTTGGGCTGATTTGGGGCATTGATTCTCCATTACTTGGCACGAATTCAGCCATTATTTGGCTGATTGAAACCTCTCCATAAGTGACATTACATGGCTATTGAATGCCATTAGTTGGCTAGATGAGATGTCATCTTTCATACACTATAAATTGAGGCCCTTGACTCAATTGGAGAACACACTTGCTATCAGAAATTTCTGAATACTTCTTCCTCTCTAAGCAATCTCTCACACACTCAAATGTTCTTATTTTTAGTAAACATTTGAGTTTCCTTTGCTCACTTATTTTTTTCTGTTTTATCTTGAAAGACAAGTTGTCAATCACCGTAAAATGATATATACGTGGCAATATTATATTAAAGACAAAGTGAATATCACTCGACTCAACAAACATTGTTTTTGTTCTCATTTCCAGACTGAAATCGTTATAATAGTTACTTACTTCCCGTTCATCCAAGTGTTGTAATTGTTGTATTAATCATTTTACTCACAATCTTAAGACAACATTTGTTGTAAGTGACAAGAAATATGACTGGAGGCAAATAATTTGCTGCTCAATCTTCCGTTGCTGCTCAAGGCACACTTAATGCCTTTCCCAGTATTGTACAAGGCACAAACAACGCCTTTCCCACTGTTCAAGGGAATACTACTCTTGAGAGTATTTTATACACTCTTTTGAGTCATTTTTAGTTAGTATTTTACTCTTTTATTTTGCGTTTAGTATATGTTAGGTGTGTTTTTTTTTTCTTCTGTCACTGCGGTTATAAAGGAGAGAATACTACTTTTGAGGATGAAGTTCCACAATAAAATGTCAAGAAATGAAGCCTAAGAAGTCTTGGGAAGAATAGAAGAAATCAGATGAAATCCTGACAAAAAAAATACACTGTAAACCGGATGGGGTCTACAAGGCTAATTTGCAGAAGTTGCTCGGAGTTAGAGAATCAAGCGGAATCGGGCCAAAAAAAGGAGGCACCGCGGTGCCTGGCCAACTAGCACCGCGGCCGAAAAGTGACAAACCACGGCGTAAAATTTCCAGTAGCTGAGATGAAAAGTCATCGTCGAAGGCACTGTAGTGCCTGGCAACGGAACCGCGATGCCGACGCATAAATTTCAGAATCCTGGGCTGAATTGGACAAGGTTTTTATGGTCCGAAAGACAATTTATATGAGCTATAAAATCCCTAAAACCTGACCTTATTGGGGGGATGTCATATATCATACTTTGGAGAGGAGAACGACGACTACAAGCTACAATTGGAGACATCTTCTTGTTCAAGTTATTTTCTTTCCCTTATTTTATTTCAGTTTATGTTGGATTGTAATTTAGTTCTTGACATGACAATGTTTAGGAGCTAATTACTTTAGTAGAGTTTCCATCGAATCTTCTTGAAACTCTTTCATATAGTTAATGCATTGATTATTGATTTCTTCTTCATCATATTAAGATCTATTCAATATTGTTATGATTGTTTGATAATTAACTAGCTATTAATTGTCATCACTTATATGATTTCGAATCAAAATTCTGAAAGATGAGATTTGAATATGCTGTAATTGTCTAGACAAAGGTTAAAATCGTGGACGAAAGTACCCCGATACTTGTGTAATATTTAAAGGTTATTGTTCTTAATCCTCATGTGTGGTAAAACTTATTATAGAAATATAGAAGGTTTATGCACTAGGTTGAGCTCTTGTATGTCCTAACCGGAATATAATGACAGATTAGTTAACCTGCTATCTTAATAAGAAGAAGAGTCATTAACATTGCATTAACACGTGAAAGAGTGGATAGAAGATGAGATTGGAAGCCATATTCCCTTCATAACTGTTATAAACCCAAAGTATCATAATCTTTAGTTATTTTCTGCACTTAGTCATAATTCTTAGTATAATTCTCAAACTAAAAGAGCGTCAACTAAATAGATACCATATGATAGATAACCGGTACTTAACAAACCAGTCTCTATGGACGATAAACTCGGTCTTACAGATCTTTATTACTTGAACGATACGTACACTTGCGTAAACACTTAGAAATATCACAACAAGTTTTTGGGTCCGTTGCCAGGAATTGACGTACTGTCAATTTTTTTTTTTTTGCTTTAGTGCTATTTGTCGTGATCTGTTTGATGTGTTTGATTAATCTCAGGAACTTAGTTTATGCGAAGTAGGAGAGGAGCTGACATTCCTATACCTCTGAACTTTGAGATTGAGAGATTATGCAGACAGAACAGGAAAGAGAAAAGAGCAGTTGATTCCTTAGCAATGGGAGATCAGCGAAACAACAATTTGGTGGATGATGAGTTATCGCCTGTCTTAAGACAAGTCCCTGAAGAAAGGAGCTTGCGGGACTATGTGATGCCTACTATTACAGGGGTGCAAACTTGTATTAGACTTCCAGCTGTTGAAGCCAATAATTTTGAAATCAAACCAACTATCTTGCACATGGTCCAAGGTTCAGTCCAGTTTGGGGGATTACCAACAGAAAATCCCCATCTGCATCTAGCAAACTTCCTGGAGCTATGTGCAACATTTAAATACAATGGCGTTACTGATGATGATATTCGGTTGAGGCTCTTCCCATTCTCACTCAGGGAGAGAGCAAAGTGCTGGTTGAATTCATTACAGGCGAACTTCATCACTACATGGCAAGACTTAGCCCAGAAGTTCCTTGCCAAGTTCTTCCCTCCATCCAAAGCAGTAAAGCTCAGAGGAGAGCTTAATAATTACTATCAGATGGATGAAGAGTCACTCTATGATGCATGAGAGCGGTTCAAAAATTTGCAGAGGAAGTGCCCACATCATGAGATTGAGAAGTGGATGCTAGTCCACATATTTTACAATGGGCTGAGTGGTACAACTCGTACCATCATTGATGCTGCAGCAGGAGGTACGATCATGAGAAAGAGTGTCAATGAGGCACATGATTTGCTAGAGGGTATGGCCACAAACAACCATCAGGGGCCCTATGAGAGAGCAATGAACAGTAGGAAGATGGCTGGGATTCATGAGATAGATGCTATCACTGCATTGACTGCGCAGGTAGCTACTTTGACAAAATAGATGCAGCAGAGTACCATGACAGTTAAAGCAGTTCAGAAACCAGTGAGATTCGAAATTTGTGGAGGTCCCCATACTTTTGATAAGTGTACAGCAGTGGACCCAAATAATGTGCCCATGGAGCAGGTTCAGACAGTGGGGAATTTTCAGAGGCCTTACAACAATGCATTCTCCAACACATATAATCTAGGGTGGAGAAATCACCCAAATTTTTCATGGAAGAATGAACAAGGGCAGCAACCACAATTTCAGGCATCGTCCTCACAACAGTTCAGCCCACCAGACCCACAAGAGAAGTCATATGAAATAAGAGAAATAAGAGCAGCATTGATGACCTTGGCTAAATCTCAGACAGAATCCAATAACTCCCAGACTCAATTCATGAAGGAGACCACCCAATTCATGACTGAGACTAGGTCATCCATCACGAGTTTGGAAATACAGGTGAGACAGCTGGCGAACACGTTGAATAATAGAGAGCAAGGTAACCTTCCTAGTAATACAATAATGAATCCAAGAGAGCAATGCCAAGAAATCGGTTTGAGAAGTGGGAAGCAGTTAGAGCAGAGGGCACCCCAACCAGTGGTTGAAAATGAGAAGGATGTGGGGAAGACAGTTGAGGTAGAAAATGAGGAGGTTACTGATGACCTCCCTATTTTAGAGAAGGCTCCACCCGCAGTGATGAGACAGTATACATACAAAATTCCTTACCCTCAAAGACTGCAGAAGAAGAATTTGGATAAGCAGTCTTCAAAATTTTTGGAGGTATTAAAAAAACTGCATAACAATCTTCCATTCATTGAAGCTTTGGAGCAGATGCCAACTTATGTGAAATTCCTGAAAGACATCCTGTTTAAGAAGAGGAAGCTGGAAGATAATGAGATAGTGGTGCTGACATAGGAGTGCAGCGCAATATTGCAGAAGAAACTTCCCCCTAAGTTGAGAGACCCAGGGAGTTTCACCTTACCTTGCACCATAAGGAGTGTTACTTGCAAAAGAGCTTTATGTGATTTGAGGGAAATTATCAATCTTATGCCCCTCTTTGTGTTCAAAAGACTTGGTTTGAGGGAAGTGAGACCAACCACAGTCACCTTGCAGCTAGCTGATCGCTCGATTGTGCATCCCCAAGGAATTATTGAAGATGTGTTGGTACAAGTGGGTAAATTCATCATTCCTGCTGATTTCCTCATTTTAGAAATAGATGAAGATGAAAATATACCCATGATCCTTGGGAGACCATTCCTAGCCACAGGAAGAGCCATCATTGATGTTGAAAAGGGGGAGTTAAAACTCAGAGTCCAAGGTGAGAAAATGGTATTCAAAGTTTTCAAGCAGCCCACGAAACCTCAAGTCGATGCTAGATGTTTTGCTATTGGGGTAGTTGACAATGTTGTGCCTGAGAAAAGCCTCACAAGTACTGACGCTTGTAGGGTACCACCAAAGCAACATGAAAAACCTGATGATGGTAAGACTTATGAACTAGCTATTGATGAAAAATAATTGAACTCATCTGAAATCAGAATTGTGAAAAAGAAGAGAAGGAGGAGAAAGAGAATTGTGCTAAAATGGATATGCGGAGAGGACACTCTATGTCACGACCCGACCCCGGGCCGCGACTGGTGCCCTACCTGGAAACCCTTCTACTCATACAACATAATAAAACTGCGGAAGATAAATAACACTCCTTTTTTTTTTAAACCAAGGCCAAGCCGATAAGGCTGCCATATTATAAATCACCCAAAAAGGGCTTACACAATCCAAAAATGTAATTACAACTCTAACCAGTCCAGCCCACATGTGAATACAGACCTCTAAGATTTGAACAAATATTATGACGGGACAAGGCCCCGTACCACGAATATACATAGCCATGACAACTCCGAACATTGAAGCCATCTCAAATCTTTGAACCAGATCCTAAGCTCACGGATCACAATCGTGTACCTAAACTGCGGACATTAACGCATGGCCCGGAAGTCGATAACAGTACCGAATATGGAACGGAAAATAAGGTCTGATAAACAAATCATAATCGTACAAAAGAATGACAGGGCAAGTATAAAAAGGGTACATACGGATCCTAGTGTCATTACCATCTCATGAACTTAATCGCACATCATTATCTTTTCCATTCCATTAAGAGTTATAGCCAAATCTTACGTACATACTTAGGAGAAATCATTAAGTTCATTACCATATAACTTACTTATCTTTCATAACATAATCCGGCCCTTTATGGAGGGACGATATACTACCCGACCAAATCGACGCGATCAATCACACAAATATCAAAGCGTGCGTGGAATCCCCATCACTGCCGACAGTCATAAGTGTAAAATATAACCATGTGACGCGCCCGTGACATCCCACCTCACTGTCGGCGTACACATACACAATACATATATATATATATATCTCCTGCCCGTGGAATCACATCATCGCCGACACCGTAGTGTAACATATAACCATGTGACGCGCCCGTGGCATCCTACCTCACTGTCAGCGTACACATATAGAACACACACATATATATATATATATATATATATATATATATATAACGCGACGCATGCCCTAATCCTCATCGTATAAGCATGGCCATAACGCGTGCCCTCGGCATCCTCATCGTAGGCGCAGTCTTCGGGAGCTAGCCCATGGAGTAATAATATAACATGCCCTCGGAATCCCTCATCGTGGGTACATGTATTTATGGGGAGCTAGCCCATGGAGTAATAGTCATACATAGCATGGTCGCATGCCCCGGAATCCCTCATCGTATAAGCATGGCCATGGGTAATAAAACAAATCCGGGAATCTAACCCGCTCGGTCACATGCCGGAATCCCACATCGCAAGCGTGTCCAAGGATCAATCATAATGGAAGCATACCCGTGGAATCCACATCACCGCTTCGATGCGTCCAAGTAAACTTACAACAAGACAACCGGCCCTCCAACTGAGAGTCACGACAACGTAAACATATAATACTTGCACTCAAAGCTATCACAAGCAAACATAGGCAAGTTCATTAAACCTTTAGACTTCCATTTTTATAAACTCATGGCACTTTCGTTTCACACATAAAAATCCGGGAATTTAACCCAAAGTACTACGCACCTCTACTCCTTTAAAATGACTCTTTTTCAAATAAAACTTCCAAGATACTAATGACCGTAGTTTCAAGTCATATATACTTTTCAAGACAAGTCACAATACCTTTTAGAAATACAATTATAGGCTTCTAAATCACGTGACTTCTTTCTTTAAAATCTTAAGCAATTTGTACCTTTAAAACAATTTGCCCTTCTTTATTTCAAGTCATTTCTTTGCTTACATTACTGAAGAAACCCATTCTTTTAATCTTCCATAAAGTTGTTATAACCAACTTCCCATAAAGCCGTTATAACTCTTTATGTCTTAGACAAATTTATTCCTTTTATAACCAAGAGACTTATACTTTCAAATCAAATCACATAGCTTTCAAAATACTTCAAGTCTCTTAACTTTTAAGAAAACAAGTTTCTTAATTTTAGAAATCAAGTCTTTCCAAATCAAGTATTCTATACTTGTAAACCAATTCATTTCTTCCTTTAAGAATCAAGTCCCATAACTTGAAAAATAAAATCTCTTAACTTTTAAGAATTTGAGATCCATAGTCTTAAAACTTCATACGTAAATTCTTATAAGTTAAGTAACATATACTTTGGTGCGTTGTGAATAAGTTATACTTATTTATAACGATCTTATTCAAGTAGCCATGATCTAGAAAATGTAATACAATTTTGTCTTATCTTAGTTTCTATGCAGATGGAGAATTATACTCATTTTAACATAATTGATTGTCATTACATTTTCCTTTATTAACGCTGCAGTGGCTTGCTCGATACTTATTCTCATTTGTGCCGTAACTTAGCCAAGTCAACTTGGCTCCAAAATACCTCCTAACGACTCTTACCAACATCCCCCATAAGACTTGGTAAGAACTTAGGATAACTTAGACATAACCCTTACGTAGAGTAAATCAACATACATACCTCTTAACTTCTAAGAGTAGAAGGAAACATGAAATAATACCACATGTATATTCCATACATAGAATCATGTCAAAAGAAGGAAGAGGTTCACATACCTCGCGACGATTATCGACAAATAGCAAAATGCTCCGAAGTACTTCAACCTTGATAGCTATTCCATCCTTCAAGTAGAATCCGCTATACTTAGTACTTCAACCTAAAATGGCCATAATACGTCCATTAAACCTCTAGCTTCAAACGTAGAATATTCTAAGTGCAAAGTCGCTAAATTCTACAGAAAATCGGACATCACTTACTTTGTTTCTACATACTTTGCCACCTTTTTCAAGGCCGAATACAATAACCAAACACGCCACATTTAAGGCTCCATACATCAACCAATCAAATGGGATTACTCGTCTTACAATACGTGTAAAATTCCGCCCCACAATACAATGCCATTTTCGGCCAAAAGGTGCAACAACTAATCAAACTTTCCAATTCCTTTCCAATCCAAGTTCTTAGGTCTAACATGTTATATAGTCATAAACAACTTCAACAACTACAATTTCCTTCAAAATATAACATGTGACGACTTATACTTATAATCAACTTGAATTGTAATCTTAAGGCTAAACATACTAGTTTTCGGATTAGAGTTCTAATAGCCAATACACTTATCAACTTCATAATATAAATCTCATACTTGCTAATATCCATAGCTACAATAATAAGTAATCTTAATTACTAAAACGACAAGAATTATACCTTTACAAGCCCTTATAATTTCCAAGATTCAAAGTCGCTCCTTAGCAATTCTTAGCTCCTTTCCTTTACGCTCCAATCCGCTATTAGAAGCCTTTAGAAGCTCACAACCAACTTCTCTTCCATTTCCAATCAAAACCTATGAAAATGCCTTAGGTTTTCGCCTTGCGACTAACGTGAAAACACCATTTTTCCGAAATCTTTCTATTGATATATCCTTAAAATACCCTTAGGGACCTTGGGTTAAAGTCTTGTGGCTAATGGACAACAATTGCAAAAAATTTTGTGTGGAACTTGACCAACCCGTGAGCTCCCTTTGAAGAACAAGAGTGGTGTGATTTTTTTCTAAGTGTTGAAGAGCTAGTCTTGCACTAGTTATGTATATATAATACAATGAAGGGCCAAGATTATAACAAATGTGTGGCTTAGATGGAGATCATTAATTAAATAGCCAAGTGGACAAGTTGACCTTGGTCAATAATATCATGCTAGCAAGACTAATCTTTTACCTTGGTCAATGACCATCTTACCCTTTCTCCAATTCATCCAAGACCAATGTGGGGGGTGCCACGTGTCGCCCTCCCATTCGTCCATAAAATTTCGTAACCCTCGTGGGTCCCACAAAACATAAAATTCCTCGGGTGGGCCCCACGTGACCAAATCCGTAAAATTACATTTCCATAATGCTAATACATTCCATAATCCTCAATTAATGCATTTTGAGAATCCAATTCTCTACAACGAACATTTCTCCTTTCCGACGTTCGGAAGATTTTTCGTCGGAAAAACAATTCTTCCTTTCGTACCCTTTTCAAGTCTTGTATTCCTTACTTACATTCTCTTAAACATGTCCTTGAATTACGGGGTGTAACATTCTTCCCCCCTTAGAAACATTCGTCCCCGAATGTTCTTTCGGAGTCCAATCTTATTAGATAGCGACATAGTCTCCTTTTACAACACCCTTCATACAAAATATGCCACCCATGGCCACATAACAATACTTATGCTAAGATGTCAACCTTGGCATTCACGAAGCCAACTAGTCCATACTCATAATGACCTCAAAGTCCGTCATAATCCTCTCTACTTGGTCTACTAGGGTCTGACGACTGTATCATCACCGGGAAAATCTCTTATTCCCGCTCAGCTACCACCCCACACACTCACGGGTGTAGTTACCTCAGAAGGTTCTTATGGATTCAGGCTCTATTCCTTTACACTTGGTTGTTATCTTTCTTACTGGTTGTACTCTTTCCGTACTTCCAACTCATACTAGCATACATACATAACTTCCATACAAATTCTGGCCCCCAATCCTTTGGAGTCACTCTCTAAAACAATATAAGGCCATTTCCGTCTCTCACGACCTGGTTCCGGTGGAACGCGTCCACGAACCCGTAAAATAATTAACTAGACTTGGGCCTTGCACCCTCGTGACCCTGTCACGTAGCGGAACTACTACCAACCGATCCCACTCCATTTCAGGCTATGGGGCGACCCGCAATAGGTTCTCACCCCGTCCCACCATCGTACTTAACTCTTATTCTTGGTCTATAATAAATCTTTCTACCCGAGAAGGCCTTGTACATCTAAGGTCTCAACGGTCATCAATATTCTTAGGCTCGCAATTTCCATGCTCCAAGCCTACCTTACCAGTCCCCCAGTAAACGGGTACAAAAACTTCTCATAATACCATAATCGTGTCGTCTTGATCACAACAACTGTTACTTACTCTATACGAACCTCATCCGTACAATTCTCTTAAGCCTACTACGCAGCTTAATCTATTAACATAACATTCCGTTAAGTTCCTTAACATGGCTTCTTAAGGGTTCACTACCCTATCAGACAGCTCGTCCTTTCCCAATTATCTCAAAATAAAACATGAGATCTTGGCGAGAATTCATTAACTGTTCCATACCTTCCCGGTATCTAGTTAGTCTTTACCAACTTCTGGTAATTTAAAATCATTCTAGGCAATACGCGTCTGACCCTCATACATAACTCCGTATAGATGTATGTCACAATACCAACTGTACTATAATCATTTCCAACTTGGATACGCAATCCACGTAGTCCTTCCTGGGTCACTGCTGCCTTTCTCATAGCTGCAATCAACATAACTCGTTAGGGAGAGACGACCCTAACAACATAGCTCTATCACACGATCTCAGAGTGAGAAGAATGGAAACCAATCCTAAATGTCCTGCAGCCTCCTGATTATAGATGTGGTGCACAACACACCGATAATCAAGACTCTACTAGACACGGTCTGTAGACACTTTCCGAGGACTAACTGCTCTGATACCACTTTTGTCACGACCCGACCCCGGGACGCGACTGGTGCCCTACCTGGGCACCCTTCTACTCATACAACATAATAAAACTGCGGAAGATAAATAACACTCCTTTTTTTTAAACCAAGGACAAGCCGATAAGGCTGCCATATTATAAATCACCCAAAAAGGGCTTACACAATCCAAAAATGTAATTACAACTCTAACCAGTCCAGCCCACATGTGAATACAGACCTCTAATATTTGAACAAATACTATGACGGGACAAGGCCCCGCCGTACCCTTGAATATACATAGCCATGACAACTCCGGAACATTGGAGCCATCTCAAAATACTGAACCAGGATCCTAAGCTCGCGGATCCACAATCGTACCTAAACTGCGGACATTTAACGCAGCCCCAGAAATTGATACAACAATTTAATATGGAACGGAAAATAAAGTACAATAAACAAATCATAAGCGTACAAAAGATGACGAGGCAAGTATAAAAGGGTACATACGGATCCTAGTGTCATTACCATCTCATGAACTTAATCGCACATCATTATCTTTTCCATTCCATTAAGAGTTATAGCCAAATCTTACGTACATACTTAGGAGAAATCATTAAGTTCATTACCATATAACTTACTTATCTTTCATAACATAATCCGGCCCTTTATGGAGGGACGCATATACTACCTGGCCCAAACTGGGACGCGATCAAGTCACACAAATATCAAAGCGTGCCCGTGGAATCCCCCATCACTGCCGATAGTCATAAGTGTAAAATATAACCATGTGACGCGCCCGTGACATCCCACCTCACTGTCGGCGTACACATACACAATATATATATATATATCTCCTGCCCGTGGAATCCCACATCACTGCCGACAGCCGTAGGTGTAACATATAACCATGTGACGCGCCCGTGGCATCCTACCTCACTGTCGGCGTACACATATACAACACACATATATATATATATATAACGCGGCCGCATGCCCCGGAATCCCTCATCTTATAAGCATGGCCATAACGTGCCCTCGACATCCTTCATCGTAGGTGCAGGTCTTCATGGGGAGCTAGCCCATGGAGTAATAATATAACATGCCCCCAGAATCCCTCATCGTGGGTACATGTCTTCATGGGGAGCTAGCCCATGGAGTAATAGTCATACGTAGCATGGTCGCATGCCCCGGAATCCCTCATCGTATAAGCATGGCCATGAGTAATAAAACAAATCCGGGAATCTAACCCGCCTCCTGGTCACATGCCCCGGAATCCCACATCGTACAAACATGTCCAAGAATCAATCATAATGGAAGCATACCCGTGGAATCCCACATCACTGTCGGTACGTCCAAGTAAACTTACAACAAGACAACCGGCCCTCCAACTGAGAGTCACGACAACGTAAACATATAATACTTGCACTCAAAGCTATCACAAGCAAATATAGGCAAGTTCATTAAACCTTTAGACTTCCATTTTTATAAACTCATGGCACTTTCGTTTCACACATAAAAATCCGGGAATTTAACCCAAAGTACTACGCACCTCTACTCTTTTAAAATGACTCTTTTTCAAATAAAACTTCCAAGATACTAATGACCGTAGTATCAAGTCATATATACTTTTCAAGACAAGTCACAATACCTTTTAGAAATACAATTATAGGCTTCTAAATCACGTGACTTCTTTCTTTAAAACCTTAAGCAATTTGTACCTTTAAAACAATTTGCCCTTCTTTATTTCAAGTCATTTCTTTGCTTACATTACTGAAGAAACCCATTCTTTTAATCTTCCATAAAGTTGTTATAACCAACTTCACATAAAGCCGTTATAACTCTTTATGTCTTAGACAAATTTATTCCTTTTATAACCAAGAGACTTATACTTTCAAATCAAATCACATAGCTTTCAAAATACTTCAAGTCTCTTAACTTTTAAGAAAACAAGTTTCTTAATTTTAGAAATCAAGTCTTTCCAAATCAAGTATTCTATACTTGTAAACCAATTCATTTCTTCCTTTAAGAATCAAGTCCCACAACTTGAAAAATAAAATCTCTTAACTTTTAAGAATTTGAGATCCATAGTCTTAAAACTTCATACGTAAATTCTTATAAGTTAAGTAACATATACTTTGGTGCGTTGTGAATAAGTTATACTTATTTATAACGATCTTATTCAAGTAGCCATGATCTAGAAAATGTAATACAATTTTGTCTTATTTTAGTTTCTATGCAGATGGAGAATTATACTCATTTTAACATAATTGATTGTCATTACATTTTCCTTTATTAACGCTGCAGTGGCTTGTTCGATACTTATTCTCATTTGTGTGCAGAACTTAGCCAAGTCAACTTGGCTCCAAAATACCTCCTAACGACTCTTACCAACATCCCCCATAAGACTTGGTAAGAACTTAGGATAACTTAGACATAACCCTTACGTAAAGTAAATCAACATACATACCTCTTAACTTCTAAGAGTAGAAGGAAACATGAAATAATACCACATGTATATTCCATACATAGAATCATGTCAAAAGAAGGAAGAGGTTCACATACCTCGCGACGATTATCGACAAATAGCAAAATGCTCCGAAGTACTTCAACCTTGATAGCTATTCCATCCTTCAAGTAGAATCCGCTATACTTAGTACTTCAACCTAAAATGGCCATAATACGTCCATTAAACCTCTAGCTTCAAACGTAGAATATTCTAAGTGCAAAGTCACTAAATTCTACGGAAAATCGGACAACACTTACTTTGTTTCTACATACTTTGCCACCTTTTTCAAGGCCGAATACAATAATCAAACACGCCACATTTAAGGCTCCATACAACAACCAATCAAAGGGGATTACACGTCTTACAATACGTGTAAAATTCCGCCCCACAATACAATGCCATTTTCGGCCAAAAGGTGCAACAACTTATCAAACTTTCCAATTCCTTTCCAATCCAAGTTCTTAGGTCTAACATGTTATATAGTCATAAACAACTTCAACAACTACAATTTCCTTCAATATATAACATGTGACGACTTATACTTATAATCAACTTGAATTGTAATCTTAAGGCTAAACATACTAGTTTTCGGATTAGAGTTCTAATAGCCAATACACTTATCAACTTCATAATATAAATCTCATACTTGCTAATATCCATAGCTAAAACAATAAGTAATCTTAATTACTAAAACGACAAGAATTATACCTTTACAAGCCCTTATAATTTCCAAGATTCAAAGTCGCTCCTTAGCAATTCTTAGCTTCTTTCCTTTACGCTCCAATCCGCTATTAGAAGCCTTTAGAAGCTCACAACCAACTTCTCTTCCATTTCCAATCAAAACCTATGAAAATGCCTTAGGTTTTCGCCTTGCGACTAACGTGAAAACGCCGTTTTTCCGAAATCTTTCTATTGAGATATCCTTACAATACCCTTAGGGACCTTGGGTTAAAGTCTTGTGGCTAATGGACAACAATTGCAAAAATTTTTGTGTGGAACTTGACCAACCCGTGAGCTCCCTTTGAAGAACAAGAGTGTTGTGATTTTTTTCTAAGTGTTGAAGAGCTAGTCTTGCACTAGTTATGTATATATAATACAATGAAGGGCCAAGATTATAACAAATGTGTGGCTTGGATGAAGATCATTAATTAAATAGCCAAGTGGACAAGTTGACCTTGGTCAATAATATCATGCTAGCAAGACTAATCTTTTACCTTGGTCAATGACCATATTACCCTTGCTCCAATTCGTCCAAGACCAATGTGGGGGTGCCACGTGTCGCCCTCCCATTCGTCCATAAAATTCTGTAACCCTCGTGGGTCCCACAAAACGTAAAATTCCTCGGGTGGGCCCCACGTGACCAAATCCGTAAAATTAAATTTCCATAATGCTAATACATTCCATAATCCTCAATTAATGGATTTTGAGAATCCAATTCTCTACAACGAACATTTCTCCTTTCCGGCGTTCGGAAGATTTTTCGTCGGAAAAACAATTCTTCCTTTCGTACCCTTTTCAAGTCTTGTATTCCTTACTTACATTCTCTTAAACATGTCCTTGAATTACGGGGTGTAACACTCTACCCTCTTAATTTAGTAATTAACCTGCGTCCGGCTAAAAAATGTTAAAGGCAACGCTACTTGGGAGACAGCCCAATGTTTTAAATTATGTTATTTCAAGTTTTGTTTTAGTTTGTTTTAATTTTATCTTGAACAGTCTCACGATCTGGTATGTTAGTGTTTTTGAATGACAGATGAAAGGCAGGACTCACTCCGAAGGGCGAATGGTTAGTATGCAAAAAAATGAAGACACTGGAATTCTGCAGAAATTAGCACCGCGGTGCAGGGTCAAGGGACAGCGGTTCCTCCTTCGGCAGTGTGCACAATAATTTGTCCTTCCTCCCAGACCTCCATATGACCACTGTGTTGTGTCTGTAAGTTGTCCCTTTAATTCTAGTCTTCACACCTTGGGGACAATGTGTCGATTAAGTTTGGGGGGTGTCTTATTTGGTCTTAGTGTCTTATTTTGTCTTATTGTTTTTGAGTCTTTTTTATTTGTCTTTGTGTTGTTTTATGTGTTTTTGAGTCATAATTTTTTTTATGGATCATGCATTTTGTAGTTGCTAACGATACTGAGTAGATAAAGTGGGATAATGTAGTGGAATCTAAAGCAAATATATGTGTTCTTAAGTTAGATATGCTAAAAATTCATGACATCTAATTATTTGAGATATTTGTGCTTAGCCTATGTGTGTCAGTTATGGAAAGAAAGGTTAAAAAATGTCTAAAAAAATATGTGTGCTTGTTATTTGAGGCAAAATAGCTAAGATATACATGTTTAGGGAGATGATTCAGACATTTCTTTGATAGCCCTTCTTACCATTCATTACCTATCCTGACATAAATTGTATCACTAGTCAGCCCATTTGAGCCTAAAATAAGAACTTTCTTTGACACCCTATGATTTCCTGTTTGTGCCATAAGTAATAATTGAAAGTTATTGGGATGAAAAGTGTTGAAAAAGAATGAAAAAAGAGTGAAAAATTTGATGCACCCAAATGAAAAATATGCAAAAATCTAAGTTTGGGGGTGCTTGTTATTTATATTGTGTCTCATTCTCTAAAAAGAAAAGGAGGGAAAAATAGGTATGAGATTAAAAAGAAAGTCAAAAAGAAGGAAAAAAGAGTTGAATGAAAAATGCTTATGGTACGTAATTTGAGCTTAAATGCCAACTTTTACCTACCCCTGCCTAAGCCTACATTACAACCCTTGAAAGTCCTGAAGATCCTTAATGTGTATGTCTATGATTAGTGGATAATAGCAAGTAAACAGGTCTATAGCATTTTGGGAAAGATGGAATGAAATTGACACGCATAGGTTAGATGTTTATGTTTCTATTGATTATGATCTAAGTGAATTTGCGAAATATCTAACTTGAAATTCTAGATTGCTGAAATTTCATGCTATATATATATATTATAACATATTATCCTAGATTTCATCCATGATTTTGAAGAAACATTTCTATAGCTACTTGATCCATTTCACAGAGTCTTTTAATTTATTTTTATTTTTGTTTTTGTCTTAGGCTTTACTCGAGGGCGAGTAAAGTGTAAGTTTGGGGGTGTTTGTTGAGTGTATTTTATACATTCATTTGAGTCCTTTTTAGTTAGTATTTTACTCTTTTATTTTGCGTTTAGTATAGTGTTAGGTGTGTTTTTCTTTCTTTTGTGTCACAGCGGTTATAAAGGAGAGAATACTACTTTTGAGGATGAAGTTGCACAATAAAATGCCAAGAAATGAAGCCTAAGAAGTCTTGAGAAGAAAAGAAGAAATTAGACGAAATCCTGACAAAAAAAATACACTATAAACCGGATGTGGTCTACAAGACTAATTTACAGAAGTTGCTCGGAGTTAAAGAATCAAGCGGAATCGGGCCAAAAAAAAGAGGCACCGCGGTGCCTGGCCAACTAGCACCGCAGTGCTATGGAACCACGACCGAAAAGTGATGAACCGCGGCGTAAAATTTCCAGTAGCTGAGACGAAAAATCACCATCGAAGGCACCGCGGTGCCTGACAACGGAACTGCGGTGCCGACGCGTAAATTTCAGAATCCTAGGCTGAATTGGACAAGGTATTTATGGTCCGAAAGGCAATTTATCTGAGATATAAAATCCCTAAACCCTGACCTTATTGGGGGGGATATCATATATCATACTTTGGAGAGGAGAACGACGGCTACAAGATACAATTAGAGACATCTTCTTGTTCAAGTTATTTTATTTCAGTTTATGTTGGATTGTAATTTAGTTCTTAACATGGCAATGTTTAGGAGCTAATTACTTTAGTAGAGTTTCCATCGAATCTTCTTGAAACTCTTTCATTATGTTAATGCATTGATTATTGATTTCTTCTTCACCATATTAATATCTATTCAATATTGTTATGATTTCTTGATAATTAACTAGCTATTAATTGTCATCAGTTATATGATTTCAAATCAAGAGTCTGAAAGGTGAGATTTGAATATGCTGTAATTGTCTAGACATAGGTTAAAATAGTGGACGAAAGTACCCCGATACTTGTGTAGTATTTAAAGGTTATTATTCTTAATCCTCCAGTGTGATAAAATTTATCATAGAAATATAGAAGGTTTCTGCACTAGGTTGAGCTCTTGTATGTCCTAACCAGAATATAATGACAGATTAGTTAACCTGCTATCTTAATAAGAAGAAAAGTCATTAGCATTGCATTAACGTGTGAAAGAGTGGATAGAAGAGGAGATTGAAATCCATATTCCCTTCATAAATGTTATAAACCCAAAGTATCATAATCTTTGGTTATTTTCTGCACTTAGTCATAATTCTCAAACTAAAAGAACGTCAACCAAATAGATACCATATGATAGTTAACCGGTACTTAACAAACCAGTCTCTGTGGACGATAAACTCGGTCTTACAGATCTTTATTACCTGAATGATACGTACACCTGCGTAAGCACTTAGAAATATCGCAACAACTACCGTTCCTCCTCCCACTGGATTCCACCATGAACGCCCAAAAAAGTTCGTGATCTCCAACTTCAAGAGATGGCAACAAAATATGATGTTCTTTTTTACTGTTATGGGAATGTATCATTTCCTAACAGAAGATCCTCCACAAGCTGGAGATGAAACAGACTCTCAGCCAAATGAATTGGCTGGAGGGGGCCAAGGTATCCATGTCGTTAATGACGTGAAGATGGTTCATGATGCATGGAGTCATAGTGACTTCATCTGCAGGAACTATATCTTGAACTGTTTGTCTGACCCTCTCTACATGGTGTATTGAACCGTTGGCACTGCCAAAGAGTTGTGGCATAAACTGTAGAAAAAGTACAACACACAAGATGCGGGTACTAAGAAGTTCATCGTTGGAAAATTTCTGAAATTTCAAATGGTGGATAACAAAACTTTGATATCCCAAATCTAGGAATTCCAAATGATATTACATTATCTGGATTTGGAAGGAATGAAACCAAATGAGCAATTTTTGGTTGCCTCATTGATTGAGAAGTTACCTCCATCGTGGAATGCGTTTATGAGTTACTTAAAACTAAAGACAAAAGAGATGACCTTTGAGGAACTTATTATCAAACTCCAGATTCAGGAGGCTAATAAGAAGGTCATGCCTAAAGGTAAGTAACCCGCTGAGGCAAAGACAAATCTGGTGGAGGCCAAAGGGAACACGAGCAAGAAGCGAAAGTTCCAGAAGCGAATGAGACATAACCTCTCACAATCGAAGTTATGAACAAAGCTCTCATGAACCAAGATTCGTTGACTGCCCGAATCTAGGCGGTTCTGATCTAGTGAACTCTGAAGTGGCTGATTATCCGGAATCTAGTGTTTCAGATTCTCAGGAATTGGAGGTTCCAGAGATGGAACCAAGACGAAGAAAAAAGGACAGGAAAGATAAGTCCTTCGGTCAGAACTTTGTAGCTTATATGGTTCATGAAGAACCACAGACCATTGCTGAAGCATTGTCAACTTCAGAAGCACCGCTCTGGAAAGAAGCTATAGAGAGTGAGATAGACTTCATTCTGCACAACCATACTTGGGAGTTGGTTAATCTTCCTCCGGGAAACAGGTTGTAAATGGATACTCAAACGAAAGTTGAAAGCAGATGGATCTATAGACAAGTACAAGGCCAGGTTGGTAGTCAAGGGCTATCAATAAAATGAGGGTCTTGACTACTTTGACACGTACTCCCCGGTTTCTAGAATAACGTCCATACGAGTATTCATCACTATCGCCGCATTGCGGTATCTTGATATACATAAAATGAATGTCAAGATAGCCTTTCTAAATGGTGATTTGGAAGAAAAAATCTATATGGACCAACCCGAGGGGTATGTAGTTTCAGGACAAGAGAAGAAAGTATGTACTCTTGTCAAATCTCTGTACGGGCTGAAACAGGCCCCGAAGCAATGACATGAGAAATTTGATAGTACTCTACTATCAAAAGGTTCACCATTAATGAGTGTGACAAATGTGTCTACATGAAAGGAAATGTCGACTCGTTCATCATGATATGTCTTTACGTAGATGACATGTTGATCACAGAGAGCAGTCCTGGGTTGATCCTAGATACTAAGAACATGTTGAAACAATGTTTTGAAATGAAGGATATGGGTATTACAGATGTCATCTTAGGGATTAAGATCTCTAAGACATCTAGCGGACTGGTCTTATCTCAGTCTCACTACATCAAGGATGTGTTGAGAAAATTTGAGATGTTCGACAGTTCGCCGATAACGTCACCACTGGATATAAATTAAAAGATTGATAAAAATCATGGTGCGCCCGTATGCCATGAGTGATATGTGTAGGTGATTGGTAGTTTGATGTACATCACAAACTACACTCGACCTGATATTGCTTATGCAGTCAACACATTGGCTAGGTTCACCCGTAATCCAAGTGATGATCACTGGAAAGTGTTGAGTCGGGTACTACGATACCTAAAATACACGCAAAATTACGGGTTGCACTATTCGAGATATCCAACTGTACTAGAAGGGTACAGTGATGCAAACTGGATATCTGATATATATAACACCAAGTCCACCAGTGGGTATATATTTATAATTGGTGGTGGGGTTGTGTCTTGGAAATCCTCTAAACAAACTTGCATTGCCCGATCCTCGATGGAATCAGAGTTCATTGCGTTAGACAAAGCTGGAGAAGAAGTTGAGTGGCTTCATGACTTCTTAGAGGATATCTCGTGTTGGGATAAACCCGTACCTTCTGTAATGATCCACTGCGACAGCCAGTCGGCTCTAGGAAGGACACATAGTTCTATGTACAATGACAAATCTCGTCATATCCGACAGAGACAGAAGACTGTTAGGCAACTGATCACTGAGGGTATTATTTCCATTGATTATATAAAATCAAAGGAAAACATAGCAGACCCTTTGACTAAGGGCATACCCAGAGATCAGATGTTCTGCCTGTCTAGGGGAATGAGCTTAAAACCCAATCAATAAGAACTGATACAGTGGATACCCAACCTTACTGATTGGAGATCCCAAGAATTAGGTTCAATGGGAAAACTAAATCGTAAAGGTTCAGTTGAGCGCTTCGGTGGAAGCAAGAGCACTTCAGATGATGATTTCTATAAAGAAACATGAATTCAAGGTCATTCCCGTGATATACATTAAGTTCTATCTGCAGTGTGGGTAAAGGTTAAGTTTCCAAAACCTTTAATGATCCTCAACGGTTGAAATTAGGTTTGGGGAAACTTTTAATGATTCCTAACACTTGTGAAGTAGGGTATAATCGAATACCTTGTAGGAGACAACTTATTTAAGTGCGAGGACATGCCGCCTCAAATGAATGCACTTAATAAACCAAGACGTGTCCACGACTACAACAGACATAACATTAGAGAAGAACAGAGTAAGGAACGTTGTTGTGTTGGTACCGTTGTCTTGGCTTACATTAAACACTGACGGTTCAAAACATAACGTTCATCGCGCAGTAAGTAAGTCTGATGGTATTCTACTATGTAAGGTTCAAAGCCACGACTATCTATCCAGATGCAACATCGACCCGCTGAAAGATTGTTAGAAAGCCACCATGTGAGTGCGCCAAAATATATTTCAAGAGGAGATTGTTGGAAATTTGATAACATAAAATAAAGTTTATCCTATTATTTATGACTCAAATAATTTAGGCCCCGCACGTCGAAAATGTCATTTTCACACACGTTGTACCAAGGATCGTAAATTTCCTTAGTGAAAGAGATATTGGTACGAAAACAAAATGTTTGAGACATGAAATGATAGACGGTTGTTGGACAAATGACGAGTGTTTCACGTTGGTAAATGAAGAAATAAGTGTACGACGTGTAAAATATGAAACAAGTCAGAAATTACCGTAGAGCCGCGACGCAGCCCTGTCGGAGCCGCAACGCGGGAGCGTCGCGGTGCCTCCAGCCTGAGCCGCGGTGCTTGGGTTTTGGTTGGTTAATGGAGCTCAGGCGTCGCGACGCCTCCTAGGCAGAGCCGCGACACTTCAGAGGCAGAATAGTCGACGAGAAGCTGAAAAATTTCTGACTTTTGGGCTGGTTTGGGGCATTGATTCTCCATTACTTGACACATGAATTCAACCATTATTGGGCTGATTGAAATCTCTCAATAAGTTCCATTCAATAAGTTCCATTACATGGCTATTGAATGTCATTAGTTGGCTAGATGAGAGGTCATCTTTCTTACACTATAAATTGAGGCCCTTAGCTCAATTGGAGAACACACTTGCAATCAGAAATTTCGGAGTACTTCTTCCTCTCTAAGCAATCTCTCACACACTCAAAGGTTCTTCTTTTTAGTAAACATTTGAGTTTCCTTTGCTAAATTATTTGTTGTTGTTTTATCTTGGGAGATAAGTTGTCAATCACCGTAAAAGGATATATACAGGACAATATTATCTTAAGGACAGAGTGAATATCATTTGACTCAGCAAACCCTTCTCTTGTTCTCATTTGCAGATTGTAATCGTTGTAATAATGACTTATTTCCCATTCATCCAAGTGTTGTAATCGTTGTATTCATCATTTTACTCACAAATTCGTCAATATTTTGTTTTTGCTAGATACTTGTATATAGATAATAAGCAAAATAAAAATATTGAGGATAAAAAATGACATTACTTTATTCATTTGTTCACTACTTCAAATATTGACATATTTTATCAATTGTTTTTGCAGATAAAAAATATTTATACTATCAATATATATAAGTTAAATTCAAATCCACAACTCTTCTTAGAGTTAGTGGGACTAATTCCATGTTTTGAGGACATCCATGGAACATGCTTGTCAATTTCACATTCTTATCTTTCGGAGGCTAAATTAGTGAGGGACTTTAGGGGTTTCTAGCTTTGATCTAGGTCAAACACCTTAGCTTAAGATATGATCATGCACTCAAATCAAAAGACATTAGACTACATGCACCAATTTATCCTTAGTTCTGTATGTTCACAGTATATATATCCCCATGATTTGCTACCAAACATGAAAATATGATAAAAGCTCCCTTATGTTCTAAAGAAGTCTGATTACATTATGTCTTCCAAAAAATGCAGAGATTATAATAACGTTTTGAAATCATTATATTACAATTATACCCCTAAAGTTTAAAATAATATTTGGATTGACATATCTAAAGTTCAAATAATATTATTCGAACTAAATATTTGTGTAGGATTTTCATTGTTATGACACAAGTCCATGACACATATTGTTCGCTTTGTCCCAACATGTCTCACAGATATGAGACAAGTGCACATATATCCAATTTTGACGCCGCCCTTTAACTTGTGCCTATTGTTTAAATATTTGTTTTGCACGTGTGTCCGTTTTGGACAACTTCAGACACCATATGTCTGACGTTTAATATGACTGGAATTTAGTCACCTTTACAAAACGTCAACCACATGTAGTTGAAGTTGTGCCTCATTTTTATTTTTCTTGAACTTCAGCCATATATTATCACCAAGAATTGTGAAAGATGAATACGATCTCTCTACCACTAATTAAAGCTCTTAAGTTTGAGTCCTGGATCTGTATAAAAAAATCTTGATAGCAAACGTTTCTCCCTTTAATAGACCTTACACAACTCTAATTCAAATTAGTCTGGGCTCCAATCCAGAATCAAACACCAGAAAGTTGAATTCATAGAAATGTTATTACAGAAAGTTGAATTCTTAGAAATGTTATTATGGATATTTTGGATTTCTTTAAGAGAGAAGTGCATAAAGTTCTTATGTTCTCTATGAATATATGTCACACAGCCCGTTTGGATTGGCTTATGACCAATAATAAGTCTTTTTTAGCTTATTTGACTGTTTGGCTTTCTGGCTTAAAGTGCTGATTTTAAGCCAGAAAGTGCTTAAAATCAGTCATTTTTTAAAAGTTAGGAATCTTAACTTTTTTTTTGGGGAGCTTATAAGCCATTTCGGTTGACTTTTAAGATTACTTTTGTATCCCTTATATTTTATTAAAATTCTCACACTACCCTCTCACCAATAAACACTTTTATCCAAACACTCAACTGTTTATTTTTAAAAACAACTTTCAGCACTTAAAAAATTTAAAAGCACTTTATACATAAAAATCCATTCTTTTAAGCCCATTCAAACGGGCCCATAGTAGAATAAGGTCCCTCATTTTACTTCTAACAATAATTCCTCCTTGTTGCTGACAAGAGCATGTTTAGTCGTCTATTGGTGATGGAGAGTTGCCTACCAAAAACTGAAACAAATAAATAAAAAATAGGAAAGTACATATCCATTTTCTATCCCTTAAGAATAAAATCTCTTTAATTAGTACTTGAAAATGGGGCTTACTAGTTCCCCTTTATTCTTTATTTTAGTTTGAGCCAGGCATCTTCTGGAGTTACTTCTTTTTTGTTTGTTCATTTCATGATCCTTTTTTACTCTATGGGAATAATAAGAATGAAACTCTTGCCATCTCAAATTCTTACTCTTGATAGACAAGGTGTGGAGTCATTCTCAAATTCTCATCCATTGGATATATAATTTGACATCCTAAACAAATCTCACACGAATGAATTGAGAAAGTCAACAAAAAAATTCGATTCTAATTTCGTAGAGCCGGTACAATTGTTGCCTACATGTAGGGTCGCTTCATTCCTTGAAAGGATAAGACCATATACTTCATACTTGGTTTGTTCTATTTCTTTATCTCCCCACGAACCATATATTTGTAGCAATAGGGACAATTGTTTTTCTTCCAATTCTAATCGATTAAGCGAAAACGAAAGAGATGTTGAATATGTAAGAAAATCGACCAAAAACATCAGTGACGTACTTTTAAAGCTGTCCGTAAGTATCTAGGTCCAGAAAGATTTCCCACTATTTAGCGTGAATAATGTTAAATATATATACAATATACATGATATATATGTATATTGTAAATATACATATATATGTATATATATTGAAGGCCTCGGTCCAGCCCCATAATTGCCTTCCCATCTCGGCCCAACTGGACTGCACGTGCGGGGTCCACACTTTGTATAATTATGTAATGTAATATTATAGTATAATTAGTTTTGTATTATTACCATAATTATATAGTTAGGATTCAAATAGAATAGCGTTTTAGGAGTAGAATAGGAAAATGATTTTCCTATATGTAAATTTTATATATACCCCATTTCATTAATGAGAATAATCAAGAGATTATTTCTTTTAGATATGTTATCACATATTAAATAGTTTACTTTAGTGAATATATGATGCTCGTTGACGTTGAGTGTCGATAACAAATGCCCATTTTTTTGTGACATTCATGAAATATTTAATATGAATTTCGGTTATCCTTTTGAGTTATAACACTTTGCAATCCTTGGAAATATTTTAGTTTAATTACATAAATGCTTAAGAAACTAATTTGAAAATATTTAATAAATACAAAATTCTTATACTTGCACAACTTCATGAAGAATCAACAATGCAATTGTTATATATTTATTTTATTATTAGCAGAAGTGGCATGATGACAATTACATTTCAAAGTTTTGTTCTAAAATTGGTTGGTGAACCAATTAATAAAACTCTTAATTTAATTACAGCAATCTGCTCGCCAGATTCTTGGGTAGAGATGGCAATGGATCCTGGACCCGATCCGGATTCGGTGGATCCAGATCCGTTTTATAGGATATGAATATTCAAAGTTTGGACCCGACGGATCCGTTTATGATGGATCGGATTTGGATCTGGATCTTGTCTTTGAGATCTGTATCCGGTCCAGATCCGACCCGTGAATCCGTTTTTTATTAAATTAATTATACATTTATTATTTATACATCATGGCACCGAATTCTTTGTAATCTTAATTTTATTTTATATTCAAAGGGCCGAAGGCCATTATTTTTTTAATTGAGACACGTTTTTGCGTGTTATTCTTTAATCATTATATTAATCATTTATGTGGTACTTATGTAGTAGCTTAGGTATTGAGAGGATTGTTTCTCACTACAGCAATAGCCAATAGGCATAACAATTGTCAACAATGTCATTTAGTCCTAATTTACGGATGCATTCCCCATGATTCCGTTAAATTAAATTGACTCTTTTTTTAGAAAATTTAGACTGATTAAAAGGTATAACTTAATAATCAGTCACTTTGATTTGGATCCAGATCCGATCCGTGGATCCGTGAATTCGATGAATCTGAATTTGAATATGATTTTATGGACCCTATGGATCTGGATCTGGATACAATAAGTTCCTTTTCATATCCTTGATAATATTTCTACTGGACATTGAATTCCAAATATTAACTTTTCACAAACTTGAATACTTTCAACTTGAAGCATTCCATTTTCTGCAAAAACAATAAGAAAGATCATTTCAAATACCATAAAAAATAATGTTGCCTATATATACGCCTACCTGATATGAGAATAAGAAAAACGACCACAACATTTTACCACGACGAAAAATGTTGCTAAAGCTTGCTTCATCTTCATTCTTGAATGTTTAGGCAATTTAACTTTTCATATCTCTTGCACTTCTATTTATACTAGTGATAAAAAATAACATTCATTCATTTCTTTCTTTTATTGAATTGATCCCACGAGAACAAAATTCACTTGATTGATACATACACTTAACAATTCAACATAAAATTTAAAATATTTCATCGAATCATGAAATGACGAAATTCTAACCTAAATTGCATATCTAATAAATGAGATTTAAATAACTTTCCTGTTCTATCACTGATATTAGATTAGCAAACAAACAAAAAATGTAAGTACATCCAATTATCGTACTTTGATTTTCTAAGATGATCACCTTTAACACCTACTCACGTGGACTAACTAAACTAATAAAGATATGCCAAATTTAGTTCAAATTATAAGGAAAATATATTGCTAATTAATAGAGTTGTTTTTGTTGTAAAGTAATTTGAATATCTCAAAAAGAATATTTTTATTAATGTCTAGATTCATTCCTTATACCTTGTTTATGAGTATTTAATATGATAATTGATAGAATATTATCATATCTTCTATATTATCATTGATAGAATATTGTCATATTTAAATTTATATTTCAATTGTAAATAAAAAGATTTAGTTACCTAGTTTGTAATTATGTAACACTATATATATTGTAAATAATCAATGAAAGGCGAGGAACATATTCATAAGCCAAACCCTAACTTCTTGTTCTCCCTAAGCCGTTGCCCCTCCCCCATCGACATCCCTCTTCCTCGTCAGCCCTTTCCCATCTCTCTTCGACTTTCCTCTCCTCCTCTCTAGTTTGCAATGGTTGAATAATCTAAACTCCATCATACTCTTGCAGTTAACAACATAAAGAATTTCATTTTCATAATTCTTGAGATGAAAAAAGTTCAGTATTCATCTTGCGCGAAATTATTTAAGATTCATTGTCGTGTATACAAAGTCATGGACCATATCATCCCTCCAAAATCAAATACCCTAGAAAGACCTGATAATTCTGACGATGAACTTTGGTCCCACTTAGAAGCGGTTGTCCTACAATGAATGTATGACACGATCTCGAACGATCTATTGCATACAATCATTAAAAATTGATACCGCTGCACGAAAAACGTAGGAGCGTTTGAAAAGTATTTTTTATGATAACAAGACACAACGTGCCTTGTATTTGGAAAATCAATTTCATACCATTCAGCAGGATGATTTCCTAATGCGTTGGCTTATTGTCAAGAACTTAAGATGATTGCTGATCAACTTTCCAACGTTGGTGCACCGATCACTAATCAACGATTGATGATACAACTTATTGTGGATTTGAATAAAAATTATGACGATGTCGCTACCATCCTCCAACAAAGAAAGACATTGCCTCCGTTCTATGAGGCTTGTTCGAGACTCATTCTTCAAGAAACTTGAAAAACAAAGCAGGCAGCGACTAATACCAGCACAACCAACATTTCCCTCGTAGCCACCAGCGGTAACCATGCTAACCCGAAAGGCTCGGCTCCCTTCCTATCCCACAGGCAAGCCAATGATCTGATACGTGGTTCACATTTCCAAAATAACAACAGAGAAAAAAATTCTGGGAACATCGGCGGCAGGAGGCAGCCCCTGCCGGCTGGCAGCAACAGTGGCAACAACCTCCGTCATGGTTGCCTACTTGCCATGGGCTACGTGGTCCCTACCGGCATAGACAACTCCACTTTACCCCTATCCGACGTCCTCCTGGGCCCAACCTCCGACCCGACAGGCCCAGTCTGACATCTTCGGTACACGTCCACAACAGGTATATAGTGCACATATTTCTCCTCCTTCAACCTACGCACCGACGGATATTGAGGAAACTATGAAAACGATGTCTCTCATTCCTGACAATAGTTGGTACATGGACACTGGGCCACAACTCATATGACGGCATCCCAAAGTACTCTCTCATCTTATTTAAATATGAGCAATTTAAATTATAATATTATTATTGGTAGTGGACAAGACATTCATATTCGAGGTTATGGACAATAATCTCTTTCCACACCACACCCCGTTAGCCTTAAAAATATTCTTCATGCTCTGAAACTTATTAAAAATCTAATCTATGTGCGTCATTTTACAACCAATAATAATGTTTCCCTTGAATTTGATCCTTTTAGTTTTTTTGTGAAGGACTTTATGACAGAAATGCGAATACTGAGATGTGATAGTATCATGGACCTTTATCCTATCACCACCTCCGTCAGCCATCCAGCCTCCTCTTCATCAACCTTTTTCAGTAATTTCGTCTCTATTATAGGACAATAGATTAGGACATCCGGGAGACTCTGTTTTACGCTCCCTTAGCAAATATAAATTTATTTCTTACAAACATGTCTCTTCTCCTCTTATTTGTGCATCTTGTGTTTTTGAGAAACATGTCAAGTTTCCATTTTATTCTTCATCCACTTGTACTTTAATACATTTTGATATAATACACAGTGATTTATGAACTTCTCCTATCTTAAGCATGACCGGGCATCAATACAATATGTTATTTTAGATGATTATTCAAACTTTCTATGACCGTTTCCCATTGGTAATAAGTCCCAAGTCTATTCTATTTTTCGTCATTCAACACTTTCATTAAGACACAATTTGAAAAAAATATTAAATTTTTTCAATGTGACAATGAGAGGGAATTCGATAATGCCAATTAATTGTCTAATGTTGGCACTCATCAATGGTTTGCCAAAGGGTGAGTATAACACACTTGCAATGATGATCCAACAAGAAGATCCCCTCCCTAGCTTTAACAAAGATCGATCATAATTGCTGTTGGAAGAGACTAGACGAGCTAAATAGGACGAACACAATTGTTGAGTGTATTTTATACACTCTTTTGAGTCCTTTTTAGTTAGTATTTTACTCTTTTATTTTGCATTTAGTATAGTGTTAGGTGTTTTTTTCTTTCTTTTGTGTCACAGCGGTTATAAAGGAGAGAATACTACTTTTGAGGACGAAATGAGCTTAATTGAGATGCAAATTGCACAAGCACAACCCAAGGAATGAAGCCTAAACAGTGCCACGAAGAATAGAACAAATCGAGCAGGACAGAATCGAGAGGCAGCGGTGCACAGCAGCGACCAGCGATTCCATGGAACCGCGGTCAAGAAAATTAGCAACGAGGCGTAAAAATTGCCGAAAGTCTGAAGCTGATTTACCGTCGAAGGCACCGCGGTGCCATACTTTCAGTAGGATGCCAGTGATTTCAGCCAATTAGCACCGCGGTGCCGGACAGCGGAACGCGATGTTGACGCGTAAAAATCAGATTCCGAGTCGATTTTTTACAAGGGTAAAAGGGTCCGATCTTTCATATAGTTAATGCATTAGTTTTTGAGTTCTTCTTCAGTGTATTAAGATCTATTCAATATTGTTATGATTTCTTGATAATTAACTTGCTATTAATTATCATCACTTATATGATTTCGAATCAAAAGTCAGAAAGGTGAGATTTGAATATGCTGTAATTGTCTAGACATAGGTTAAAATCGTGGACGAAAGTACCCCGATACTTGTGTAGTATTATAGGCTATTGTTCTTAATCCTCCTGTATGGTAAAACTTATTATAGAAATATAGAAGGTTTCTGCACAAGGTTGAGCTCTTGTATATCCTAATCGGAATATAATGACAGATTGGTTAACCTGTTATCTTAATAAGAAAAAGAATCATTAGCATTGCATTAACATGTGAAAGAGTGGATAGTTGAGGAGATTGGAATGCCCTATTCCCTTCATAACTGCTATAAACCCAAAGTATTATAATCTTTAGTTTATTTTCTGCACTTAGTCATAATTCTTAGTCATAAATCTAAAACCAAAGAACGCCAACCAAATAGATACCATGAGATAGATAATCGGTACTTAGTAAACCAGTCTCTGTGGACGATAAACTCGGTCTTACATATCTTTATTACTTGAACGATACGTACACTTGCGTAAGCATCTAGAAACATCGCAACAAGTTTTTGGCACTGTTGTCGGGGACTGGCGTACTGTTAATATTGATTTATCTATTCTTATTTCTAATTTGGTTTTTATTTTCAGTTTATTTTTTTTGCTTTAGTGCTGTTTGCCGTGATCTATTTGTTGTTTTTGATTAATCTCAGGAACTTGGTTTATGCGAAGTAGGATAGGAGCTGACATTTCTATCCCTCTGAACCCTGAGATTGAGATATTGTGCAGACAGAACAGAAAAGAGATAAGAGCAACTGATTCATTAGCAATGGGGGATCAACGAAATAATAATTTGGGGGATGATGAGTTACCGCCTGTTTTAAGATAAGTACATGCAGAAAAGAGCTTGGGGGACTATGTGATGCCAACCATTACAGGGGTACAAACTTGCATCAGGCTTCCAGCGGTTGAAGACAACAATTTTGAGATCAAACCAGTCATATTGCACATGATTCAAAGCTTAGTTCAGTTTGGGGGATTACCGTCTGAAGATCTTCACTTGCATCTAGCAAATTTCCTGGAGTTGTCTGCAACTTTCAAATACAATGGTGTTACTGATGACGCCATTCAGTTAAGACTCTTTCCATTCTCACTCAGGGATAGAGCAAAATGTTGGATGAACTCATTACAGGCGAACTCCATCACTACATGGCAAGACTTAGCCCAGAAGTTTCTTGCCAAGTTCTTCCCACTAAAGCGTGGCTCGAGTGAGTTGAATAATTTCTATCAGCTGGAGGGAGAGCCACTATATGATGCATGGGAGCGGTTTAAAGATTTGCAGAGGAAGTGCCCACATCATGGGATTGAGAAGTGGATGCTAGTCCACATATTTTACAATGGGTTGTGTGGTACAACTCATCCACCATTGATGCTGCAGCAGGAGGTACGTTCATGAGAAAGAGTGCCAATGAGGCACATGATTTTCTAGAGGATATAACCACAAACAATCATCAGGGGGCCGATGAGAGGGCAATGAGCAGTAGGAAAATGGCTGGGATTCATGAGCTAGATGCTATCACTGCATTGACTGCGCAGGTAGCCACTTTGACAAAGTAGATGCAGCAGAGTACCATGACAGTTAAAGTGGTTCAGATACCAGTGGGTTGTGAGATTTGTGAGGGTCCCCATACTTTTGATAGATGCACAGAAGTGGACCCAAATAATGTGCCTATGGAGCAGGTTCAAGCAGTGGGGAATTTTCAGAGACCCTACAACAACCATTAATCCAATACGTACAATCAGGGGTGGAGAAATCACCCAAACTTTTCTTGGAGGAGTGAACAAGGGCAGCAAACACAGTTTCAGGGCCAACACCAGAACCAGCAGCCACAAGAGAGGCCTAACGAGCTAAAAGCAGCACTGCTAACACTCACAAATTCGCAGACCCAGTTCATGACAGAAACTAGGTCATCTATCCGAAATTTAGAGGCACAGGTTGGACAGCTGGCGAGCATGCTGAATAATAGAGAACAAGGAAACCTTCCCAGCGACACTGTGGTGAATCCAAGAGAGCAGTGTCAGGCAATAAGCCTGAGGAGCAGAAAACATTTAGAACAGGTTGCACCTAAATCAGTGGCTGAAAAAGAGAGAGAGTTGGATAAAGTAGCTGAGGCAGAAAAGGAGGGGGTTACTGATGACCGCCCTATTTTAGAGAAGGCTCCACCCGCAGTGATGAGAGTATACAGACAAAATTCCCTACCCTCAAAGACTGCAAAATAAGTCCTTAGACAAGCAATTTTCCAAATTTTTAGAGGTCTTCAAAAAACTTCATATCAATCTCTCATTCATTGAAGCTTTGGAGCAGATGCCAACTTATGTTGTTACACCCCGTAATTCCAAGGCACTGATGTGAGAACGTACCTAAGGAAATAAGAATTGAATTTTGGAAGGAAAGAATAATTACATTTTTTTAAGGAAAATTTTCGGAAAAATGTGAAGACAAAAATTATTAACTTGGAGTTTAATTCTTCTAATTGGATTTATGAAATTAGTATTGGATTATGAAGTATCGGAATTGATAATATGGGGCCGGCCAAAAAATTTACAATTTGTGAGGCCCTTCGATTTTAGGATATTTTTGTAAGAAGATAATGTGACCAATGGGAGGGTGACATGTGTCCCTCATCCACTTGTCTTGCAAAAGGAAACATCTATGTAGAGGATTGGATGGAAGACTTAGAAACATTCTCTTCTCTTCTCTATTCTCTTTGCATTGAGGTCTCGATTTTTGCAAGAAATTCCAAGAACAATACTAAGTTATTTTCCAAGATTAAGAACCCTAATCATGTTCTAAGCCAACTTAACTCTCCAATATTCCCCAAAAACATGTTGGGCCGAGAGTGGGGTGTTGAAACCCTAGCTTGTTTATCAACTTTTTGGAAGTAAAACAAGAAGGGAAGATGGTTACAAGCTTGTAGTGGATACATGTGTGTGATTGGAACTTGAAGAAGTGGAGCTAAGACAAAACTGCGGGCCAAAAATCGTGGGATTGTGTGGACGGTTTTGGGCTAAAACTTAAGGTAAATTTTTTCTTCCTCTTGAAGTAATTGGATATTACATATTGTTATAGTTAATAGATGAACTTGTATTAAGAAGAATGAATAATAAAAAATGTATGGATAATTTTTGGGTGATGGGCCGAAACTAGGAAGTTTCGGGTATTGAATTTGTTGGTTATAATTGTTGTTGTTATCTTCACCTATTGAATGTTATAATGAAGGAATATGATTGTTGATAAGTTGATATGACTTATATAAAAGTATTGGAACTTGAATTGGATTATAAAGGATTATGAAAAGGGTTATTGTATTGGGGTTGTTGGTCGTGTATACTATAAAACTGTTGGATATTATTGTGCAGTTTTAGGGACTGTTGTGGCGTTGGAATGCTGGAAATTCAGCCACTAATTTTCATGTTATAATGTAGTAATTACTAATGAATGTCCTAAGGAAATAAGGGTGTGGAAATGTGTTAAAAGACCTCACATTTTATCCTTGTTATTGTTGGATTATGGACTGATTTTAGTGGACTGTTTTATATGGATTATGAGGCTGTTTTTACGTGAGAAATAGGTGTTTGAATCACCTTAGTTAACTGTTGGTTGTGCCCTTAATTGGTGCCTTGGTTATTGATGAAATTGGCCGTCTTGAAAGGTGGAAAAGTTCGTATATATAGGGGAAGTGTTGCCCAAATTTTTATAGAAAAGAGGAACCATTACTTGGTATTAACCTACACTAGAAAGCATGAAGTTGATAGAAGTGTTGTTGTTATTATAGGTTGAAGTACTACTTGTGGCGTATTCTACTTAGTGTGTGGAATAGCCGAAGAGGTATGTGACTTTTCCTATCTTTCTTTGAGCATGAACTTTATAAAATGAGTGTACGGTGGGCGTACGTGTTTTAAATGAATTCGGATTCATTGTGGTTTATGAAGGAAGTTACTTGATGTCAAAGGTATAAGTGACTTGATTGGAAAAGAATAAGTTACTTGATTTTAAAAGTATACTTGACTTGATTTTAAAAGTATAAGTCACTTGGTTTTAAATGTGTAAGTGCCTTGATTTTAAAAGTGTAAACTTGATTTTTAAAGAGTAAGTGACTTGATGTTGCAAGGCTAGTGCCTTGGGGTTTTATAAAGAAAAGGATGTACGACGGACGTACATGGTGCTATTGGGTTCAAGTCCCAAATATTTCATGATATGTACGGTGAATGTACATAATACTTTTGGGTTCAAGTCCCTAATATTACATGATGTGATTCTTTTTATAAGAATGAATGTACATAGTACTTTTGGATTCGAGTCCCTCGTATTACATGACATGATAGTGCCTTGAGTTTTCTAAAATGATAGTTCATTCATTTTATTCTAATGAGAGTCAAAGATGATTTAACTTGCATATGTTTCCTCATGATAGCTATTCGTGCAAGTGTTATATTTCAACATCACCGCGTCCCTCACTAGAGTGCCGGAACATTATATATATAGTCGCGGGTTCGAGTCCCGGGCGGGTTCAAGTCCCATGATATTATATTATTCCATGGACTAGCTCTCCATGATGCGGGTTCGAGTCCCATGCGGGTTCAAGTCCCATGAATAAGATTGCATAATGATTCTGAAGGCAGGTGTCCCTAACTTAGACATGACTTTCATATGTTGAAATGGTATTTTAAAAAGGTAAAGTTGACTCTCATTACTCTCATTTTCATAAGGCACAGTTGTACTGGTATTTTGATTATCATACTTGTCTCCTGTTATATTTTGGACTGTTATGATCTCATTTACAGTACTTATTGTTTCACATACTTGGTACATCTTTCGTACTGACCCCCTTTCCTCGGGGGGCTGAGTTTTATGCCGCAAGTGTAGTAGGTACACAGTTTGGTGATCCTCGCTCTTAGGATCTCTACTCGGTTTTTGGGAAAGCTCCATTATTTCGGAGGCTTGTCATTTTGGTACGGATCCCTGTTATTGTAGGCTTATGTACAATCAGGGGTATGGCGGGGCCCTGTCTCGTCATAGTATATTGTCCAAACTCTTAGAGGTCTGTATTCATATGTGTGCTGGACTTGCGTGAGTTGTATATAGTGTTGGCCAGTTGTACTATTGTATTGTCGGGGTGTTCCCGTTTTTATAGAGCGGCAGCTTCGTCGGCTTGCCTTGTTGCTACATATACAGTCTTTCATATATTATATGGCCTATGTCTTATATGGGATGTAAGGGTATAAGAGGGGGGTGCCCAGGTAGGGTACCAGTCGCAGGCCCGGGGTTCGGGGCGTGACATATGTGAAGTTCATAAAAGACATCATATTTAAGAAGAGAAAGCTGGTGGACTATGAGATAATAGCGCTGACAGAGGAGTGCAGTGCTATCTTGCAGAAGATACTTCCCCCTAAGTTGAAAGATCCAGAGAGTTTCACCCTACCTTGCACCATAGGTAATGTGACATGCAAACAAGCCTTATGTGATTTGGGGGTAAGTGTCAACCTAATTCACCTCTCCGTGTTCAAAAGACTTAGTTTGGGGGAAGCAAGACTAACCAGAGTCACCCTGCAGCTAGCTGATTGCTCGATTGTGCATCCCCAAGGAATTATTGAAGATGTGTTGGTACAAGTGGGTAAATTCATCATTCCTGCTGATTTCCTCATTTTAGACATGGATGAAGATGAAAATATGTCCATGATCCTTGGAAGACCATTCCTAGCCACAGGGAGATCCCTCATTGATGTTGAAAGGGGGAGTTAAAACTCAGAGTGCAAGGTGAGAAGATGGTATTCAAAGTTTTCAAACAGCCCACTAAACCTCAAGTCGATGCTAGATGTTTTGCTATTGGGGTAGTGAATAAGGTTGTGCCTAAAAAAAGCCTCACAAGTACTGATGCTCGTGGGGTACCACCAAAGCAGCATGGAGAACCTTATGGTAAGATTTCTGAACTAGCTCGTGATGAAAAAGAATTGAACTCCGCTGAAATCAGAACTGTGAAAAAGAAGAGAATGAGGAGAAAGAGAATGGTGCTAAAATGGATATGCGGAGGGGACACTCTACCCCCTTGATTTAGTAAGTAACCTACGTCCGGCTAAAAAATGTTAAAGACATCGTTACTTGGGAGGCAACCCAATGGTTTTAATTATGTTATTTCAATCTTTGTTTTAGTTTATTTTATTTTATCTTGAACAGTCTCATGATCTGGTATGTTAGTGTTTTTGGATGACAGATAAAGGTAGGGACTCACTCCGAAGGGCGAATAGTTAGTAATGCAGAAAAATAAAGACACCGAATTTCGCGAACTAGCATGATCAGCAGTCCAAGGAACCGCGGTTCCTCCTTCGGCAGTGTGCAAAAAAATTGTCCTTCATCCTAAACCTCCGCTACGATCGATGTGTGTCAGTAAGTTATCCCTTTATTTTTAGTCTTCACACACTGGGGATAATGTGTCGATTAAGTTTGAGGGGGGGGGGGGGTGTCTTATTTTGTTTTATTGTTTTGTGTTTGAGTCTTTCAATTTGTCTTTGTGTGTTTTTTAGTCATATTTTTTTTAATGGATCATGTATGTTGTAGTTGCTAAAGACATTGAGTGGATAGAGTGGGATAATATAATGGAATTAAAAGCAAAAATATGTGTGCTTAAGTTAGATATGTCAAAAATTCATGACACCTAATTATTTAGGATATTTGTGCTTAGTTTGCTTGTTATTTGAGACGAAATAGTTAAGATATACATGTCTAGGAAAATGATTCAGACATTTCTTTGATAGCCCTTCATTACCTATCCTGACATAAATTGTATCACTAGTCAGCCCCTTTGAGCCTAAAATAAGATCTTTCTTTGACACCCAATGATTCCTTTGTTGTGCCATAAGTGATATTTGAAAACTCTTGGAATGAAAAGTGTTGAAAAAGAATAAAAAAGAGAGTATAAATTTGATGCACCCCAATAAAAAATATGCAAAAATCTAAGTTTGGGGGTGCTTGTTATTTATAATGTATCTCATTCTCTCAAAAACAAAGAGGGTAGAAAATAGGTATGAAATTGGAAAGAAAGTCAAAAAGAAGGAAAAAGAGTTGAATGAAAATGCTTATGGTACGTAATTGAGCCTAAATGCCTACTTTTACCTACCCCTGCCTAAGCCTACATTAAAACCAGTGAAAGTCCTGATGATCTTTAATATGTATGTCTATGATTAGTGGAGAATAGCAAGTAAACAAATCTATAGCGTTTGGGAAAGATGGAATGAAATTGACATGCATATGTTAGGTGTTTGTATTTCCTTTGATCATGATCCAATTGAATTTGCGAAATATCTAACTTGAAATTCTAGATTGCTAATTATTCATGCTATGTATGTTCTAACATATTATCCTAGATTTCATTCATGATCTTGAAGAAGCATTGCTATAACTACATGATTCATTTCATAGAGTCTTTATTTTTATTTTTGTTTTGTGTTTTACTCGAGGGCGAGTAAAGTGTAAGTTTGGGGTGTTTGTTGAGTGTATTTTATACACTCTTTTGAGTCATTTCTAGTTAGTATTTTACTCTTTTATTTTGCGTTTAGTATAGTGTTAGGTGTGTTTTTCTTTATTTCATGTCACAGCGGTTATAAAGGAGAGAATACTACTATTGAGGACGAACTGAGTTTAATTGAGATGCAAATTGCACAAGCACAACCCAAAGAATGAAGCTTAAAAAGTACTACGAAGAATAGAACAAACCAGGCGGAACTGGACAGGAATCATAGAGGCACCGCGGTGCCTGGCCAAGCAGCACCGCGGTGCCATGGAACCGCGATCAAGAAAATTTACCACCGTGGCATAAAAATTACCGAAAGTCTGAAGCTGATTCACCGTCGAAGGCGCCGCGGTCCAGGAAAGAGGCACTGCGGTGCCATACTTCCAGTAGGCTGCCAGTGATTTCAGCCAATTAGCACCGCGGTGCCGGACAGCGAACCGCGGTGCCGATGCGTAAAAATTAGATTCCAAGTCAATTTTTGACAAGGGTAAAAGGGTCCAAAACGCAAGTTTTCTCAACTATAAAACTCCTAAACCCTGTCATTATAGGGACACAACTTTTGGAGAGGATAACGACGGCTACAAGCTACAATTGGAGACATCTTATTGTTCAAGTTATTTTCTTTCTCTTGTTTTATTTCAGTTTATGTTGGATTGTAATTTAGTTATTGACATGACAATGTTTAGGAGCTAAATACTTTAGTAGAGTTTCCATCGAATCTTCTTGAAGCTCTTTCATATAGTTAATGCATTAGTTTTGAGTTCTTCTTCAGCGTATTAAGATCTATTAAATATTGTTATGATTGCTTGATAGTTAACTAACTATTAATTGTCATCACTTATATGATTTCGAATCAACAGTCTGAGAGGTGAGATTTGAATATGCTGTAATTGTCTAGACATGGGTTAAAATCGTGGACGAAAGTACCCCGATACTTGTGTAGTATTATAGGTTATTATTCTTAATCATCCTGTGTGGTAAAACTTATCATAGAAATATAGAAGGTTTCTGCACAAGGTTGAGCTCTTGTATGTCATAACCGGAATATAATGACAGATTAGTTAACCTGATATCTTAATAAGAAGAAGAATCATTAGCATTGCATTACACGTGAAAGAGTGGATAGTTGAGGAGATTGAAATGTCATATTCCCTTCATAACTGTTATAAACCAAGAGTATTATAATCTTTAGTTTATTTTCTGCACTTAGTCATAAATCTAAAACCAAAGAACGCCAACCAAATAGATACCATAGGATAGATTATCGGCACTTAATAAACCAGTCCCTGTGAACGATAAACCCGGTCTTACAAATCTTTATTACTTGAACGATACATACACTTGCGTAAGCATCTAAAAACATCTCAACAACAATCAACAAGCATTGGTGGTTGACGTACCACCAATCGCCACCATACCCGCCGATCCACAACATGAACCACCACCCTTATTGTGGTGGCTGAGAAGGTCGAAGAGATAATGGCCATGGGAATCGAGGTAGTGGCAAAGGGAAGGGTCATGGCGATAACTCCAGGTCCATTGGACAGTCATGACCGGCCCAACACCTCTCTCAGTGGGCCGCCCCAACACTATGGAATATGACCGTAGCACACAACGCAAGGACCTGGGACTCACCACCATGTCCATATCTGACAACCTAGTCCCAATTCATTAAGCAGTGTCAACATCCAGGACTTTTGGGCCCACCTCCAGCCCCCTGCTACACAGACCAACAACATCAGGCCTACCTATCTCCGGCCTAACAGCCAGATCATCCCGACAATACATAGACACATATGCCACATCCCACCTCACTTATAACTCTGGTAATCTTCCTCAATTACTTCATTTGAGCAATTCTCAATTTATTTTGGTAAAAAATGGCAATCGCATTCCAATTCAAGGCTATGGAACCACTAAAATACCGTCACCTCACCCTCCATTTTCCCTAAAAATGTCCATTATGCTCCTAATATCATTAAAAACTTAATCTATGTTAGGAAATTCACCAGTGACAATTCAGTATCTATTGAGTTTAACCCTTTTGATATTTCTGTAAAGGATCTATATACGGGGACACCTCTTACGAGATGCAATAGTGTGTGGACCTCTATCCCTTCTCATCCAATTCAGTTGCCAGTATTAATCCACATACATCCCTAGCTGCAATCTCTTCATCAACTTGACACAGTAGATTTGGACACCCGGGAACACTAATTTTTAACTTTTTTAGAAGTCATAATTTAATTCGATGTAATAAAGAGAAATTTGCCTAAAATTGTTATTCTTTTCCTCTAGAAAATCATGTCAGACTTCCGTTTACACCATCTTTAAGTGTTACTTTTTCTCCTTTTGACATCATGTGGATTTATGGACGACTCTCATTACTAGCAAATTGAGTCATAAATATTATTTAATATTATTAGATGAATTCTCTCACTTATTTTGAGTCTATATGCTCAAATATAAGTCTCAAGTTTACTCCATATTTCTTTAATTTCAAACATATGTTAAAGCACAATTTGAAAAGGAAATAAAATCGTTTCAATGTGGCAATGGTCATGAGTTTAACAATTGCCCCTTTCATAAATTTTGTGCGGATAATGACATGGTTTTCGATTAAAATGCTCTTTTATGCTTCACTTCCCCCTCTATTTTGCGTATACGCGTTAAAAATTGTAGAATATCTTCTTAATATATTACCTACCCATACCCTTCAAAATAAAACCCCTATCGAAATTCTATTTCGTCGGATCCCTTCATATGATCACCTTAAGATTTTTGGTTGTCTATGCTACCTGAATCTTGCCTACATGACCCTCACAAATTAGCACCTTGCACCTCTCCTTGTGTCTTTTTAGGTTTTCTGTCGAACGATAGGGGGTATTTATTCTATGATTTATCAACTCATAAAATCCTAGTCTCTCTCCATGTCACATTCGAGAAAAACGTTTTCCAGTTTGCAAACATCCAACAACTTCAAGGCACAAATTAAGGCTTTCTTAATGATCCAAACACTTTCTCTCTCCTACAAAATGTCATACATAGTGCTAATATTCTGGTTGTCCCATCACGGTTCCCTCCCGATGTCCTGTCATTTCCCTAAGTCCCGTCGAATACCCCACCACCTACTGCTCAGGTCATGACATCCTTCTCTCCGTCGACCAACCCTCTGTCTCACTGCCCCAGCCCCCCCGACATCCCATTAGCCCTCGTCAGCCACCCCTTTCCCCATACGTCTCTACAACCCCCACCAATGCCACTACCCCACGGTACCATCAATGAGAACAGGAGATGTTCATAAATCACTATAAATAATATCGAATGACATGAAAGTATGAGAATTAGAGTCTACAAATGACAACCTAATAATTTTTTCTAACGAACAAGATTGACAACTCAGAATAATATGCTTATCCTTACACGAAATAAAATTATTTTTATTTAAGGAAGATAAAATAGATGACCCTGGATGACCTAGACGAGCATGCCACAAGGAAGGAGTCAGGGCTGCACAAGTTGATGGCAAGGCTTGACGCGAGAGACCGAAACTAGGCGTAATAAGATAAAGATCCCCCATACTATCACACCTCATGAGAGGAATTCCTGTCTTGAAATCCTTCACAAAAAAACCCAAATGGATTAAAATAAATAGACACGAAATTATCAGTGGTGAATTTACGGACAAACACCAAATGTTTAGTCAATTTAGGAGCATGAAGGTTATTTTTCAAAATAAGAGGTGGATGGGGGGAGGTTATGTTTTTTACCGTAATCATGAATTGGAATTGAATTACAATTACCAACGATTATACCATGATTATTGCTCAAATTGGAATAAGACGAGAGGGTACCTGAGTCCAACGTTATGTGGGTCGTGGCGCCGGTGTCCATGTACCAATTTGGATCCATAGGATTTATTCCAAGCGCGTGCATCGTGGATTCAATGTCGGTTGAAGTGGGGCCCACTGTATGATGGGCCTGGTGGGTCCCAGACATGCCTCCCTGCTGACCCAGACCACTACTGGATCGTTGGCTAAAAACTTGGCCAGGATAGTTGGGCCGAAATAGTTGCTGAAATTGGGCCCAATTCCCATGGGCTGATGGCGCTGGATAACCGGGACACTGCCCCAAGCCCACAACCAGGGGGCTCAATGCTGGGTCCAGTTGGGTTGTGGCCCACTGCCATTGGGGTGGGACCCACTGCCGCCGTGACTGCCACCACCGCGGTTTCGTCTATTATTTTTCCAATTATTCTTGTCGCCATCGTGAGCACGATTTTGGCCCGAATTATCAACAAATCCCGGAGAGGTGGTGGAGGATGTCATCATGACTATGGAGCTAGTACCGGTAGCCGTCTTCTTAGCCAAACCGGCTTCTTCCAAAATAAGCATGGACCGGACTTGGTAAAATTGCGGTAGAGGGTTACTCTGATGAAGTATCGAAGCAACACCGTTATAGGCCTCAGAGAGGCCTGCAACAATCTATAGAATGAGACGATCATTGCCAACAGGAGCACCAACATTGCGAAATTGGTCCGTCAATTTCTTGAGTCGTTTGTAATAGGAGGAAACGTTCGGAAAATCCTCCATAGTGACTTGAGAAAATTCCTGTTTAAGGGTGACAATGTGGGAATGCCGGTTATCCTAGAATATATCACGTAATCTATCCCAAGCAGTCATAGCCGTAGAGTTAGGTTCCATTATCGTCTGTAAGAGGTCGATGGAGACAGTGGCATAAATCCACTAGAGAACTGTAGCATCAAGAGTAATTCATAATTTAGGATTTTTCTCCTTGGTGGGTACATCCTCCGTGCTAGGAGCCGGAGTAATTATGTGGTGGAGGACTTGATGTGCAAGTGTATGAATTTTGAAAAACTCTGCCCACGTCCCATATTGGATTTTTTCTATGTCAAGAACAATAGGAAGGACACTCTTGATGTTAAAAACTATAAAGACATGTTGAAACGTGTTCTTTGATGTTGACATAACGAAAGAACAATTGTGATTTAGGAATAGAATTGGGAGGAGAAGACAATTTCCGGTCACACAAACCGAGGAAGGGAGGTCGGATTTCGGGCCATTTTGGACGGAAGTTTGGAAGAAATTTGGGAGAAAATATCAACCTAGACTTCAGATACCATGAAAGAAATAATCCCTTGATTATTTTTATTAATGAAAGGGGTATATATACAAGTTACATAATAGGAAAATCCTTTTTCTATTCTACTTCTAAAACTCTTTTCTATTTGGAGACTAACTATACAATTAAGGTAAATATACAAGATTAATACATAATTGTATACAAATAATTAGCCCAATCCGTAGGCTATATTTATCAGTTGCCATGGGCCATGTTCGGGTTTTATACACACATGTATTCACTAAGGGAATTCATCGGCAGTTGTTGCTTGACTTCATATCCAGTGTGAGCGTCCGGCATCCTTCCGCTCAGACTGAGGGGTGTAATAGAGAATATGTAAATATTCTGCATATATTATGTAATTATTATTCTAGTGTAATTATGTAAAGTAGAGATCCTTCTACAATTAGGTTTGTAAATTATAAACACCTATAAATATTGCATTAATGAGAAGCCTTCAACCAAGGAGAATTACACTATTCCACAAAAAATAATATATTGTACACCCTTTTTCTTTCCTTTGTTTCCTTTTCAATTGAGACAATATATTGTACATTTTCTCATTTCGTTGCATTTGAATAAAACCTCGTTATCTGATATTTTTTATGTTTTTTCCTAAGCCGAGAGTCTTTTGAAATAACCTCTTTACTTCCCAAAGTAGGAGTAAGGTTCAGATCCCACGTTGTGAGATTTCACTGGTGAAAGAAATAATCTCTTGATTATTCTTATTGATGAATGACATATATATACAAGTTACATAGGAAAATCTTTTTACCATTATACCTCTAAATTCCTATTCTATTTGGAGACTAACTTTACAATTATGGTAATATTACACTACTAATTAAGGTACAAAACTAAATCTAATATTTACCAAATATACAAGGGAAATTTGCCCGCTGCTGGACCCCATTGCTGGACGTGGACTGTTTAACGCTGAGACTGTCTCTAAAATCTTCAAAAAGGACCGAGGGAAGACCTTTAGTAAAGATGTCTGCAATATGATATGTGGAAGGGCCATGGCAGACGCGTACTTGTCCTTTAGCTACCTTCTCTCGAACAAAGTGAATATCCATATCTATGTGTTTAGAGCGCTGGTGCTGAACTGGATTACCAGAAAGGTAGATGACACTTTTATTATCACAATATACCAAGGTAGCCTTTTCAATAAGACTATGGGGCTCTAAAAGAAGATTACGTAACCAATATGACTCGGAAACCACATTGGCTACCCCTCGATACTCGGCCTCTGCACTTGAACGTGAAAGCGTAGATTGACGCTTGGCAGACCATGAGACCAAGTTATTACCCAAAAACATACAATATCTAGAAGTAGACCGTATGGTGTCAGGACAACCACCCCAATCAGCATCTGTATAGGAGACAAGTGTAGACGTCGACGAAGGGTACAAATGCAAACCATAATCAAGTGTTCCCTGAATGTACCTAAGTATGCGTTTGAGCGCATTCATATGTTCAACTCTGGGGTCATGCATAAACAAACACACCTGCTGGATTGCATATGTAATGTCTGTTCGCGTGAACGTAAGATACTGAAGGGCGCCTGCAATACTACGATAATGGGTCGGATCCTCATAAGGAGAACCAGCTGCAACACCCAACTTGGGTTTAGTATCAACTGGCGTGGAAGTGGACTTACAGGATGATATCCCAGCCCTCTCAATGATCTCTGATGCATACTTCCTCTGTGTTAAGAACAATTTGCCTGCATGACGAGTGACAACAATTCCCAAAAAATAGCTCAAGGGGCTCAAGTCTTTCATTGCAAACTCAGAACTGAACATTGTCATAATAGACTTTCTCAAAGAATCAGAAGAGGCAGTCAAGATAATATCATCCACATATAACAATATATAAGCCATGGAAGAACCACGACGATATATGAATAATGAATTATCAGACCTGCTGTGAGAAAAACCCATAGTCGAAACAAAATCAGCAAACCTCTTATACCAAGCCCGTGGAGACTGATTAAGCACATACAAGGACTTCTTCAATAGACAGACATGATTAGAAAATCTAGTATCCCTAAACCCCAAAGGCTGATGCATATATACTGTCTCCTGAAGATCACCATGTAGGAAAATATTATTCACATCTAGCTGATGAATGAGCCATGATTTTGAAAAAGCCAAGCTGAGAACAGTGTGAATGGTAGCCGGCTTGACCACCGGGCTAAATGTCTTACCACAATCCACGTTAACTTGTTGAGTCTTACCATCACCTATAAGTCTAGTCTTATGTCTTGCAAATGAACTATCAGAATTTTCCTTATGAACAAAATCCACATAGACCGAATAATATTAACACCAGATGGACGGGGTACCAACTACAACGCCTTATTATCAATAAGAGCATTATATTCCTCGGTCATGACAATTTTCCAATTAGGGTCATTTAAGGCAGACACAAGATTACGGGGTAAGGGGGATTTAAGAACATTATAATTCATATTAAAATGTCTTTTTGGTTTAAAAATACACCGTTGACTGCGAGTGACTGGACCATGACTTTGGGCTGGATTGGGGGAATTTTGAGAAGTTCGGGAATTACCGTCGAAGGCGCCGCGGCGCATGGATCAAGGGTCGCGGTGCCAGTTGAGCAGCAAAGCTCTCTGAAGTTTTGGCGCCGCGGCGCTGAAACGAGGGGCCGCGGCGCTATCGATGGGATTTCATTTCTCGGCTCACTGGATGGCAAGATCTGCGGCGCTTCCCCTAAGGGACGCGGCGCTGACGACGTTTTTTGTGAAAAATCTGAAAAATGATGTTAAACATATGGGGAGATATCATCATCCAAAAAATTATATGAACTGGGCACGAGTATTTCTACTTTAGAAAACAAAAATTGGGATTCATCAAAGAGGACATGACGACTAATGATGATTCGTTTAGAGGACAAATCAAAAAATTTATAACCACGGTGATTTGACGGAAAACCCAAAAATACACAAGGAGTAGAACGTGCCTGAAGTTTGTTGATTGTAGCATATGTAAACAATGGATAACATATGCATCCGAAGACCCTAAGATGAGAATACGAAAGAGTCTTATTGTATAACACTTGGAGAGATGATGAATATGTCAAACCTTTGGAGGGAAGAATATTAAGTAGAGTGGTAGCCATTTGTAGCGCATGATGCCAAAACAATGGAGGGATGGAATAATGAACCAATAAAGTGCGAATAATGTTATTGATGGCACAAATTTTTCGTTCTGCTTTCCCATTTTGTGAGGACGTATGAGGACAAGAAAAACGAAAATTTATCCCATGTTGTGCACAAAACTCCCTAAATTCTCCATTGTCATACTCTTTACCATTATCACATTGAATGTTCTTTATTTCCCGTTCGAATTGAGTTCTGATGAAAGCTCTAAATTTTGTGAAGATGGAAAAAACATGTGATTTTTTCACAATGAAACGTCCATAAAAATTTAGAATAGTCATCCAAAAATAACACATAATAACGATGACTCATAGAACTGAGAACGGGAGATGTCCATAGATCGCTATGAATAATATCAAATGACATTGCAGTATGATAATTCGAAGCTACGAACGATAACTTAATAATTTTCCCTAAAGAACAAGATTGACAATTTGGAGTACTACACGTACCCTTACAAGAAATAAACTTATTCTTATCTAAAACAGATAAAATTGACGACCCTGGATGACCTAGACGATCATGCCATAAGGAAGGAGCAAGAGCTGCAATAGTGGATGTCATAGTTTGACGCGAGATACTGAGACTGGGTATGATTGGATAAAGATCCCCCCTACTGTCACACCTCATGAGAGGACTCCATTTCTTGAAATCCTTCACAGAAAACTCAAACGGATCAAAATCAATAGAAACTCAATTATCAGTGGTGAATTTACGGACATACACCAAATTTTTAATCAATTTTGGGGCATAAAGGGTATTTTTCAGGACAAGTAGTGGATGAGGAGGGGATAACGTTTTATTACCATAACCCTTAATTGAAATAGAACTGCCATTACCAACAGTTATACCACGATTAGTGCTCAAATTGGAATAAGACGAGAGAGTGCCTTGGTCGGATGTCATGTGGGTAGTGGCGTCGGTGTCCATGTACCAATTAGGGTCCGGTTGAGTCAAGCCAAGCGTGTGCATCGTTGCTTCAATGTCGGTCTGAGTGGGTCCTATTACGTGATGGGCCTGAGGAGGGCGAGGCCCAAGAATTCTAGACTGATGGGGCTGCCCATAAGCTTGTCTGAACCCTGAATTCTGATCGGGAAAGAAGTTGGGCCGCGACGCTTTGTCTTTGAGAATGAGCCGCGTGCAGTATTGCAGCCGCGCCAGACGATGCCGAGATCTAGCCACGGCCGGATCCAGGTGCGATGATTGTTGCCTCGATTTTTGTTATTTTTCCGATTTTGGCCCTTTTGACCACCCCCGTTGTTGCGAGTTTGGTTAGAGTTGGTGGAACCGGAAGGAGAAAATTCAGACTCAGTTACCATGACGACAGGACTGGCCCCAATCGCCACTTTCTTAGCTAATCCGACTTCTTCCAAAGTAAGCATAGAACATGCTTGATAAAATTCTGGCAGGGGCTTACTCTGACGAATAACCGAAGCAACACCGGTATAGGCCTCTGACAGGCCTGCAACCATATGAAGAACTAAACGACTATCAGAAACTGGAGAACCCACATTGCGGAGTTGTTCTGCCAAGTCTTTGAGACGTTTGCAATACGAAGAAAAGTTTGGAAAATTTGTCATAGCAACCTGTGAAAATTCCTGATCAAGGATAACAATGCGAGAATGACTTTTATCTTGGAAGATGTCCCGCAATCGATTCCACGCCTCCATAGCTGTGGAGTTGAGTTTCATAATCGTCTGTAAAAGATCCAAGGAGATAGTGGCATAAATCCACTGAAGAACCTTGGCATTAAGCATGACCCATAATTCTGGATATGCTTCTTTAGTGGGCATAACCGTCGTAGAAGTCGACGCCTCATCACCCTCCTTTGGAGGAGTTGGAGGAATAATGTGGTGGAAGACTTTATGTGCCATAGCATGAATCTTGAATAACTCCGTCCACGTCCCATATTGGACGTTTTCAAGATCAAGAACAATAGGAATGATGTTCTTGATGTTAGAAACTATGAGGGCAGGATGGAAATTGTTCTTATCAGCCATAGGGAATAAAACAACAAGATTCAGAGAACTGACTTTCTGGAGGTGAAGGGCCGCGGTGCTAAGGCTGATGGGCTGCGGCGCTTGGTCAGAAAATCGAAAGAAAGAGAAAATTTGCATAGCGAAAGCAGGGTAAAGAGAACTTAGACTCTTGATACCATGAAATAAATAATCTCTTGATTATTCTTATTGATGAATGACATATATATACAAGTTACATAGGAAAATTCTTTTCTCATTCTACCTCTAAATCCCTATTCTATTTGGAGACTAACTTTACAATTATGATAATATTTCACTACTAATTAAGGTACAAAATTAAGTCTAATATTTACTAAATATACAAGAGAATTTGTCCACTGCTGGACCCCACTGCTGGACGTGGACTGTTAACAACTGGGTATGTTATTGTAGAATTAATAAAGCCTTGTTTCAATTTTTTAAATAATTCTATATTTTTAGTCCATTAATCCGACTAACCAGGGCTCAAGCTAAATAAATTCAACAAAAGGGTAAAACACTCTCGATCAAGAATAAATGTAAGCATAGGTCACTTCTTAAAATTGACAGCTCTATATCATTTCACCCAAGTCATGCTTTTATTTTTATGGTCATTTCTTAATTTTGCGATTTAAAATAGATATACCTCTGGTTGAAAATATAATACATATATACCCTTACCTTACATATTGCTAATAATTTCCTTAAGATTGTTTGCAATCTATATTCTATTTTTTTTCCTGCACAATTTGAAAAGAAGACTTGAGATGAGTTGAATCAAAGTGAGAAGTAGTGAACTATCTTTTCCTCTGTTTTTCTCCCCAAGTCCTTTACCGGGAAGGAATAACACATGAAATTAACATTTTTTGTCAAGCTTCTAAAATTAACTTATTTTGAAATATTTTTTTTAAAAAAGTGCATTTTTAAAAATACTTTTAGTGAGAAGCAGTTTGTGTTTAGTTAATTAATTTAAAAAGTACTTGAGCAGCAATTAATGTTTGGTCAAGCGTTTAAAAAGTCTGAGTGTATTTTTTTCAAAATTGCTTTTCAGAAAATTTTTATGAGGAAAAACTATTTTTTTAGCTTCTGAAAAACAATTTCTGCTACTCTTCAAAAACGCTTATTTTCTCTCTCAAAAGTTTGGTCAATCACCTCAATTTTTTAAAATAAGCACTTTTGAAGAATAATAAAATGGACCAAATAGACTATAAGAGGAAGACAAACTAGTAATTAACATCAGAATATAATTAGCGTCTTGTAGTATCTTCTCTTTTTATTCTCGCCTAACTAGGAAAACAAAACTTCAACTTCAAATCACAAAACTTCAACTTCAAATCAACCTGATTTCAAATCATGTATGTCCAAACGGAGCCCAAGTATCACAGCAATTTACCAAACAATAAGCAACAAAGATAACATCCTACTATTCCGCAACAATTCATCCATGTACATCAGGAACTCACAGTCAAGAGAGGGGAAAAAACAAGATGATTTATAGAAAAGCAAAAAAAAGCACAAAACAAGTAATACAAGAGTGAAGTCACAATCAACATGGTAACAGTAAAGATAAAAATGACATTCTTCTGGTTCTGCTTTAGTGTAAAGATATCCAGTGACACAACAATAGATAAGAATGCTCCAAGCTGATCTGCATTTTGGCATGGTGCAGTGGGAAGTCTCTTTGAAACAAATGCAGCTTTTATTTAAGGTTCATCCCACACGAAACAAAGTCCATGAGACTTTGCTCTTAAAACCAGTAACGCAAATGAAGTAGTAGCGACCAGAAGAGTTGATTCATCGGAGTCCTTCCAGTTTCAGAATTGAGCAAAGACACTGTGCAAATCAATGCATGATCTGCTTAAGTGAACGTCGGCTAGCACATGGTAAGAACCTATAGAAGATATTAAAGAAACCGAAATGATACTCTACAATGGTTGTCTTGATAAAGTTGGTTAACATTCGGTTTTAAGCAGCACTAGCACAAATAAGATGTAGGGTTTTATTGGGTTCAAAACATGTAAATAATGCACAACGGAAGTTTAAAATTTTATTTTCTTACCCAACAATTTCATCTGGTATGGTTATATGACAATTGAATCCTGTAAAGACTTAAACAAGAATACTTACAGGTTAAAGAATCTGAAATCTTTACTTAGGGTACACGTGGTTGTCCCTTCGATTGCAAGTACTATGCTGAAGTTTATTCCTCTGTCAATTGACAGAAAATCTTGGCAGAGGTTTGAGAGAATTTTATTCCAAATTCTAAGTCTAGAATTTGTTTAATAGAATAAGTATGTAAAACTTATGAGGTAGTGTTGTTTATATAGGAGGGATTAGGTCAAGGAATCAGATTAGGGTTGGGCTATAATCCTGACCCAAAACCGAGATGCAGTGGCATAGTCTAACTGGGCCCACTGCCTTGTAGGCGCCGCGGCTCAGTTTAGTAGGCACCGCGGCGCCTTACTTCTTCTTTTTTTTTTTGCATATTTAATTAAATCCAAAATCCAATTTTGATTTAATTAAATAATTTCCATCAAATAGACATTATCTCATACTTATTATCAATTTAAATATCTCGATTCAAAAAATTGAATACCTAATACTTTTGTTAGAATATTTATTATTAATTACAATTAATAATATAATTATGTAGAATCTTATGTATATGGTAAATAGTATTATGTATTAATAGAGTAGTATTAATATAGGAATATATTATGAGATAGGGAGGAGGATTTTAGGGAAGACTTAATTTTCCTATTAATTGTTACTTAGTGTATATATTGTTACCATTTGGATGAATAAAGATTAAGGAAGATTTACCATTTCTAAATAATTCTTACATGATATCAGAAGGTAATTCAAAGATCTTACTCTAAATAAAATATTCCTTCCAAATTCGGTCATCTTCCTCATCCATCCAACCGAATTTGTCTTCTCCATTGTTAATTTTTTTTTTCTCGTTTCCTCCATTATTGTGTCAACCATGTCTGAATCAAAATCTTCGTTTCACTCAGCCCTTACTATCTCCAACATCAAAACACATATTTCTGTTAAACTAGAGATGGAAACTGTTCACTACGCAACATGGGCGGAGTTGTTCAAAATATGTTGTAGGGCTCACAAAGTTCTTCATCATATAATTTCACCAAAAAATGGTACAACAACGGAACAATCGTCTGAAGCAGACAAAGAATTGTGGGATACCCTTGATGCCACGGTTCTTGGTTGGATTTATGCAACAATATCCACAGACTTGTTGCATACAATAATGGAACCAGATTCTACGGCCATGGCGGCATGGCAACGCTTGAGAGACATTTTTCAAGATAATCAAAACTCTCGTGTCGTTGCATTGGAACAAGAATTTTCAATCATTGTCATGACAGACTTCCCTAACGTTTCAACCTACTGTCAACGTCTCAAAGTGGTGGCAGATCAATTGAGAAATGTAGGTTCACCGGTTTCTGACAACCGGTTAGTTTTACAATTAGTTGTCGGTCTCACGGATGCTTATAGTGGTGTAGGGACACTAATCCGTCAAAGTAATCCCTTATCAAAGTTTTATCAAGCAAGATCCATGCTTGTTCTTGAAGAGTCGGTTTGATTAAGAAGGTTTCAACAAATTCCGCCATGGTTGCCACGTATTCAAATGAAGGTAATTATTTTGACTATTCTTCACAAAATAAGAGTCAAAAAGGACGTGGTAATAATAATAATAATAAGAAGGGTGGAAATCGCGGAAATAATAAAGGTGCGGCAAGTCCGGCGAAATAATGGCAGCGCAACTCGGCATGGCTATGGCGGCGGCAACTCTCGGCGGTGGCGATAGCAACCACCAGCCCGGAAGCGGCGGCGGAAGGCGGCGGCGGCGTGGCAAGAAATGCAGAATCGGCAAGCAACAACCTGCAGGTGGGCGAGCAAACCAACAGCCCGATAGCGATGGCACCAACCATTTCAGCAGAGGGCAACATCACGATTTAGCAGATAGGCCCAAAGAGCCAGATCATCGGAAATGTTTCAAAGAAAGCAACGATTTTAGGTAGGCCGGTTACATTGAAATGTTTCAAAGTGACAGCGATTTGGGCCTCCGCCCGACGGGCGAGGCCCATTCAACCACGACCCATCCTACGGATATTGAGCAGGCTATGCACACTCTTGGACTCAATCTACCGGATTCTAATTGGTATATGGACTCCGGGGCAACGTCACATATGACGGCGTCCCAAGGTACACTCTCACCCTATTTTAATTTGAGCAAAGAAAATGGTATTATTGTCGGAAATGGCCATGCAATTCCAATAAAAGGTTATGGGTCAAACACACTGTCACCACCACATCCGCCACTGGTTTTAAATAATGTCCTGCATGCTCCCAAATTAATAAAAAATTTGGTTTTTGTTAGGAAGTTTACTAGTGATAATTGGGTTTCTATTAAATTTGACCCATTTGGTTTTTCCGTACATGACTTTCGACGGGAAGCTTCTCGAGATGTGATAGCAGGGGAGCTACATCGATAAGTTTACCAAATCCACAGTCTAAAGTGTCTTCCACTTTTGCAGCCTTGGCTCCATCACTATGGCATGAACGATTGGGACATCCGGGGGAGTCCATTTTGGCCTCTCTTAAACAAAACAATTTTATTTCATGTACTCAAACTCATGTTTTGAATAAGTGTCATGCTTGTGTCCTTGGTAAACATGTTAGGTTGCCATTTACTTCTTCTACTTCATGCACTACTATGCCGTTTGATATTTTACATTGTGATATTTGAACATCACCTGTTTTGAGTTCCTCAGGTCATAGATACTATTTACTGTTTCTTGATGACTACTCTAATTATTTGTGGACATTCCCTTTGTCGAAAAAATCACAAGTGTTTTCCACTTTCCTAAACTTTAGAGCATTTATCAGAACTCGTTTGAGCGGAGATTAAAAGTATTCAATGTGACAATGGGAGGGAATTTGACAATAATCGGTTTGGGATTTTTCAAAACAAATAGTTTACAATTTCGTTTATCCTGTCCTCACACCTCTTCACAGAATGGGAAGGCGGAACGCAAAATTAGAACCATAAACAATATTGTGAGAACATCCCTTGCTCATGCTTCTATACCCCCCATTTTTTGGCATCATGCACTTCAAATGACAACCTACATGTTGAATATCCTTCCCCATAAAAACATGTCTTACCAAGCTCCACTAAAAATATTTTACTTACGAGAGCCCTCATATCATCATTTGAGAGTATTTGATTGTCTTTGCTACCCTCTATTTCCATCCACCACAATCACAAAACTTCAACCCCGCCTACTCCGCTGTCTTCGGGATATCCTACGAATCACCGTGGTTACATGTGTTATGACATTTCTTCCAAACGTATGATTATATGTCGTCATGTAATTTTTGATGAGTCACAATTTCCCTTTGCCAAGATACATGACACAGGGACAAATACTTATGATTTTTTGGATGATGATAGGCTCCCGTATCTAACTCATTTTTTCCACAGCCCGGGACTCACAAAAAATACTGGACAAACGCAGCTGGACCCACTGGACCAAGGACCGATGGTCCAGCCACTGGAAAATACAGTCCAGCGAACTGGGCCATCACTTCCAAGGCCCAGTGCACGAGAACCCCATACCTCACACCAGCTGCCCCTTCAGTTGGGCCAACCTCCAAATCCAGGCCCAACTACACACAAACTACTCGTCCAGCCCAGTGCAACCAGTGGAGAAAATAGCAATAACTGGCGATGGCGTTACCCATCTGTCTCACTCCGACGATGGCGTCGAGGCCCACCCATCGCCCACTAAACCGCCATCACCGTAGTCGACATGGAATTACAAAACCCGATACCAAATACGCCTACACACTCAAGTCTCAAATCACCTTTGCGCGTAACCACGTATGCGCTCTAAAAGATGCTAATTGGAAATTGGCCATTGATGATGAATATCATGCTCTTATTAAAAATAGGACATGGGAATTAGTACCTCGTCCATCTAATGCTAATATAATTCGTCATGTGGATTTTTAGTCATAAAGAAAATCGATGGTTCTTTCGAGCGCATAAGGCCGACTTGTAGGTGATGGCAAGACTCAGCAGTGGGATTAGATTGCGAGACATTCAAACCCGATGGTTAAACCAAAGAACCATCGAATTGTTCTCGCCTAGCCCTCTCAAAAGGATGGTTACTTCATCAATTGGATGTCAAGAATGCCTTCATACGGACACTGAGTGAGATCAGTATCATGCACCAACCATTGGGTACAGAGATTCTCGATATCCCAATCATGTGTTTACTTAAAAATCATTATATGACCTCAAACAGCTCTCGGGACTTGTACAAGCGGTTTGCGATTTTGTGTTCAACATGGGTTTCTCAAACAAATTGTTCGGATAATTCACTATTTATTTATCAACAGGTAATCATAATCGCTTATATTCTCTTATATGTAGATGATATTATCCTAACAAACCTCTTCAAACTCTTTTTCGCAAGAATATCATGACCAGTGAGTTCGAATTTGCTATGAAGGATCTTGGTCCACTTCACTACTTTCTAGGAATTGCGGTGACACGCCACGCAGTGGTTTATTTCTTTCCCGGAAGAAGTATGCATCGTAGATCGTAGAACGGGCCGGAATGTCATCTTGCAAACCTTCCGCAACTCCGGTGATACCAAGTCAAAATTGAGTGTCATATCCAGTAGTCCTTTTGCCAATCCGGCATTGTATCGCACTGGCGCGAGCTTTGCAATATCTCACATTCACGGGCGGATATTACATACGCGATAACAAGTGTGTTTGTTCATGCACAATCGATGGAAGAACATACGCATGCACTCAAACGCATCAGACGATATATTCGTGGCACTCAATTATGGATTGCATCTGCATTCTTCTTCCACGACCAAGCTTGTCACCTACACACGTACGCAGATCGGGCAGATGTCCGGACACCGCACGCCCACCTCCGCTATCGCCTTCCGGTGATAATTTAATATCATGGTCCTCCAAAAGGCAACCCACCGTATCACGTTCGGTGTTGAAGTTCAATACCGCGGTAGCCAAATGTGTCGACTCACGCCGATTCGAATCTTTTACTTGAGCTTCATTGTCCTATTCCGACAGCCACTATGGTATACTGTGATAACATTAGTGCGATTTATCTCTCTGGAAATCCAATCCATCATCAACGCACTAAGCATATTGAGTTAGATATTCATTTTGTCCGTGAAAAGGTGGCTCGCGGACAGGTGCGAGTGTTACATGTCCCGACGCGACATCAGATTGCAGATATCTTCACAAAAGGGCTTCCGCTGATCTTATTTGAAGAATTTCGGGACAGTGTCAACATTCGCCCTTCTCCGGCTTCGACTGCGGGGGAGTGTTAAAATATTTATTATTAATTACAATTAATAATATAATTATGTAGAATCTTATGTATATGGTAAATAGTATTATGTATTAATATAGGAATATATTATGGGATAGGGAGGAGGATTTTAGGGAAGACTTAATCTTCCTATTAATTGTTACTTAGTGTATATATTGTTACCATTTGGATGAATAAAGATTAAGGGAAATTTACCATTTCTAAATAATTCTTACAACTTTCTCAATACACTCTTAGATCGAAGAGACAATCGACATAGTGTGGCCCTATAGACTCCACATATTGATACTAATCCAATTAAGGTTCATACAGAACTCCTAGACTGCGCCATATGACGAACTCAATATGTGAAGTATGTTTACATGAATCCAGCAAACATAACCTTTATGTGAGATGATAAATTCATTTCATTCGCAACACACTCGATCAAGCTTAGGATTTGTCATGTGTCTATCCAAATGGCTTGATCACTTTATCTCATTTATATTAGTCGACAACTAGACCATATTCTAAATATGTCTCTTGCATTGGCCAATGACTTGGTCGACCTAATATCACTGAGAAGTTGAGTGTTCTCTCGAATATCCAATCGAGGAATGAATCCTATTCTTGGCTCAATTACCATCTTAGTTCACATCATAATGTACCTAACACAAGCCCTATCTTATCCTAAAGGGAGTTTAAGCTTAGAACATGGTCAAATACATTACTCTGTAAACAAGGTGTGTATTGACCTCAAGTCAAGGGACATTATCTGTCACACGCAGATAACACTCTAGACATGTATGACAAATAGTTTATCAGCAGGGTATATCAATACTTTCCAAAAGTATTCATGTGTCTATCACTAGTAACCATTACTAGTAGCAGGTGAGACATACTACATTTCCCAAGAATGTGATGGAGACCACATGTCGACTTATAACATATCATCAATATCTCATTCTCGATGATCATTAGTCGAGGCTACTTTGAGAGTTACGCTCTATCATCAATATCTCATGACAACGTAAGCTCAAGAGATGCACATTAATGAATAATTACAAACAATCAAATAATAATTCAATAATTGCAAATGCCATAAATATATTAATCTTATTAATAATACGAATGTGTTCAAATACATTTGTACCTAATACTGATTGTCTCTAGGACATACCTACTTTCATAAGACTCGTCTGAAGACACACACATACTACTACGTGTTCATCAGAAGATTAAAAAGAATATACCTAAACTCCCTTCCTATCCACTCTTTGCAAAAACATACACTCAATCATTATTAGTTCGACCAGTAGATAAAATAGTGTTAAATCATCCCAAGTGCTATTTCAGCTACCATTACTGTACAATGAATATACAAAATTTCTAGCTGAAGGATACATAATTTGGAATTTGAAAGATATTAGAATGTATGCTGATTTTTTTCATGCTGTGACGAAAATCTGTCGGTGTGTATTTAATTTGAGATTAGCACATAAAATGCTAGAAATATAATTAAACCTGCGCTGCTTCTTTTAATCTCCTGACAATAAGATGGTGTGTGTTTAATTCTGAATTATCACATCAAATACTGGAATGAATTAAGAATTTATCATACTGTCAGTTGGAAAGTTGGTTACAGGTATTTGGAGCCTAATATAGCACCAAGATGTTATGCACATTATAGTTTCTGCAGACAGAAACATATCAAGTGTTGAAACAGTTGAACTAATAATCAGATTGCAGTGTAGTACTGGTATTTGAAACATGCTTATACGCTCTTTAAGCTTTGTTGGCGGGTGCTCGGGTAATTTTTGGGGACTTTAACAGAGAAATAACAAAAATAATATTTAAAGACCAAGTCTGACTTGAAACTCACCTGTCAAGTGCCAATGAAGCAAGTCCTTATAGTTACAATCCAAGATCTGGAGGAAATACAGAAAGCTTGAATCCGCTGCCTTCTTTTTCTTGTTTCTTCTTTAGTATCGCTCGTGCAGATTTAGCAGCAGATTCGCTAGAGCTCTGGAGTTCCATTAGATGGAGGCTTTGCAAATCAGCAAGTTCAGCTGGAAGCTCCTCAAGTTTTTCACATGATATAAGAACGAGGCGTTTTAATCGTGGAAAGTTCCCCGATGAGGCCTTCCAAGAAGATAAATCCGTCCTTTCGATCAACAGAACCTGCAGACGAGGAAACCCACCATCCTCCGGGTCCCACATCTGTCCCCTAAACGCGTTTTCTTTCAACTTCAGCACTTCAAGGTACTCTAATTGACCTAATATAGACATATCTTTCCATTCAAACCAAGTATCAATCAGAGTGAGCTTTTTTAGCTTCTGAGGAAAAATATATGCTGGAGGAAGGCGTAGCTCTTTATTACTTAGACGAGTATCGTTTACCAACTTCAGATTTTCGAGGCAAGCTAACTTACCTATGTTACTGAACAAATTACTGGTTTCTAAAAGTGCATCTATTTTTCCACGAACGCCTAATTTCTTGAGATTAGGAGTTCGAGTAAAAACTTCCGCCGTGCAACATTCCGGTGCTATAGTAGAAAGTGTTTGTAGGCAACGGTTCACTAAGTTGTCCTTTCCGCTCTTAGGGCGTTTAGGGGAAGGCAATGTAGCAGAGGCGTTTGTGCAAACATGCCTTAATCTGGTCATATTCCAAATATCTGCTTTGATATCAAGCGTACCTTGTTGTGTCTCAATTATAAGTGTTTGTACATTCCAAAGATTCCCAAAGTTCGGAGGAATGGATACAATCTTGTCCGTCGAAAAAGCAATGTACCTCAAGTGGAATAACTTGAAAAACTCTTTAGAAAAACGACTGAACTTGATTGATTCGGCATCTAGTACCCTAAGCAAGGGAAAGGCTCTGGGAATGGCTGGTATTTCATTTAAAGGCATGTCAATTTTTTTCGAGCCAAAACATAAGAACGACCTAACATGCTCACCAGAGGGTACTGTTGATAAGAATTCATTAACAGAAGAACGAATACACAAGCGACGATAAGTGGATAACTCTTGTTTCTCCGGGAAAGACCGTCCTTGCCCTTGTTTGATTTCTTGAAAAAGATTTTCCTCCATTATAGCCTCATTTCTACAGAACTCATGCAACATGTCGTGAACACGACATGTTTTGATTTGACCGCTACTACTCCTTTGCATTACCATTACTAAGTTCCTATTGACAAGATCATTCAAGCAGTCCTCTGCTACATCCTCTAGAGTCAATGGTCCTTGGTATTGTATGAATCCTTCCGATATCCATAAACGAATCAACTTCCAAGCTGGGATTTCAAAACCTCCTGGAAAAGCCCCACAATATAAGAAGCACGCCTTTAAGTCATAAGGCAAACGATCATAACTCATCTGCACTAATTTCTTACAGTTCTCTGGATCTCTATGTATGAGGTGCTCGCCCACACTATCAGCCACCAATTCCCACTCCCTTGTTGTCTTTCCTTTGCCTATCAAAGCTCCGGCAATGACCACTATTGCAAGTGGCAAGCCCCTACATTTATCGGCTATACTTTTTCCGGGCAATTCTAATTCAGGTGGACACTTTTCTTTGTGAAAAACCTTCTTCTCGAGTAGCTCCCAACTTTCATCTTTAGTCAAGAACTTTAGATCATGAGGTTTATCATGGCAACACTTAGCCACATTTGTTTGTCTAGTAGTCATCAAGACTCTATTCCGTTTACCATTATTGGGGAAAGCAACTTTGATGCGATCCCAAGCTTCCTTCGTCCACACATCATCCAAAACAATAAGATATTTCCCACCCTTTCCGAGAAGTTCCTTTACTTCATGTGCTAAGTCATCCTCTGGTGTATCATGATATTGTTTGGTGTTTCGAGTGAATTTGCTGATGATGTTGAGGAATATTTCCCTTCTCTTGAACGTTTGAGAGACATATACCCAAATGCGGGTGAAGAACTCATACTCAACCTTAGGATCCTTGTAAATCTTATATGCCAAAGTTGTTTTTCCAAGACCAGGCATACCAACGACTGGCACAACCTCGACATCATTTGATCCTCCAATGAGACGATCAATTACAGTCTTTGCTTCCTCATCAAAACCTACCACATCGTCCTCCTCAACTACTGGGACCTGTTTTAAGATTTTAAAGAAGAAAAAGGTCTCAGAAATGATTTTAGATGAATGTCACTCTATTTACACAATGCTCATAACAGATAAATGTAGTTGAAGTCCTAGTTGACTGTCAGCAGCCTTGACTGCCAGTCCTTTTTAGGACATAGCTCAAATGGAGAACAAAGAAGCCAGTAAAACATAATCTTCTTGTTTTGTGAACATGCAGCACATATTATTTACAGATATTCATAGCGTAGATATATATTAATTTGAGGGCATCACCTCTTTCTCTAAAGCTGCATTTTGCACAAGGGGATTTGGCCTAGTCGTCTACTTCTCTCCTATCCTTTTCTGCTTCTGATTAACAATATTCATCTACTTCTTTGATGGTTTTATTTTAAAATGTCTGACATAAGTTGTCCGATTTTTTTTCCAGTTTCAACACACTGCTTGACATTTAGCACAAGATGATAAAACCATAAACATGAGAAAAACAGAGAAAAAAAGTAGGAAAACAACAGCAACACCAACTATTACCCTCAATCTCAGGCAAGTTTGATCGGGTATATGAATCCCCGCTATTCATATCGCTCTATTCACGCAGATTTAAGATTTGAACTTTATGGGTTCGTGTTCGAGATTCTATTCCAACTCACTAATTTATGGATTCAAAGTCATTCATCCGTACTTAGTTAATCTTTTAACACATAAACAGAGTCCGAGCCAAAGTTACTTGACTTTGGATAAACTCATAACTCACACTCTACATACACCCATGCCTATTCAAGCTCATCTCAAATCCAAGATTATATAAATTTAAAATAAAAATGTTATAAAAATGTAAAAAAAAAAACTACTGTCACCGGTCATCATCTATAACAAGATTTCGTTATAACACTCAAATCTTATATGTTCTCTATAAGAGCATTTTGCTATAGCAGCCAAAAGATATCGGAACAAACGACGCCGTTATAGAGAGATTTGACTGTAGTAGAAATTAAAAGAATGAGAGATCCACTCATATACCTTCCTATCCTCATCACCTCTATTGGAATTATCATCAAAAGAAATAGCTTGAAGGCCATAAGCATCATCCTCCCGAATTGCCTTCAGTCTTTCCCTTATACTTTTAATCTCATCAGCCACCCCTTTAGCTCTAGCCACATGAGTTAGATGAAACCACTGAAGAAATTTAGTTTTATCGTCATGCCTCTTAGCTTCAATCACAAATTTATCAATCGAATCCTCAGCATCGTTCACCGCTTTCCTGATTTTCTTCACCAGTTCTTTCAAAACCTGAAGGAAAATAATTTACTCACGAACTTAATAAATCTTTGGTCGCTAATTCTTCATTTGAAAATAAGTAGTAGCACCCTTGTTTGTAATTGTGCAAAATCTACTTTAACTAGAAATTGAAAAATCTATTCCCAGAGGCGGATGTAGCATATTGACATTGAGTTCATCTGATCTCAGTACTTTCGACGCAGGGCATAAATTTATAAGAAAAAACGTATTGAAATTACAACAAATAGTAAATATGAACCATAACTTTAAAGATATAATATGTTCAATTCTAAGAAGCTGAATCCATAAAACATAGGACACGTTTGGCCATGAGAATTATTTAAAAAACAGTGTTTGGCCATGAAAATTCCAAATACTTTAGAGATAAAGTGAAAAATATTTGGTTTCTATCGCCTACTTAGGCTCCGTTTGGCCATAAAATTATTCATTTTTTCTAAAATAACTTTGCACTTCATTTGAAAAAAACAGTGTTTGGCCATGAAAAATCCAAATCCAACTTGAAGAAGTATTTCACAGGGTACAAACGCCTACTTAAATCATCAGAAAGTATAATCAAACGCACTTTTCATTTTGGAAGTTGTATTTAAGTACATTCAAGCATAACGCACTTTCATCTTTAACTCTAACTCCATAAATTCCAAATAAAATGACAAATTATTTGGAATCTATGGTCAAACGCCTACTTAAATCATGCCTCTATCTATTCTATATGAGTTTGATTACAAATCTTAGTTCGAATTATTACCTCATTATCCCGACGGGATTTAGCAGCTTGCTTTAGGAAAGCATTGAAGTCACTAAGATCTCGGACTAAATCTTCAACTTCACCTTTTATTCCAAGGATTAAATCACCGTTGTCGATTAATAGTTGCATCAAATTTTCTACTAGGAATTTCACTGCTACATCTGCCATGGCAGCTTCGTTGACTCACAAAGTAAAGTAGAAATCGTTAACGTGCCAAGTAGCCGAATTTATGTCTCATCATTTTATTTCTGAGCATAAATCTTCATTTTTTTCTTAAATTATCTGTCTGAAAAGTCTGACATTTTGTCGTTTTTTTCTGGTCTTTCTTTAGTCTAAAATATTTCCAAGTACAGTAGCTTTATATACTACTGCTCAATTATATGCTTCTTCTTTTCTTTTCTTTCTTTTTACTTTAAATTTACTTTTATATATATATATATATATTAGAGAATGGGCCTCCACTGACGCAGCCCATCCCTTTTCTTTCTTCTTTTCTCAGTTTGCTATAACAAATTTTTCAAACGTTTCTTCTTATGGCAAACGCCTCAAGGACTTGACAGACTAACTTCGCAACGTGGATTCTCCTGTTTCTAATAGTCGTCTAGTTCTTCAGATGGTTGTCGGTCTATCCGAGGCCTATACAGGGGTTGTTTCGGTTATTCGTTAAAGTAACCCCCTGCCGGAGTTCTATCAAGCCCGCTCCATGCTCACTTTGGAAGAAGCGGATTTGGCTAAAGGGGCATCGATCTGAGCAAGCCCCGTCGTCATGATGACTGCTTCCAATTTTTTCCCTTCCAATCCAGCCAACGTGACCCAAAATCACAACAACGGGGTGGTAAGAAGGGCCAAAATCGGAATAATAATGGCAAGAATCACGGCGACAACAACGGGGGCAACCACAAGAATAAAGAATAGCCCTGGGCCCTCGATGCGGTGGGTCCCAAAGACCACACAGGCCGCTTCGGCTCGATCTCGGCCGTCTGGCGTCGCGACCAACTTCTTTCCGGTCGACTCCGGGGTTGAACCGTATGAGTAGCCCCAACAGTCTGGTATACTTGGGTCTCGCACCCCTCAGGCCCACCACGCAATGGGCCCCACTCATACCGACATTAATGCAGCAATGCACACGTTTGTCTTGACTCAACCGGACCCTAATTGGTACATGGACACAGGTGTCACTACCCACATGACATCCGACCAAGGTACTCTCTCGTCTTATTCCAATCTGAGCAGTAATTGTGGTATAACTGTTGGTAATGGTAGTTCTATTCCAATTAAGTGTTATGGTAATAAAATTTTGTCCCCTCCTCATCCACCACTTGTCTTGAAAAATACTCTGCATGCCTGAAAATTGATTAAAAATTTGGTGTATGTTCGTAAATTCACCACTGATAATTGAGTTTCTATTGATTTTGATCCGTTTGGATTTTCTGTGAAGGATTTCAAGACGGGGAGTCCTCTCATTAGGTGTGCCAGTAGGAGGGATCTTTATCCAATCACACCGAGTCTCAGCATCTCGCGTCAAGCTATGTCATCCACTTTTGCAGCTTTTGCTGCTTCCCTGTGGCATGTTCGTCTAGGTCATTCAGGGTCGTCAATTTTATTTATTTTAGATAAGAATAAGTTTATTTCTTATAAAGGTACGCGTAGTACTCCAAATTGTTAATCTTGTTCGTTAAGGAAAATTATTAAGTTACCGTTTGTAGCTTCGAATTGTCATACTTCAATGTCATTTGACATTATTCATAGCGATTTATGGACATCTCCGGTTCTCAGTTATATGAGTCATCGATATTATGTTTTATTCTTGGATGATTACTCTAAATTTTTATGGATGTTTTCAATTGCGAAAAAATCACAAGTTTTTTCCATCTTCGTAAAATTCAGAGCTTTCATAAGAACTCAATTCGAACGGAAAATAAAGAACATCCAATGTGATAATGGTAAAGAGTATGACAATGAGGAGTTTAGGAAGTTTTGTGCTCAAAATGAGATAAATTTTCGTTTTTCTTATCCTCATATGTCTTCACAAAATGGGAAAGCTGAACAAAAAATTTGTACCATTAATAACATTATATGTACTTTATTGGTTCATTCTTCCGTCCCTCCGTTGTTTTGGCATCATGCGCTATAAATGGCTATCGATCTACATAATATTCTTCCCTCTAAAGGTTTGACATATTCTTCCCCTCTTCAAGTTTTATACCATAAGACTCCTACGTATTCTCATCTTAGGGCCTTTGGATGCTTATGTTATCCACTGTTTCCATCCACCACAATCAACAAACTTCAGGCACGTTCTACCCCGTGTGTGTTTTTGGGTTATCCGTCATATCACCGTGGTTATAAATGTTTTGATTTGTCCTCTAAACGAATCATAATTAGTCGTCATGTTCTATTTGATGAGTCCCAATTTCTATTTTCTAAAGTAGAAAAACTCGTGTCTAGTTCTTATGATTTTTTGGATGATGCTATCTCCCCTTATGTTCTCCATCATTTTTCAGAAAATATGTCATCACCGTCGCAGTCCTTAGGGGAGGCGCCGCGGCGCCAAAATTTCAGAGACCTCTGCAGTTCATCTAGCGCCGCGGCCCTAGACCACGGCATCGCGGCGCTTTCGACGGTAATTTTCGAAATTCAGCCAGCAAGCCCACTGCCTGCTGGTCAGTCCGTCCCATCTCCCGAAAATTCTCAAAATTCACACCATCCAGCCCTAAGTCATGGGGTAATCACTCGCAGTTAACGGGGTATTGTTAAACCAAAAAGACATTTAACTTAAATTCTAATGTCCTTAAGTCTCCCTTACCCCGTAATTATGTGTTTGCCCTAAATGATCCTAATTGGAAAATTGTCATGACCGATTAATATAATGCTCTTATTGATAATAAGACGTGAGAGTTGGTGTCCCGTCCATCTGGTGTTAATATTATTCGGTCTATGTGGATTTTTGCTCATAAAGAGAATTCTGATGGTTCGTTTGCGAGACATAAGGCTCGTCTTGTAGGTGATGGCTCATTCATCAGCTAGATAGGAAGAATGTTTTCCTACATGGTGATCTTCATGAGATAGTGTATATGCATCAGCCCTTGGGGTTTAGGGATACTAGATATTCTAATCATGTCTGTTTATTGAGGAAGTCCTTGTATGGGCTTAAGTAGTCTCCACGGGCATGATATAAGAGGTTTGTTGACTATGTTTCGACTATGAGTTTCTCTCACAGCAGGTCTGATAACTCATTATTCATATACCGTCAGGGATCTTCCATGGCTTATATTCTATTATATGTTGATGATATTATCTTTACTGCCTCTTCTGATGCTTTGCAAAATTCCATTATGACAATGATCAGTTCTGAGTTTGCCATGAAGGACTTGGGCAAAATTCCATTATCACAGAGGAAGTATGAAACAAAGATCATTGAGGGGGCTGGGATGTCATCCTGTAAGTCTACTTCTACTCCAGTTGATACTAAACCCAAGTTGGGTGCTGCAGCTGGCTCTCCCTATGAGGATCTGACCCACTATCGTAGTCTTGCAGGCGCCCTTCAGTATCTGACGTTCACGCGACCTGATATTACATATGTCGTACAACATATGTGTTTGTTTATGCATGATCCCGGAGTTGAACATATGAATGCGCTCAAACGCATTCGTATGTACATTCAAGAAACACTTGAGTATGGCTTGCATTTGTATCCTTCGTCGACGTCTACACTAGTCTTCTATACATATGTTGATTGGGGTGGTTGTCCTGAAACCAGACGGTCTACGTCTGGCTACTGCATGTTTTTAGGTAATAACTTGGTCTCATGGTCTACCAAGCGTCAATCCACGCTTTCACGTTCAAGTGCAGATGGCGAGTATCGAGGGGTAGCCAATGTGGTTTCTAAGTCATGTTGGTTACGAAATCTACTTTTAGAGCTTCATTGTCCTATTGAGAAAGCTACCTTAGTGTATTGTGATAATATAAGTGACATCTACCTTTCTGGTAATCCAGTTCAGCATCAGCGCACTAAACACATAGAGATGGATATTCACTTTGTTCGAGAGAAGGTAGCTAGAGGATAAGTACGCGTCTGCCATGTCCCTTCCAGATATCAGATTGCAGACATCTTTACAAATGATCTTCCCTCGGTCCTTTTTGAAGATTTTAGAGACAGTCTCAACATACGCAAATCGTCCGCTATGACTGCGGGGTGTTAGAGAATGGGCCTCCACGGACGCAACATATCCCTTTTCCAGATTGGTTATTATTTTCCATATTGTATATTTGATATATTGTAGACTTAGTCTTGTACCTAACTTAGTATTGTAATATTACCATAAGTGTAGATTTAGTCTCATTATAGAATAGGGATCTAGATGTAAAGTAGGAATAGAATTCTCATATTATAACTTGTATATATATATATGTCTTTTATTAATAAGAATAATCAAGAGATTAATTCTTTTAAAATATATATATATATATATATATATATATATATATATATATATATAGGTAGGTAGGTAGTTAATCAACTGAATTATTAATATCCCTTAAATTTACTTATATATATTGATAATGTATAAACTTTTGCAGTATCACTAAATTTAATCTATTATATTAGATTACATGCCTTATTTTTCAAATCACCCATTACATTTATTATGAACGCATGAGTTATATGTACTTCCTCCGTTTCATTTTACTTAGCCTTCATACTAAATAGATTTTCTTTTTACTCGTTCATTTTAGCAAATTAAGAAAAAAAAAAATCTTTTAAAACTATTCTTATCATTAAAAAAACTACATAAAGTACTAATTAGTAAAATTTATATTTTCATAACATAATTAATAAGGTATATCTAGTACATAAACTCCTAATAGATACGTTTTAAAGAAAACTTGATGAAATGGAAGGAATAAATTTTTAGACGACATACTTACTTTTTTAAAAACATTATTATTGCCTAAAATTAATGAGGACCTAAATAAAACAATATGTGAAGGACAACGATCTTGGAATTGTGATTCTTTCACAAGTCTCTATAGAACTCCATGTGTGCACGTGAAGGAATAATTTGTCTTGTCTATAACCAAGTACATAAATTATTGCGAATTTTATAATCTTCCTAGGATCCTATTGAGAATATTTTGGTAAATGGCTCAATGAATTGAGAGTCAAAGTAATATTTATTTATAGTGATAAATATATATATGTATAGATAAGTACATGAGATAAGGAGATAGATTACAATACGAGTCCTAGTACAATAAGAGTTCTAATACGCCTTCTAAATCTGGACTGACAGAGATGACGTTCAGATTGTCACGTAAAAGACAGAATTGAGATGAAGGTAATCATTTCGTGAAGATATCTGCAAGGTATGAGCGAGTCGGCACATATTGAACAACAAGATCTCCCTGAGCAACTTTGTCACTAACATAATGAAAATCAACATCTATGTACCTTGAGCGGTCATGAAACACTGATTTATGTGAGATATATGTACAACTGACATTGTCACATATAATACACGAATTGGTTCATGCAGATAAATACCAAGCTCACAAAGTATATAACAAATCCAAGTGGTCTCAGCAACAGTATAAGCAATAGCTCTATACTCGCCTTTGTAGAAGATTTAGAGACTGTTGGTTGCTTCTTTCCACGCCAAGATATAAGACTGGAACCCAAGAATACAATGTATCCGGTGGTAGAATGACGACTATCGGGACAACCAACCTAGTCAAAATAGGCAAGAAGCAAAGTGGTAGAAGAAGAGGCATGTAAGAATGGTCCACATGTGATAGTGCCTTGTAAATACCTGAAAATATGTTTCACACAATGCAAATGAGTTGTACGAGGAGCATGCATAAATTAAGAAACAATATTAACTGCATATGTAATATCTGGATGAGTCATAGTCAAGTATTGAAGAGCACCAACCATACTCATGTATTTACTAGTGTCACGACTTGAATCCCGGGCCCGCGACTGGTGCCCTACCTGGACACCCTTCTACCTATACATTACATTAAACCAGCGGAAATTATAAAAAACTCATTTCATCATCACTTTTTTAACAAAACAGGCAAAGCCGACAAGACCGTCATTATATATAAAACAATCCAAAGGAACTACAACTGTACAACTCACACAAGTCCAACCCACATATGAATACAGACCTCTAATATTGACAGTAACTATGACGGGACAAGGCCCCGCCGTACCTCTGAATATACCTAAGCCATAATGAAAGACATGTACCATAATAACTAGACTCCGAAATGGTGGAGTCATCTCAATAAAAGCTTGATGGAAATCCTAAGATCGCAGATCACCCAACTGAGTACCTAATACCTGCGGGCATGAGCACAGCCCCCCGGAGAAGGGGGTCAGTACAATAATGTACTAAGTATGTAAACATAAAGTACAGTAAATAAGATCAAACTGGCCAAAAGATGACAGAGAGAAGTATGAAAATCAAATATAAGATCCAACTGTGTCATATAAAAATAAGAGTCAACTGTACTTCCTTTTTAAAAGTGAGATTCAACTGTACCTTTGAAAAATATGAGAGTCATGTCAAATCAAGAATGCCAATCTGTGCAATCCACATATATATCTATAATATAAGGTGACCACATGAGTATCTAAATTCACACCACGGACCTTATCCATGAAATAATATAAGGTATTATGTCCGGCCCTTTCTAGGACACGGTAAAGTCATGTAAGGTATTCTGCCCGGCCCTTTCTAGGACGCGGTAAAGTCATGTAAGGTATTATGCCCGACCCCTTGTGGGACGCGGTAAAGTCATGTAATATACACTGCCCGATCCTTTCTAGGACACGATAAAGTCATGTAATATACACTGCCCTGCCCATTAAGGTATACTGCCCTACCCTTTCTAGGACACGGTAAAGTCATGTAATATACACTGCCCTGCCCATTAAGGTATACTGCCCGACCTCTCTAGGACACGGTAAAGTCATGTAATATACACTGCCCTGCCCATTAAGGTATACTGCCCGGCCTCTCTAGGACACGGTAAAGTTATGTAATATACACTGCCCATTAAGGTATACTGCCCGACCATTTCTAGGACACAATAAAGTTATTTAATATACACTGCCCTGCCCATTAAGGTATACTGCCATGCCCATTAAGGTATACTGCCCGGCTCTTTCTAGGACACGGTCCAAATATAAAGGATTGTACACATATAGCTATCACAAGCAACTATGTGTAATTTACATCATCTTTGACTCTCATTAGCACAAATAGAATGGACTATCATTTTTAGAAACTCAAGGCATTATCAAACCCCAATAGCACTATGTACGTCCGTCGTACTTCCTTTCATTTATAAAAACCCCAAGACACTAACACTTGTAGCATCAAGGTACTTTCACTTTTAAAATCATTAAAATGAACTCTTTACTATAAAATCAAAGGCACGTCTCATCTCTTCCCTTTTAGAAAAACCAAGGTACTACCACCTCTATCCTTTTAGAAAACCCCAAGGTACTATTAATAAAATAGATAGAACAACTTCTCTTTAGAAACTCAAAGTACTATTAATGAAATAGGTAGACAACTTCCATTTTAGAAACCCAAAGTACTATCAATAGAATACGTACACAACTTCCATTTTAGAAACCCAAAGTACAATCAATAGAATGTATCACTAAGGATTAGGTTCCAATAGAACTCTATAAAGATCAAGTCAAGTATCGTTTAAGGATTAGTATCCACTCACTTTCTAAAATCAAATCAAGTATATCCACTCACTTTATAAAATCAAATCATGCCAAAAGAAGAAGGGATAGTTCACATACCTTGTTGACGAACTAACCAACTCTACAATCTAGAATACATCTCAATGTACTTCAACCTTAAAATTGCCCAAAAACCGTCCAAGGCAGTCCGCTCAACTTTGGCCAGCAGTTTTCATTTTGCTCCACTTCTTCAAGTTCCAATCATACGCATGTATCATCTACAAGCTTATAACCAACTCCCTTCACGTTTTACCTCCAAAAAGTCGATGAACAAGCTAGGGTTTCAATCCCAATTTCGGTCAACATAGATTTTTGGAGAACTTGGAGAGTTAAAGGCATCAGTTTAAAGGGGGGCGGGGGGCGGGTGAACAGAGCATCGATTCAGAGCTCAGAGGGAGGAACTACATAGCAATTTAGGGAACCGATAGCATCGAAACCCTTAGCGGCGAAGAAACACGCATGCAGAGTAAACATAGAGCAGAAACGGGAGAGCAACCACATAGCAATTTAAGGACGACACGCAATAGGCATCGAGAGATAGAGCTTAGCAGAATCAGGAAGAAGCAAGGGGCTCAGCACCCGGACCACTAGCATAGCATGAATAGGTAGTTCGAACCCCTCTCTCAATTCTAGCCAAAATCAGCAAGCAACTTTGTCCTTTTCATTCGCGTCGCAAACCCAAAGCCCGTCGAGTGGACCGGCGACTTGATACGCGCTGCCGGTCATTGTCCGGAGAAGGTAAAATCGAATCCTTCTCAGTTCATTTCGTATCGCTGTGTTCTTTTGTGATTAAACTCGTATTGGTTCATTTGTATTTGTATTCATTGAGGCATAAAGACGATGCTGGTCATCGTTAAGTTATTTGTTAATCTGTCCGCAGGATTATTGATGCCTAAATACGTTGAATCACATATTCTATGTCCCTTGTGTATTTGTTGTATTCATGTGCTGGTTTACTAAGTGCAAAGCTAACAGGCTGGGTTGCTTGGAAATACATGAATCTCCTACTAAATTGTATTATGAGGCATTACGTCAAGCTCTATAAAACTTGTTTAACATGTATCTAACCAACTAGCAGGCAGGTCTGCCTGGCCTAAACCGACCAAGTTAAGTCACTTAGATATCATGCTAGGCCTATTGTAAGAAATCAGTCTAGTTAAAATAGTTTGAATCAGCAATTGGCATGTCTCGTTAAAGTCATAACTTGGAGTTCTTAAAGGGTAAACTCTAAATAGTTGTTCTTAGTGTACCTATCCTGGTTTGTGCACATGTTTGCCCTGTCTATTAGATCAAAAAAATAACTTTTCATTTGATAAAGTTGCCTAAGTTAAAATGATATGATGCCTCATCTATGCAATGTGTATGAAGCCCTGCCCTCTAAAGCAGTTGGTTGCCAGCTTATGTCCAGGGTTATACGTTATTCTGTCAGGGAGTAATATAAGCACTGCCTCTGATATTGGGATATATGGACTGATTGCCCCTCCCCCTTGACTGCAGCATGCCTGTGAAAATTGTTTGAGTTTAAAGGGAAATGCCTTCATGAGCATGCCTACTGCTTACCATCTGCTGTGACGTATTTGGACTCTTCTGAGTTTAGTTCTATTAGTATGCCTTAAAACTAGTGTAGGGAGTTTTAGACCTGTGTGTATTTCTAGTCTAGCATGGCCAGTCTTTGCCCTAAAAGCCTTGCATGTGAGCAGGTACACTATATTGGTGAGCCTGGTGTTGAGTCCTTATATTTCCTTGCCCTCTGTGACATTGGTTCTGTTTATTATGCTTACAGTGGTGTGGTATGTCTGTTTTGGGATTGGAAAAGACACATATTCTTTCCATCCATTTCTAATGGGGTATATGGTGATATATTTCAGAATATACAAAGTATAAAGCGCCACGCCTCTTTGTTTTGTTTGCTCTGCGCTCGCTACGCCCATTATTTTATCTTTGCCTCGCCATCGTCTCTGTTTGCATCACGCTTCTTGTCTGCCTATTGTTTTTACGCTGCTTTGCTCTGCATATGCTGCTTGCTCATTGTCTCGCTTAGTGTCTTTGCCTCTGTTTCTACTTCTTTGTTTGCATCGCCTTTACTTGGAATTGTCAGGGGCTATGTATAATACTACCTGCTGGCTGCATCCTTATCTGATATTGCTTTTGTTTGGTATTTATATATATGTGTTGGCTTAAATGCAAACTACGTGTCAAGTGCTTGTTTTTTGTTTAATGAATTTGGGCATGTACTAATCCTTATCATTTTCTTTTTCTTACATGAAACGCATCGGAGCAAAAATGAAGAGTCTCATGGCGAGACTCATCATGAGCCACTTAAAATGGCAACCCGCACCTGCATCCATCGAGTTTCATCTTCAGCAACTCTTAGAAAAAACAAATAGGACAAGATGACGTTGTCATCCGTCTCGACTCCTCTTACTCTCTAAAATTAATCGCCTCATTATGCCTTTATTTGTTTATTCGCAATTCTATTTATTTTGTAATAATAAGAGACATAGAACAATTATTGTCGAAATAAATAAATTGGGCGGGTAGTTTAAAATCGGCAAGGCACTTCTAATTATCTATTTTAGGCTTGTCACTTCACATCTAATCCTTTGCCTGAATTATTAAAATTGCATATCTAAAACTAACGCCTCACTTCTTTAATTTCGCAGATAAATCTATGGCCCATAAATCGACTTGGTATCATGAATAATACAATGGCATACGTTTAAACTTTATATGTACTCTTATAGCATTAGTCTTATAAATCTTTTATCCAAAATGCAATGCATTCTTTTATAAAATACTTGCAGCATCTTTTTAAACATGCATTTTCTCTAGCATAATAATCAACCTAGGTTTGAATGGATAACCGCAAGTTAGCGGATCCTTTAGGGTGCCTGACCCCTTCCCTTTAGGATAATAAAGAACCCTTACCCAGAATCTCATTAAGTTTAGCAGACCATTAAAATGGAGTTAATGTTTTACTTTAAACTAGTTAAACATTTAGGTGTCCTAATTCACCCAAACTAATTAGGTGGCGACTCCGCGAACCCTTAGCACTTTAGCACTCTTAAGCACCTTTAGCATTTTTAACCTCTTTTAAGCACCACTTTAATATTTAGCACTTTTCCTTTTAAACTTTAGCATCCTTTTTAATACTTTAATACTTTTTAAGCTTTTAAGCATTTTTGAACATTATTAGCATTTTATTTTATTTTTCTAACATTGCATTTTAAGCAGGAATTTGGAAAATAAATGTCGCGGTCGGAAAAGGGCGCGACAGAAATGGCGACTCTGCTGGGGATTTTAGGTTCTTAACCACAACAGACCTAGGGTTATTATTTGGCAATTATTTTGCATTTAATTTTTGTGTATTGTATTTTGTTTATTTTTTTTTTGCTACCCGCTTTACTGCTTTCCCTAAACTGGCATTCCGCTCATATTTCTTCCACTCTGGAAAATTCACACAATCACACACTGCATGCGAGGTGCGCTTGGTGCATCAGCAAAATTCTTTCTTCAAAACCCAAATTTAGGAGAGTTGGTAACATACGTGGAGTGCCCGGTCTAACCGGTGGCCGCGTAGCCTTCTCACTCGAGTTGTTCGCTCGGGAGCCTTGCGTCTAGTAAAGCCAAATCTTAGCAACTCAGGATAGAGCTATACCACCCTTATTTTAGGGCATGCATGCATTTACCTTAGGTGGGTCGGTCCTTGGCATCGACACCACAATTAGGAAGACGCCAAACTTGTCGACGGATTTCCCAACCCAACGACCAACCAGCATATTATGTGTAGCGTGGCAATGACAAACAAATCCAAGCCCAATCATGACATGCTAAAATTGGGAAAAGTGCACCGTCATTTGGTCGCCATTTCCAACAAAGGCATTATAGTTGGACGACTTGGACAAATCCGTCATAATCTCGCATAAGTGACGTTTAGGCTTACCTCTGGCATAAAGAGGTCCCCCTGCATGTTAGGAAACGTTTGAATATGCTATGTGCAATATATCTGCTACATACCTGCAAATTATGTGTTTTATGCTAACACCGTTTGTTGCATTTTTAGAAAGATTTATCATCTCCCCAAAAGGTCGATTTGTATTTGACTAAGCAATGACAGAGCAGCAATATTTCGCAAGATCAAAGGCACGGCCCAACGACATGACCGATTCAAGGGCATTTGAGCAAAACGAGTCGGAACCTGTCTTGGTTCCTATAGGCAAAGCAGGGGTCTCAGAAAAGAAAAGCAACATAGATCCGATCAAGCAGCTCGCCCAGCTACCACAGCAAATGGCAACCATGCAGGCCGAAATCAGAAGGCCCAGAAACATAACATACAAGCAACTACATTGAAGACCCACGTTAGGCCAGACACCCTTTTCAAAACTGGGACCATGTAGGAAACTGCGAGGATTGCAAGTACAAACAGGCCAGGCACGTGGATATCAAGGGACAAGGCGGCGAAGTCAGATACGAATCGACCCCCCCGCAAAACTCACAAATTTTTCTTTGAGCGCAGGTTCTTCATATTAACAGAAGCAGAAAAGTGCAATAGCCGAAACAGAAAATACGGCGAAAGGTTTCTTCGTATTGGCAGAAGCAGCAAAGGCAGAGGATGACAACAATCCAAAGTCCGCAGCAAAAGCAGCAGCAGCAGAAAGGGGCATCAACAATCAGCAGTCAAAGTTCAAAGTTCCGCAACAAAACCTAGCGCATCAACTCGGGCATAAAGTCAAATTGGCAACCCACGCATCGCACACAGCAAAGGCATCATGGCAATTCGTCAGCTGCAACGTTCAGCATGTCCGTGCAAAGACAACATCTCAGGGATGACATCTCTACCCATAAAATTGCACTTCTCATATGTATTTATCATTTCATTTAAACAGGTATACACTAACGTCTTTTCTCAAGCTTAGCTTGCAGGAGCATTTATTCTACAGGAGCAGCAGCGACACGTCCAGACAACGACGTGATCAACATTATGTCTACGCAACGACGCCAAAGAATACGCCCGCATAACGGCGTTATCGCGCCAAAGCAAGTCCACGCAACGACGCCAGAAGAACACGCCCGCATAACGACGTGTCAAGAAGTCCATGCAACGACGCCAAAGGAACACGCCCGCATAACGACGTGTCGGCAAGTCCACGCAACGACGCCAAGGCAACACGCCCGCATAACGACGTAATCAGCAAGTCCACGCAACGACGCCAGCAGCAACACGTCCAGACAACGACGTAATCAGCAAGTCCATGCAACGACGCCAGCAGCAACACGTCCAGACAACGACGTAATCAGCAAGTCCATGCAACGACGCCAGCAGCAACACGTCCAGACAACGACGTAATCAGCAAGTCCACGCAACGACGCCCGGCGAACACGCCCGCATAACGACGTAATCGGCAAGTCCATGCAACGACGCCCGGCAAGTCCATGCAACGACGGCACGCCCGCATAACGACGTGTCGGCAAGTCCATGCAACGACGCCAAAGGCGGCACGCCCGCATAACGACGTGTCGGCAAGTCCACGCAATGACGCCAAGAAGAACACGCCCGTAACGGCGTGGTCGCAAGTCCATGCAACGACGCCAGCAGCAACACGTCCAGACAACGACGTAATCAGCAAGTCCACGCAACGACGCCAGCAGCAACACGTCCAGGCAACGACGTTATCAGCACAACAAGTCTACGCAACGACGCCAGCAGCAACACGTCCAGGCAACGACGTTATCAGCACAGCAAGTCTACGCAACGACGCCAGCAGCAGCACGTCCAGGCAACGACGTTATCAGCACAACAAGCCCAAAAACGACGCCATCATCAGCATATCACATCCACGCAGGGACGATTTCTATACTCCCGAAATTGCATTTCTTACGCATGCTTTATTATTCTGTCTTAGCAGTTATGCACTAACTCTTTCTTGAGCTTTAGTCTACAGGGGGCAATTGCAGCAAGGACAACATACCCGCGTTCACAATCGCAACACGTCTGTGCAAGGACGAAAATCACAGCATTCGCAACATCGCATCAACACAGCAGGCATCACACTTTTGCAGGATAACCTTTTTTACTCACAGTTGCATTACTTTTAAAATTATACATCATCATTTTTCGCCTTAACAGTTATGCACTAACCGTTTGTTCAAGTCTTAGCATGCAGAAGCAGGAGCACAACGTGGATTTTCTCTTCAAATAACCGGCAATTTGTTGGGGGGCCAACCTTCCCAACGATTGGCAGAAGCGGCCTCAAGCGTCGGTCCACTCGCTCCACATCACCGTAGAACCCAGCACCACAAGCCATAGCAGTACACCCCAGGTTCAAGCCAGTTATATTCTTTTACTTTTTACACCATAGCCCAGTGTCATCATAACTCGACACTGGGACAGCTTTAAGTCCGCGTTAGCCCGCCTCGTGTTTTGACCATGGTAACCCGAGTCGTCGCCATAACTCGACACCGACGACTTTGAGTCCGCGTTAGCCCGCCCGGTGTTTCGACCATGGTAACCCAAAGGTCGCCATAACTCGACACCGGGACGATTTTGATTTTTGCGTCGGCGCCTACCCCGGCATTTTTGCAATTCTGAGGATCGAGACAAAATTGGCTATGAGTCAACGTCTTTGTCCGAAGATTCTTCCATCATCTCCATACAAAGAGGGATGTTGTGACACCCAATTTGACTCCGTCCAGTCATTAACTATAAAATTAGGCTAATTTTGTAAAATAATTTTTACAATTTTTTATAATAAAATGCAGCGATAAAACATAAATACAGGCATAAATAAACAATTTATTAATGGCATCGCGTCTTACGTAGAGTTTTAAGCACTTAGAGTCCCGCGCCCGCATTAATTAATTTTAAGCCCCGTAATGATTCTTAATTAATAATAAATACATAAAATAAATAATTTAGCAATGACGTCGTGTCAAGTAGCATAGTCGCGTTTAGTAATACGCAAGAGAATTTCATAATCATTTGTAATTTAAAATCATTTTAAATAATAGCGCCGCATTTATAAAAGCCTTAAACAATTCTTAAATATCATACTTGCATTTAGCATTTAATCTAAACTCAATTCAATTTTAACGTCGCAATAATGCATAATAATAAGATTTTGAATAAAAGCGCCGCATTTAAGCATTAATTGAATAGTACGTCCGTCTTTATTTCTTAATATTAAGCACTAATTAAATAACGCGCCCGCATTTAGCACCTAAATAATTAGACTAATTTAGCACCTAAATAATTAGACTAATTTAGCACCTAAATAATTAGACTAATTTAGCACCTAAATGATTATAATAAAGCACCTAAATAATTTAACTAAATTCATTAGCCTAAATTAACTAATTAAAATACCTAATTAATCTACCACTACCCATTTCAATCACCCCAAACGTTAATTAACCTACTGCGCGTACGACGACCACGCTCATTCCTTATCGCCATTTCAAGCCCTTTCTTTTATTTTCCTTTTACCCTCACTTCGTCTCCCTCAAACGAAACCTTCCATAAGAAAAACAAAACCCTAAACCTAAGCTTTCAATCGCCGCAACAGCACCTCACAGTCGCCGAGATTCTCGCCTGAGAATCCGGCGACTTTCCTTTCCCTTTACCTGCACACACTTCTCCAACGATACCCTACCATATAAACTCGTTCGAATCACTTACCAATCAACACAAATCTCTTACGAAATCTCAGCCTAGAATCAGCCCTAATTGCTTACCAATATTAGAACCTAGGGTGAGGCTATTTAAGAACATGCAAAGGCATCAGTTTAAAGGGGGGGGGCGGGTGAACAGAGCATCGATTCAGAGCTCAGAGGGAGGAACTACATAGCAATTTAGGGAACCGATAGCATCGAAACCCTTAGCGATAAAACACGCATGAGAGTAAACATGCGGCGTAAAGCGGAGAGCAACCACATAGCAATTTAAGGGCGACGCATAGGCATCGAGAGATAGAGCTAGCAGAATCGGGAAGAAGCGGGAAGACTCGGCAGGACCACTAGCATAGCATGAATAGGTAGTTCGAACCCCTCTCTCAATTCTAGCCAAAATCAGCAAGCAACTTTGTCCTTTTCATTCGCGTCGCAAACCCAAAGCCCGTCGAGTGGACCGGCGACTTGATACGCTGCCCCGGGTCGCTGTCCGGAGAAGGTAAAATCGAATCCTTCTCAGTTCATTTCGTATCGCTGTGTTCTTTTGTGATTAAACTCGTATTGGTTCATTTGTATTTGTATTCATTGAGGCATAAAGACGATGCTGGTCATCGTTAAGTTATTTGTTAATCTGTCCGCAGGATTATTGATGCCTAAATACGTTGAATCACATATTCTATGTCCCTTGTGTATTTGTTGTATTCATGTGCTGGTTTACTAAGTGCAAAGCTAACAGGCTGGGTTGCTTGGAAATACATGAATCTCCTACTAAATTGTATTATGAGGCATTACGTCAAGCTCTATAAAACTTGTTTAACATGTATCTAACCAACTAGCAGGCAGGTCTGCCTGGCCTAAACCGACCAAGTTAAGTCACTTAGATATCATGCTAGGCCTATTGTAAGAAATCAGTCTAGTTAAAATAGTTTGAATCAGCAATTGGCATGTCTCGTTAAAGTCATAACTTGGAGTTCTTAAAGGGTAAACTCTAAATAGTTGTTCTTAGTGTACCTATCCTGGTTTGTGCACATGTTTGCCCTGTCTATTAGATCAAAAAAATAACTTTTCATTTGATAAAGTTGCCTAAGTTAAAATGATATGATGCCTCATCTATGCAATGTGTATGAAGCCCTGCCCTCTAAAGCAGTTGGTTGCCAGCTTATGTCCAGGGTTATACGTTATTCGCAGGAGTAATATAAGCCGCCTCGATATTGGGATATATGGACTGATTGCCCCTCCTCCTTGACTGCAGCATGCCTGTGAAAATTGTTTGAGTTTAAAGGAAAATGCCTCCATGAGCATGCCTACTGCTTATCATCTGCTGTGACGTATTTGGACTCTTCTGAGTTTAGTTCTATTAGTATGCCTTAAAACTAGTGTAGGGAGTTTTAGACCTGTGTGTATTTCTAGTCTAGCATGGCCAGTCTTTGCCCTAAAGGCCTTGCATGTGAGCAGGTACACTATATTGGTGAGCCTGGTGTTGAGTCCTTATATTTCCTTGCCCTCTGTGACATTGGTTCTGTTTATTATGCTTACAGTGGTGTGGTATGTCTGTTTTGGGATTGGAAAAGACACATATTCTTTCCATCCATTTCTAATGGGGTATATGGTGATATATTTCAGAATATACAAAGTATAAACTGCCCGCCATCTTGTTTTGTTTGCTCTGCTCGCTACGCCCATTATTTCTTTATCTTTGCCCACGCCTCGCTCTCTGTTTGCATCTTCTTGCTCTGCCTATTGTTTACGCTGCACGTGCATATTGCCTGCTGCTCACTGTCTCTGCTTAGTGTCTTTGCCTACTGTTTCTACTTGCTGTTTGCATACTGCCTTTACTTGGAATTGTCAGGGGCTATGTATAATACTACCTGCTGGCTGCATCCTTATCTGATATTGCTTTTGTTTGGTATTTATATATATGTGTTGGCTTAAATGCAAACTACGTGTCAAGTGCTTGTTTTTGTTTAATGAATTTGGGCATGTACTAATCCTTATCATTTTCTTTTTCTTACATGAAACGCATCGGAGCAAAAATGAAGAGTCTCATGGCGAGACTCATCATGAGCCACTTCAAATGGCAACCCGCACCTGCATCCATCGAGTTCCATCTTCAGCAACTCTTAGAAAAAACAAATAGGACAAGATGACGTTGTCATCCGTCTCGACTCCTCTTACTCTCTAAAATTAATTGCCTCATTATGCCTTTATTTGTTTATTCGCAATTCTATTTATTTTGTAATAATAAGAGACATAGAACAATTATTGTCGAAATAAATAAATTGGGCGGGTAGTTTAAAATCGGCAAGGCACTTCTAATTATCTATTTTAGGCTTGTCACTTCACATCTAATCCTTTGCCTGAATTATTAAAATTGCATATCTAAAACTAACGCCTCACTTCTTTAATTTCGCAGATAAATCTATGGCCCATAAATCGACTTGGTATCATGAATAATACAATGGCATACGTTTAAACTTTATATGTACTCTTATAGCATTAGTCTTATAAATCTTTTATCCAAAATGCAATGCATTCTTTTATAAAATACTTGCAGCATCTTTTTAAACATGCATTTTCTCTAGCATAATAATCAACCTAGGTTTGAATGGATAACCGCAAGTTAGCGGATCCTTTAGGGTGCCTGACCCCTTCCCTTTAGGATAATAAAGAACCCTTACCCAGAATCTCATTAAGTTTAGCAGACCATTAAAATGGAGTTAATGTTTTACTTTAAACTAGTTAAACATTTAGGTGTCCTAATTCACCCAAACTAATTAGGTGGCGACTCCGCGAACCCTTAGCACTTTAGCACTCTTAAGCACCTTTAGCATTTTTAACCTCTTTTAAGCACCACTTTAATATTTAGCACTTTTCCTTTTAAACTTTAGCATCCTTTTTAATACTTTAATACTTTTTAAGCTTTTAAGCATTTTTGAACATTATTAGCATTTTATTTTATTTTTCTAACATTGCATTTTAAGCAGGAATTTGGAAAATAAATGTCGCGGTCGGAAAAGGGCGCGACAATCATTTAAATTGCAAAGTCGCTCTAACTTCTGATATAGGTCGTAGTACTAACGACCATGATTATTTAACGGTAACCTGTCATTGGATAGATTATAAATGGTCTATACAAAAACGTATTTTAGCATATAGATATATAGATAGTAGGCACACTGGTGAGTTTATTTCACAAAATATTTATTTAGTATGCGATTATTACGGAATAACTGATAAAGTTATGAGTATTACATTAGATAATGCAGCTTCTAACAATTCTGCTATTTATGTTTTAAAAGAATTTTTAACTCCGTCTTTTCCAAAATATTTTCATATCAAATGTGCGTGCCATATTTATAACTTAGTTGTAAAGGATGGTCTTTCACTTTTTCAAGATATTCTTGAAAAATACAATTTGCTATAAACTTTATTTTTAAAAATAATAGAATTCAACAGAGAAAAGAATATAAAAAAACTTGTCACGATTGTGGACTATCTTACAGAAAAATTTCCGAAGAAGTACCAACTAGGTGGAATTCTTTATATGACCAACTAGTTATTGCTTATGACTATACAAAACCTATCACTTTATTTTTTAACGCTCATAATCAAAATTCAAATGATATGATTGTGGATAATGATTGGGACAAAATTAAAGAACTTATTGTATTTCTAGAGAATTTTCAATGAGCAACAAAAGAATTTTCTACTTTATATTATCCTACTATTTCAACTATGTTGTTTTATATAGCTATAATATTTTTAATTCTTAAAGAATATATGGAAAAACCTGCTTATAAGGCAGCTATTAAAAAAATATTTATGAAATTAAAGAAATATTTTATTCCTATCCCCCTATTTATATTATTAGTGTTGTATTAAACCCGACTATTAAAGTAGACGGTTGTAAAAGTCTTATTGAAAATATTTATAACTGTATGGACGTACTACCAAACTCCCAAAAATTTAAATGTTGAGCCACCTATTGAACAAACGCTAGAAGAAGTGTTGGATAGCGTAGAAGATGAATGCAAAAAAGTATATCGGCATTACCAGCAAGAAAGTGATAGTAACCGGCTTTGTACCATCTTCTTCTCGCTAACACAACCTCAAAAAGACATGATGTTTACGGACGGTATTGAAAGCCTCGTAAATAGAATGTGCGGTGTAATGCTTGCTAACTAAATTAGCGAGTTCGATGTTTTTGTTTTGCAGGGCACTTTACCTTACCAAGCAGTTGTCAATGAAGACGGAAAGGAAGACTTGCTGAAATATTGGATGCAGAATGAGAAGACATTTTCGACACTTTCAATAATGGCCCGAGATATTTTGAACATTCAAGCGTCATCAATCGCTTCTAAAAACATTTTTTCTGCAGACAAATTTCAAATACGAGAGCACAGACACTCATTAGCCGGAGACAGCTTGGAGATGATAGTACTATTCAGAGATTGGATACGAGCGGAGCGAAGAAGGTGCGGTCACCCAAAGATTAACGAAGAAGAAGACGAAAACTACAACAACATCTTATCTGAAGGCATGAGTAGCGACGTGGAACAATTTGACCAAGATATACCAATTTCAACCGAAGAACCACACGAAATAATAAAGAAACTAGAAAAAGTATTTTCAAATTGGTAATACATTTCATTGCAATTTTAGTATTTTTTTAATTTTTTCTATGTCTTTTGCAATTTTTTTCAACAACAGTACACTACAATGTTGTAATTCTGAATCTTGTATATTTCAATGAAATAATTAATAATATAAGAGACACAAAAACAGCCTTTGGATGTTTTTTTTACACTCTTCTTGTCTTTGTTTAATTATTTAGTTTATAAATATATATGAGTATAATACTATAATAGTATAATATGAGTATATGACTATCAGTATATGACTATATGGTACTTTTTTAGTAATTTAGTATTTTTAATTTAGTGGAAAAATTAAAAAAAAACAAAAAAAACCCGCGTCAGTCCGTCAGGCAGGCCAGAAGCGCCCGGACCAGATGCTGGGACGGGACACTGTATCTTCCCGCTAGTATCGGTCACTTTGCCCGCCGCCCAGCCCGCCCTCCTCTCCGTCAGGCCGTCCGATCCCGCCTATCCGATCTCGGTGGGCGGCGACCCCAGCCGCCTCTAGAAAAATGTAACCAATGATCTAATTCTTCATATCTTTCTCTATATAGATATTTCCTTTAGCATGACAAGTGGAGGAGTGACACGTGTCACCCTCCCATTGGCCGAAAATCCCACTTCATAAAATATCTAGATATTTGTCCAAAATATCTTAAAATCGAAGGGCCCCGCAAAATTGTAAAATTCTCAGCGGGCCTCATATTATTAATTCCAAGACTTCACAATAATATACTAAGTCCATAAATCCAAATTTGGGAATCTAACTAGTTAATAATTTTCTCTTCACATTTTTCCGAGATTTTTTCCTTAAGAAAAATGAAACTTTTCTTTCTTTCCAAAATTCAAATTTTATATCCTTAAGTATGTTCTCATATCATTTACTTAGAAATACAGGGTGTAACAACTTCATCTGAAAGTAATTTACCTTTCGTAAGAGATATAGAAGTGCGAGAAGCAATAGGGGTACGAACGGGTTTGCATGTATGCATATGAAACTTAAGAAGCATGTCATAGATGTACTTTTGCTGAGATAAGTGAAGTCCATGAGAGGAGCGAATAACTTGAACACCAAGAAAATAACGAAGATCATCTAAGTCCTTCATAGCAAATTGATGAGAAAGACGAGAAATAAAGTGATCAAGAAGATCTGAAGAACTACCAGTAAGATGATGTCATCAACATAAAGTAATAATATGAGCAGACAAGATGAGGACCTATGAATAAACATGGAAGTATTTTATTTACTGCAAACAAAATCATGAGCAATGAGAAGTGTACTAAAGAGATGAAACCAAGTATGTAATGCTTGTTTCAAACCATAAAGGACTTTAGACATTTTACAGACATGATGAGGGTAGTCAGGATAAGTAAAATCGGGAGGTTGTTTCATAAAAACTTTTTCTATAAGAACACCATATAGAAAAGTATTTTGACATCAAACTGACAAATATGCCAAGAAAATGAAACAACAATGGAAAGAACAAGACGAACAGTAGTAGTACGGACTGCAGGGCTAAATGTTTCATGGTAATTTATACATGGTTGCTGATGAAAATCTTGTGCTACGAGGTGTGCCTTGTATTGATCAATAGACCCATTTGAATTATATTTAATACAATAAACTCATTTACAACCGATTAAGTTCATATTAGGTCGAAAAGAAACAAGAGTCCAAGTGTTATTTTCAAAAGTGCATTAAATTCATCACCCATGAATTGTTTCCACTTTGAATTTTTACATGAGAAAAATAAGAAGGTTCAATTTCCTGAATAGTCGTATCTTAAAAAAATATCTACCTTGGTTTTGAGATACCAAATTTAGAGCTCGTTTGCATTAGATGAGTGGGAAGAGTGGAATCAAGAGGAGAGGAAGTGCTAGAAGGCATAGAGGAATATGGACCACTAGAGACACACTCCGTAAAATAACTAGATTCACATGTTCCATAAGGCTAGAGGTAGAATGATGAGGCGAATCCTTAGAACTAGAACGAAATTCAGAATACGGATTAGAGGAAATACAAGATCTAGAACATTATAACGAAGATAAAAGTGATGTGACTATAAGGATTTCAGGAGAAGACGGTGATAAAAAAGCATTGCTAAGATGAGATAATGTAGGATATGAAAAGACTAACTCATGAAAGACAATATGTCGTCTAACATAGACACGACCAGTTTTAGGGTCAAATAGTGTTAACCTTTATAGTTGGAAGTGTAACCTAGGAAAACACATTGTACAGAATGTGGTGTAAGCTTGTGAGACACTCGAGCAAACAAGTTCGAAAAACATTCACAACAAAAAATACAAAGAAAATTATAGTTTGGAGGTGTGTAAAAAAGTTTTTCAAAAGGAGACGTGTCATTCAAAACAGGGGTAGGTGGCCTATTAATAGTAAAAATGGCATAAAAGGCAGTATCAACCCAAAATTTAGTTGGTAAGGTGATACAATCTCGAGGAGCACACATGATTCAAATTGTTTCACTCGAGTTCGAGCCAAGGAACTTCAAGCCCTACAAGTCATGTTGATGCAAATAGAGGCTTTGGAGACCTTTGAAGAGCTTTATAGGAGAACGTATGACGTATGGATGATTGCTTGGTCTCGTGGAGTGAAGATGAGATGGAGGGGAATGATGGTGGTTAACCATACAAAAAGACTATTTTCTAAATTCAAGTCATCATTCATAAAAAAGACTTTCAAACAAGGCTCTTACTTCATTAAGGGTATTATTGTAATAACTAGTCTAGTCTTCTTTAGCTTGTTTAGTATAAATATCATACTTGGTCATTTCATTACTTAGATTTTGATGATTGATGAATTGAGAGTAAAACTTTTGTTAGTTACTTTGTAGTGTTAGTTTAGTGATATTTAATTATTGTGGATTTCATTGTTGGCTATTGAAACTCTTTCCATTGATTTTCATATAGAGTTGTTCATTTGTGGATTCATTTGGATTACTCTTTGTTGAAGATCAAATAGTATAGGTTCTTAGGGTTGCCAATTGGGAGGATTTAGGTTTCATGCCTAAGTTTGTCCATAGAATCATTACTCTTTGGGTGTTGCTTCTATCTCTCTATTTTCATCCCCACTTTTCTTGTTATTTTAGCGTCCACGTTTTTGTTGTTTGAATCCGTATCTTCCACAAGTCGGATTGTATCATTTGGTATCAAGAGCTTGGTAAAATAATTGTTCCATCAATTCTTCATCCTTAGTTCTAAAAAAAATCGAAAATTCCAGAAAAAAATTATGTTAATTTCGTTGTTTTGACACTAGATTCTTGTTTCCTAGTGTTAGTTGAACCTAAATTTCAACTTTTGCTCAATTTGGAGGTGTTTTGACCATTCTACCATTGTTGGAGCTTCAAGATTTAAAACTTGAAAGTGGGTTTTGGGGAAAGAAGGTGATATTGGCTTCAAAAGTTGGTGAGTTTTGTTCTCTACATTAAGGGAAGCTTATATTTAAAATTTGGTGTAATTTGAAGTTGGTTTGATGTGGATTAAAATTTTGAATGTTCTAAATATTCTTGAACATCTTCATATCTTCATCTTGAAGAAGAAGAAGACAAAAGAAGGTGTTTGATCCAAAAACCTTCAAGTCAAAAGGTGTTTGTGGGTCCAAAGACAAAAAAAATCAATCCAAAATTTTGATTTTTCAAAAAAAAAAGTCCACGCAACTGCCACGGCAGCAGCCACGCGCCTGTAGGGCAAGCCCAGTCGCGCGTGCAGCCCAATTTCAGAGAGCAAATTGCTCTATTTGTTTTTCATGTTTTGGGCGATTTTGACCCCGTTTTCGCTCAAATTTCTTCCGGTTTGATTTCTTCTTCTAATTTTCTTGTCTTTTATTCTTTTAATTAATTAACAACTAGTAATTAAACCTACTTGTTTACTAATTAATTCTTGAATTTATCACTTTCATCCCAAATTTCCAAAAAAAAACCAAGTGTTGAAATTTGAAGTTTTTTTCTTTTCTTCTTATTTCTTTAATTTTCTAAGCTAATTAACAATTAGTAATTCTACTTACTTGATTGTTAGCTAGTTCTTGAATCAGAATTTTTATCCGTGCAATTTTTTTTATGTTTTTCTATTTTATTTCGTTGTGAATTACTTGGCTCTTGTCCGTCTGTTTTGAGTCGTCCATCATTCCTTAAACAAGAATCTATTCTTCCACAAAGCTTAGCAACCGTGTAAATTGATTGGACAAGTGGTTTTCATACCAACTTTGGAAGAAGCATTAGGTTGTGGTAAACTTGAGTGCAAATACGAGTGATGTGAGGAGCTTTTGCTACTAACTTGTTTGCTCATTTTGTAGGTACAAGAAGATGAGTAATAAGGGAAGGAGATATAAAGAATTATGTCATCCATAACATTGGAATCCTACGATGGTGACATGAAGAGCTATACCGCTAGTAATGAAGGATATTACTATGCTAGTGATGAAGAATATGGAGGTGACGATGACCAACATGATCATGGTCAATATGATGGTGAGAATTACTACTCCAGAAGCGAATATGGGACAAATGTTTCTCATGGGGCTTATGAAGAAGGTGAAGATGTCTATGGTGAGGACGCAGATGATGAAGGTCTTCATACTACATACCATGTGTAAGGAGGTGACTTGAGGTATATTCCTTCCTCACACCTACATTATGAATCAATTGGAGAAAACTTGGGTGAATTAGAAAATTATGACGAACATGAACCTTGTGGTTATGCACTTTGTGGTGAATATGACCAAGAAGGTAGTAAGTTTAAATATGATATTTGTGAAGAACCTTCTAGTAGATATTCATGTACACTGACTCATGATACTTCATATACTAAGCGAGATGGTACAAGTGTGTGGGTTGGAGGAGGTAAAAGTCGTCCTAGAAGGAAAAAAGAGTGTACATTTCCTACTTTAAGAAGTACAAGGTCTTATGTTCCTTATCCTAATACAAATGTGTCATGTTCTCAATATGGATATGATGTTGAAGATAAGAGGGAAACATCGATAGGAATTGGGAGTAGAGGAAACCCAATGTATCAAGAAGGGATTGATCCAAAGAGGCGAACTATCAAAACCATGGTGAATATTTGTGGATGTGCGGGATTCTCTCTTGTGCGTAATGATGATTTTTATACAAACTTCATCACCCCTCATGTGGTTGAATGGTTGAGGATACGTTGTATGACGAGACGGCATCCTTATTATGATGAGGGGGGATATTGGGTTGATAGGAAAGTGAAGGTATTCATTACACATGGTGAGTACCAAGAGGAAATTTGGTGTGATGTGCTTCCCATGGATACTTGTCACATATGTTTAGGATATTCTTGGTTCCAAGATATGAGCATGAATGGTACAAGTGCATTGTGGATGTTATTGGAAAACTTCTATTTCCACCCATGAATCCTAATCTCAAGGCGAATGCAAGTGAAGCCAAAGGGGAAGAAGAAGTGATGGGTTCACCAAATCCTTCACAAGAGATTCTTAACACTTGCCCCAAATCCCATGAAATTGAGAGAGAAAAGATTGAGAGGAGTAAGGGAGAGAAAAGTGACAACTCTAGAGAGAAAAAATGAGAGGTTGTGTGGAGTGATGTGAGAGGGTTATCACAACTCAATTATAACTCATGTAACTTTTCCTTCTTTTCTAGTTGTCTTGATAATGATGCAGGTATTCATGGAAGCAAATCGAAAGATGAACCTCAAACTTTGAAAGCTCATGAGGTAGTTAAAGGCTTTCCAAAAGAAAAAATGTGCTCCACCATTGAAAACCACGGTAAAGAAGATACTTTGTGTGAACTTCAAGGTAAAATAGCTAATCTCGACACTTCAATTAATGTGAATGTCATATTGTTGACTTGAGTGTGAATGATAGCTTGTCTTTATGTGAGCTTAGTGAGTCTTTACCATTCTGTGAGCATAATTCTTTAATAATTATTGACAATGTTGTTGATATTGGTTTTCCAACACTAGTTGATCTTTTTTATGACTGAATTGATTCTTTTTATGAGATCAATTTGTGTCCACCTAGTGTTGACACGTATGATAAAAGTGCTTGTTCATTGTCAGGTGTTGAGATTGCTCACCCACTAGCTGATCATATTGATGACCGGACTGATTCTTCTAGAAAGATCGATTTGTGTCAAACTAGTGTGGATATTTATGTTAATCAACTTGATTGTTATGATAATCCACTAATTGAGGATCCTTGTGATGTGCTTAATGAACCTCAAATTAGTGAAGATATTGATATAGTTGATCATAAAAGAAAAATGCTTTGAAAAATGACAGTTTTCTTTATGAGAGTGAAATTACATGTTTGCAATCCTCATCATTCATTGATTGTTCTCTCTTTAAAGATAATGTTTTATTTGATGACGACATGACTAGTGAAAATGAGGTGCATAGTGGTATGTGTTGTGATGATGAACATGTAGCCACCTTTGGAGGCTACAAAGTATTTGGTAATCTATTATGGGAGGATGATGCCCTCCCCGACGACAGAAAGTCTTTTTTGAGGGTTTGTAGCCCACTTGATGGACCAACATTGAATTTGGGAAAGGTTTTCGAAAGTAAAGATTGCTCTTTAAAGAAGGGGATCGATTTAAAAGGAAAAGAGCATACTTTTTGGAAGGACTATGCTAGATCTCCTAACCTAAAGGTGATGAGATGCTACTCAAAGCTTGGCATATGATCGATGAGCTTCAAGGTAAAACACTCACTCTTGATGAACTTGATTATGTGATTAACTTTTTTGTAAAGCTTCATCAAAGGAGGAGACTTGAAATGGAGTTTTGGAGGGAACCTCATTAGACAACAACTTGGTATGACGTCACATATTGTACTTCCTTCACGGACGGTAAGTACTCGTGGCTCATGCTTATTCTTGGGCTTTCTAAATCCATGGAGGTAACTTCCGTGTGTGATGAGTATAGTAGTAGCACTTATAATCATTCATGTGATTCTTCTTTCCTAGTGTTATTACTTGAGTTCATGTTGGGCTTTCATGGAGAATGTGAGCAAACAAATGTGGTGGATACATTTGTATTTGACCCCGGTGTTGACTTGAGAGTGATTCGTTTCTTGCGATGGGTTAGTGTAATGGTTAGACTCTTGAATTGGGTTGATATTATTTGTGATGTTGTACATAGCCGTGAGGGAGATCACTTGTTTCTTGACTTAAGGGGAGATATGTGCTTCTTGATTGCTAGGACCAATGAGAATTTACATGTTTGTTTTCCTAAATGCATTAGGTTCTTTAATTTACCCTTTTGTCAATATGTCTTGAATAGTCAAGTGCCTTGGGAATTATTGGGATACATAGTCTTTCTAGATCCTTATGATGTTTGGTTATATCATAAAAATGATCCATTTAGTATGTTGGTTGTATGCTTTGCTTACTTTAGATATTATCATTTACCTTATGATGATTACTTTATTTGTTGCGTGCAAGGATATGCACTCATACACTTCTCTGTCTTGCAAGATACGGATTCGAGGACGAATCCTTTTCAAGAAAGGGAGGATGATACAATCTCGAGGAGCACACATGATTCAAATTGTTTCGCTCGAGGTCGAGCCAAAGAACTTCAAGCCCTACAAGTCATGTTGATGCAAATAGAGGCTTTGGAGACCTTTGAGGAGATTTATAGAAGAACATATGACGTATGGATGATTGCTTGGTTGTGTGGAGTGAAGATAAAATGGAGGGGAATGATGGTGGTTAGCCATGCAAAAAGACTATTTTCTAAATTCAAGTCATCATCCATAAAGAAGACTTCCAAACAAGGCTCTTACTTCATTAAGGGTATTATTGTAATAACTAGTCTAGTCTTATTTAGCTTGTTTAGTATAAATACCATACTTGACCATTTCATTACTTAGATTTTGATGATTGATGAATTGAGAGTAAAACTTTTGTTAGTTACTTTGTAGTGTTAGTTTAGTGTAGTGCTAATTTAGTGATAGTTAATTATGATGGATTCCATTGTTGGCTATTGAAACTCTTTCCATTGATTTTCATATAGAGTTGTTCATTTGTGGATTCATTTGGATTACTCTTTGTTGAAGAAAAAATAGTATAGGTTCCTATGGTTGATTCCAATTGGGAGGATTTAGGTTTCATATACCTAAGTTTGTCCATAGAATCATTACTCTTTGGGTCTTGCTTCTATCTCTCTATTCTCATCTCCAATTTTCTTGTTATTTTAGTTTCCGCGTTTTTGTTGTTTGAATTCGTATCTTCCACAAGTTGGATCGTATCATAAGGTAGCCTCCATGAGGATAGTACATACCATTTCAATAATGTGCCGATGTTTTCGTTCAACAACCCCATTTTATTACGGGGTATCTGGACATTACTTACGAAAATAAATACTCGAGTTAAGAAAATATTAAAATATACTTATGTTATCAAATTACCACCTCCATCAATTTGAAAATCCTTTATTTTGGTAGTAAAAATGTTCTCCACAAGCTTCTGGAAAACATGAAAGTGTTGAAAAACATCTGATTTGCTTTTCATAGGATAAAATCATCAATAAAGATAACATAGTACCGAAAACCCAAATTTGATAAAAACAGGTGATTGCTAAACATCTGAATGAATAATGTAGGGAAAGGAACTACAATGTTCAACTAAATTGAAAGACAAACATTTTGATTTTTTTTAATTGACAAGAAACACAACTATCACTAAAAGAATTAACTAAACTAATGTAATTATGTTTCCTAAGACTACTAAACCATGAGCTCCACTGTGACCCAGATGACGATGCCAGACATCACCAGATTTACGAAGAGCGACAGATGCTTGAGAAAGATAGGACATATATAGGTGAGGAGGATAAGAGATAGACATCACCCTGATTAAAATGATTGTGACATTGTAGAGCAGTTATGACCAGGCAATGCACAAATTAGACAAATAATAGAAGACGGTAGAGGACCCAATTATCTCATTGGATGGTGAAGACGGACTAACAGATTGTGGATTATAGGGATTAGAGGAAGCACCACCAAAACCTGACCAGGACTGACCAATAAAGTCAATGACGTGCAATATTATTTTGATTAGCTTGTTGACCGCGACCATATCCACGACCTCTATCTCGAGAGTATGAAGCTCGCCCTCAACTACGATTAATTCCGGAGATACTAACCAATAGACATAGAATCAGTTTTCTTTATAGTTATAAGTTGGCATTTTAATTCGACAGCTCTCATTTGACTAGCATCCATAATTCTATGATGTAGAGATAGCCAAATATCATGTGAAGTAGGCAAAAAGTGGACATCAACAGACAACAAGTACTTCATGAGATAGTGTAGCAAAAATACAAAAACAAACACTTTGATCTATTTGAATCCATGAACGATGGGCTGGATTTGGTTGTAAAGAGCTAGCAACATCACAAATGAGTGGTGAAGGTGATGGAAAAGATCCATCAACAAAGCCCAATAAATTATGAGATATAAGCAGAGAAGTGAATTGTGTACGCCATGTAAGATAATCTTCAACAAAGTTCAACTTGATTGTTACCAGATTAGTAACGTTAAGGACAACCAAAGCAGCTAAAGATTGTAAGCTAGAAGAAGATGTTAAATCAGTATACCGAAAAACATTCGGCAGTTTACCAGAACTTGATAGCAGGCCAGAAAGTATGAAGGTTGTGGAAAATGAAGAAATTAGAAATGATATGGTAGGTAGAGGTGCAGGAATAGACATGAAAGTCATTGGAGAGGTAGATATGAGTGGTACGATAATAGAGGGTACAAATGTAGTGGTACCAGACGTGGGCAAAGATTGAGAAGCCATTGTTTTATTAAAATTTGTGGAAACTAATGGGACATATAGGAAGAAAATAGATTTATGTGAGTAGTAATTAGATATTGCATTAAGAGCTTCTATTACATCAACGGTGAAAATGGAGAGCAGGCTCGAAATATAATAGCTTGAATCGCTTAGGTTTTTTGCACCTAAATAAATAGTAGACACGTAAAAAAAAATAAGACCCAAAACTTATAAAGTAATAGCCTCAGAATATGAAATCCTATTGCAGTAGAAAGTCGTATCTAATCCAAAAGATATAGCAGTGAGCAATAAATTTATATGAAACAAAAAAAAACAAAAGGGAAGTCAACTTTGAATGGAAAAAGATCTCACGTGAAGGCTTAAGGTAAAACTAATTAGAATGGTTGAATTTAAAGTAGAGGGAAGGGAAATAGAGGGTGGTTAAGGTGGTGTCACAATATTGCTTTATAGAATCCAAGAGGCAGTGACATAAAAAGAAAGAAAACATGCACGATTTGGCAAGTAAGAAACTGGAACAGTAGGCAAAGGATTTGACTACTGTTTAGTGATAAATATTAAACCAATCAACCGGTCCGGGTTATTCGGTAACCGGACCGATCGACCCGATACAAAATCCGGACCGGTTAGGCTTACCGAGTTGGGGGTTGGTTTGGCCCCCAACCCAAACCCGCACGGGTTATATAAAAATTCGGTAAGGACCGAACCGGTTGGAACCGGTAACGGAACCCGGTAACCTTACCGGTTAACCGGCCCGGTCCAAACCGGTAAGAACAAAATAAAAAAAAAATTAAAAGGGTTGTTGCCCAACGGTAAGAATGTTACCGTTGGGGCTGGGGGGAGCCAACGGTCAGTGGACCGTTTGACTTGGTTTTTTATTTTTTTTTGTTTATTATTTATTAATTATATTTTTACCCTTTAAAAATCTATAAATATTCTATATTCTTCTCATTTTATCACACAGTTATTTCTACAATTCTAAATTCTCAAGTTATTATTAATTTTTAAAGTAGCAAGACGCAAGACTTCGAGTTTCAATTGAGTTCTGAATCCCGAAGTTTGGTACACTCGTTTCATTCTCTAATTATTTTATTAAATTACCATATTTATTTGTTGATTATTTAAGTTAAATTTTAAATTAAATATTTTATAATTGATTTGCTAAGGGGATTAGGACGGCGTAAATCTAGTTCAAGGGTAGAAAATCTATAGATTCTTCATCATCTTATCAAAATATAGATTATGATCAAATGCAAGAAGATTTTGGAATAGAAGATAATGAATATGGTAACGTTCATATAGATAATAGGGAAAATGGTCAAATATACCCTAAAACTTTGGTAAAAGGATCATATATACCTTTTGTTAAAGTATGGGTCATATATACCCTCCGTTAGCCAAAACTTATCAAATTTTCCCTATATTAACGGACTGGACACGTGGCAGGTTTTGACAGTCAATTTTGACCCGTTTTCGTATATTTATTGCAATTTTATGTGTTTTAGCACACCGCATTTTAATCATCATTTTTTGCATTTTTCGCATAATATTCTATGTTTATTTCTTCACAAAAATGGCATTGCATATTTTTATTTTAAATTAAGTATTATGTCTTTGTTAATATTATGTTTCTATTATTATTATGTTTGCATTTTTTAAAATAATTAATTGGCATCCCGTTTTTACTTTTAATTAGGCATTAAACATTTCTTAAATATCGTTTTATTATTATTATTATTGCATCGGCATTTGCATTTTAATAATTTTGCATCTTTTTAAATAATTTTTCTTTTAAATAATTAACCCGCCTTGCATTTTGTCAAACCATTCCAGTCCAAGACACAATTTGAATCAGTCCAATCCAACACTATTTTCATCCAAACATCATCTTTTTATTCCCCCCCCCCCCCCCCAAAACAATACCACACTTTTTCCCACCAAAACCCTAAACCTAAATCCCACACTATAAATAAAACCTTACCCCCCCCCCCCCCATTTTAAAAAACCATGGCCAATGAAAAAGTTATATGTCGATTTTTTAGGCTTCCACAGTTGCAAAGACGGAAAATAAAATAAATGAAGCTTCCTGGGCGTTGATGATTTCTTCTACTTACACAGGATAACCAACATGCGCTGGCAGGGCGAATTCTCGCAGTCGCACTTGTTTAGGATGTCCCACTTTATTTTTATATATATCTGAGCCCTCCGTGTTTAAAACTATTACTGTTTTGGCGCGGATCCGAAGGTTTTATTTATTTTATTGCTTTTAACAATATTGGCCGATGAAGGAATCTCCGTCTGATTTTCAAGGCCTCCTCTGTGCAAAAGACGGATTTATTTATTTCGCTTTATTTATTAATTCTTGTCATTGCTTTAAAATTATTTATTCTAGTACTAACACTCTTACTAAATGTTTATGTAGGTACCCGGAGATTATCTTGTGCAGAAGGCCTAAAAAAAGGCTAAAAGATGTCCCGGAGCTTTATTTTTATGTCGCATTTAATTTTAGTTTTATTATTTTGCATTGCATTTTATTTTAATTATAAATTATGAAAAATGCTTAGAATAGGTAGAATAAAAATGGCAATAAATAATTAACCTAGGTTTGAACGAATAACCGCAAGTTAGCAGATCTTTAAGGATGCCTAACCCCTTCCCCTTAGGATAATAAAGAACTTGATTCAGAATCTCACTAATTTCGCAGACCATTAAATGAAGATTAATTGCAATAAATCAAGTGTCCTAATTCACTTAAATAATTAGGTGGCGACTCCTTAAAATCAGCATTATTGCTCCATCCAGGGGAACCGCGCCAAAGAGCAACGTTGCGGATACCGTTCAGACCCCCGAGGTCAAAAACGGGCGCGACAGCATGGCGACTCCGATGGGGATATCAGGTTCTTGATCATAGCAAACTCAGGTTAATTAAATATTGCACTTTATTTTGCTTTTATATTTATTGTAAATCTTTTATATTGTTTGCTTTTATTTTGTAATTAACTACTTTAATTGCTACATTCTTTTATTGTTTTCCTTAAATTGTCATTCCGCTCATATTTCCTCAATTCTGGAAAAATTGACACCGTCACACACTACACGCGAGGTGTGCTTTGCGCACCCGCAAATTTCTTTCAATTACCCAATTTTAGGAGAATTGGCAAAGGCGCGGAGAATTCGGTCCAACCGGTGGCCGCGTAGCCTTCTCACTCGAGTAGTCCGTTCGGGAACTTTGCGTCTAGTCAACCAAATCTTAGCAAAATTAGGATAGAGCTATACCACATTTTTTTTAAAGTCATGCATGCATACATCTTAGGTGGATCGGACCTTGGTATCGTCTCCACAATTAGGGAATCCACCAAATTATCGACGGGTTTCACAACCCAACGACCAATAAGCATATATGTGTAGCGTGATAATGATAGACGGATCCAAGCCTGGTCATGACACGCCGAAATTGGAAAAAGTGCACCGTCATTTGGTCATCATTTCCAACAAAACATTGTAGTTTAACGGCTTGGACTTATTTATCATAATCTCGCATATTTGGCGTTTAGGCCGACCTCTGGCATAAGAGAGGTCCCAAGCATATTAGGGCACGCGCTTGATTTGCATGCTTTTTGTTTACTATTGTTTGTCTCTAGCAACTCTGTACATATTATTTAATGCAATAATTGCCCTTTTGTGATTCCGGGCTCGAGCATTTGCATTTTTGCACTTTTACTGTCACATTGCCATCAGGACTTCTACTGCGTAAATCACTCTTGAATAGCGCGACTTGGACTTTGTGAAGCATCAACCACCAGTCCGGTCGAACCAATCAGGGAAGTCTTTGACTATATTGTCACACCTTTGCATTTTTATTATTTTTGTCATTTTCCTACTCACCTATTTCTCATATTTTTTGCAGGAAGGTCGTCCTCTTAAATAGTCAAGGGCGGCCGAAAAAAGAAAAACAAATTATCACAAAAATGAGCATGAGTTATGTTGACTAATAGAAGTCAGTTTATACCAGATTCAACGAGACATCGCTCTCAGTTCTTCTATATTTTGTATCTTTATTTGCAAATTCAATTGATATGTTTATTGTTGATTACATAATTATTTATCATGCATTTTTACAGCATAATTATTCCGAACTACGCGTGTCTGATTCTCACCACACGGTGTGATACGTAGGCAACTCATTTTGGGTTCGACACCACAAAAGTAAAAACAACAAAAAAAAAACAAAAGCGCATTTCTCACTCATGCATCTCATTCATCATGTTTTCGGACATTCATTTTACTTTACATTCGTCCACAATGGACAATCATTTCTTTTGCACAACTTTATATTGCTATCATTTCATTGATAAATTCTTTTCAAGCATACATTTTATAACATATTTGAATGAACTACGCGCACCTGATTCCCTCGGCGGGATACGTAGGCAACCCTATTCGGGTTCGGTACCCTTTATTCAAAAAAAAAATCATAAATACAAAAAAAATGTTATTCAAAAATACAAAAACATTTTTTTTAAGTATTATTGTTTGACTTTGTTGATACCAACACAGTTACAAGTGTGCATAAAAAATTAAAAAAACAGTATGAGTTGACTTTGTGGTAAACCATAAATTCTTTTGGTACCTCTTATTCACACCCGTAAATGACATTGTCTTGCGTGTTTCCAAGATAAGGACGAAACCAACCTCATCGTTTCATATGCATTGTGTGGTGAGTTATTTGAATAAGTTTAATTGCATTGCATTGTGATCTAGAACTTGGCCTGAATGTTTGTTGAGGCGAAATCCTGAGCAACATTCGGTGTAGGAAATGATCGTAGGTTTTCTTTGACCCGTTTGAGCCTTTTCAGCTTACCAAATAACATTATTCATAGTACACCCCTTTGAGCCTAAACCTATTTCTTTCGACAACCGCATATTACACCTATAACCTTTATGAGTGCGTACGCACTATCCCTCTCTTGGCCCGACCTCCTTGAGTGCTCTAGAAATGTGCAAGTGACTGACAAAATTATAGCTGAAGTTTGCAAAGACAAAAATTGTCAAAGTCTCAAAAAACAAAAGCAGAGACGACTTCACACAAAGAGGAAATCAAAAGCCCCGATAAAAAAAAGGAATATATGACCCCGAAAAAAGGGGCTCGAAATGAAAGATTCAAAAGAAGTCAATGCAAAAAAAAAAAACTGAGACAAAAAGAAAGCAAGTCAGCATTAAAGCGCACAAATATCAAGCACGGACATAGTCCAACTCTCGAAGAATGATTAGTCACTTTATCCAAATGATATCCATTCCTTTATCCAAGCCTACATTACAAGCCCGTGACAAGCCCTACATGATCTTATACTGAGGGTTCTCACATTAGTGGATACTTACATGACGGCCGAGCCTATGGTATCACAATTGCATGCATTAAACATCTTTCTGAGTGTGAGTGTTTTTCTCCAAACGTCCCAAAATTCAAAATACTAGAATATATGTGAGAAATGGGACTTTCTTCAGTGAGGGCATTTGAAACGTGAGATTACGTGTAGTTCGAAACCTTGGATGCAAGCAGGTGTGTCGACACTCAGGTATGTCTGAGGTACTATCTGAAGCTGTGTGAATTACACCGGAGTCAATCTCGGTTAGACTGAAATCAATAAAAGAAAATCCGTATGCACAATACTAATTGTCGGTATCAACTGAAGTCAGAACGTAATGTTGTCTTCCATTTTTGCAAAAAAAAAAACAACAAAATGCATATTACATAAAAAATCCTTATTTTGCATCACGAACTACGTCTTGACCTGATTCTCGTCAAAGATGAGATACGTAGGCGGCCACATCGGCTTCGGTCCCACATCATTTTAAAATCATAAAAAATCCTTATTTTGCATCACGAACTACGTCTTGACCTGATTCTCGTCAAAGATGAGATACGTAGGCGGCCACATCGGCTTCGGTCCCACATCATTTTAAAATTATAAAAAATCGTTATTTTGTAGCATGAACTACGTCTTGACCTGATTCCCTTGGTGGGATACGTAGGCGGCCACATCGGCATCGGTCCCACATGATTTAAAATCTTAAAAATCCTTATTTTGCATCACGAACTACGTCTTGACTTGATTCTCGTCAAAGATGAGATACGTAGGCGGCCACATCGGCTTCGGTCCCGCATCATTTTAAAATATAAAAAAATCTTATTTTTTGCATCACGAACTACGTCTTGACCTGATTACCGGCGGGATCGTGGCGCCACATCGATTCGGTCCCGGATTTTAAAATCATAAAAAATTCTTATTTCGCAGCATGAACTACGTCTTGACCTGATTCCCTTGGCGGGATACGTAGACAGCCACATCGGCTTTGGTCACACCGTTAGAAATAGTTCTTCCTTGTTTTGCACAGGACTCGATTTTGTCCATGGGAGAGTTTAACATACTCATATATTTTGCATCCATAGCTACCTACACATGACTGGACATATTTTGAGGGTTGCATTCTCATCTACTCAATTATACATTGTCCATATTCTCGCATTAGCTTTTCATTCATGATAAAAAAAAATTGCTTACCTGATTGCCTTGATAGCGTCAAGAATCAACCTTACCCAGTTGAAAGTTCAACATTTTCATTTTACCAGAAACTGGGACATTTTAAGGATTCACTGCAAGAAAATGGCAATAGACAGGAAAAAAACAGGCCAACTAGGTCTTCAGTGCAAACCAAGAATACAAGCGTCAAGAGCCAAAGCTACAGAGTCGACGCTAATCAACCACTCATTTCCTAAAACTCACTAAGTTTTCTTTGAGTGCAGGATCTTCATATCAGCAAAGGCAGGAGCACAACAAAAAAACCATGCGGGTTACAAACACACAACGTCTATGCAATGACGTTATCTCAACCCAGACGGGTCACAAAGCAGGTACGCTCATAAACCAACGCATTTCATAAAAGCCTATGCAACGGCTTCATTCATGTTTCGTCTATGCAGCGACGAACATCTGCATCACGTCTATGCAATGACGTCATTTCATTAAAAGTCTATGCAACAACTTCATCCATGTTTCGTCTATGCAACGACGGACATCTGCATCGCGTCTATGCAACGACACCATTTCATTTGAGCCTATGCAACGGCTTCATCCATGTTTCGTCTATGCAACGACGAACATATGCATCACGTCTATGCAATGACGTCATTTCATTAAAAGCCTATGCAACGACTTCATCCATGTTTCGTCTATGCAACGACGAGCATCTGCATCGCGTCTATGCAACGACGCCATTTCATTTAAGCCTATGCAACGGCTTCATCCATGTTTCGTCTATGCAACGACGAACAACTGCACCACGTCTATGCAACGACGTCATTTCATCTAAGCCTATGCAACGGCTTCATCCATGTTTCGTCTATGCAACGACGAGCATCTGCATTGCGTCCGAAAACGACGTCATTTCATATAAGCCTATGCAACGACTTCATCTATGTTTCGTCTATGCAACGACGAGCATCTGCATCGCGTCTATGCAACGACGTCATTTCATTTAAGCCTATGCAACAGCTTCATCCATGTTTCGTCTATGCAACGACGAACATCTGCATCACGTCTATGCAACGACGTAATTTCATTAAAAGCCTATGCAACGACTTCATCTATGTTTCGTCTATGCAACGACGAACATCTGCATCGCGTCTATGCAACGACACATTTCATCAAAGCATATGCAACGACTTCATCTATGTTTCGTCTATGCAACGACGAACATCTGCATTGCGTCCGAAAACGACGTCCTTTCATCTAAGCCTATGCAACGACTTCATCTATGTTTCGTCTATGCAACGACGAGCATCTGCATCGCGTCCATGCAATGACGCCATCAACATCTACAAGCACCCTGTCTGTTACAACACCACATCACCTGCAACCCAGTGTCAATCATAATTCGACACTGGGACAATTTTGAATCGGCGTCTACCTGCTTTAATTTTCTAGCATCGCAGCAACCCAGTGTCCTCATAATTCGACACTGGGACAAATTTTAAATCTGCATCAGTTTTGTCTTTTAATTTTAGCATCGCAGCAACACAGTTTCCTCATAATTCGACACTGGGACATTTTTAAATCAGAGTCAGCTTTGCTTTTTATTTTTTCGCATCACAGCGATCCAGTGTCATCATGATTTGACACTGGGACAATATTTGGGTCTGCATCATCCCTATTTTTGAGTTCTAGTTTATTAAACGGGACAAAATTGGCTACAAGTCAACATCTTTGTCCGAAGACTCTTCTATCATCTCCGTACAAAGAGGATACGTCATTGTGATCAATTTTGACCCGTTTTTCGTATATTTATTGCAATTTTATGTGTTTTAGGACACCGCATTTTAATCATCATTTTTTGCATTTTTCGCATAATATTCTATGTTTATTTCTTCACAAAAATGGCATTGCATATTTTTATTTTAAATTAAGTATTATGTCTTTGTTAATATTATGTTTCTATTATTATTATGTTTGCATCTTTTTAAATAATTAATTGGCATCCCGTTTTTACTTTTAATTAGGCATTAAACATTTCTTAAATATCGTTTTATTATTATTATTATTGCATCGGCATTTGCATTTTAATAATTTTGCATCTTTTTAAATAATTTTTCTTTTAAATAATTAACCCGCCTTGCATTTTGTCAAACCAGACCAGTCCAAGACACAATTTGAATCAGTCCAATCCAACACTATTTTCATCCAAACATCATCCTTTTATTTCCCCCCCCCCCCCCCAAAACAATACCACACTTTTTCCCCCCAAAACCCTAAACCTAAATCTCACACTATAAATAAAACCTTACCCCCCCCCCCCATTTTAAAAAACACTGGCCAATGAAAAAGTTATCTATCGATTTTTGAGGCCTCCACAGTTGCAAAGACGGAAAATAAAATAAATGAAGTTTCCTGGGCGTTGATGATTTCTTCTACTTACACAGGATAACCAACATGCGCTGGCAGGGCGAATTCTCGCAGCCGCACTTGTTTAGGATGTCCCACTTTATTTTTATATATATCTGAGCTCTCCGTGTTTAAAACTATTACTGTTTTGGCGCGGATCCGAAGGTTTTATTTATTTTATTGCTTTTAACAATATTGGCCGATGAAGGAATCTCCGTCTGATTTCCAAGGCCTCCTCTGTGCAAAAGACGGATTTATTTATTTTTCTTTATTTATTAATTCTTGTCATTGCTTTAAAATTATTTATTCTAGTACTAACACTTTTACTAAGTGTTTATGCAGGTACCCGGAGATTATCTTGTGCAGAAGGCCTAAAAAAAGGCTAAAAGATGTCCCGGAGCTTTATTTTTATGTCGCATTTAATTTTAGTTTTATTATTTTGCATTGCATTTTATTTTAATTATAAATTATGAAAAATGCTTAGAATAGGTAGAATAAAAAGGGCAATAAATAATTAACCTTGGTTTGAACGAATAACCGCAAGTTAGCGGATCTTTAAGGATGCCTAACCCCTTCCCTTTAGGATAATAAAGAACTCTGATTCAGAATCTCACTAATTTCGCAGACCATTAAATGAAGATTAATTGCAGTATTTTATTGCAATAAATCAAGTGTCCTAATTCACTTAAATAATTAGGCGGCGACTCCTTAAAATCAGCATTATTGCTCCATCCAGGGGAACCGCGCCAAAGAGCAACGTTGCGGATACCGTTCAGACCCCCGAGGTCAAAAACGGGCGCGACAGCAGCCACGTGGCTACCACGTGTCAGTCACGTCACCGATGCGTGAACAATAACCACGTCGTTTTTTTTGGCTTTTTCGGCCATCCCCGGCAACCATTGGGGACGAGACCACCACCATTGGATTCGTCTTGTCAAGCCCGTCATTTTCATACTAACCACTCCCAACGATTCAACCTACAATACCTCCAATTTCATATTAAAAAATCCATTGTGTTTCGATCGGAATTTTGCGAATTCCGACAACGTCTTGGTCCGGCGGTGGTACCAACATGTTCGCCTCACCTCGTTGTCATTCCCATATCAACCTTGCAACTCAAATCAACGCCTACTGCTACATTAACCAAATAAAAAAACCTACAAATCCTAGGCGCCGCCGAACGATTTCCGGTCACCTGAGCAACAATTGACGGTCGTGGGTGGTACCACTAGACTCGCCGTCCTCACACTAATATTTTGCACCCATCCACCACCTTCAGTTCACGATTGAGCCTCAGGTCAACCTTTTCGAGTTTTCCGTTCATTTTTTTGAATTTTCTGGTCGACTACCTCCAGGCATGGCCCTGGTCGTCTGTGACGTGGCTGACACGTAGCTGCCACATGTCCAATTCGTTAATATAGGATAAATTTGTTAAGGTTTGTCTAACGGAGGGTATATATGACCCCTTACTTTAACAAAGGGTATATATGATCCTTTTACCAAAGTTTTAGGGTATATTTGACCCTTTCCCAGTAAGATAATATTGTTGAACTTGAAACTGAACCTCCTATACCTAATAGTGTTCCTTCTGTCAATGTTGGTACTGCTAGTGGTAATCGTAGACCTCCTTTACCAGAACCAGAAGTAAGGAACAAAAGGAGTAAAGTGTGGTTATTTTATGATAGAGTTGGGGACACTGATAGAGTTAGATGTAATATTTGTGGAAAAACTTATAAATATAAGATAGGGGGTGGTGACGGGGGGACAGACACTATAGGTAGGCATTTATTGAAAGATCATCCGACACAATGGGGTGTTGTCTCTGATTTAGAATCCGGTCAACAACAACTTAATTCATTAACGGGGGGTGGCTAAGTACGATCCAAAGAAGGATCGCATTGAATTAGCAAAAATGATTGTCGGAGGTTGTTTACCTTTTTCTTTTGCTTCTTCTTCATATTTAATTACATATATTCAAAGAGTATATAATCTTTTATTTAAAGGTGCTCCTCGTAGTACTTGTAGAGCCGATATTTTTAGACTTCATAATGATTATGTTATTTTTTTGCAATATTTGTTCACTAACCTTCCATGCCTAGTTAGTTTTACTTCAGACATTGGGTATGCTTTAAACGATTATGATTATTTAACAATTACTTGTCATTGAATTGATGAAAATTTTAAAATGGAAAAACGTAATTGTTTTTGCGTATGACGAGGATCAAAGTCATACTGGAAAATATATAAGCGAAACTATTTGTGCGTATGCCAAAAATTATAATATTTATAAAAATATATTTTGTATATCATTCGATCATTCATCTAATAATACTGATGTTGTAGATCTTTTAAAAGCGGAATTAGAACCGTCACTTTCTGATATATTTCATGTTCGTTGTGCTTGTCATATTTATAATTTAATTGTTAAAAGTGGTCTTGATTTATTTGCAACTAAAATAAAAATTGTCAAAAGAGCTGTTGGGCTTATTCAGGGTAATAATAGGAAAAATAGAATTATAGAATTTAAAAAAAAATGTAAACAATTTAATTTGAGACCTAAATTCATGTCAGGTGAGATTATTACACGGTGGAATTATACTTATTTATTTTTAAAAGAATGTTATAAGTATAAAGACCTCATAACACATGTTGCAAATGCGCATTGTAAGAACATGATTTATATGTTAACTGACGAACATTAGAAATCAATTGCTTAACTTTTAAAAAAATTACGAAACTGCTACTGTTGAATTTTCAGAATCTTATTACCCAACAGATTGTAATGTTTTAGCTCATATAACTGGAATTTCATATTTACTTTATGGTTAAGATCAAATATAAAATATAAAGATGCAGTTACAGTTATGTTTGATTTTTTTTGTTTTGTTTATTATTTATTATTTATTAATTACATTTTTACTCTTTAAAAAATCTATAATACTATATTTCTTCTCATTTTTATCACACAATTATTTCTACAATTCTCAATTCTCATACTCTCTTAATTCTCTCTATTATCAATTCTCAAGTTATTATTATTATTATTTAATAATAATTTTCAAAGTAGCAAGACGCAAAATTTCGAGCTTCGAGTTTCAATTGAGTCCTGAATCTCGAAGTTTGGTACACTCGTTTCATTCTCTATTTATGTTATTAAATTATCATATTTATTTGTTAATTATTTAAATTAAAATTTAAATTAAATATTTTATAATGGATAAAGGTAAATCTATTTCAAGTGGTACAAATCTAAAGGTTCTTCATCATCTAATCAAAATATAGATTATGATCAAATGTAAGACGATTTTGAAATAGAAGATAATGAATATGATAATGTTCATATAGATAATATTGTTAAAACTGAAACTCATACACCTACTAGTGTGCCTTTTGTCAATGTTAGTACTACTAGTCGTAGACCTCCTTTACCAGTAGTAACGAGTAGGAGAATAAGAAGTAAAGTGTGGAACTTTTATGATAGAATTGAGGACACCGATAGAGTTAGATGTAATATTTGTGGGCAAACTTATAAACGTAAGAGAACTTTAAATGACGGGGGGACGGACACTATAGTTAAACATCTAGAGAAAGTTCATCCGACACACTGGTCAACAACAAATTAAGTATAAAATATAAAGTTGCAGTTACATTATTTGATAACAACAACTCTGCTACTAATCTTCGTTCTAGTTCTGCTTCTGTTCTGTGTCTACATCTGCAGAATTCAATGAAGACGATGATAATGAATCTACATTCTAGATATATTGAGCACTTTTACAACAATACAAGTTGCGGTGGAACCGCGGAAGCGGGACTGAAATTAATACTTCAGATTTAGAGGCTATGGAGCATCACCAATTCAATCAACCTATAAATTACGAAGAACTTTGTAAAAGGATACATAATATGTGTCACGCTCTTTTTCGACCGCGACTTTATTCTAGCGAACCCTGCTTAATAAGTATAGTTAGAAAATAAATAACAAAAATGTTAAATTTTAAAAGGAATGTTAAAGTGTTAAAAATGCTAATTGTTTAAAGGAATGTTGAAATGTTAAAATGTTTAAAAAGGTGCTAAAGGGTTGCTAGGGGGCTAGAAATGCTAAGGGTTCGCGGAGTCGCCACCTAATTAGTTTGGGTGAATTAGGACACCTAAATGTCAACTAGGTTAAAGTCAACACTAACTCCATTTTTATGGTCTGCAAAACTTATGTGAGATTCTGGGCAAGGGTTCTTTATTATCCTAAAGGGAAAGGGTCAGGCACCCTAAAGGATCCGCTAACTTGCGGTTGTCCGGTCAAACCTAGGGTTAATTATTTATGCTAAGAAAAAGTATGTTAAAAATATTTAAGTAAATATCCCTAAGAGAAAATACATTTTTTGATGATAAAGGAAATCATAATGTTTGTTTATAAAAATAAGGTTAACTTTGAAGGAGCATATTCGTTCGTAAAAAAAAAATACTAAAATGAGATGTTTATATTGCATAGCATAATATAAAGGGTTGTAATGTAAAATTAGTTATGGCAAAGTATGCTTATATAAAAATATGCTTAACATGTAAAAAATGTCTATTAGGCAAGAGATAATAGAAGTATGATTTTTAAAATAATGTATGCAATAGTGGAGTTTATAAGGAAAAGAATTTTTCATGTTAGACAATATTTTAACTAGATGAATAGTCATGCTAGCGAGAGTCACGAAGTGGTTTTAATATAACTTAGGCGGTATATTACAAGCTAAGAATAATTAACTTAGGGGGAATGAATTTATGGTGTCAAACTACCTTCTAATTTATTGAGTTAAGATTAACTACTCTTAAACATAAAATTAATAATGCAATGTTAGACAATTAGTTCACAACAAATAAATGGGGGCGGGATAAGAAAACAATAAAGGTGACTCGAGGAAATTGCGATGTCATTCGCCAGCGGCTTTGAATTTTTGAGGCGGAGATGAAGATGCACATAGATGTAGGTCCTCGTTTGTTGTAACTCATGAGGAGTCTCGCAATGAGACTCTTCGTTTAGCTCCAATGCGTGCCATGCAAAGAAAAGAAGATAAAGATTAGCATATGCACTATATCATCTATCTATTCCCAGAAAGACTAAGCCACAAATTTAAGTATTGTCTTTGTTTAATGCATGCAGAGTATGTCCATTCTACTAATCTCATTTCACTTACAATTTTCTTATTAAGGCGAAACATAAATAGACAAAATTAATACTACAACATCAACTAAAATTAGTCAACCAAACATTGCATATTAGCTGACCAACAGTTAAGTATATCCGAAATGTAGTATGTTGATCAAAGGCATACTAATCTTTTGAAGTAAATGACATGATTAAGGAGACGTTTGAATGAACTAGGACTGATCATCTTGCATACACAAAACCAGATCCAATCACAAGATAAGATAAGCCAACACAAAACAGACATATTTCAAAAAAAGAATTATTTTAAAAAAGGGTTAGTCATGGTGACTTAACAGTAGAGTAATACAAGGAGGAGAGCAGCCCTTAGCACACAACAAAAACAACCCAAAAACTGTTAACTAACATGTCATGAAATATATATCGACAAGTACATACATCATATAATAATACTTATACTTCATTTCCACCACAGAGGGGCAATTTATTGCCTACTGCCCCAGGTCTTTATATTCTTATTCAGACAATTTCCATATTATTCAAAACTAATAAGGTTTGTATTATAACAATAAATGCCCACAGGGCCTCAACTCGTTAACACCCAACATAATAGATCCAAACAATCATCAATACTAAACTAAACACATTCTACATTGATTTAATAGACATAAACAACAAACCAATTCTCATTACATAGGTTTCACGGTGAACCCCCGTTTAAATAAACTTAAACTAACCCTGTCTAATACCAATTTAACGAATCCGCACAATGACAAAACAAAAACATCTAACAAGCACGCCAACATATCGTACCGACCATGTTAAGTAAAGTAAATAAGAAATCAGAGATAGAATCGGTTTTACCTTCTCCGAGCAGCGAACCGAGGCAGCGTATCAAGTCGTTGATCCACTCGGAGGGCTTATGCCTATGCGACGGAGAAGAACGAGCTTTTTTGCTCTGAATATGAAGCTTGGATTAGTAACAGAGGGGTTCTTGAGCGTGAAAGCTTTTGTGGATTCTGCCTTTATGCGTGCACTGGTTTTCCTCCCCCCGATGCTCACTGATGTCCCAGGATTATATTGAAAGGGGTTTTTACGGTGAAAGAGAGGTTTTTGACTGCTATTTTCTGGTCGCTGCTTCCTACTGTTTTTCAGATCTTGGCTTTAAAAAGGGTGTTTTCCTTGATGCTTACTGAGGTTCCAAAAGGATGCCTTCTTGCATGTATGAATCGCCATACTTATAGTCACGATTTAGGTTAAGAATTTGGTAAGTTTTCAGTACGATTTTGAGCGATTTGGGGACAATTTGATTACGATTTTAGTGCCGATTCTTACCATAAAAGGATGATTTGGTCGCAATTTTTGGGAGGGAACAAATTAGATAGTAGACCGCCGAATTTTTCAGAAAATCTGGCGGCCATCGTGGACGTGTCGAGGATTTGTGCGGCGGTAGGTTTTAGGTTAAGGTATTGCTGAGCTTGAAAAATGAAGGGGATAAGGGCTGGATAGTGGAGTTAATGGACAAAAGGCTGTGGGCTGCGGGTATTAGGCCCGCGTTTTGGGTAGTTGGGCTGCGAAAATTGGGCTGAGTATTAAGTATTTATTTTGGGTAGTGTATTATTAGTTTTAGGTGTATTATTTAATTAATTAATGGTAAATTAAACTATTTAAATTGTAATTAGATTATTTAGGTGCTTTATTAATCTAAGTTTGAGTTTTAAAATTATTACAATAATAAATGCGGGTGTGCTATTTAATTAGTGCTTAATGCGATGCCGTTATTAAAACTTATTTATTATGCGTATTTTGCGAAGTTAAATTAAAATTGAATTATTTAAATGCTATGTGAAATGCGGTGTCATTATTAAATTACTCGTTTACGCATGTATTAATGTATTATTGTTGCATTTTATTATAAAAAATCATAAAAAATTATTTTGTAAAATTAGTGTAATTTTATAGCTAATGTCTGGACGGGAGGGTCAAAATTGGGTGTCAACAGTTGTCCCTCTTTGTATGGAGATGGTGGAAGAATCTTCGGACAAAGACGTTGACTCATAGCCAATTTTGTCTCGATCCTCAGAAATGGAAAGGTTTGGGCAAATAGGCAAGGCTGACGCAAAGAATCAAAATTGTCCCAGTGTCGAGTTATGGCGACACTGGGCTACCATGGTCAAAACACCAAGGCGGGCTAACGCGGACTCAAAATTTGTCCCAGTGTCGAGTTATGACGACACTGGGCTACCATGGTCAAAACACGAGCGGGCTAACGCGACTCAAATTTGTCTCGATGTCGAGTTATGGCGACCTTTGGGCTACCATGGTCAAAACACCAAGGCGGGCTAACGCGGACTCAAAATTTGTCCCAGTGTCGAGTTATGACGACACTGGGCTACCATGGTCAAAACACCAAGGCGGGCTAACGCGGACTCAAAATTTGTCCCAGTGTCGAGTTATGTCGACACTGGGCTATGGTGTAAAAAATAAAAATAAAATAATTGGCTTGAACTTAGGGGTGTACCGTTATCGACTTATGGTGCTGGGTTTTATGGAGATGTGGAACGAATGGACCGACGCTTGAGGCCGCTTCTGCCATCTGTTGGGAAGGTTGACCCCCAACAAATTGCCCCGGTTCGCTGTAAGAGAAAATCCACGTTGTGCTCCATCTTTTGCGCCTCGTAGATTCAAGCTAAGATAGAAGCATTAGTGCATAATCACAAAACAAAACAATGTAAGAATGTGAATTTGTGTTGTGGTTGTAGTCAGATTGTATATACTATATAATGAAATGATGTGATGATACGCCGTCTTGTATAGACGAGATGCAGATGACGCCTTGTGTGGGCGCTGTCGTCGTTGTGTAGACGAAATGCAAATGTTCGTCGTTGTGTAGACGAAATGCAAATGACGCCTTGTATGGGCGTTGTCGTCATTGTATAGACGAAATGCAAATGTTCGTTGTATGGACGAAATCTGGATGTTAAATCGTTGTATAGACGAGATGCAAATGACGCCTCCTAGGGCATAGATAAAAATTGTTCTATATATGGAGTTGTGTCGTAATTCATGCGTAATCAAAACTAGATGAAATAATTAAAGTGTAAATGATGTAGCCTGTGGTTTTTGCAAGATGTATTTGATGTAGACTTATTGCAGTTTGACTTTGTGAGCGAATCTGTTGTATTGGAATGTTGCTATTGGCGTCGTTTTCGGACTTGGCGTCGTTTTTGGACTTGTTGTGTTGATGACGTCGTTGCCTGGACGTGTTGCTGCTGCCCCTGTAGACTAAAGCTCAAGAAAGAGTTAGTGCATAACTGCTAAGACAGAATAATAAAGCATGAATGCGAAAAAATGCAATTTTGAGAACAGAGAAAATCGTCCCTGCGTAGATGTGATATGTTGATGATGGCGTCGTTTTCGGACTTGGCGTCGTTTTCGGACTTGGCATCGTGTTGGCGTCGTTTTCGGACTTGGCGTCGTTTTCGGACTTGTCGTCGTTTTCGGACGTGGCGTCGTTTTCGGACGTGGAGTCGTTTTCGGACTCGGAGTCGTTTTCGGACTCGACGTCGTTTTGGTGGCGTCGTTTCGGACGTGGCATCGTTTTCGACTTAGCGTCGCTTTTGGACGTGGCGTCGCTTTTGGGCGTGGCGTCGTTTTTGGGCGTGAGTCGTTTTGACTGAGTCGTTTTGGACCGACGCCGTTTTCGGACGTGGTGTCGTTTTCGGACTTAGCGTCGTTTTCGGACGTGGCGTCGTTTTCGTACTTGGCGTCGTTTTCGGACGTGGCGTCGTTTTCGGACGTGGCGTCATTTTCGGACGTGGAGTCGTTTTCGGACTCGAAGTCGTTTTCGGACGTGGCGTCGTTTTCGGACTTAGCGTCGTTTTCGGACGTGGCGTCGTTTTCGGACTTGGCGTCGTTTTCGGACGTGGCGTCGTTTTCGGACGTGGAGTCGTTTTCGGACTCGGAGTCATTTTCGGACTCGACGTCGTTTTCGGACGTGGCGTCGTTTTCGAACTTAGCGTCATTTTTGGACGTGGCGTCGTTTTCAGACGCGGCGTCGTGGTGACATTTTGGACTTCATTGCCGATAACGCCGTTGTGCGGGCGTGTTCGATGCTCCTGTATAATAAATGCTCCTGCAAGCTAAGCTTGAGAAAAATTAGTGTATAACTGTTAAAACAAGATGATAAATATATGAGAAATGCAATTATGTGAATAGGGATGTCTTCCCTGTATGATATGTGGGGTGTTGTGAATGCTGAGATGTTGTCCTTGGGCGGACATGCTAGATCGCCATCGACGAATTGCCGCGATGCGCCGTTGTGATGCATTTGTGAACCATATGGATTGCCATGATGTCTTTGTTGTGCGTTTGTGCACTGCATGAGTTGCAATTTGACTCTGGGCCCGAGCTGATGCGCTAGAATTTGTCGCGAGATTTGAACTCTGATTGTTGATGTCTGTCTGCTTCTGATGCTTCTGAAGAATTTTGTTGTATTTTCTGCTTCTATTAGTATGAAGAACTTTGTCGCACCTTCTGCTAATATGAAGAACCTGCGTTCAAAGAAAAATTTGTGAGTTTGAGGGGGGGGGGGCGGTTGATTCGCGTTGACTTTGTAGTTTTGACTCTTGATGTCGGACGTCTGCCTTGTTTGGGACTCATAACCCCTGCCTGGTTTCCTGCCTTGTCTCAGTTTTGAATTTGCAAAGGGCGTTTAGCCTAAAAGTGGGTTTCCATGGGGTTGCTTGTATATTATGTGTGTTTTCGTTATTTTCAAAACTATGGAAGATTTCCTAATGGTGTGACCGAAGCCGATTTAGGTCGCCTACGTATCCCCATGAGAGAATCAGGTCATGACGTAGTTCATTACAAGCGAAATTGGGTGAAATTAAAAATTTCTAAAGGTGGGACCGAAGCCGAGGCGGCCGCCTATGTATCCATCAAGGGAATCAGGTCAAACGTAGTTCCAATGGTTTGTGATATTTCGGAGCCTTTCTATTTCGGCTTGCATGACTTCCATTTGCTGCAATAGTTTGGCGAGGTGTTGATCATTGATGTTTCTCCTTTCTAACGCCTCTGCATCCTCTACAGGAACGGGGATGAGTCCTAAGTTGTTTCGTTCCGGTGCCTCTGGATTAGTCATTTATTGGATGATTGTGCTTCTACCAGTCAATGCGAATCAACCTTTTGGGGATAAGCTAGGCAAAAAATTACCCTTTAACAAATGAAGCAAACCAAGTTAGTATAATATGCAAAAAGTTGCAGGCAATATATAATAATAAGCAAATTGCAAATCAAGTGCGTGTTCTAACATGTTTGGGACCTCTTTATGCCAGAGGTAGGCCTAAACGTCAAATATGCGAGGTTATGATGGATTTGTCCAAGCCGCCCAACTGTAATGCTTTTGTTGGAAATGGCGACCAAATGACGGTGCACTTTTCCCAATTTTAGCATGACATGATTGGGTTTGGATTTGTCTATCATTGTCACGCCACACATAATATGTTGGTTGGTCGTTGGGTTGAGAAACCCGTCGACAAGTTTGGTGTCTTCCTAATTGTGGTGTCGATGCCAAGGACCGACCCACCTAAGGTAAATGCATGCATGCCCTAAAATAAGGGTGGTATAGCTCTATCTTAAGTTTCTAAGATTTGGCTTTTCTAGACGCAAGGTTCCCGAGCGGACTACTCGAGTGAGAAGGCTACGCGACCACCGGTTAGACCGGATTCTCCGCGCAAAACACCAACTCTCTTAAATTTGGGTGTTTGAAAGAAATTTGCAGGTGCGCGAAGCACACCCGCGCGTTGTATGTGATAGTGTGAATTTTCCAGAGTGGAAGAAATATGAGCGGAATGCCAGTTTAAGGAAAGCAGTAAAGCAAGTAGCAATTAAAAATAAATAAAACAAAATACAACACACAAAAAATAAAATGCAAAAAAAATAATTGTCAAATAATAACCCTAGGTCTGTTGTGGTTAAGAACCTTAACTCCCCAGCAGAGTCGCCATTCTGTCGCGCTCTTTTTCGACCGCGACTTTATTCTAGCGAACCCTGCTTAATAAGTATAGTTAGAAAATAAATAACAAAAATGTTAAATTTTAAAAGGAATGTTAAAGTGTTAAAAATGCTAATTGTTTAAAGGAATGTTGAAATGTTAAAATGTTTAAAAAGGTGCTAAAGGGTTGCTAGGGGGCTAGAAATGCTAAGGGTTCGCGGAGTCGCCACCTAATTAGTTTGGGTGAATTAGGACACCTAAATGTCAACTAGGTTAAAGTCAACACTAACTCCATTTTTATGGTCTGCAAAACTTATGTGAGATTCTGGGCAAGGGTTCTTTATTATCCTAAAGGGAAGGGGTCAGGCACCCTAAAGGATCCGCTAACTTGCGGTTGTCCGGTCAAACCTAGGGTTAATTATTTATGCTAAGAAAAGGTATGTTAAAAATATTTAAGTAAATATCCCTAAGAGAAAATACATTTTTTGATGATAAAGGAAATCATAATGTTTGTTTATAAAAATAAGGTTAACTTTGAAGGAGCATATTCGTTCGTAAAAAAAAATACTAAAATGAGATGTTTATATTGCATAGCATAATATAAAGGGTTGTAATGTAAAATTAGTTATGGCAAAGTATGCTTATATAAAAATATGCTTAACATGTAAAAAATGTCTATTAGGCAAGAGATAATAAAAGTATGATTTTTAAAATAATGTATGCAATAGTGGAGTTTATAAGGAAAAGAATTCTTCATGTTAGACAATATTTTAACTAGATGAATAGTCATGCTAGCGAGAGTCACGAAGTGGTTTTAATATAACTTAGGCGGTATATTACAAGCTAAGAATAATTAACTTAGGGGAAATGAATTTATGGTGTCAAACTACCTTCTAATTTATTGAGTTAAGATTAACTACTCTTAAGCATAACATTAATAATGCAATGTTAGACAATTAGTTCACAACAAATAAATGGGGGCGGGATAAGAAAACAATAAAGGTGACTCGAGGAAATTGCGATGTCATTCGCCAGCGGCTTTGAATTTTTGAGGCGGAGATGAAGATGCACATAGATGTAGGTCCTCGTTTGTTGTAACTCATGAGGAGTCTCGCAATGAGACTCTTCGTTTAGCTCCGATGCGTGCCATGCAAAGAAAAAAAGATAAAGATTAGCATATGCACTATATCATCTATCTATTCCCAGAAAGACTAAGCCACAAATTTAAGTATTGTCTTTGTTTAATGCATGCAGAGTATGTCCATTCTACTAATCTCATTTCACTTACAATTTTCTTATTAAGGCGAAACATAAATAGACAAAATTAATACTACAACATCAACTAAAATTAGTCAACCAAACATTGCATATTAGCTGACCAACAGTTAAGTATATCCGAAATGTAGTATGTTGATCAAAGGCATACTAATCTTTTGAAGTAAATGACATGATTAAGGAGACGTTTGAATGAACTAGGACTGATCATCTTGCATACACAAAACCAGATCCAATCACAAGATAAGATAAGCCAACACAAAACAGACATATTTCAAAAAAAGAATTATTTTAAAAAAGGGTTAGTCATGGTGACTTAACAGTAGAGTAATACAAGGAGGAGAGCAGCCCTTAGCACACAACAAAAACAACCCAAAAACTGTTAACTAACATGTCATGAAATATATCTCGACAAGTACATACATCATATAATAATACTTATACTTCATTTCCACACGTAGGCAATTTATCGCCTACGCCTGTGTCTTTATATTCTTATTCAGACAATTTCCATATTATTCAAAACTAATAAGGTTTGTATTATAACAATAAATGCCCACAGGGCCTCAACTCGTTAACACCCAACATAATAGATCCAAACAATCATCAATACTAAACTAAACACATTCTACATTGATTTAATAGACATAAACAACAAACCAATTCTCATTACATAGGTTTCACGGTGAACCCCCGTTTAAATAAACTTAAACTAACCCTGTCTAATACCAATTTAACGAATCCGCACAATGACAAAACAAAAACATCTAACAAGCACGCCAACATATCGTACCGACCATGTTAAGTAAAGTAAATAAGAAATCAGAGATAGAATCGGTTTTACCTTCTCCGAGCAGCGAACCGAGGCAGCGTATCAAGTCGTTGATCCACTCGGAGGGCTTATGCCTATGCGACGGAGAAGAACAAGCTTTTTTGCTCTGAATATGAAGCTTGGATTAGTAACAGGGGGGTTCTTGAGCGTGAAAGCTTTTGTGGATTCTGCCTTTATGCGTGCACTGGTTTTCCTCCCCCCGATGCTCACTGATGTCCCAGGATTATATTGAAAGGGGTTTTTACGGTGAAAGAGAGGTTTTTGACTGCTATTTTCTGGTCGCTGCTTCCTACTGTTTTTCAGATCTTGGCTTTAAAAAGGGTGTTTTCCTTGATGCTTACTGAGGTTCCAAAAGGATGCCTTCTTGCATGTATGAATCGCCATACTTATAGTCACGATTTAGGTTAAGAATTTGGTAGGTTTTCAGTACGATTTTGAGCGATTTGGGGACAATTTGATTACGATTTTAGTGCCGATTCTTACCATAAAAGGATGATTTGGTCGCAATTTTTGGGAGGGAACAAATTAGATAGTAGACCGCCGGATTTTTCGGAAAATCGCGCCATCGCGACGTGTCGAGGATTTGTACGGCGGTAGGTTTTAGGTTAAGGTATTCTTGAGCTTGAAAAATGGGGGATAAGAATTTGGATAGTGGAGTTAATGGACAAAAGGTTGTGGGTCATGTATTAGGCCCGCGTTTTGGGTAGTCAATTTGAAAATCAATTTGAGTATTAAGTATTTATTTTGGGTAGTGTATTATTAGTTTTAGGTGTATTATTTAATTAATTAATGGTAAATTAAACTATTTAAATTGTAATTAGATTATTTAGGTGCTTTATTAATCTAAGTTTGAGTTTTAAAATTATTACAATAATAAATGCGGGTGTGCTATTTAATTAGTGCTTAATGCGATGCCGTTATTAAAACTTATTTATTATGCGTATTTTGCGAAGTTAAATTAAAATTGAATTATTTAAATGCTATATGAAATGCGGTGTCATTATTAAATTACTCGTTTACGCATGTATTAATGTATTATTGTTGCATTTTATTATAAAAAATTATTTTGTAAAATTAGTGTAATTTTATAGCTAATGTCTGGACGGGAGGGTCAAAATTGGGTGTCAACAATATGTAAATAAAATTATTATTACTTCATTATGTACTCTTATTAACATTATGAATAATGAAAGTTCGAAAGTTTACCTCTTATCATTAGTTTTTATTTTACTATCTCTTTAGTTGTTATTTGTTAACTTATGTCTACTAATTTAATAAATTAATAAAAGTGTAACTACAATATAAATTATAAAGTATAAAGTAATAAACTATAAAATAGAAAGTTAATTTTAAATTTTAAAATATAAAACAGAAAACTATATTATATTATTATATTACATATTTAATTTGAATTTAGTTAAATTTTCGAAATTAAAAAAGAAAAAAAATCCGGTCCGGTAGGTCCGGCTTAATCCGGAACCGCACGGGCCGACCGGAAATCCGGTAGTGAACCGGTCCGATAGGCCTAGTAAGCCGGTGAATCGGACCGGTAACCGGTCCAGAATCGATTCAACCCGATAACGAATTATCGATCCGATCCGCGTTGATCCATTAGCCACCTTTAATAAATTTGTATAATATCTATTTATAGTGATCAATATACATGTATAGATAAGTACATGAGATAAGGATGTTATCCATGGGATAATTACAATACTGGTCCTAGTACAATAAGAGTCCTAATACCTATATATCCTAAGTTTTACCGTATTCTAAATGTTATACAAAAATAAGGTGTTAAGTTTAAGATAATTTTTTTCATATTTAGAAAGGGATTTATTATTTAATTATTCAATTATCTCGTCTATCTCAGATCTCATTTTAGATTTCTCTTAAAATTGTTCTTTATTTGATGTAAATACAATTGGTGCTTATAACTTTTTATATATTTCAGTTTTAATTATAATTTACAAATCATTTTAAATAGGATAATAACACTGAATATTAATATGGATAAAGCAATGAAAATATGTCAAGAGTACTTTTGAAAATTGTATATATACAAAATTTAAGGGGTTGGAAACGTTGCATGACCAGCGTCGCGGCGCTAAATGTCCAGTGAGCTCCCAGCAACGGTAAATTCAGAGTTTAATGTCATTAAGGGGTTGGAAACGTTGGACACTTATTCCTGAACGTTTTGGCTCTTCATTGAGCCCCTTAAACAGCTCTCTTAATAGTCATTACACCCAATTAACACCTCCCCTCATCCTTAAACTATATAACAAGATCTTATTTCAGATTTGAGAGGAGAAATAATATACAATATATACACAATGAACATGAGAGAAATACTCTCTACACTTGGATGATTTCAGACTTGATGAAATCTCTTCCTTTCTTGCAATCTTACACACTCAAAGATCCTTCTAATCTAGCAAACACTTGAGTTCCCTTTGCTCATTTATTTGATTGTTGTTTTATCTTGAGAGATAAGTTGTCATTACACCGTTGAAATGATATACAGTGCAATATTATCTTAAGGATAGATCAAGAATTTGGTCGACTCAGCAAGTCAATTATCTTGTTATATTTCCAGATTCTAAACATATTGTTGTTGTTGTTCTCAAGGGGCTTGCTGCAGTTTCAACAAGGATCTCAAGATTTCAAGGAGGAGCAAATACCGAAGATCAAGATCATCAACACTTATTGATGTTGACACAACTGATGTTAGGCTTCAAGCCTATTATATTATAATTGTAATTAATTATCATTTCTAAGCACTAGTGATAATTGTACATGTGGAAAATATACCATAGAGTTAGTTACAATTTTGTAATTAAATATTTGCATTTTGTACTAGTCTAGATATTTTACATCTTTGTATACTAGTATAGAAAATAGCATATATAGTCTATGTATTGTGTACTAGTAGAGAGCATAGTACATATAGGGTCTCTGTATTCATTTTTTCAATAACAATTAGACAGATATTCTTTTCTCTCTCTCTCCTCTCTCACCGACTCTTCTTCTCCCTTTCTTCTTCTCTTCTCTCCAAACCCTTTCTTCTTCTCTTTTCTCCATTGTTCCTGAACTAACTTCAGTTTACTGACAGTCTCTTCTTAGTTTAGGGCTTACTAGCCCGATGTAGCAACAATTTCTACATGGTATCATAGCGGGAGTGGTGATTCGACACAGATCAAGGGATTTTCTTTACATGCAATAGGAAATTCGAGTGATTCAGGTGTAGGACATCATATCCTGAGAATCGCGAAGCAGTTTTTGTGAAGTGTTGTGATGGATCTGAAATTTTGAAGTATTAGCAGATCGATTTCAAACTTGAACAATCAATTGCAGATCGATTTCAAACTTGAACAATCAATTGCAGATCGGAGAGTTGTTTTCATCAGCAAGAGATGAAAAACAATACAGAAAGCACGATGAGTGGAATCGTAACATCGACTGTAAGTATCGATCATAATCATCAATTGTATCTCTTTCCGTCGGATTCCCTTGGTTCATTATCAGTTGGAATCACATTAAATGGAATGGATAACTACACACTATGGAGTAGAGAAATGAAACTTGCTCTATTGGGAAAAAATAAGGTAGGGTTCATTGATGGAACAGTGAAACGAGAGGCATTCTGTCGAGACCTTGCAAAGGTATGTGATAGGTGCAACACTATCGTAGTGTCCTGGTTAATGGGAAATGTAAACAAAAGTTTACTTAGTGGAATGTTGTTCAATTCTTATGCACATATTATATGGGAGGAATTAAAGGAGAGATTCGACAAGATTAATAGCTCTAGGGCTTTCCAACTGCATAAGGAGATAGTTACGATGAGACAAGGATCACAATCCGTCTCAATATACTATTCTAGACTTAAGGATCTATGGGATGAATACGACTCCATTATACCACCACCAACTTGCTGTGCCAAATCCAGAAGTTTTGTTAATCACTTGCAATATCAAAGGATGCTGCAGTTTCTCATGGGACTGGATGATAGTTACAGTCAAGCGAGAAGCCAAAGCATAATGATGCAGCAGGTGCCGAGCCTAAACCAAGTATATGCAATGGTTAATCAAGAGGAAAGTCAAATAGTAGTAGCGGGGACAAGCAGAATGATGCAGGAAACCTTGGAATCATCTGTTATGTTCACATCCAAGAGTGGAAATGGAAGGAACAAAAATGGAATGAAAAACAGAAAGCCATATAATCCAAATGCTCTATGTGACTTCTGTCATGTGAGAGGCCATTTTAGGATAGATTGCTACAAGTTAATGAAATGTGACTATTGTGGAAAGACTGGACATATACAGGACGACTGTTACAGGCTAATTGGTTATCTTGAGGATTTTAAAAAGGGGAAGAAGGCTTATGCAGTGACTGGCGGAGATCTCTCCCCTGGAGATACAACTGAGAAGGATATGCTTGGACAAAACCATGGAAACTTCAGACAGAGGACACAAACTACATGGTCCACAGATACAACATTATTGAATCAGTTTACTCCTAGTCAAAAGCAGAAACTTCTCAGTTTAATTGACAGCAAAGAAGAAACTGATGGGAAAGCAAATATGGCAGGTAAATGCACACTTGATATAGATGCAGAAGCATTTATAAAATGGATAGTTGATTCAGGTGCTACTAACCATATGACAAGTGATCATAACTGCTTGAATAATAAAAATTTGACAGCAAAAACAGGTAGAGTGCAGTTACCTACAGGAGACTCAGCAACAATTTCACATGTTGGTGATTATCACCTAGGTGGAGGTGATGTTCTCACAAATGTTTTGTGTGTACCAGATTTTAAATTCAATCTTATGTATGTATCAAAAGTGACAAAGGAACTGAGATGTAGTGTCACTTTCTTTCCAACTTGTTGTGTGTTTCAGGATCTCTCATCTGGGAGGGTGAGAGCGATTGATAAGGAAAAATGAGGATTATACATTTTGTGCACTCTGAATAAGAAGGAAGAATTGAATAAGTGTATGGCAGTCTCACAAAGTGTAGATGCAGCTCTTTGGCACCAGAGAATGTGCCATGTCCCCATGAATGTTTTGAAGAAGATTGATTTCTTTAAGAAGAATACTTCTTTTGTCCTGAATATGTGTGAAATCTGTCCACTTGCTAGACAGTCTAGAATTCCCTTTCCTATCAGTATTAGTAGAAGGTCAAGACCTTTCCAATTGTTACACATAGATGTATGGGGACCCTACAAGGTAGAAACTCATAATGGAATGAAATATTTCTTGACAGTTGTAGATGACTATTCCAGGTGGACCTGGATTTTTTTCATGAGACTGAAGTCTGATGTGTTTACACTGCTGCAAAAATTCTTTGTTGAAGTAAATACTCAATTTGAAATGAAGATTCAAGTAGTAAGGTCTGACAATGGCACTGAGTTCTTTAATAGTAATTGTAATGAACTATTTGAAAGACATGGGGTAATACATGAGAGTTCCTGCCCACACACACCACAACAAAATGGTGTTGTGGAAAGGAAACATAGACATATATTGGAGACTGCCAGGGCAATTAAATTTCAGTCAGGACTACCTGATAGATTCTGGGGGTACTGTGTGGAAGGGGCTGTATATGTCATGAATAGGATCCCCTCGACTGTCATAGGAAACAAATCACCATATGAACTGTTGTATAACAGAGCACCTACCCTTAGTCACTTAAGAGTAATAGGGTGTTTGTGTTTTGCAACAATTCTTACCAGGCAGGACAAATTGAGCCCAAGAGCTGTCAGAGCAGTCTTTCTTGGATATGGAACTGTGCAGAAGGGGTACAAACTCTATGATATGGAGAACATGTCCTTCTTTATGAGCAGGGATGTCATGTTTATGGAAACAGTGTTCCCCCTCAAAGGTAAGGATGATGATAACCTGAATTCTATTAAGACTCAGGACCACTTCTGCTTTGATGATCTGGTTTATCCAAAGAATATTATTGTTTCCACACACAATGATAATATACCAGATTCTGGAAAATATACAGGTCTCATTCAGGATATGCAACATGGAAATCTCAGTCCAAATACACAGATCCCAGAAGACACCCCTCCTGAGACTATTACAAACCACAAACAACTGGATAATGTGATTCCAGAGTGTAGCATAAGGAAATCAACCAGAGCTAGCAAGCCCCCCATATGACATAATGACTATGTTACTAAACATGGTTCTTCTAGCTGTTTATACTCCATATCTAATAATGTTGATTATGCAGGTTTGACAAGTAGATACCAGAATTTTATGGCCAATGTTTCAATTGACACTGAGCCACATAATTACTCAACAGCAATTAAAGATAAGAGGTGGATTGACGCAATGCAAATTGAGATCAAGGCACTGGAAGACAATAAAACATGGGAATTGGTCCCATTACCAGAAGGAAAGAAGGCAATAGGTTGCAAGTGGGTCTACAAAATAAAATATAAAGCTACAGGAGAAGTTGAAAGATTTAAGGCCAGACTAGTGGCCAAGGGATACAATCAGCAGGAATGGCTTGATTACCAGGAGACATTCTCTCCTGTGGTCAAGATGTCCACTGTAAGGTCGCTTATCAGACCGCGCAAAGGCTAGCGATGGTCAATTCAGCAAATGGATGTTTATAATGCATTTCTGCAGGGAGATCTATATGAGGAGGTGTACATGAAGGTTCCAGAGGGGTTCAATATTAAGAAAGGGAAAGAACAACAGGTATGCAGGCTGTTGAAATCCCTTTATGGGTTGAAACAAGCATCCAGACAGTGGAACATTAAGCTCACCTCAGCCTTGGTCTCATCTGGTTTCCAACAAAGTCACGGGGATTATTCATTGATCACTAAACAGGAGAAAGATAGTATGGTGATAGTTTTGATATATGTGGATGACTTGTTACTTACTGGTGACAGCCCAACACTCATTCAATCTACAAAAGAAATCTTACAGACCTCCTTTAAGATTAAAGACTTGGGGGAACTCAGGTATTTTCTCGGAGTGGAATTTGCAAGGAGCCCTCAAGGAATACTCATGCATCAGAGAAAGTATGCCCTTGAACTCATATCAGATTTGGGTCTTGCAGGAGCAAAAACAACACACTCACCCATGGATATGAATCAGAAGCTTACCACTGTTATGTTTGATCAACATATTGCAAAGAAATTCACTCATCACGCACTGCAATCCGATAAATCCGCGCACTCGCTACATATAGAAGAATGATTGGAAGGCTACTTTATCTCACAACAACTCGACCAGACATTGCCTTTGCAGTACAATGTCTCAGCCAATTCATGCAAGCTCCTAAGACATCTCACATGGAAGCTGGACTCAGACTTGTCAGGTATATCAAGCAAGCTCCTGGCTTAGGAATATTCATGTCCAGCAGCAGTGTTCCTCAGTTGAGAGTGTTCTGTGATGCTGACTGGGCTTCCTGTGTCAACAGTAGGAGGTCAGTCACTGGATACTTGGTGTTATTTGGCCCTTCACTCATATCGTGGAAGTCGAAGAAGCAGGTGACAGTCTCTAAAAGTTCAGCAGAGGCTGAATACAGGGCTATGGCCGCTGCAGTGGCTGAAGTCATATGGCTTGTGGGTCTTTATCAGGAGTTGGGAGTTACTATCCAGACACCAGTTCATTTGTTCTCAGACAGCAAGTCAGCCCTCCAAATTGCTGCCAATCCAGTCTTTCATGAACGCACGAAACACATCGATATAAATTGTCACTTTATTCGGGAGAAAATTCAGGAAGGGTTGATTACTACTACATATCTGTCTTCTGCCAATCAACCAGCAGACTTGCTTACCAAAGCACTTGGTCGCCCTCAGCACGAGCATCTTGTGTCCAAGCTCGAGATGAAGAACATCTTCATCTCCCCTAGCTTGAGGGGGGGGGGGGGTGGAAAATATACCATAGAGTTAGTTACAATTTTGTAATTAAATATTTGCATTTTGTACTAGTCTAGATATTTTACATCTTTGTATACTAGTATAGAAAATAGCATATATAGTCTATGTATTGTGTACTAGTAGAGAGCATAGTACATATAGGGTCTCTGTATTCATTTTTTCAATAACAATTAGACAGATATTCTTTTATCTATCTCTCCTCTCTCACCGACTCTTCTTCTCTTCTCTCCAAACCCTTTCTTCTTCTCTTTTCTCCATTGTTCCTGAACTAACTTCAGTTTACTGACAGTCTCTTCTTAGTTTAGGGCTTACTAGCCTGATGTAGCAACAATTTCTACATCTTAAGATATATTTTTGTAAATTATGTCTGCTGTGTTGCCTCTCACGTATGGATAATGAAATTGATTGTTTTTTATCAAGCACGCTGATTATTTGTTCTTTAATAATGAATGAATGTGAGACTCTAACTCGAGATAACAGTGTGACCATCTCATGATCTAACAGCGTGAGTTACTAATGACTGTAAATTTCTATTTACTTAATAACATCTTCTTTTTGTTGTTGTTGTTGAATAAGACATATCTTTTATATATTAATTATCTAGTCATTGCAAAATAATCATTCTCCATATATAGTATCAAACTTGATATAAACATTTGATAGAAATAAATTTTTAACCTAGGGTGTGTTTGGTAGGAAAGAAAATGTTTCCCGAGAAATCAAGTGAGATGTTTCTTACTTAATTTTAGTGTATGGTAAAAAAAGAGAAAAAAATTTATCCCAAGAATATTTATACGTAATCTAACAAAATATTATGGGGTGGGATGGAGTGGAATTTGAGGGTTGCGGGGGTGGGTTGATCAAAGGGTGGGGGTTGAGGGTGTTGGGTAGGTAGGGACTCATTTTGGAGTTATTTTTTTGTTAGAGAAAATATTTTTCAAAAATTTTAATTAATCAAACGTGAGAAAATTAGATAATACTTTATGACCCTACCAAACAGAGTGTCTAATTAAACGTCACTATTGTAAGGACTGGAGTCGGTATATCATTAATAAAAGTGCAAATATGTGAAAAAGTGAACTTCCCCAGGAGGAGTCAGAAACTCTTCAAGTAAGTGAAAATTATAGATAAATTTATTTAATCGACAAATTAACAAACAAAAAAATTAGCCCATCATACACTACGACATTGGTGACGATCAGGATCGTTTTAAACATTATTGGGGTCATGTTTTAATTCGTAAAAGTAAACCCTTTATATAAGTAAATATATTATTTCAATAATTTAAATTTGGATCTCTACATGCGCGCGCCACTGGAACCGAATCACTTTATTTTGATTGGCTAAAATCTGCGAATTATGAGTCTTTACAGTAAATTCTGGCTAATACTACTTAATAAAAAATGAAAAAAGGATCTCTAAAATTTTTCATTTTTCATAATCCTATACGGTAGCACAGTTCGCATGAGTTCAAAGACGACTCCGGTGACGATATCCAATGGAAAACACTGACATCAAGTTAATTTAACACGGAGTACTAATATTTACAATTGACAAACAAAAATGGTTTAAAAGACCAACAACATGTGCCATAAGAACTTAAAATGTATTTTTCTATATTTTATTTTCTCTAAAGTTTAATGTAAGTAGGTTTTAGTACAACACAAGCCGGCCCTTCGTATAGTCTCTTAGACACAAATTATTAGTCAACCTTAACTGGAGGCAAAGTCACCTAATTAGCAAACAGGTTCTCTTTAATTATCTCTTTCCCTTATTAGTGTACTTCGTTAGTCATATTTTTGTTTCCCATTTTAGTTTGCCGTAATATAATAAGCAAATTGCTAAAGTAGTACTCTCTAAAAAAATTATTCTCAAAATACTATTTTTTTAAAATTAATTCTTATTTTACTACTCATTTTGCCATATGGATTGCCAAGTGGATTGTCATGCCACATGTGTAATCTTATTTTTATTTTTTTAAGTCCTAAACACCAACAACTTTTTCAAGTGGATTATGATTAAACGGTATAAACTTTGTTCAACGGTATAAGCTAAGATTGAAGTTTATACTTAATCAAACAGTTATTTTGAAGCATATTTATTGACACCATACAATGTATTTGACAAGTCTTTGATTCGTTGAAAGGTTAGTATTATGATATTTATCTCCATTTAATTTTAAATATTTTAATTTAACTAGATACGAAGTTCAATAAATAAGGAGAATCTTTTTTTTTGAATCTTGTATTTATAAATTTTCCATGTAAAATATTTGAATTATTAATTTGCTAAATATAAAAAGTTAAAATTAATAAAAGAAAAAGTAAAATACTTAATAACTGTTTGATTAAGTTTCTAAAATTAATTTATTTTGATTTTTTTAGAGTACTTTTAAAAAAAGTAATTTTGATGAAAAGTAAAAATAGTTGTTGGTGTTTATGACTTAAAAAAAAATAAAGACAAATAAGATTGCATGTGTGACATATCAATCTACTTGACAATTCATGTGGCGAAATAAATAGTAAAATGAGAATTAATTTTCAGAGAGTAGTATTTTGGGAATAAATTTTTTAGACAGTACTTCTAAGGCAATTTGCTCCAATATAATGATTATCACATTGGATGACAAAAATACTTTATCTGTGATTTGATGTAAATTAATGATCTGTACGTTAATTAATTATACTGCACGTAAATCCAGGTTAAGAGAAAAAGAAAAAAATTACATATCAAAACTTGCATATAATTACTTGTGATATTGACAAGTCAGGGTATTTTTATGGCTACAAGAGTATGCCACTGCCACCTTTTACACTACCCTTGCCGCATGTCCACTGTCGTGGCCCCTGCCGCTGCGGTTATGCCTCGGCTGATTGTTCTTCGACAGTGGTGGCTGGCCGGCGGCATTATTATTTGACGTAGGTGTTTCAACGACCAACGCAGGCACATCGAGTTTCCTTCAATAGTAATTATGAACGAATTTGTTAAAACTGAGTAGAGGGTCAGTCTGTTGTATCATCATGGCGAGAGTGTAGTATTTACCCTTTGGTAGGCCTGCAACCAATTGTAACACCATCTTTGTTTCGGAAACAGGTGTTCCGACATTGGCCAATTGGTCTGCCACCAATTTCAACTACCTGCAATACTCAGACATATTAGAAAAAATATTCAAGACGGGTGTTGTTGAATTGTTCTTCCAAGTACACTGTACGAGTGTTTTTGTTGTCTTGAAAGATTTCTTTCAAACGTGTCCATAACTCACATGCGGATGCACCCATTTTCATGATCGTGTAGAGTAAATCTTTAGATATTGTGTCATATATCCATTGTTTGACCACGACATCGAGACGACGCCATGTTGTGTCATCGATTTTGGGAGGGCGAGAAAAAGAGTCGTCTATATGGTCAAGCACATGATATACACATGCGTGAATGCGAAACAGTTCCACCCATGACCAATATTGGTCATCTTCCTGATCAAGAATCAAGGAAAAGTTCTCGATGTTTGTAACGGCGAGGACCGGATACAAAGATGGTGATGAGAGGGTTGTGGGAGGTGGTTGGATAACGACTGGGTTAGAAGCGGAAGCGTCAAAAGACGCGGGAGTAGCCAAAGGATGCATGAAGTAGTGGAGAGAAAGAAAAACCGAGAGGGGGGGTCACCGACGGCCGGAAGAAAAAAATTAGGGGGCGACAACCGAAGTTTAGTCTAGGTTTTTAGGGTTTTTGGCTCTTGATACCATGTAGAATAGTATTAATCTCTTTTGAGGAGTTTTTCTCATTAATACCAATATATATAGTGTACAATGTAGAACTCTAATACAATAAGTATCCTATTACCATAATTATACATCACTCCATATTTACATAATATATGAGATATATTCTAATTATAGTGCTATATTTTCGTACACATTAATACAATGATCACTATATACATTTTTGTATTTATGAATTATGATCGAATGATAGGATTATCATTTATTTTGTACATATGTACATGATATATATTGCGTAATTTAATTAAAACATGTGTCTGTGTATGAGTCCAATAAAAAGGTCACCTTTTAATGAGCATTATGTGGTGTGAATTTATATTAATGGAAGGTATAATACTGGTACGGACACCAGGTAAAAATTTAAAAAAAATCAAAAATTCCTTTGGCCTATCAGCCTAAGTACATCCTATCCGATGCATATCAAATTTTAGCTTTATTATTTATATTATATATGCAATTCAAAATTATTAGCACACTATAATTCAAAATCAAAATAAATTTATAAGCATATATTTTTAATATATCAAATAAAGAAAATTAAAAAATTAGAAACAATAAATATGAGATAGAATAAATAAATTAATAAATAATACATTGATCTTCCATGGAAATTTATCTTAAAAACTTCCACATATATTCTTAAAAATCAATGCTAAAAGAATTACTAGTATATAAGAAGAACATAGAGAGACAAAATTCATTTTACAAAAGAAGCGTATATAAACAAAATTGGGATAAATACTTGTACGGGTGTTTACATCAAATCAACACAATTTATCATAGTCAATTGATTTAACAAAGTAAAAATATATATTCTTAACCATAATTAAATAATATTTATGGATATTTCAACACATATCATATATTCATTAATTTGGTTATAACTGATAGAATTCATGAAAGTCTTTTATTCATAACATGAATTCTTATAAAGCAATAATAAGATAATAGAATAATATTATTCTTGAGAGTTAAAAGTGCAAGTAAAAGAAAAGCAAGTAAAACTCTTTATATAGGGTCTATTACATGAGATACAAATGTGTTTTTTCATTGTGAGACAAAAGCAATGTGGAAAAGAGAATGTTAATATCCCTTCTCAAACTCGCGATGGTGTAGACAGAAGCATCGAGAGTTTGCCAAGAAAGAACCGGTGACGCTTTAAGGTATGCGCCTTTGTGAAGAAATATGTAAGTTGCATCGAAGATGAGACAAATGGCAAGGATAGAGTGTCCTGCTGAAGATGATATCGAATAATATGAAAATCAATCTCAATATGCTTGGTACGTTTTTGAAAGACTGTGTTGTGCGCAATCTGAATAGAACTCTTATTATCACAGTACATCGGTGTTGGTGAGGAAAGAGAGACACCCATATCAACCAATAACTGGCGTAACCATACAATCTCACACGTAGTAAGCTTACAAGACGATACTCTCACTCACAAGAGCGAGAAACACATCTTGTTTCTTACTTTTCCATGAGATGAGTGAATCTCCTAAAAATACACAATAACCGTAGTTGATTTCCGATCAGGTAGGTCATCAGCCCAATCTGCATCAGAAAATGCACAAAGCTCAAAGGATGAGGTCGATGGAAACAAGAGACTCTGATAAATCGTTCCTCGAAGATGGCAAAGAATACGCATAATTGCAGCCCAATATACAGCTGTAGGAGAGCAAAAAAATTGACTGACAATGTGAACAACATATGCAATGTCAGTGCGAGTAATGGTGAGGTACACCAGACTCCCCACAATTGAACGATATAAAGTGGTATCAGGAAGGGGATCCCCGTCAGTAGGTGTATATCGAACATTAACCTCAAGAGGAGAGTCAGCTATACGAGTATCTGTATGGCGGACCCGCTCAAAAATATCTACAGTGTCTTTAGACTGAGAGAGAAGATATCCCTTCTCAGAATAAGATACCTCAATGCCTAAAAAGTAACGTAGATGACCTAAATCTTTCATCTCAAAACGGCGAGACAAAGTAGATTTTAGGTTTGCAATACCATCAATATCATCACCTGTAATGATCATGCCATCCACATACAACAAAGCAAAATATGACATGCAGGGGATGATTTAACAAATAACGCTGAATCATAAAAGATGGAAATAAACCCAAGGGATGATACTACAGTGGAGAACTTGTCGAACCAAGCTCTTGTTTCTTAAGCCTACACACCTGTCCTGGATTCTGTGAAACACCAGATGGAGGGACCATGTAGACTTCTTCTTGAAGATCCCCATTCAAAAAAACATTTTTAACATTCATTTGTGAAATATGTCAATGACGAACAAAGGCCACTGCAATAAGAACCCGGACAAATTGCAACAGGTGCAAAAGTCTCTTCATAATCCATACCATATTCTTGAGCAAAACCCTTTGCAACCAAACGAGCTTTATATCGCTCAATAGAACCATCAGACTTGGTCTTAATCTTGTACACCCATCGAGAACCAATAGTTTTCTTACCAGTCGATAGAGAAATCAAATCTCAAGTATCAGTTTTGTTCAAAACAGCCAGTTCCTCATTCATAACCTCTTGCCAAAGAGGATTATGAGCTGCCTCAGAGTAGGAGGTAGGCTCACAAAGAGAATTAATAGAAACTAAAAAGGAAGCGAATGATGGAGCATAAAAAGAATAATAAAAATCGGATACCTGAGTAGATCGCAGAGTGCGTTTAGGATAGCGAGGTGGATCTGGATCTGCAACCACAAGAGGTTCTGAAATAGGCGTAGGGGGGGACTGAGTATCAATGTCACGACCCATTCCGGGGCCCGTGACTGGTGCCTTACCGGGGCACCCAAGTAGTCATACATCAGAGTAATCAGCGGAAATATAAAACAAGACATGAAACAGTTTATAAAATAAGACACAGTTTATGTGAGAAAACATCGCTTTCGATATATATAAAAACATGGTTTTAGCAAGCTACATCCGACATCGCATAAATACTTACTCTGCACTTAAGGAAAATATACAACTATGGCGACAGTGGCCCGCCATACCTCGATCAGACAAAACTATCTACAACAGTGGAGATCATACCCAAAAGTAGAGCCTCCGAGAAGATGGAGCTCCCGACACCAACGCAAAGGATCCTAAGGATGCGGATCTAGCACTGCCGCCTTTACTCGCGCAGATTTAACGCACTCGGGCGAGGTCGATAACAGTACCAAGTATGTGAAACTATAAAGAATCAAATGAAATCAAAGTATTTAAAACCTTTTCACAAATACAATCCTCAATTGCACATAGTGCCACATCACAAACAACAACAAGAATAGGAAAATCAGAATGTGTCTATTCTAGGCCGCGAATGATCGACAAGGCCAATCGCCCATAGTATCATTCTCAGTGCCTAGTCTCGACTTCCGCATCGCATAGGTCACACATGCACCGCATGAGGTATTCTCGCGTCGGGGCAGCCAACCCCAGATCCGCCTAGGCTCCCGCACCGCATAGCCTCAAAAGACCGCGTAGTCTCAACAGATCGCGTAGGAATCCCGCATCACCAAAAACACCCGAATGATCAATCCTGAGCATACCGCTGCTCGCATAGTCTCACAGACCGCATACAGCCGTATAGACCAAGATCGGGCAAGCCTCAGATAACAAATGGGTAGGTGATACAATAACAAGACAACTGACTTACCTGTTAGCAACGTAAGCACGCAAGAATGACCCTTACACAAGATTTCAAGATACTAACACAGTAGCATCATAATATGTCTACTTATCAAACAAATCTTACTACACTTAATGTAAATCAATACAAGGCTTTTATAAACAAACAAGTAAACAATTCCTTTTATCTTTCTTAAGTGTTATACCTAACTTCCCATAAAGCTAGTATAACTCTTAAGCTTTTGTTTTAAAAACCAAATAGTTCTCTTCTCATTAAAAATGATTCGAGATTCTTTTGAAATGCTTTCGCTTCTTTATTATTCGTGCTTAAGCCAGGCATTGCAGTAAGTATTATTCGAGCTTAAGCGTGAGGCATTGCCGTAAGTATTATTCGCTTAACACGTACGCCTCACCGCACTATATATATATTGTAAAATATCATGCTTTAGGAAGAATCACATACCTTCTCAAATAAAACCACCGCCAAGTTGAATATGTCGCTGCAGAGTCACCTCGGTAAGCCCAATAATATCCTAGATAAAGTCGCTGAGCAAGGTTTTGCTCCTAAGTTGTATGCTCCATGAAACCTTAGAAGTTCTTCACAACTTCTACTAAGTACTAAGGGATTTGGGCTAGGTATTTTGGGCATTATAACAATACAAGAAGGCAACTTTTCTACCAAGGGGGTAGATTTCGGCTAGGCTAGTGGTAGGCCCTCGCCAAACTTCACAAGGGAGGGAGTGTTTGGACGAACAAGGCCTGGGAGAGGAGAGGATTTTCAAGACTTGGAAAGATTTGTGGATGAAGAATTCTTCATCTTAAGGGGGGTATTTATAGGTCAAGAAGTGGTCAACCAATGGCCAAGATTAAGACAAGTGCAAGGCAAGTGTAGGGTGAAGATTTACTCCACACAAATATCCTACCAACTCGACTTGTGCACAAGGCACAAAAACGCGTAACACTAAGTCCAAATCGTCCAAATGGACGATTTCAAGTCCATCAATTGGAGGGTGACAAGTGTCGCCTCCCGTTGTCCAAAATGTTTCGCCTCTCGGAAAAATCCGCAAAATTAGAAATGGCATAGCCGAATTTACCCTACGAAGTCGTGGAAACGCTTCGTCGGAAAACTATTCGCTTTGTGAGTTGTTCCCAAAAAATCGCCCAAGCCTAAACTTTAAGGCTAAACTTTTGACGTATTTCACGCATACTACTGAAATACGGTATAACATTCTCCTCCTTAGAAACATTCGCCGAATGTTCCTTCCCAAGACAGATAATGATAAGGTTCTTCATAACTTAAACAGCTTGCAAAAGCCACACACGGCCACAAAACAACACTTAGGCAAAAACGATAACGAAATTTACAAGTAGGAAAGTGAATTACCCGGAGGTGTGGGAACAGTGAGGATACTTCGCCTCATGTCCTCCTCGGCTTCCCACGCCATCTCCTCCTCGAGCTCGTTCCGCCACAAGACTTTGACTGAAGCCACGCCCTCGTCCGCAGACGCCTAACTCCGACGATCGACTATCGCTATGGAATCTCCTCATACGATAACCCCTCGGTCACCGACATCGCCAATCGGGTGTACCTAGATGGATCCCCGATACATCTCTCAAAGATAGATACGTGAAAACCGGATGCACCGCCTCCAGACGGACGGCAGATTCAACTCATAGGCAACCTTGCCTACCTCGCGACAATCAAACGCCCAATGTACTGGGCCGAAGTTTCCCCTTCTTCCCGAATCTCATCACACCCTTCATGGGTGACACCTTTAGGAAAACCCAATCATGAACCTCGAACTCAAGATGCCGACGACGATGATCTGCATACGACTTCTGTCGACTCTGAGCTGTCAACAGCCGCTCTCGAATAAGCTTCACCTTATCCATCGTCGCCGCACCAACCGTCCCACTAGCCGCACTCGCCCACATCGAACCAACCTATAGGCGACCTGCACTTCCTCCCATACAAGGCCTCATAAGGCGCCATCTGAATACTGGAGTGGTAGCTATTATTGTACGCGAACTCAACTAGAGGCAAATGATTCTCCCAACTACCACTGAAGTCAATAACACAGGCTCGCAGCATATCCTCAAGAGTCGGATAGCGCTCGCCTGTCCGTCTGCTCGGATGAAATGCGACTCAGCTCACCGCCCCTAAACCCTCCGAAGGACCTCCGAGTTAGCCAGAACCGGGCTCTCGTCTGATATGATCGACGTAGGACTCCATGCACCAAGATCTCTGATGTAAAGTCCGCATAATCCTCACCAAAAGTCGCCCCGACGGGAAGAAAGTGGGCTGATTTCGTCACCGTCGACGATAACCCATATAGAATCATGTCTCCTCCGAGTGCGAGGTAATCCCGTGATGAAGTCCATGTTGATTACCTCCCACTTCCGTGTCGGGATCTCTATCGCTGAACAAACCACCGTGCCTCTCGTGCTCTACCTTCACCGCCGACAACACGCACCGAGCTACGAACTCGCAACGCCCTCTTCAAGCCATCCCACCAATACACGATCTAAGGTCGTGGTACATTTTGGTCGCCCCCGACGGATGGAGTAACGCGCGCGTGTGCTTCCCGCGACTCCGCCAAGTCCTCAAACATCCGGGACACACAACTCGCCTCAAACCTTAGCACCCCATCAAGTGCTACCTCAAAAGGACCCTTGCCTCACGAAGAGATGTATCACGATATCGAATCAAAGCCGGATCCTCGAATCGTTGCCTCTTCACCTCCTCGACGATGATGGAAGACTCGGCAACCTCACGAACTCTAACCCCACTACTATCGTAATCAATCAAACGGACACCAAGGCTCGCTAATCGATGCAAATCACGAACCATGTCCTCCTCTCTAGCCGCACATCCGATAGGCTCCCATCGACCTACGACTAAGAGCATCCGCCACAACATCGCCTTCCCCGTGGTACAGATATCAACATCGTAATCCTTAAGCAACTCTAACCACCGCCTCGCTGTAAGTTCACTCTCTCGTCAAGATATACTGGAGGCTCTTGTGGTCCGTATAAATATCCACGTGAACCCCATACAAATAGTGCCTCCGGATCTTCAAAGCGTGAATCACACCGCCAACTCTAAATCACGGGGGTAGTTCCTCGTGTTTCTTCACCGATGACGATATGCTATAACCCCGCATGCCGCATCAACACACATCCCAACCCGATGCCCGACGATCACAATACACGACATAACTATCTGGACCTCCGGAAGAGTAAGAACGGGCGGCCGTCGCTCTCTTTCAAAGAATCGAAACCCCGCCACAAGCATCACCATCAAAACTGGGCTTCTCGAGTCACCTAGTCAAAGGTGCAGAGATAGAAGCAAACCTCTCTACGAACCGATAATATCCTCGCAAGGCCCAAAATCGCGAACCTCTGCGGAGTAAGAGTCTAGGCAAACTCCGACCGCCGATCTTGCCAGATCTACTCAATACCATCGGCCCGACAATGTGCCCAAGAAAAGCCACCGGTTAACCAAAACTCACATTTGGAAAACTTGGCGTAAACACGGTCCCGAGAATCACAAGATAGCCTCAACGCCCGCATGCTCCTCGCTCTGGCGAGAATAAACCAAGATATCATCAATGAACACTATCACAAACGCGTCCAAAAATGGTTTGAACACTCGGTTCATCAAATCCATGAATACCACGAGCATCGTCAACCCAAAAGACATGACCCTGAACTCATAATGCCCGTCATCGTCCGAATGCAAATCTGTGGACATCCACCTCTCTCGACACGAACTCGATGATAGCCCGATCGCAGATCAATCTTGAGAAACATCTCGCGCTCGCAACCGTCGAACAAATCATCAATCCCGGAAGGGTATTCGTTTAATGGTCACCTTGTTCACCGCTCAGAGTCAACACACATGCGCAGCTGCCCCGCCCTTCTTTTTCACGAACAATACCGCGCTTCTGCGGAGAAACACTAGGTCCGATAAAACCCTTTCTCCAAAGAAATCTCTCACCGGTCCTTCACTCTCTCAACTCGGCAGTGCCATTCTCGTATGGCGGAATGGAATAAGCCGAGTGTCCGCAACACATCTATACAAAACTCGATCTCCTCTCGTGAGGATACCCGGAGGTCGCTCGAAACACGTCTGGGAATTCTCGACCACCGAATCGATCAAAATCTGGTACCGCAACTTCAAGATCAAACACCCAACGAGATGGTAGATATACCCTTCTCGCACCATCTTCCTAGCCTCGAGGTAGGAAATAAACCTACCTTCGGCGATACCTGCTCCTCCCACTCAACAACCGGCTCGTGAAACCGGAACTGACTACTTTCTCTCGCAGCTTACATTGGCGTAGCAAGAAGCTAGCCAATCCATCCCCATGATCACGCGGTCAATCATCTCCAACTCTATCAAGTCGGCCAGGTCCGACGATCAGAATGGTCACAGACAAGCTCTATATACCCGCCGAGCTACCACCGAATCACCCATCGTGTAGCTACCTCGAAAGTGGTCTATGGACTCGTGCTCTATCCCTATCCTACTAGCAACAAGGGGAGATATATAGAGTAGAACCCGATCTATCAAAGCATACACATCAAACCAAATCGATAAGGTACTGCGACGACATCGTGAGGCCTCCGATCTCGCTTACCGACAAAGCATAAATGCGCTCGAGGACCGCTAGAATCGACCCGCGCCACGACCTCGCCGCGACCGCTGGTCCATGAGTACCTTGCCTCCGGGCGAGTAATCGCTTGGGATGGCAGCCGCAATGCACTTCAGACCGGGCCCTACTACCGCCGCCCGGCCGGACAAACTCGCGAAATGACCTGCCGCCACAAGTATAGCAGTTCTCGAGTACGCCTCGTAATGGTATCTACCACAACGCACACCGAAAGCGCACTAACGTTAGCACCGCTACTCGAAATCAAGTCCCGGGCCCCGACCGCTTCCCGATCGCTTCCGCTGACCGAAAATGAGGTAGAGCGCTCACGGCCGTGGTGCAACCGACTTCACGATGCCGCCACCCCGAGAACCACTAAAAGAACCGCCGTCTTGCCTTCTTCTCAGCTGATATCGCTTACCCGCGGCCTCTACGCCTCGCATCCTAGCGCATGAGCTCGCATACGGGTTATGTCCATGCCACCGGGCGGACACACCCGCACAAGACTCGCCATGTAATCATCTAGCCCATGACATAGCGATGCACCCGGCCCTCCATATCTCGCAACCAGCAGTGGACATATCGAGCCAAAGAATCAAACTCGACATCAGACTTCTCACCGCAGGCCTCCCTGCCTCAAAGAACAAGAATCTATCACGTGCCCTCCTCATTTGCGGAGGCAAGAAGTGTGTGAGAAAAGCCTCCGAAAACTAATCCCATACTGCTGGAGGTGCATGCTCTCCCCGGGAAAGCTCCCACGAGTCAAACCAATCGACTGCGGTATCACGCAGCCGATGCGAACCAAATGTCACTCGATCTCGAAGCCTTGATCACCGCACGATCCTCTGCGGTGACGGATGAACTCCTCGCGATCATCCTCCCGCCTCGACCAGTAAAACTCGCGGGCTACAACTAAGGAAATCCCGTAGTCTCAAACTATTCGCTTCTGCGCACCACGGTGCGATCGAGCCGAGCTGAATCCGCGATCCAACTTATCCTCGTATCCGCCACAACTCTAGCCAAAAGTCGGGCCATCTCCTTGTACCCTAACTCCTCCGCCCAGCCGTAGGATGCGAGGCGTGGGTACTGCGTGGTCTCGCCGGGCGGCGCCATAGAACTCGCCGTCTGTATAGATCGGGCCCGAGCCTCGTGACTGGGTGTCTGCTAGCGGCTCCTCGCTACCTTGCCCTTCTCGGGCCCGGTTGCCTTACGCGAGGCATAATCACAGAAAGGAATACGTTAGAAGGGTCCAACCTATAACATGCCTCTAAAGCACGATCTCGTAATGAGAAGAATGGAAACCAATCCTAAATATCCTATAGCCTCGATTATTGGTGCGCGTACAACACACCGATAATCAAGACTTACTAGATACGATCTGTAGACACTTTCCGAGGATTAATCGCTCGATACCACTTTTGTCACGACCCATTCCGGCCCGTGGATCGTGCTCATCGGCACCCAAGTAGTCATACATCGAGTAATCGGAAATATAAAACAAGACATGAAAGCTTTATAAAATAAGACACGCTTATGTGAAAACACGCTTTTCGCATATATATAAAAACATGGTTTTAGCGCTACATCCGACATCGCATAACATGACTACTGCACTTCTAAGGAAAATATACAACTATGGCGACAGGCCCGCCATACCCGATCAGACAAAACTATCTACAACGGAGATCATACCCAAAAGTAGAGCCTCCCAGAAGATGGAGCTCCCGACACCAACGCAGGATCCTAAAGATGCGGATCTAGCACTCGCTTGCCTTTACTCGCGGCATGAACGCAGCTCCGGCGAGGTCAAGACAACAGTACCAAGTATGTGAAACTATAAAGAATCAAATGAAATCAAAGTATTTAAAACCTTTTCACAAATACAATCCGCCTTCAATTGCACATAGTGCTACATCACAAACAACAAAAGTAATAGGAAAATCAGAATGTGTCTATTCTAGGCCGCGAATGATCGGGCAAGGCCAATCGCCCATAGTATCATTCTGCGTGCTAGTCCTCGACTTCCGCACCGCATAGTCACATGCACCCGCATTTAGGTATTCTCGCGACGGGGCAGCCAACCCCCGGCATCCGCCTAGGCTCCCGCAGCCCGCATAGCCTCAAAAGACCGCATAGTCTCAACAGACCGCATAGGGAAATCCCCCGCATCGGGCTAAACACCCGGAATGATCAATCCTGGAGCATACCGCTGCTCCGCATAGTCTCACAGACCGCATAGGCCGTATAGACCCGCATCAAGGGGGCAAGCCCTCGGTATAACAGTCAAGGGGGTAGGTGATACAATAACAGTACAACGGACTTACCGGTTAGCAACGTAAGCACAACAAGAATGACCCCCTTACACAGCATTTCAAGATACTAACACAGGTAGCATCATAATATGTCTACTTATCAAACAAATCTTACTACACTTAACAGAAATCAATACAAGGCTTTTATAAACAAACAAGTAAACAATTCCTTTTTATCTTTCTTAAGTTGTTATACCTAACTTCCCATAAAGCTAGTATAACTCTTAAGCTTTTGTTTTAAAAACCAAATAGTTCTCTCTGTAAAAATGATTCAAGATTCTTTTGAAATGCTTTCGCTTTTATTATTCAAAGCTTAGTTTAGGCATTGCCGTAAGTATTATTCAGATTAAGCCGTGAGGCATTGCTGTAAGTATTATTCGCTTAACACACGTACGCCTACCGCACTATATATATATTGTAAAATATCATGCTTTAGGAAGAATCACATACCTTCTCAAATAAAACCACCGCCAAGTCAATATGTCACAGAGAGTCACCTCGGTAAGCCCAATAATATCCTAGATAAAGTCGCTACCGAGCAAAGTTTTGCTCCTAAGTTGTATGCTCCAGGAAACCTGAAGTTCTTCACAACTTCTACTAAGTACTAAGGGATTTGGGCTAGGTATTTTGGGCATTATAACAATACAAGAAGACAACTTTTCTACCAAGGGAGGGGGTAGATTTCGCTAGGCTAGTGGGGTAGGCCTCGCCAAACTTCACAAGGAGGGGGAGTGTTTGGACGAACAAGGCTCAAGGAGAGAGAGGATTTTCAAGACTTGAAAGATTTGTGGATGAAGAATTCTTCATCTTGGGGGTATTTATAGGTCAGAAGTGGCCAACCAATGGCCAAGATTAAGACAAGTGCAAGGCAAGTGTAGGGTGAAGATTTACTCCACACAAATATCCTACCAACTCTTGACTTGTGCACAAGGCACAAAAACGCAACACTAAGTCCAAATCGCCCAAATGGACGATTTCAAGTCCATCAATCGGAGGTGACAAGTGTCGCCTCCCGCTGGTCCAAAATGTTTCGCCTCTAAAAATCCGCAAAAATTAGAAATGGCATAGCCGAATTTACCCTACGAAAGTCGTGGAAACGCTTCGCCGAAAACTATTCGCTTGTGAGTTGTGCCCAAAAATCGCCCAAGCCTAAACTTTAAGGCTAAACTTTTGACGTATTTCACGTGCATACTCCGAAATACGGTATAACATTCTCCCTCCTTAGAAACATTCGTCCGAATGTTCCTTCCCAAGACAGATAATGATAAGGTTCTTCATAACTTAAACAGCTTGCAAAAGCCACACACGGCCACAAAACAACACTTAGGCAAAATGATAACGAAAATTTACAAGTAGGAAAGTGAATTACCCGAGGTGTGGGAACAGTGAGGATACTTCGCCTCATGTCCTCTCGGCCCCACGTCATCTCCTCCCCGAGCTCGTTCCGCCACAAGACTTTGACGAAGCCACGCCCCGTCCGCAGACGCCTAACTCCGACGATCGACTATCGCTATGAGAATCTACTCATACGATAACCCCACACCGACATCGCCAATCGGGTGTACCCTAGATGGATCCCCGATACATCTCCTCAAAGATAGATACGTGAAAATCGGATGCCGCCTCAGACGGACGGCAGATCCAACTCATAGCAACCTTGCCTACCTCGCGACAACCGAACGCCCAACGTACTGGCTCAGTTTCCTTCTTCCCGAATCTCATCACACCCTTCATGGGTGACACCTTTAGAAAACCCAATCATGAACCTCGAACTCAAGATGCCGACGACGATGATCTGCATACGACTGCCGACTCGAGTCACAACACCGCCTCGAATAAGCTTCACCTTATCCACCGCTCACGCACCAAACCGTCCCACTAGCCGCACTCGCCCACATCGAACCAACCTATAGGCGACCGCACTTCCTCCCATACAAGGCCTCATAAGGCGCCATCCGATACCGAGTGGTAGCTATTATTGTACGCGAACTCAACTAGAGGCAAATGATTCTCCCAACTACCATCGGTCAATAACACAGCTCGCAGATATCCTCAAGAGTCCGGATAGTGCGCTCTGCCTGTCGTCTGCGGATGAAATGCAGACTCGTGCTCACCGGCCCCTAAACCCTCTCGAAGGACCTCCGTTAGCCGTGAACCGGGCTCTCGTCTGATATGATCGACGTAGGACTCCATGCGATCAAGATCTCTGATGTAAAGTCCGCATAATCCTCACCAAAAGTCGCCCGACGGGAAGAAAGTGGGCTGATTTCACACCGCCGACGATAACCCATATAGAATCATGTCTCCTCCGAGTGCGAGGTAATCCCGTGATGAAGTCCATGTTGATTACCTCCCACTTCCGTGCCGGGATCTCTATCGTCAGAATAAACCACCGTGCCTCCGTGCTCTACCTTCACCGCCGACAACACGCACCGAGCTACGAACTCGCAACGCCCTCTTCACGCCATCCCACCAAGCCACAGATCTAAGGTCGTGGTACATCTTGGTCGCCCCTGGAAGGATAGAGTAACGCTACCGCAGTGCTTCCCCGCGACTCGCCGCCAAGTCTCAAACATCCGGGACACACAACTCGCCTCAAACCTTAGCACCCCATCGTGCTACCAAAAGCGACCCTTGCCCTCACGAAGAGATGTATCACGATATCGAATCAAAGCCGATCTCGAATCCGCCTCTTCACCTCCTCGACGATGGAAGACTCGCAACCTCACGAACTCTAACCCCATCGCTATCGTAATCAATCAAACGGACACCAAGGCTCGCTAACTAATGCAAATCACGAACCATGTCCTCCTCTCTAGTCGCACATCCGATAGGCTCCCCATCGACCTACGACTAAGAGCATCCGCCACAACATCGCCTTCCCGTGGTACAGATATCAACATCGTAATCCTTAAGCAACTCTAACCACCGCCTCGCCGTGAAGTTCACTCTCTGTCAAGATATACCGAGGCTCTTGTGGTCAGATAAATATCCACGTGAACCCCATACAAATAGTGCCTCCGCATCTTCAAAGCGAATCACACCGCCAACTCTAAATCACGCTGGTAGTTCCTCGTGTTTCTTCAAATGCCGGGACGATATGCTATAACCCCGCCATGCCGCATCAACACACATCCCAACCCGATGCCCGACGCATCACAATACACATATAACTATCTCGACCTCCGGAAGAGTAAGAACGGGCGCTGCGTCTCTCTTTCAAGAATCGAAACCCCGCCACAAGCATCACCATCAAACTTGGCCGCTTTCCGAGTCACCTAGTCAAAGGTGCAGATAGAAGCAAACCTCTACGAACCGATAATATCCTCGCAAGGCCCGTAAAATCGCGAACCTCGGAGTAAGAGGTCTAGGCAAACTCCGATCGCTCGATCTCGCCGTATCTACCAATACCATCTACCCACAACGTGCCCAAGAAAAGCCACCGGTTAACTAAAACTCACATTTGGAAAAACTGGCGCATACCGGTCCCGAGAATCACAAGACAAATTCTCAACGCTCCGCACGCTCCTCGCCTGAGCGAGAATAAACCAAGATATCATCAATGAACACTATCACAAACGCGCCCAAAAATGGTTTGAACACTCGCTCATCAAATCCATGAATACCACGAGCATCGTCAACCCAAAAGACATGACTCAACTCATAATGCCCGTCTCGTCCGAATGCACCCTGTGGACATCCACCTCTCTCGACACGAACTCGATGATAGCCCGATCGCAGATCAATCTGAGAAACATCTCGCGCTCGCAATCGGGTCGAACAAATCATCAATCCCGGGAAGGGGTATTCGTTTAATGGTCACCTTGTTCACCGTCAGAGTCAACACACGCGCAGCTGGCCCCGCCCTTCTTTTTCACGAACAATACCGCGCTTCTGGAGAAACACTAGTCCGATAAAACCCTTCTCCAAAGAAATCTCTCACCGTCCTTCACTCTCTCAACTCGCAGTGCCATTCTCAGTATGGCGAATGGAAATAGCCGAGTGTCCGCAACACATCTATACAAAACTCGATCTCCTCTCGTGAGGGATACCCGAGGTCGCTCGAAACACGCTCCGGGAATTCTCGACCATCGAATCGATCAAAATCTGTACCGCAGCCTTCAGATCAAACACCCGAACGAGATGGTAGATATACCCTTCTCGCACCATCTTCCTAGCCTCGAGGTAGGAAATAAACCTACCCTCGGCGATACCGCGTTCTCCCACTCAACAACCGGCCTCAGAAATCGAACCGCATTACTTTCTCTCTCAGCCTACATTGGCGTAGTGCAAGCTAGCCAATCCATCCCCATGATCACGCCAAGTCAATCATCTCCAACTCTATCAAGTCGGCCAGGTCCGACGATCAGAATGGTCACAGACAAGCTCTATATACCCGCCGAGCTACCACCGAATCACCCATCGTGTAGCTACCTCGAAGTGGTCTATGGACTCGTGCTCTATCCCTATCCTACTAGCAACAAGGGAGATATATAGACAGAGTAGAACCCGATCTATCAAAGCATACACATCAAACCCAAATCGAGCAAGGTACCGTGGACGACATCGTGCGAGGCCTCCCGATCTCCGCTACCGACAAAGCATAAATGCGGCTCGAGGACCGCTAGAATCGACCCGCGCCACGACTCCGCCGCACCCGTCCATGAGTACCTCACTCCGGCGAGTAATCGCCGGGACGGAAGCCGCAATGCACTGCAGATCGGGCCCTACTACCGCCGCCTGGCCGACAAACTCGCGAAATGACCGCCGCCACAAGTATAGCAGTTCTCGAGTACAGCCCCGTAATGGTATCTACCACAACGGCACACCGAGCAGACTCGAACGGTTAGCACCTCGCACTCGAAATCAAGTCCCGCCCCGACCGCTCCCGATCGCTTCCGCACCGAAATGAGGTAGAGCGCTCATACGGCCGTGGTGCAACCGACTTCGATGCCGCCACCCCGAACCACTAAAAGAACCGCCGCCTCGCCTTCTTCTCGCTGATATCGCTTACCCGGCGGTCTCTACGCCTCGTGATCCTAGTGCATGAGCTCGCATACGGGTTATGTCCATGCTCGGTCAAGGACACACCCGCACAAGACTCCGGCCATGTAATCATCTAGCCCAGCTGACATAGCGATGCACCCGCCCTCCATATTCGCAACCAGCAGTGGACATATCGAGCCAAAGAATCAAACTCGACATTGTACTCCTCACCGCGCCCTCCCCGCCTCAAAGAACAAGAATCTATCACCGTGCCTCTCATCCATGAGGCAAGAAGTGTGTGAGAAAAGCCTCAAAACTTATCCCATACCGCTGAGGTGCATGCTCTCCCGAAAGCTCCTATGAATCAAAACCAATCGATCATGTATCACGCAATTGACGCGAACCGAATGTCACAGACTCGCCTCAAGCTTGATCACCCGCACGATCTCTCTCGCACCGACGGATGAACTCGCGATCATCCTCCGCCGACCAGAAAAACTCGCGGCTACAACTAAGGAAATCCCGTAGTCTCAAACTATTCGCCTGGTGCACCACGGTGCGACCGAGCCGAGCCGAATCGCCGCATCCACCTTATCTCGATCGCCACAACTCTAGCCAAAAGTCGGGCTATCTCTCAGTACTCCTAACTCTCCGCCCAGCCGTAGGACAGAGGCGCTGGTACCGTGGTTCGCTGGGCCGGGCGGCCATAGAACTCGCTGCCTCGTATAGATCGGGCCCGAGCCCTCGTGACTGGGTGTCTCGCTAGCGCCTCCTGCTACCTTGCCCTTCTCGGGCCCGGCCGTTGCCTTACGCGAGGCATAATCAGCATGTGAAAGGAATACGTTAGAAGGGTCCAACCTATAACACAAATTTCTAAAGCACGATCTCGTAATGAGAAGAATGGAAACCAATCCTAAATATCCTATAGCCTCTCGATTATCGCGTGGTGCACAACACACCGATAATCAAGACTCTACTAGATACGGCTCAGACACTTTCCGAGGATTAATCGCTCGATACCACTTTTGTCACGACCCATTCCGGCCCGTGGATCGTGCTTACCGGTCACCCAAGTAGTCATACATCGAGTAATCGAAATATAAAACAAGACATGAAACAGCTTTATAAAATAAGACATACGCTTTATGTGAAAACATCGCCTTTTCGCATATATATAAAAACATGGTTTTAGCAGCTACATCCGATACAGCATAACATGACTACGCACTTCTAAGGAAAATATACAACTATGGCGACAGGCCCCGCCATACCCTCGATCAGACAAAACTATCTACAACAGGAGATCATACCCAAAAGTAGAGCCTCCTAGAAGATGGAGCTCCCGACACCAACGCAGCGATCCTAAGGACGCGGATCTAGCACTGCCGCCTTTACCGCGGTGATGAACGCATTCCGGGCGAGGTCAAGACAACAGTACCAAGTATGTGAAACTATAAAGAATCAAATGAAATCAAAGTATTTAAAACCTTTTCACAAATACAATCGGGTTCAATTGCACATAGTGCCACATCACAAACAACAAAAGTAATAGGAAAATCAGAATGTGTCTATTCTAGGCCGCGAATGATCAAGCAAGGCCAATCGCCCATAGTATCATTCTGCGTGCCTAGTCCTCGACTTCCGCACCGCATAGTCACACACTGCACTGCATGAGGTATTCTCGCGACGGGGCAGCCAACCCCAGATCCGACTAGGCTCCCGCATCCCGCATAGCCTCAAATGACCGCTTAGTCTCAACAGACAGCATAGTGAATCCCACTCATCAGTCTAAACACCCGGAATGTTCAATCCTGGAGCATTCCGTTGCTCCGCATAGTCTCACAGACCGCATAGCCGTATAGACCAAGATCAAGCGGCAAGCCCTCAGATAACAACAAGGGTAGGTGATACAATAACAAAGACAACGGACTTACCGGTTAGCAACGTAAGCACAAAGAATGACCCTTACACGATTTCAAGATACTAACACGTAGCATCATAATATGTCTACTTATCAAACAAATCTTACTACACTTAATGTAAATCAATACAAGGCTTTTATAAACAAACAAGTAAACAATTCCTTTTATCTTTCTTAAGTCATATACCTAACTTCCCATAAAGCTAGTATAACTCTTAAGCTTTTGTTTTAAAACCAAATAGTTCTCTTCATAAAAATGATTCAAGATTCTTTGAAATGCTTTCATTCTTTATTATTCAAAGCTTAAGCGTGAGGCATTGCTGTAAGTATTATTCAAAGCTTGGTGAGGCATTGCCGTAAGTATTATTCGCTTAACACGTACGCGTCACCGCACTATATATATATTGTAAAATATCATGCTTTAGGAAGAATCACATACCTTCTCAAATAAAACCACCGCCAAGTCAATATGTCGCAAGCAGAGTCACCTCGGTAAGCCCAATAATATCCTAGATAAAGTCGCTGAGCAAGGTTTTGCTCCTAAGTTGTATGCCCATGAAACCTTAGAAGTTCTTCACAACTTCTACTAAGTACTAAGGGATTTGGGCTAGGTATTTTGGGCATTATAACAATACAAGAAGGCAACTTTTCTACCAAGGGAGGGGTAGATTTCGCCAGGCTGGGTGGTAGGCCTCGCCAAACTTCACAAGGGAGGGGAGTGTTTGGACGAACAAGGCCTGGAGGAGAGGAGAGGATTTTCAAGACTTGGAAAGATTTGTGGATGAAGAATTCTTCATCTTGGGGTATTTATAGGTCGAAGTGGCCAACCAATGGCCAAGATTAAGACAAGTGCAAGGCAAGTGTAGGGTGAAGATTTACTCCACACAAATATCCTACCAACTCGACTTGTGCACAAGGCACAAAAACGCAACACTAAGTCCAAATCGTCCAAATGGACGATTTCAAGTCCATCAATCGGAGGTGACAAGTGTCGCCTCCCGCTGGTCCAAAATGTTTCGCCTCTAAAAATCCGCAAAATTAGAAATGGCATAGCCGAATTTACCCTACGAAGCCGTGGAAACGCTTCGCCTGAAACTATTCGCTGTGAGTTGTGCCCAAAAATCGCCCAAGCCTAAACTTTAAGGCTAAACTCCAGACGTATTTCCTTACGCATATACTCCGAAATACGGTATAACATTCTCCTCCTTAGAAACATTCGTCCCGAATGTTCCTTCCCAAGACAGATAATGATAAGGTTCTTCATAACTTAAACAGCTTTGCAAAAGCCACACGGCCACAAACAACACTTAGGCAAAAACGATAACGAAAATTTACAAGTAGGAAAGTGAATTACCCGGAGGTGTGGGAACAGTGAGGATACTCGCCTCATGTCCTCCTCGGCTTCCCACGCCATCTCCTCCTCGAGCTCGCTCCGCCACAAGACTTTGACGGAAGCCACGCCCCGTCCGCAGACGCCTAACTCCGACGATCGACTATCGCTATGGGAATCTCCTCATACGATAAACCCCACACCGACATCGCCAATCGGTGTACCTAGATGGATCCCCGATACATCTCTCAAAGATAGATACGTGAAAAACCGGATGCACCGCCTCCAGATCGGACGGCAGATCCAACTCATAGCAACCTTGCCTACCTCGCGACAATCAAACGCCCAACGTACTGGGCCGAAGTTTCCTTCTTCCCGAATCTCATCACACCCTTCATGGGCGACACTTTAGGAAAACCCAATCATGAACCTCGAACTCAAGATGCCGACGACGATGATCTGCATACGACTTGCCGACTCAGCCGCCAATACCGCCTCGAATAAGCTTCACCTTATCCATCGCTCGCCGCACCAAATCTGGTCCCACTAGCCGCACTCGCCCACATCGAACCAACCTATAGGCGACCGCACTTCCTCCCATACAAGGCCTCATAAGGCGCCATCCAATACCGGAGTGGTAGCTATTATTGTACGCGAACTCAACTAGAGGCAAATGATTCTCCCAACTACCACCGAAGTCAATAACACAGCTCGCAGATATCCTCGCAGTCGGATAGTGCGCTCATCGCCGTCTCTGCTCAGGATGAAATGCAGACTGTGCTCACCGCCCCTAAACCCTCTCGGAAGGACTCCGAAGTTAGCCAGAATCGGGCTCTGCATGCGATATGATCGACGTAGGGACTCCATGCACCAAGATCTCTGATGTAAAGTTCGCATAATCCTCGTACCAAAAGTCGCCCCGACGGAAGAAAGTGGGCTGATTTCGCCACCGTCGACGATAACCCATATAGAATCATGTCTCCTCCGAAAGTGCGAGGTAATCCCGCGATGAAGTCCATGTTGATTACCTCCCACTTCCGTGCGGGATCTCTATCGTCAGAATAAACCACCGTGCCTCGTGCTCTACCTTCACCGCCGACAACACGCACCGAGCTACGAACTCGCAACGTCTCTTCAAGCCATCCCACCAATACACGACGGCGTCGTGGTACATCTTGGTCGCCCCCGATGGATAGAGTAACGCGCGTGTGCTTCCCGGCGACTGCCAAGTCTCAAACATCCGGGACACAACTCGCCTCAAACCTTAGCACCCCATCGTGCTACCTCAAAAGGACCCTTGCCTCACGAAGAGATGTATCACGATATCGAATCAAAGCCGATCCTCGAATCGCCTCTTCACCTCTCGACGATGGAAGACTCGGCAACCTCACGAACTCTAACCCCACCGCTATCGTAATCAATCAAACGGACACCAAGGCTCGCTAATCGATGCAAATCACGAACCATGTCCCTCCTCTCTAGCTGCACATCCGATAGGCTCCCATCGACCTACGACTAAGAGCATCCGCCACAACATCGCCTTCCCGTGGTACAGATATCAACATCGTAATCCTTAAGCAACTCTAACCACCGCTCTCGCTGTAAGTTCACTCTCTGGTGAAGATATACGGAGGCTCTTGTGGTCTGTATAAATATCCACGTGAACCCCATACAAATAGTGCCTCCGGATCTTCAAAGCGTGAATCACACCGCCAACTCTAAATCATGGGTGGGGTAGTTCCTCCGTGTTTCTTCACCGCCGATGCATATGCTATAACCCCGCCATGCATCAACACATATCCCAACCCGATGCCTCGACGCATCACAATACACGACATAACTATCCGACCTCCGGAAGAGTAAGAACGGGCGGTCGTCTCTTTCAAAGAATCGAAACCCCGCCACAAGCATCACCATCAAACTTGGCCGCTTTCCGAGTCACCCTAGTCAAAGGTGCAGATAGAAGCAAACCTCTCTACGAACCGATAATATCCTCGCAAGGCCCGTAAAATCGCGAACCTCTCGCCGGAGTAGTAGGTTCAGGCAAACTCCGATCGCCTCGATCTTGGCCGTATCTACCGAATACCATCTACCCATAATGTGCCAAGAAAAGCCACCAAGTTAACCAAAACTCACATTTGGAAAACTTGGCGTATAAATCGCCGGTCCCGAGAACTCACAAGATAGCCTCAAATGCTCCGCATGCTCCTCGCTCGAGCGAGAATAAACCAAGATATCATCAATGAACACTATCACAAACGCGTCCAAAAATGGTTTGAACACTCGGTTCATCAAATCCATGAATATCACGAGCATCGTCAACCCAAAAGACATGACCGAACTCATAATGCCCGCATCGTCCGAATGCGATCCTGTGGACATCCACCTCTCGACACGAACTCGATGATAGCCCGATCGCAGATCAATCTTGAGAAACATCTCGCGCCCGCAATCGGGTCGAACAAATCATCAATCCCGGGAAGGGTATCTATTCTTAATGGTCACCTTGTTCACCGTCAGAGTCAACACACATGCGCAGCGCCCCGCCCTTCTTTTTCACGAACAATACTGGCTACTTCGGAGAAACACTAGGTCCGATAAAACCCTTCTCCAAAGAAATCTCTCACCGGTCCTTCACTCTCTCAACTCGGCAGTGCCATTCTCGTATGGCGGAATGGAAAGCCGAGTGTCCGCAACACATCTATACAAAACTCGATCTCCTCTCGGAGGATACCCGAGGTCGCCGAAACACGCTCGGGAATTCTCTCGACCACTGAATCGATCAAAATCTGGTACCGCAGCCTTCAAGATCAAACACCCGAACGAGATGGTAGATATACCCTTCTCGCACCATCTTTCTAGCCTTGAGGTAGGAAATAAACCTACCCCGGCGATACTGCGTGCTCTCCCACTCAACAACCGGCCTCAGAAATCGGAACCGTCTACTTTCTCTCTGCGCTACATTGGCGTAGAAAGGTTAGCCAATCCATCCTACGATCATGTCGAAGTCAATCATCTCCAACTCTATCAAGTCGGCTAGGGTCCGACGATCAGAATGGTCACAGACAAGCTCTATATACCCGCCGAGCTACCACCGAATCACCCATCGGTGTAGCTACTCGAAAGCGGTCTATGGACTCGTGCTCTATCCCTATCCTACTAGCAACAAGGGAGATATATAGGACAGTAGAACCCGGATCTATCAAAGCATACACATCAAACCAAACCGATAAGGTACCGTGACGACATCGGTGAGGCCTCACGATCCCGCTGGACAAAGCATAAATGCGGTTCGAGGACCGCTAGAATCGGGACCCGCCACGACCTGCCGCGACCCGCTGGTCCACGAGTACCTTGCCCTCCGGGCGAGTAATCGTCGAGGATGAAGAAGCGCAATGCACCGTAGATCGGGCCCTACTACGCCGCCCGGCCGACAAACTCGCGAAATGACCTGCTGGCCACAAGTATAGCAGCTCGAGTACGCCTCGCATGGTATCTACCACAACGCACACCGAGCGGACCTCGAGCGTTAGCACCGCTACCGAAATCCAAGTCCTGGGCCCCGACTGCCCCGATCGCCTGGTACAGAAAATGAGGTAGAGCGCTCTGCCGGTGTGGTGCAACCGACTTCTGATGCCGCCACCCGAGAACCACCAAAAGAACCGGCCGTCTTGGCCTTCTTCGGCTGATATCGCTTACCCGGCGGTCTCTACGCCTCGCATCCTAGTGCATGAGCTCGCATACGGGTTATGTCCATGCTCGGTGAAGGGACACACCCGCACAAGACTCGGCCATGTAATCATCTAGCCCAGTGACATAGCGATGCACGGCCCTCCATATTCGCAACCGCAGGGACATATCGAGCCAAAGAATCAAACTCGACATTGTACTCCTCACCGTGTGTCCTCCCCTGCCTCAAAGAACAAGAATCTATCACCGTGCCCTCCTCATCCGCGGAGGCAAGAAGTGTGAGAAAAGCCTCAAAACTCATCCCATACTGCTGGAGTGCATGCTCTCCCGAAAGCTCCCATGAATCAAACCAATCGATGCGGTATCACGCAGCCGACGCGAACCGAATGTCACGCATCGTCTCAAGCCTTGATCACCCGCATGATCCTCTGCGGTGACGGATGAACTCCTGCGGATCATCCTCCGCCGACCAGTAAAACTCGCGGGCTACAACTAAGGAAATCCCGTAGTCTCAAACTATTCGCTCGGGTGCACCACGGTGCGATCGAGCTGAGCTGAATCGCCGATTCGGCCTATCCTCGTATCCGCCACAACTCTAGCCAAAAGTCGGGCCATCTCTCAGACCCTAACTCCTCCGCCCCAGCCGTAGGATGCGAGGTGTGGGTACCGTGGTCTCTTGGGGCCGGCGGCGTCATAGAACTCGCCGCCTCGGTATAGATCGGGCACGAGCCCTCGTGACTCGGGTGTCTCGCTAGCGCCTCCTCGGCTACTTGCCTTCACGGGCCCGGTTGCCTTACGCGAGGCATAATCGTTACGGGAAAGGAATACGTTAGAAGGTCCAACCTATAACACGCCTCTAAAGCACGATCTCGTAATGAGAAGAATGGAAACCAATCCTAAATATCCTATAGCCTCACGATTATTGGTGGTGCACAACACACCGATAATCAAGACTACTAGATACGGTCGTAGACACTTTCCGAGGATTAATCGCTCGATACCACTTTTGTCACGACCCATTCGGGGCGTGGATCGTGCCTTACGGCACCCAAGTAGTCATACATCGAGTAATCGGAAATATAAAACAAGACATGAAACAGTTTATAAAATAAGACACGCTTATGTGAAAACATCGCCTTTCGGCATATATATAAAAACATGGTTTTAGCGATACATCCGATATCGCATAACATACTACTGCACTTAAGGAAAATATACAACTATGGCGGGACACCCCGCCATACCCTGATCAGATAAAACTATCTACAACAGGAGATCATACCCAAAAGTAGAGCCTCCGAGAAGATGGAGCTCTCGACACCAACGCAGCGATCCTAAGGATGCGGATCTAGCACTGCTTGCCTTTACTGCACAGATGAACGCAATTTCGGGCGAGGTCGATAACAGTACAGTATGTGAAACTATAAAGAATCGAAATGAAATCAAAGTATTTAAAACCTTTTCACAAATACAATCGCTTCAATTGCACATAGTGCACATCACAAACAACAAAAGTAATAGGAAAATCAGAATGTGTCTATTCTAGGCCGCGAATGATCGGGCAAGGCGATCGCCCATAGTATCATTCTCGCGTGCCTAGTCTGGACTTCCGCACCGCATAGTCACACATGCACCGCATGAGGTATTCTCGCGACGGGGCAGCCAACCCCGACATCCGCCTAGGCTCCCGCAGCCGCATAGCCTCAAAAGACCGCGTAGTCTCAGCAGACCGCATAGGAATCCCCGTGATCGGGCTAAACACCCGAATGATCAATCACGAGCATACCGCTGCTCGCATAGTCTCACAGACCGCATAGCCGTATAGACCGCATCGAGGCAAGCCCTCGTGATAACAAATCGGGGTAGGTGATACAATAACAAGACAACGGACTTACGGTTAGCAACGTAAGCACAGCAAAGAATGACCCTTACACAAAGATTTCAAGATACTAACACAGTAGCATCATAATATGTCTACTTATCAAACAAATCTTACTACACTTAACAGAAATCAATACAAGGCTTTTATAAACAAACAAGTAAACAATTCCTTTTATCTTTCTTAAGTTCATATACCTAACTTCCCATAAAGCTAGTATAACTCTTAAGCTTTTGTTTTAAAACCAAATAGTTCTCTTCATAAAAATGATTCAAGATTCTTTTGAAATGCTTTCATTCTTTATTATTCAAAGCTTAAGCGAGGCATTGCTGTAAGTATTATTCAAAGCTTAAGCCGAGGCATTCCGTAAGTATTATTCGCTTAACACGTACGCTCACCGCACTATATATATATATTGTAAAATATCATGCTTTAGGAAGAATCACATACCTTCAAATGAAAACCACCTGCCAAGTTGAATATGTCGCGCGCAGAGAGTCAGCCTCGGTAAGCCCAATAATATCCTAGATAAAGTCGCGCCTGAGCAAGGTTTTACTCCTAAGTTGTATGCTCCAAGGAAACCTTAGAAGTTCTTCACAACTTCTACTAAGTACTAAGGGATTTGGGCTAGGGTATTTTGGGCATTATAACAATACAAGAAGGCAACTTTTCTACCAAGGGAGGGGGGGTAGATTTCGGCTAGGCTAGGTGGTAGGCCCTCGGCAAACTTCACAAGTGAGGGAGTGTTTGGACGAACAAGGCTCAAGGGAGAGGAGAGGATTTTCAAGACTTGGAAAGATTTGTGGATGAAGAATTCTTCATCTTAAGGGGGGTATTTATAGGTCAAGAAGTGGCCAACCAATGGCCAAGATTAAGACAAGTGCAAGGCAAGTGTAGGGTGAAGAGTTACTCCACACAAATATCCTACCAACTCTCGACTTGTGCACAAGGCACAAAAACGCAACACTAAGTCCAAATCGTCCAAATGGACGATTTCAAGTCCATCAATTGGAGGGTGATAAGTGTCGCCCTCCCGTTGGTCCAAAATGTTTCGTCTCTCGGAAAAATCCGCAAAAATTAGAAATGGCATAGCCGGAATTTACCCTACGAAAGCTGTGGAAACGCTTCACGAAAAACTATTCGCTTTGTGAGTTGTGCCCAAAAAAATCGTCCAAGCCTAAACTTTAAGGCTAAACTTTTTGTACGTATTTCCTTACGTACATACTCTGGAAATACGGGGTATAACAATCAATGTCATGGGACCTTTCAGAAGACTGAGAAGGAACAGATGATATAGATGTAGAATCAGATGGACAATCAACATCAAAGGGATCAATATCAATAAGGTCAGATTTTGTCATGCCATGTGAGGTAGGTGAGATGGAAAAGAAAGGAACATGCTCAATAATGGAAACATTACGAGACACATATAATTTTCCAAAGACTAGATCATGACAACAATAACCTTTCTGCCCAACCTCATAACTAAGAAAAATACAAATGGCGACACGAGAGGATAACTTAGTACAAGAATACTGATGTATTGTACCATCAGCTTTAAAAAATATCAGAAAGATCCCCACTAGTATATTCACCTCATAAATCAGCCCGAAAATATTTAATAATGACAGAATGTTGAGTTTTCACATAGGCTTGAGACTAAACATAAGTATGAACAAAATCAGAATGTTTTTTCAACAAATAAATCAAACAATAACGAGTATAATCATCAATAAATGAAATATAATATCTGGAGCCTCCCTTAGTAGGGATAGATGTTGGCCCTCAAACATCTGAATGAACTAGATCAAATGGTGCAGAAGACGTAGAAGTACTAAGATTAAAAGGCAAAGCAGAAAATTTTCCAAGTTTACATCCACTACATTCAAAAATATTATCGGATTGTAAATCACCAAGAACATCAATTCTAAACGCAGACGAGATCCTGATACATGACCAAGTCTAGAGTGCCACAAATAAAATTTCGAAGAGGAAGATGTTAAATGAAAAGAAGACAAATTAACATGCATATCTGTTGCATGAGTAGGAAGATGCAGCTCATCCAAAACATAGAGACCTCTCCCCTTTCTATGCCTTGTCCCAATCACTCTCTTGGATTTAGATCCTGCAAGTAGCAAGAATTAGAGAAAAGTCCAATAAAACATCCAGAGCCACATATTTGACTAGCAGAAGCAAGATTCATATGTAATTTTGGAATGCAATAACCATCAGGTAATGATATAGTTGATGTATGAATGTTGCCAATTTCTGTCAATGACATAGGTGTGCCATCAGCAGTCACACCAGAAGTAGAAGAGGGAGTCAAGACATAGATACAAAGACGGAAGAATCATGAGACATGTGATTTCCGGCAGAGTCCAAGATCCAAGGCATTTAAATGATACGAACCAATAGATGGTGATGGCGGAAGGAGTAGAAAGAGTATAAGATCGAGAATTCTTTTGAAACTGCAAGGCGTGGAACTTCAAATTGGTCACTACATGTCGTGATTGTGACTCACAGAGGCTCTTGAAGCTGGGTGATCAAGAGAGGGCACAAAGACAACTTGAGTCTTATGTACCCATTTTAGAGTCTTCAAACATGTTTCTTCAGCCATAAGTTCATTTACCACATCTTCAACAGATGCTAAGGGTTTGCGGTGCAACAAGCCTGAACGACAATACTCAAATTCTGACCGAATACCCATCAATAGCTGAACAAGACGGTCTTCATCTCTGCATTTAATATAAGCATTACATGCTTGCAATTCAGTAGATTCCGTCATAGCTAACTGATCCCACAAAGTAGTCATTGCACAGAAATAATCTTGAATGCCCAAATCATTTTGTACTATTGCACAAATTTCATATTGTAACTGATATTTAACAGCAAAATTATTATGCACAAACAATCTTGACAGATAGTTTCAAATCTCTTTAGCAGTTTTGAACTTAGCCAATTGAACATCAATTCTTCGTTCAAGAGAGTTATTAATCCAAGTTTAGGGCATTTGGTTTTTCCAGACATATAATCTCAAAGCCCCTTTCCCTTTAAAAAATTTACCATGACATAGCTCTAATAGGAATAATTTTTTCCATCTATACCGAACACCAATAGATTGCAAAGAATCACCACCTCCAGTCATTATGAATTTTAAACAGAAAAATCCTAAATAACAAGCAACAATCCCAAATAACAAGCAATAAAATAATAAGGGGCGGATCTCACCAATCAGATGCGGAAGCGAAGAAGACGAAACCCAGATGCGGAAGCCAAGATCAGAACAAAAACGAGCAACCAAAACAAGCAAAAACGAGCACGAGCTTCCAAAACAAGCCAAGAAAAAGCCCAAAAAAAAAATTAACTGATACCAGGGGCGTGCTGCATGCGAACCCCCAACTAACTCACTGCGAAGTTGGATCCGTGATCGAGCTAAAAATATTAACTTGCGCTCTTGGCTCTGATACCATGATAGAATTCATGAAAGTCTTTTATTCATAACATGAATTCTTACGAGCAATAACAAAATAATAGAATAATACTATTCTTGAGAGCTAAAAGTGTAAGTAAAAGAAAAACAAGTAAAACCCTTTATATAGGGTCTATTACATGAAATATAAATGTGTTTTTTTAATGTGAGACAAAAGCAATGTGGGAAAGAGAATGTTAATAATAACATCAGTCACAAATAACTATTTACACAAAAAAAAATAGTATTCGAACATGAATACAACTAGCCAAGTGGGCTAGATCGAGCTCGAGTTTAACTATCGAGTTTTTATTAAATCAAATCCAACTGAGCTCTTTCTAGACAAACCGAGTTGGTTCAACTCAGTGTTAAGACATAATTGAAAGATGTGAAATGAATAACAAGATCATACACTAAATTTAATTAAGCTAATATTTGTTATACATTTAAATTAGTGATGTGTCCCTTCCAAGATGTGGAACTTGGAAGGCAGGCCGTAAGAACCAAGAAAAAGGACCTTCTTTTAGAAATAAATCAAAATAAAATTACTTTGGTGTGGAAAAAGAAACAAATGGCGGCTTAAAGTCAAGTCAAGATAGTTTTGGAACTAAAATGTCACTTTCCAAAACTCCAAATGTCAAACTAAATTGTAAACTAGCAGTCCACCCATTTAACTTACTAAATTGATTTTTATACGTACATTATTCTAATACTTTTGAAAATACGTTAGTTAATATATTTGACTAAAAATTGAGGGTGACTAGAAACCTAACACTGCATGTTTTTGACCCATTGGCACCAGGAGAGCAATTCCAGCTCTCGTAGAAAAAATATTGTACATATAATATTAAATTATATATATGATAAATGCTAAATTTCTTGACTTATTCGTTTTTTTATTTCCTTCTATTTTGCATGTTTTTAATGAAAATCTTGATTTCCTCAATGTGTAGCACAACCTCAACCTAGGTTTCCAAATGTTATGATCTTTTATAAATGTTAAAGATGATTCATAATAAGGATAATATGTTTAAAATGACTAGTGGTTCAATTTCATTAGTTTTAAATTCTTGGAGATGATAATGATTGTTGTCCGGGAGGATTATTGTTTCATTTTGAACGCTTCATGAGCAAAATTGGCTCATTTTTATCAAGGTTGTCTCAAATATTTTGGGGGCTCTGTTATAATTCGTAAAAGTGGATCCTTAATTGGGCTAAGACCTGCGAATTATGAGCCTTTATATTAAATTCTGGCTAATACTACTTAATAAAAAATAAAAAAGGAGCCCTAAAATTTTTCGCTTTTCGACGGCCCTGTGCTGTAGCACACCTCGCACGGGTCCAAAGGCGGCCCTGCTTTTCATCTAAGTTGAAGCAACAAATCACATTTTTAAGCTACTCAGCTAACTGCAAGGATGTATTTGCGCTAGAAATCAAACGGAAGATGAAGTTAGTTCATTTTGAATAATTTTCTGACAAAATTGATCATTTTCCTTCAGGAAAAGGTTCTGATTTGCCCTCAAACTTAAGGAAAAGGGTCATATTTGTCATCCGTTAAAGTTTGGGGTCAAATATGCCCTCCGTTAGTCTAAACTTGTTGTATTTGCCCATTTTTAACAGAAATGTCACGCGGACGCCACGTCGGCAACTGTAGCCGGAAACCATTGCAATTGTAGGCAGAAATGCCAGACTAAACCACGGTAGCCAAACCATGGCCAAACAACGGTTGAACTTCGGGGGTGGGTGTAGATTGAAGAGAATGACGAGACAAACGCAATGGTACCACCCAATGTCGTCGTCGATACCTTAAATGACCGGAAAATGTAAAAAATTAATTGGGTTTTCTGATTTGGCCGACCGAAAAAATGGGTAAGAACTGAAGGTGGTGGATGGGTGCAGCACGTCGACGAGGTGATGGTGATTCTATTGGTACCCCTGCCGACCGTCGATTGTAACCAGGTGGCCGGAAAATCGATTGACGACGACTAGAGTTTATGAACTTCGATTTGTGCTAAGTTGATGTAGAGGTTGAATGGAACTGCGGCGTGGGTATGGAAATGACGGGGAGATGATGGTGGTCACAAAGGTGTGATCCACTACCGTCAATTCGATCGGAGTACGCCGGAAAATTCAAATCTCTTTCGGTATATCACACGTCGCCGGAGCTACCGTGATTTGTCCGAAAATTTCAAATTTTCGGTGAGGATACTGTAGCCCGTCACGTGGTCGGAAATTGCAATATGTCGTCCGAAAAATGCCACGTGGCGTTCGAGTGACATTTCTGTTAAAAATGGGCAAATACAACAAGTTTAGATTAACGGAGGACATATTTGACCCCAAACTTTAACGGAGGATAAATATGACAATTTTCCTTAAGTTTAAGGGTAAATATGACCCTTTCCCTTTTCCTTCTAACCATATATATAACTTAAACCATTTTAATATTAGACCTACACTTCTAAAGTCTAGAGTACTTGTATTTATCCACTAGTTAACTTAACTTGCGAAAGTTGGTAGAAGACATTAATGTGAATAGATCATATTTGAAAAGTCAAAATAATACAATCCTTGATCTAGGTTGAGTAGAGTATCTTTTTCTTAACTTTGGGGACTAATAAAATAATTTACTTGAGAACGAAGGGTCCGATAATATCATTTTGACCAAAATTCAAACAACATATGACTATTACGCAAACAAGGATGACGAAAATTCAATGTGTAAACATTAGAATAAGTGATCTTTAATTCCAATAATGAAAGTTTAATTTACAAGCATTACTAATGTATTTGTTTCCACTTGGCTCGGAGTTGCTCTTAGCTATTAACGGGCCAATATTATATAGGGAAATTCAGATTTATTATAAGGCTATATTTTTGTGGTAATGAAGCCACATGGCAAGTTTGTATACTAATCTAGATTATTATATATTGATTATTCATATATAATAGGTAAAAGGTGCAAATTTGTAATTGTAGTTAAAAGTTTGCTTCAGCCATTGATCGCATTACTAGTAATTAAGGGTGTAACAGCGAGCATGGGACGAGCGGATAGGTAGAATCCAATAATTTGGTTCAAATTTTTGTATTTGTCTTAAAAATTCATTTAATAAGTTGAAATTATTAATTTAGAATCAGTAAGTCAAAACGATTAAAATTATGAAGCCATTGTTGGAAATTTGCCTTTGGTGGAGGTTGGGTCCGCCCATCTTCAATGACTTAAACATCATGGTTAAACATGTTGGAGAACTTGATTCTTTATACGTGTGTAATCTACTAAGTGAATAGATAACCGTAGGGCCAAGAATCATCAAATTCCATTGAGAAATGGAAGAGATATTGGTCCGCGAAGTAAGGTGTTTAAGACATGGAAGGGTGGTGTGTGACAAATCTACCACATCGGTAGGAAAAGAAAGAATTGTTCATGTTATAAGTGTTACACCCCGTTATACCATGGCACGTAAGTGAGAACGTGATTAAGAATATGAGATTTGAATTGTGGAAAGAAAGAAAGATTATTTTTTCTTAAGGAAAAATATCGAGAATTTGTGAAGGAAAATGTTTATTAATTGAAATTTGGTTCTCAAATTTGGTATTTGAGACTTTTGGAATATATTGGATTTATGGATTTTTAAGTTCGTATTTGGTCACATGGGGCCTACCGGAAAATTTTACGATTTTGTGGGTCCCACAATATTTTGAGATATTTTGGCCAAATATAGATATTTTTTAGGAAGAAATAATTTGGACCAATAGGAGGGCGACACGTGTCACCCCTCCACTTGGTCTTGCAAGACTTGGCCATACACTTGACATGATCTCCCCCCTTGGTGATACATTATATACACATAGAGGGCTTGCAAGATTCATCACAACACTTAGAAAACATTTCACCTCCCTTCTCCTTTAGTGCTCTCGTTTTTGAGCCATTTTCAAGACCAAAAATTGTTCAATCCTTCTTGATAAATCCTACAATCCAAGACTAAGCTCCCTAATGGAGTGCTAAGCCAAGATAACCCCTTATACCCCAAGAACAAGGTGTTGGGCCGAGAAATGAGGGTGAAACCCTAAGATTCCGTCAACTTTTTGGAAGTGAAATACAAACTGAAGCTGTGTATAAGCTCATAGGGGTCACATATATGTGATTGGAACTTGAAGAAGTGGAGCGAAACGAAAACTGTGGACCAATATAGTAGGGGCTATTTTGGACGATTTTTGGCACAAAAATGAGGTAATAATTCTTCTTAAATTAAAGTAATTGGATATTACTTATTGTTATGTTCAAGGGATGAATTTATGTTAAGGAAGAAATGGAAAATAAGATGTGTATGAGATATATATGTTGTTGGCCGATTTGAGGCAATTTTGTGCCATTAGTTTCGTTGGTTATATTGTTGTTGTTATCCACACTTGTCGCATGTTAAAATGAGGAAATATGGTTGTTGATAAGTTGGTATGTCATATATAGAAATGTTGTAACTTGAATTGGAATAAAATGGATTAAGAAAAGAGTTATCGGATTGGTATAGTTGTTATTGGCCGAAAACTGCCTAAAATTGTTAGACGTCGTTATGTCGTTTTTATGGACTGTTTTGGGGTGTTGTTATGCTGGAAAATCAGCCCCTAACATGCATGATTAATGTGGTAAAATGACTAGTGAAAGTCCTAAGGAATAAGGGTGTTAAAAGCTTCACATCGTACCCTTAATGTTGGATAAATTGTGGACTGTTTTGGATAGATTGTGGGGCAGAATTTTAAACTTCCAGTTAGGCGTGTAATCCCCTTTGGTTAACTGTTGGTTGTGCCTTAAATGTGGCTTGTTGGTTGTTGAATACGGGCCTTGAAAAGAGATGGAAAAGTACGTAGAAACAAAGGAAGTGCTGCCCAAATTTTCGTAGAATTAGAGGGCCATTATTTGGTATAAGTCTTATACTAGTAAGTATGATATTGATAGAAGTGTTATCGTCATTATAGGTTGAAGAACTACGTGTAGCATATTCTACTTGGAATGTGGAATAGACGCTAAAGTTGAAGTACATTGGAGCGTATTGCTACTTGTCGTGTTGGTTAGTCGTCACGAGGTATGTGAACTATCCTTCCTTCTTTTGACATGATTATTTGAAAAGCCTACGTGACTTGATTTTGGTGAGTCTATGTCTCTTGATTTATTTGAAGTAAATGAATTAATTTTGAAAGTATATGAGTCTTGATTATGAAAGTATGAGTGACTTGGTTTGAAATGTATAAGTTACTTGAATTACTTTAAAGTTAAGAGATTTGATTTAAAGTTATGAGACTTGATTTCTTTAAAAGATTATGAGACTTTATTTTTCAAGTTATGGGACTTGATTTCTAAAGTTAAGAGATTTGATTTAAAGATTATGAGACTTGATTTCTTTAAAAGATTATGAGACTTTATTTTCAAGTTATGGGACTTGATTTCTAAAGTTAAGAGATTTGATTTAAAGTTATGAGACTTGATTTCTTTAAAAGATTATGACACTTTATTTTTCAAGTTATGAGACTTGATTTCTAGAGTTAAGAGATTTGATTTATTTTGAAAGTTATAATACTTGATTTGAAAAGTACAAACTTACTTGATTTAAAGGTATAAGTTACTTGATTGATTTAAAGTGAATGTACGACGGACGTACATTGTTGTAATGAATCTTAATCCTTAATGAACTATGTGATAGTGCCTTGGTGTTATAAAATGAAAGATTTGTTAGTGTCTTGGTTTCTCTAAAAATGATAGTTCATTCTATTTGTGCTAATGAGACTTGAAGATGATTTAAACGGTACATAGTTGCTTGTGATAGCTATATGTGTACAATCCTTTATATTTGCACCAAGTCCCAAAAATGGGTCGGGACATGTCGTACCTCGCATGATGGTATTGTCTTGGTCATTTTAGAAAGGAAGGCATGATATTGTCTTGGTTGTTTAGAAAGAAAGGCATGGTATTGTCTTGTTTATTTTAAAAGGAAGACATGGTATTTTCCTTGGTTGTTTTAAAATGAAAGATATGATAGTGCCTTGGTCGTCTAAAATGGTGGTTCATTCACTTGGATCTAATAAGAGTTAAAGATTACTTAACTTGCATATGTTGTTCATGATTGCCAGTAGTGCAAGTGTTATATTATTTTTGTGGGGTCAATCACCGGGGCATTATATATCCGTGGATTTGCTCTCCACGATTCGAGTATGGTGTATATGCTCATTGCGGGTCCGTAGGGCCTATGCGGGTGAAATAGTCCTATGCGGGTCCACAAGACCTATGCGGGTGAAATAGTCCTATGCGGGGCAAATTGCTCAATTGCGGGTCCACAAGACCTATGCGGGTGAAATAGTCCCTTGAATAGGATTGCATAATGATACTACGGGCGGGCGGCCCTAAATTAATCATAAGCTTCCTATTTTAAAACGGTAAAGTTTACTCTCATTACTCTCATTGTTAAAAAGGCACAATGTACTGGTAGTTGTATATTATACTTGTTACATGCTGACAGTGAATGTTGTATTCCACGAGCATGCTTCTGTGATATTATATGCTGAGGGCAGGTGTCCCGAATTTTGACATGGCTTTCATATTTGAAAGTGGTACGATTACTGAGTACAGGTGATACAAGGTCTGATTGGCTCGATTTTTATATGACACGGTAGGATCTGGTATTTGATTTTCATACTTGCCCCTGTCATTCCTTGTACATTTATAATCTTATTTACTGTACTTTATTTACATTCCATACTTAGTACTTGTTGTACTGACCCTCTTGGGGGGGCTGCGTTCATGTCCGCAGGTATTAGGTACTCAGTTGTGGATCCGCGTGCTTAGGATCCTTGTTCAGCATTTTGAGATGACTCCAATGTTCCGGAGCTTTTCATTATGGCTAGGTATATTCAGGGGTACGGCGGGGCCTTATCCCGTCATAGTTTACTGTCCAAATTCTTAAGTGCTGATTCATATGGCAATTTGGATGAGAGTTGTATTTACATGGTTGTACAGTGTAATCCCATTTGGGGGTGTTATATATTATGGCATCCTTTCCGGCCTTGCCTTAGTTTTTAAAAAAATGAGTGTTATTTATCTTCCGCGATTTATTATGTTGTATGAATAGAAGGGTGCCCAGATAGGGCACCAGTCGCGGGCCCGGTGGTTCGGGGCGTGACAATAAGTCTCTAAACTGAATAAGAGATTGAGACCCCAAGGGGTAACCCATGTGTTTGAAGGAGGGAGGACCTATGTGTGCTTGAGTTCGAGACTAGGCCCACACGCGCGCCACCACCACCCGCCTGGACCGAGTCGTGGGTCGCGGGCTGTTTCTAATATTATCTTTTTGGAGTCCAGACTTTATTATATTTACAGTTTGGTCCCTGAAGTTTCTGAAAGACAATTTCTGCAAGAACCGCGGTGCCTCATGACCAGCATCGCGGTGCTAATTTTCCAGTAAGCTCCAGTGGCAACGGTAAAGTGAGAGGTTAATGTCATTAAGTTGCTGAAACGTTTGAAACTTATTCCTGAACGTTTTGGGCCTTTCATTGAGCCTCTTAACATCCCTCTTAATAGTCATTAACATCCATTAACACCTCCTCTCTTCTTTACACTATATAAACAAGCCTTACTTTCAGATTTGAGAATGTACACAAACACATTGAACATACAATATATGAGACAGTACAACAAATAAGGAAGAACACACATAGAATACTAATTCTATAAGTTCTTCCTAGTTCTTGAACATTCTTCTTTTCCATTGTTTAGCAATCATTTCGTGTTTGTTTTCTTCGCCAGGATCACTTCTGTTTGCTTTGCATAAGTGATATATTTCAGCTGTTTTACCTTGGGAGACAACTTGCAATTCATCCGTACAAAACATGTATACGGGCAATATTGTCTTAAGGGAAGATTGAAAAACCAATCGACTCAGCAACCCAAATTTAGTGTCTAATGGTTGCAGGTTAACAAGATCCAAGGAGTTGCTGAAGCTAGAACGAAGATCCAAGACGGAAGATCCAAGACGAATTCAAGAATAAAGATCAAGACCACAAACATAATTATTGTCATAACTATTGTTGGCATCAAGTTTATTGTAAGTAATAGTAGTTTGCTATCTTCCGTACCTCAAAAGGGTATTAGTACTCCAACAGCCCTAAGCTTCAAACTCTAGTTTCGAGTCTTTCGACTCTCACAGCAAAGAGACGAATAAGTCAAACTCTAGATTCGACTCTCACAACAAAGACACGAATAAGTCAAACTTTTAAACGAGGATAAAATAAACATTTTCACAAAGTAAAAGAACAAATCTGGACCTTCTTTCTTACTTTAAAAGGTTAGTGTACAAGCATAGACTAATGTACCAAAAATTGGACATATTCTTTGGATTTGTTTCCACTTGGAGACGTGTTGAAAGGCCAAATTCTTATCACTAGTAACATTGACCACAATCATAGAACCTTTTCTCCTCACACAAACACTATAAATACCAAAACCAAAAACTCAAAAAAATAAATAATCATTCAAGCAACCATTTTATTTTTCAAGATTCATCAATGGAAATTTTCAAGAGAAACATGGGAAGTTTCCGGGACGAATTCGAAGGCGACGATTTTTACGATGAGCTAAGAAGACAAGTGTTAATATTAACAGCAGAAGAAGATGAAGATTATTATAGTCAAAAAAATAAAATCAAGAATTCAAACAGAGTAGAAATGAAATCTTTAGTGTTTCAACAACCTAAAGGAATTCAATTTTATTGGTATGGAGATAGAGAGGATAATAACAAAGTTCCAAAATGGTTATCAGATTTGTGGAGAAATGGCAATAGAGATGAAGTGTTCAATGGAACTGGAGTTTTCATACCACATATTATCAAATCCAGAAGAAGAAACAAGTCGAGTATGTTCCCTTTTCTCTGAAAATATAAAAGCATCTATACTTCTATAATTGTATCTATATGGCCAAATTTTCAAAATTTATTTATTTGATAGGAAAAATGTATTGGTTACAAGTGTTTTTAAAAAAAAAAAAAATACTTTTGAAGGGTAACGGTTTATGTTTGGCGAATCAAGTTAAAAATTACTTTTGTGAGTATTAGAGCACTAATTTGTGCTTGACAAGATTTCAAAAGTGTTTTCGGCGAAACCTACTTCCTTTCTTTTACAAAAGAACGACAATCGCCTTCGTGATCCCACTCGAGGATCACTTCACGTCTTGTATAGTCGGGAAGTTATTCCTATAATTAGAGCAGACTCCCTAGTTCCACGCACCCTTTCTAGTAGAGGCTCCCATGGGAGAAGCAAAAATTATTGAGTGCGCGATCAGCGCCGTTACTATAAACTTGACCAAACACCTTAACTCCCTAAAAAAAGGCTTCCTAAAATTTTGGCCAAATAGACTATTAGTCTTATTTCAAGAATTTTCCTTCTATATCTATTGTTGCTTATACTTTTTTGTCATGTCTTGTCTCCAGGAAGGACGAATACTGAAAGAGGAAAAGCATACCAGCCAGTGGCAACAGGAAACTGTTACTCCTAGTTTTAAGCATCACAATAAACTCAATGTATCATATATATCCATGTAGACAATATAGTCAATCCAAACTCTGAAGTTTTGCTGTATTAAGCATGTAAAGATTTGTTATTTTTTAAAATGAATTTAAAAGGCGAATCTCGAGAAGTTTTACTATACCAAAAAAGCAAGAAAAACAGAGAAACATGAGAAGCTTTCTCCATAACCGAAAAGGCAAACATCAATTGCAACCAACAGCCAGAAAAATGATGCTTTCACATAAGTCGATTTACTAAGGTTTATATCCGAATAAGTTACTAACATGCCTAGTACAAGAAAATAGTATATAGATCACTAATTGTTACAAGATAATATCAAATTATATTAAAGTACGAGAAGTAGAGACTACAAATGATATTTTAACATGTTTTCCTAAAGGACAAGATAGTCTTCTCGTCGAGGAGGTGAAGAGGCGACAATATAAGGATCCAGTTTTAGTACGGAATCGAGATACGGCTCTTCGGGAGGAGAAGAGTTTGTTTGGGGTAGCACCTGATGGAGTGCTAAGGTACGAGGGTAGATTGTGTGTTCCCGATGTTGCAGGACTTCGTCAGCAGGTTCTAGGGGAGGCACACAGTGCTCGTTACCCTATTCATCCGGGGTCGACTAAGATGTACCATGACCTCAGATGTATGTATTGGTGGGATGGCCTGAAGAGAGACACAACAGAGTTTGTTGCTCAGTGTCCGAATTGTCAGCAGGTCAAGGTTGAGCACCAGAAGCCCGGTGGGCTATTACAGACGATTGAGATTCCGACATGGAAGTGGGAGGTGATCAACATGGATTTTGTTACAGGGTTACCTCGTACTCAGAGGAAGTGTGATTCCATCCGGTTATCAGAGACAGTGACGAAATCAGCCCACTTTCTTCCAGTCAGGACTACTTATTCGGCTGAGGATTATGCTACACCTTATATCAGGGAGATTGTGAGACTGCACAGAGTTCCTACATCTATTATATCAGACAGAGGAGCCCAGTTTACGACTAACTTCTGAAGGTATTTCCAGATGGAGTTAGGGACACATGTGAGTCTCAGTACCGCGTTTCATCCTCAGACCAACGGACAGGCATAGTGTACTATCCAGACACTTGAGGATATGTTGCGGGCCTGTGTTATTGATTTCAGGGGTAGCTGGGAGGATCATTTTCCTCTTGTTGAGTTTGCATATAACAACAACTACCATTCGAGTATTCAGATGACGCCATATGAGGCTTTGTATGGGCGGAAGTAGTCGCCGATTGGTTGGTTCGACGCGTGGCGAGGTTCGGATTAGTTGGCCCGCACTTGATTCAGCGGTCGTGGATAAGGTGAAACTTATCCAGAGAGACTTTAGCACCGTAGTCGGTAGAAGTCTTATGCGGATAATCGGCGTCGACACTTGGAGTTTCAGGTTGACGATTGGGTCTTCTTGAAGGTATCACCTATGAAGGGTGTGATGAGGTTCGGGAAGAAGGGAAAACTTAGCCCAAGGTACATTGGGCCTTATCAGATCGTCCGTAGAGTAGGCCAGGTTGCCTATGAGTTAGAACTGCCGTCCGACTTGGAGGCAGTCCATCCGGTCTTCCATGTTTCTATGTTACAGAAGTGTATCGGAGATCCATCCAGAGTTTTCCCAGCTAGTGAGGTCCAGGTGACATAGGGATTGTCGTATGAGTAGAGTCCCATAGCGATACTTGATGGCCAGGTCAGGCGACTGCGGACTAAGGACGTGACTTCCGTCAAAGTCTTGTGGCGGAATGATAATAGAGAGGAGATGACTTGGGAAGCAGAGGAGGACATGATGAAGAAGTATCCTCACTTATTCCCTACACCTCCAGGTAATTCATTTTCCGTACTTGTCAGTTTAATTTACGAAATTGCTTAAGTATTATTATGTGGCCATGGGTGGCATATTTGGTATGATTGGGTATAGTTAAAGGAGACTATGTCGCTATTTAATTAGATTAACTCCGAAAGAACACTCATGACGAATGTTTCTAAGGGGGGAAGAATGTTACACCCAGTAATTTCAGGACATGTATATAAGAACGTACGTAAGAAAACAAGACTTTAAGATTTGAGACTTGTAGAATTTATCGAAATTATGGAAATGTCAGGAAATGAAATATTATGACGAATGGGAGGGTGACACGTGTCACCCCCCCACATGGGCTTGGTCGAATAATTGACCAAGGTTAAGTGGTCAAGTGACCAAGGTTAAGTAGTCAAGTGTTGATGATCAAGCTTGAGATAATTGACCAAGTCAACTAGTCAAGTTGACACAAGATATTTAATTTTCTTCATCCAAGCCACACAAGTGTATTAATCTTGGCCCTTGAAAGTAGTATATTACTACACTAGTAGCAAGACAAGCTCACAACACTTAGAAAAAAATTCACAATTGTTCTTGCTCATTTTAGAGCTCTCGGCATTAGCACTTATCCCACACAAAAAAAATTCGTTTGTTGTTCATAATTCACAATACTTAAACTCAAGGTTCCTTGAGGTATTATAAGGATATCTCAATACAAAGATCCCGGAAAAGCTACGTTTTTACGTTAGTCGCAACATGAAAACCTAAGGGTTTTTTCATAGTTGGAGTTGGAACTTGAAGAGGAGTTCTTCATAAGATTCTAAGGGTTGCTTGGAGTGGATTGGAACGTCGAAAAGAGGAGCTAAAGTTGCTAAGGATCGACTTGAAATCTTGGATTAGATTTGGGCTTATCGAGGTAAAAAATTTCGTCTTACTATTGTAATTGAAGATTCCATGTTATGATAGGTTAGAAATGATCATGTGATATATAGAGTGAAGATCTATTAATGTTATGGAATTTAGAAGCTCAAATCCGAGATTGGCATGTTAGTCGTTAAGATTGTAAATCAATTTGGTCGATAGTTACAATCGTCGCTTGTTAAAGAAGAAAAGATGTATAGTTGTTATAATGTGTATATAACATGTTGGAATAACAACTTGGATTGAAAAGGAATTGGACGGAAATTGACATTGTTGTTGGCATTGATTATAGCTGAGAATTTCCTTAATTATTGGACAATTTTATATTAATTGTGGGGCAGAATTTTACACATCCTGTTAGGCGTGTAATCCCCTTTGGTTAGCTGAATTGTTGAGCCTTAAATGTGGCATGTTGGTTATTGATTTCGGGCCTTGAAAAAGGTGGAAAAGTACGTAGAAACAAAGGAAGTGCTGCCCAATTTTCCATAGAATAGGAAGCTTTACACTTAGAATATTCTACATTAAAAGCTAGAAGATGATAGCCGTATTATGATCGTTATAGGTTGACATTCTACGTGCGACATATTCAACTTGGCAAGTTGATTAAGTCAGAGAGGTATGTGGAACTTTCCCTATCTCTTGAGCATGAGTTTTATTAATGTATAGTACGGTAGACGTACAAGCTTTAAATGAATTCAGTTTCATTTTGATATCATTGACTTGATTTAAAGTACGTAAGTTTGGTTGAGTTGAAAAGTTAAACTTGTCACGACCCGAACCCGGGCCCGTGACTGGTGCCTTACCCCGGGCACCCAAGTAAACATACATCAGAGTAATCAGCGGAATATAAAACAAGACATGAAATAAAAACAGTTCATCTGAGAAAACCTGCCTTGCGGCATATATATATAACAACTAGAACAGTTACATCCCTTTTTACAACTCTTCCCACAACAGTACTACAAACCTCTAAGAATGATATGACAACAATGACGAGACAGGGCCCCGCCATACCCCTGAATGTAAGCACCTACAATGACAGGGGACTATACCACTGATAAGCCTCCGGAGAAACGGAGCTTCCCAAACGCTGAATCGTGACCATGAGCGAGGATCAACATCGTGTACTTACTCATGCGGATGAACGCACTCAAGCGAGGTCGATAAATACGTACCAAGTATGTGAAACTGTAAAGTACTTTAAATGAAATCAAAGTTTTTAAAACCATTTGCAAATACAATTAGTTCAATTTGCACATAGTGCCATATCACAAACAAGAGCAATAATAGGTAAATCAGAATGTGTCTTTCCTAGGCCGCGAATGATCAGCAAGGCCAATCGCCCATAGTATCATTATGCATGCCTAACCTCGACTCCCGCACCGTATCGTCGCCACATAGACCCGCATGAGGTATTCCTCGCGACGGGGTAGCTAACCCCTGCACTCTCCTGGACTCCCGCAGTCCGCATAGTCTCAATAGACCGCATAGTCACACAGACCGCATAGGGCATCCCCCGCATCGGGATAAAACACCTGGAATGATCAACCCTGAAACTCCCGCAGCTCCGCATAGTCACGCAGACCGCATAGGCCGTATAGACCCGCATCAAGGGTTGAAAGCCCTCGGTATAACAAGTCAAGGGGGTATGTGATATAATAACATAACAGCATCGTTAAACAACATAAGCACAACAAGGGGAACCCCTTTACACAAACATCACCAGATACTAACACACGTAGCATCCTAACATGTTTACTTATCACATCAACAAGAAAGTATTACAAGGCTATCACAAACCAACACAATCAAGTTATTCACACAAGGTACTTTCTACGTTATGTTAACAATTTCGGGTTTTTATCCCCAAAGTACTTCATACATTAACTCTTTTTAAAAGATCCGTTTCTTTCAAAAAGCCACACAATAACCGTAGTATAAAAATAGAGTGACTATCCTTTTAAGTAAACCAAAACACTTCCCTTTGTAAATCAAGTAACAACATTATTTTCCAAACGTTCAAGTTTGCCTAATTCCAAATGCTTAAGTTTCTCATTTTCGAAAGGTTTCGTAGTTCATAGTTTTAATCACATAATGATATAATTCTCCTTTAAAACAATTTGAGATACATATGCCTTATATGTGAGTAGGTTATTCTTGTTCATAATCAATCTTATTTAAGCGAACATGATCTAGGAAATGTAATATTATTTTGTCTCATCTTAGCTTCTATGCAGATGGAGGTTTCTCTTAGTTTTAATAATACTTAATTATTCAATACATTTCCTTTATTAGCGCCGCAATGGTTTGTTCGATACTTATTCTCGATTTCAAATCAAGAAACATTATTCCTTTTAAACACCAAGTACTCATTACTCACGAATGAGGTTTCACACTTTTTAACAAAATTCATATTAATTCAATTAAGTCAAGTCTCTTATCTTTTAAGATCAAGTCTCTTAACTTCTTAAAATCAATAAACCATTCTTTTTATCTCTCTTAAGTCGTTATACCTAACTTCCCATAAAGCTAGTATAACTCTTTAGCTTTCAAACCAAGTATTATTCTTCTTTCAAAAATGATTCTTAATTCTTTTAAAATACTTCAAGATTCTTATTATTCAGGCTTAAGTCAAAAGACATCGTAGAAACTACATTCGCTAACACACGACGCCTACCGTAATATATATATATTCCTTTAAAATACTTCCAGATTCTTATTATTCAGCTTAAGTCAAAAGACATTGCCGCATAACTACGTTCGCTAACACACGCACGCCTACCGTATATATATATATTCTTTTAAAATATCATGCTCAAGAGGATAGGAAGGATCACATACCTCGCGACGATTATCGACTATTAGCAAAACGCCCACTCGCTTATAACCCTAGCCTCGTCCACCTTTCAAGTAGTACATGCTACTCGCAGATCAATCAACATATAAGGGTTATACAAGTCTATCAATGCCTAGACTACTCTTGTAGAATATTCTTCTGATGTGATTCCAGTTCAAGTATATTCTGTAATATCCTTCTATTACAGTTCAATCTCTTCTATGAATCTTATATTCATTTATATATAACTACAGCATGTAATTTCCAATTACAATAAGGATAGGATTATTTACCCTGCAGCCCAAAATTATCCAAGTTTAATGTCGATCCCGAGCAACGTTTAGCTCCTACTCCGGTGCTCCAACCCGCCCAAACAACCCTTAGAAGTTCTACGCAACTTCTACTTAACACTTCAACCAACTGTGAAGATTTTCCTTAGGGTTTCGTTTAGTGACTGAAGGGAAGTATAATAGTATTTCTGGGCTTTTAGTATAAGTGTAACCTTGGAATACTACAAGGTATATGGGCCAAGGTATTTTGGAAGAGTAACAATACTGAGAGTATTTTCTACCAGGTGGGTGTATTTTTCGAGAACAACTAGGCAAGTGTGGGGTACCCTGCTTAGCACCACTAGAGTGGGAGGTGTGTGTCTCGCCACACCACGCGAGGGGGAGGTGACAACTCTCGCCAAAGGGCCTCACGAAATGGGGAGGGACTTTCAAGACTAAGGAAGTGAGGAGTGGATGAAGAACTCTTCACAACGTAGTGGGTATTTATAGGGAAACCAAGGGCCAAGATCATGCCAAGTAGTAGCAAGTGTAGGGTCAAGATTTGGACAAGTGTGTGGTCCCACTTGCTCATCTTCCACACAAAATATCTACAAAATATCCTACCAACCCTTGACTCCAAATCGCCCAAGTTGCCGTCCACACTCCACCAACTCGAGTGTGACAAGTGTCGCCTCTCGTTGGTCCAAAACATTTCGCCTCTCGGAAAAATCCGCAAAAATTAAAAATGACATAGCCGGAATTTTCCTTCGCAAGTTTTGTAAAACGCTTCGTCGAAAACGATTCTAATCGGGTGTTGTGCACAAAAAATTTTCGCCCATGCCTACTTAAAGTTCAAACTTTCTACGCACGTCCTCACGCATACTTTGGAAATACGGGTATAACATTCTCTCCTTAGAAACATTCGTCCCGAATGTTCCTTTTAAGTCTCAAACAAACATGCGCCGGATAGTCTTCACTACTATACTTACGAACAATCTCGCCACACCGCCACGTAAAACACTGCGCAAATACTTACATCCAAGTCCACGAGGAAACACCTCTAACCTCACAAAAGCCCTTACCCGAGGTGTAAAATATACTTCCTTCGCACCTTCTCCTTACAAAGGAAATGATCACATCAATGCTCACAATACATGCTCGCTTCTTCCTTACGCTGCCGCACTTTCTCGTACACTCGAACTCTTTCTCATAACTTACCATACTTCTGTTACTGATTCAGTTTCCAAATCTCTGGGTTACTATCTCTAACTTGGTCATAATTAACTGGGAACACTCTGGATGGATCTCCGATACTTTCCCGAACATAGCAACACGAAAGACCAGACGTACTGCCTCCTAAGTCGGACGGCAATGCTAACTATATGAAACCTGGCCTATTCTTCACATGATCTGAAAGGGCCCCAAGTAACTCGGGCTAAGTTTCCTCTGTTTTCCGAAACTCGTCACACCCTTCCGGGGTGGTACCTTCAAGAAGACCCACCGTCAACCTGAACTCTAAGTGTCGTCGCCGATCATCCGCACGACTTCTGTCGACTCTGAGCTGCCAATAATCTCGTCTGGATAAGCTTCACCCTATCCACATCCTGCCGAAATAAGTATGAACCAACTATCTGAACTTTGCCAACATCGAACCAATCGACCGGCAACTTGCACTTCCGCCCCTACAAGGCTTCGTAAGGCGATATCCGAATACTGAAATGGTAGTTATTAAACACTCCCTCAACAGGAGACAACAATCCTCACAATACCCCGAACACCAAACACCGCCCGAGGCGAACGCGAGCATCGAGACTCACCGAAGTTCCTAACCCCGCTCGTAAAACCTCCAAAAGAAATACCAGAACCGGGCTCCACCGTCATAAGGTGAAGTAGGCACCTGCAACCTTCCAACCTTCCCGATATAACATCTCGCATAACCTCGCGAGTAAACGGCCCCGATCGAAAGACAAGATGGCCGACCTCATCGCCCGACATCGGTCGAACGCATCTACGAACTCGCACGATGGTTAACTAAACTTGGGCCTAACACCCTCATGACACTACCACCGGAGGACCACCCGAACCGACCCCACCACAAAACAGTCGCGGTTGACCCGCGATCGTCCTCAACCCGACCGCTATCGCTAAGAAAACTCTTGTTCCCGATCCGAACAATCTCACTAAGCAAGTCACGAAAAACCTAGTGGTCTTCTTAGCTCAACTACCCTCTTTCATTTCATACCACTCGGACCTATCACACAAGTATATCTCACGCGGCACTATGCACTCGAGCAAGTGGTCAAACGTAAAAATACATCTTATACTCGCGATGGCCTTACCTCTAAGGTATTTACGTATAAAACTCTAAGGCTCACACTTTCCTTACCCCAATCTTACCCTTATTACTAACCATGATTTCTAATCATAATTAACACTTATGTTACCTGAACATAACACTTAAGATATACTCATCTTATCACAAATACTAATCTCTGAGGTTAAAGATATACCGTATCTACCGCTTCACTACCCTCCGTCGCTCCAATCAATCCCGCTCTGCGCAAGCGCAATGTCGTCAAGAAGTACGACACTCCCACAATGACACTTACCACAACGCCACATCGAGGGGGTGGCCTCCTGCTAACACCCCTTCCTCTCCGAACCATCAATCCGAATCGACCGTAGCCGAGTCCTCCTACTAGACATCCTTTCGACATGGCCCTGACGGCCGCAGGTAAAATAATCATCAATAAAAGATGACATTCCCGGGATGACGCCTGCCACACTGTGAATACTGAGGAAACAATCAATCCGGCTGGAACCTACGTATTCGCGGAACTAAGCCCCGAGCTCACCAACTCCGCATACTCAACGCCCCGAACCTCGCGGAGGACCACTCAGATCGCGGAGGTGCATATCTAATTCGCCGCAGGTGGTTCGCCGAAAGTTACCAAAGGACCATTGCTCGCCTCTTCTGCTGATCTTGATTAATCCGTCGATCTCTACATTCCTCGGCCTGCTGCGCATAAGACCGTACACAGGCCATGCTCAAGCCTGACTGAAGAGCTACTCTAGTACAACCCTCACTTATATAATCATCAAGACTCGTGATATATCGGTACACTCTATATTCTCTGGCTGCTAACTCCCTAGCTAGTAACAGGGTCGCCTCTTTGCAATCTATACTGTCTGCTGCTGGTCGTGGAACTGAAGGTGTAAATGTCGCGGCCGCAGAGAATCGCCGCCGTGTGCTAAACTCTGTGGGACCGGCGGCGCCAAACTCCTCGAATGAAGCACCACCCTAGGTGATGATTGGGCACGTGCTCAGTAACCTCTCAGATTTACTCGCAGCCTTCCTACGCTTTACCCTTCGGGTTGCCGCTTTACACTGAGGCATAACGGTAAGTGGAAAGAAATACGTTAGAGGGTCCAACTTATAACACAAATTCTAAGGCACGATCTCGGAGTGAGAAGAATGGAAACCAATCCTAAATATCCTATAGCCTCGATTATTGGTGTGGTGCACAACACACCGATAATCAAGACTTACTAGATACGGTCAGACACTTTCCGAGGATTAATCGCTCTGATACCACTTTTGTCACGACCAACCTCGCCCGTGATCGTGCCTACCCCGCACCTAAGTAGACATACATCGAGTAATCAATGAATATAAAACAAGACATGAAATAAAAACATTCTGAGAAAACTCGCCATGCATATATATATAACAACTAGAATAGCTTACATCCTTTACAACTCGCCACAACAAGATTACTGCACTCTAAGAATGATATGACAACAATGACGGACAAGGCCACGCCATACCTCGAATGTAAGCACCTACAATGACAGGGACTATACCACCGATAAGCCTCCGAGAAACGGAGCTTCCCAAACGCTGAATCGTGACCCTATGGCGAGGATCAACACCGTGTACTTCACCGCGGCATGAACGCAGAATCAAGGTCGAAGACATGTACCAAGTATGTGAAATCAGTAAGTACTTTAAATGAAATCAAAGTTTTTAAAACCATTTGCAAATACAATTAGTTCAATTTGCACATAGTGCCATATCACAAACAAGAGCAATAATAGGTAAATCAGAATGTGTCTTTCCTAGGCCGCGATTGATCAAGCAAGGCCAATCGCCCATAGTATCATTATGCATGCCTAACCTCGACTCCCGCAGTCCGCATAGTCACACATAGACCCGCATGAGGTATTCTCGCGACGGGGTAGCTAACCCCTGCATTCTCCTCGACTCCCGCACCGCATAGTCTCAATAGACGCGTAGTCACACGCATCGCGATAGGCATCCTCGTGACGGATAAAACACTGGAATGATCAACCCCGAAACTCCCGCAGCCCGCATAGTCACGCAGACCGCATAGCCGATAGACCCGCATCGCGGTTGAAAGCCCTCGGTATAACAAGTCAAGGGGGTATGTGATATAATAACATAACAGCATCGTTAAACAACATAAGCACAACAAGGGGAACCCCTTTACACAAACATCACCAGATACTAACACACGTAGCATCCTAACATGTTTACTTATCACATCAACAAGAAAGTATTACAAGGCTATCACAAACCAACACAATCAAGTTATTCACACAAGGTACTTTCTACGTTATGTTAACAATTTCGGGTTTTTATCCCCAAAGTACTTCATACATTAACTCTTTTTAAAAGATCCGCTTCTTCAAAAAGCCACACAATAACCGTAGTATAAAAATAGAGTGACTATCCTTTTAAGTAAACCAAAACACTTCCCTTTGTAAATCAAGTAACAACATTATTTTCCAAACGTTCAAGTTTGCCAAATTCCAAATGCTTAAGTTTCTCATTTTCGAAAGGTTTCGTAGTTCATAGTTTTAATCACATAATGATATAATTCTCCTTTAAAACAATTTGAGATACATATGCCTTATATGTGAGTAGGTTATTCTTGTTCATAATCAATCTTATTTAAGCAGCCATGATCTAGGAAATGTAATATCATTTTGTCTCATCTTAGCTTCTATGCAGATGGAGGTTTCTACTGGTTTTAATAATACTTAATTATTCAATACATTTCCCTTTATTAGCGTTGCAGTGGTTTGTTCGATACTTATTCTGATTTCTGAAATCAGTAAAATATTATTCCTTTTAAACACCAAGTACTCATTACTCACGAATGAGGTTTCACACTTTTTAACAAAATTCATATTAATTCAATTAAGTCAAGTCTCTTATCTTTTAAGATCAAGTCTCTTAACTTCTTAAAATCAATAAACCATTCTTTTTATCTCCCTTAAGTCGTTATACCTAACTTCCCATAAAGCTAGTATAACTCTTTAGCTTTCAAACCAAGTATTATTCTTCTTTCAAAAAGGATTCTTAATTCTTTTAAAATACTTCAAGATTCTTATTATTCAGGCTTAAGTCAAAAGACATTGCCGTAAAACTACATTCAGTTAACACACGTACGTCTACCGTACTATATATATATTCCTTTAAAATACTTCCAGATTCTTATTATTCAGGCTTAAGTCAAAAGACATTGCCGTACAACTACGTTCAGTTAACACACGTACGTCTACCGTACTATATATATATTCTTTTAAAATATCATGCTCAAGAGGATAGGAAGGATCACATACCTCGCGACGATTATCGACTATTAGCAAAACACTCCACGGCTATAACCCGGCTAGCCCCGTCCACCTTTCAAGTAGTACATGTTACTCGCAGATCAATCAACCTATAAGGGTTATACAAGTCTATCAATGCCTAGACTACTCTTGTAGAATATTCTTCTGATGTGATTCCAGTTCAAGTATATTCTGTAATATCCTTCTATTACAGTTCAATCTCTTCTATGAATCTTATATTCATTTCTATATAACTACAAAGATGTAATTTCCAATTACAATAGAAGGATAGGATTATTTACCTCAGTAGCCCAAAATTATCCAAGTTTAATGTCGATCCCGAGCAACGTTTAGCTCCTACTCCGTGCTCCAACCCGCTCCAATAACCCTTAGAAGTTCTACGAACTTCTACTTAACACTTCAACCAACCGTGAAGATTTTCCTTAGGTTTTCGTTTAGTGATCAAGGGAAGTATAATAGTATTTCTCGGCTTTTAGTATAAGTGTAACTCGAATACTACAAGGTATAGGCAAGGTATTTTGGAATAGTAACAATACTTGGAGAGTATTTTCTACCAAGGGGTGTATTTTTCGAGAACAACTAGCAGTGGGGTACTCCTACTTAGCACCACTAGAGGGGTGTGTCTCGCCACACCACGCGAGGAGGAGGTGACAACTCTGGCCAAAGGGCCTCACGAAATGGGGAGGACTTTCAAGACTAGGAAGTGAGGAGTGTATGAAGAACTCTTCACAATGGGGAGGTATTTATAGGGAAACCAAGGGCCAAGATCATGCCAAGTAGTAGGCAAGTGTAGGGTCAAGATTTGGACAAGTGTGTGTGGGTACCACTTGCTCATCTTCCACACAAAATATCTACAAAATATCCTACCAACCCTTGACTCCAAATCGTCCAAGTTGTCGTCCCACACTCCACCAACTTGAGGGTGACAAGTGTCGCTCTCTCGTTGGTCCAAAACATTTCGTCTCTCGGAAAAATCCGCAAAAATTAAAAATGACATAGCCGGAATTTTCCCTTCGCAAGTTTTGTAAAACGTTTCGTCGAAAAACGATTCTAATCGGGTGTTGTGCACAAAAATGTTTCCGTCCATGCCTACTTAAAGTTCAAACTTTTCTACGTACGTCCTCACGTACATACTCTGGAAATACAGGGTATAACAAAACTCATGTGACTTTTAAAGAATGCAATGCTTGGTTTAGACAGACATAAAGTGTTATAATGGCTTTATGGGAAGTTAATTATAACGACTTTATGGGAAATTAAATGAGTGATTTACTCAAATGATTTAATCAAGGATAAATGACTTGGTTTTAAGAAAGACAACTTGATTTAAAAGCATAAGTTGCCTAAGTTTTGAAAGTAGAAGTCACTTGGTTTAAAAGTCTTGAAATGAATTTCTAAAGGTGTAGTGACTTGTTTTGAAAAAGTAAGCATGCCTTGATACTAAGGGTGTTAGTATCTTGGGGTTTTATATAAAAAGAAGTCTTTTGAAAAGAATAGAAGTACGTGGTACGTTGGGGTAAATTCTCCGATTTTTCATGACATGTTAGTGCCTTAAGTTAAATAAAATGAGGGTGCATGCTAATTAAGTCTAATAAGAGTTAAGAGATTTCTTAACTTGCTTATGATATTTATGATAGCCGGTTGTGCTTATGTTATGTGATTATGATAGCCGATTGTGCTTATGTTACGTGATTATGTTAGCCGGTTGTGCTTGTGATATATTATTATTCATTACGGGGTCATTCCCAGGGGCATGTTGCATTTGCATATTCTATGGATTTGCTCCCCACGATGCGAGAAGGTTACCTCATGCGAGTCCGTAGGGCTCATGCGGGTGAAAGCCCCACGCAGGCGATCACCCCTATGCGAGGAATTACCTCATGCGAGTCCGTAGGGCTCATGCGGGTGAAACAGTCCCATGCAGGGCGGACCAGTCCTATGCGAGGAATTACCTCATGCGAGTCCGTAGGGCTCATGCGGGTGAAACAGTCCCATGCAGGGCGGACCAGTCCTATGCGAGGAAATTACCTCATGCGGGTCCATACGGGCTATGCGGATGAAATAGTCCCAGGAGTAGGATTGCATAATGATACTACGGGCGGATGGCCCTAGGTTAATCATAAGCTTCCTGTTTTAAAACCGGCAAATTTTATTCTTGTTCACTCTCTTTGTTAATAAGACACAAATGTACTTTCAATTTGGTTATCATACTTGTATCCAACTTTATGTCTAGACTTATGATTTAAATTGCAGTATTTTCAGTTCACATATTTTGTACTGACCCCCTTTCCTCGGGGGGTTGCGTTCATGCCGCAGGTAGGGGTAAACAAGTTGCTGATCCTCACTCTTAGGATCAATGTTCAGCTGTTGAGAAGCTCCATTACTCCGGAGGCTTATCTTTTGGTACATTTTCCCTGATGTTGTAGATTTATGTACATTCAGGGGTATGGCGGGGCCCTGTCCCGTCACAGTGGTTATGTCAAAACTCTTAGAGGTCTGTAGTCATATTTTGTGGGTTGGTTTGTAAGAAAAAAAAGAGGTAACTGTTTTTGACTGTGTATATATGTATCCAGGGAGGTAGTCTTATTGGCTAACCTGTTGTTTATTCCTTATTGATTTTTATTAAGAGTTGTATGTATGTTTCGCTGATTTTCTCTGAAGAGGAAAGGTGCGAAAAGCAACTCGACTATATGTATACCTATAAGGGTGCCCAGGTAGGGCACCAGTCCCGGGACCGGGGTCGGGTCGTGACAATCCAAACCCTCTTCTCCCTTCCTTTCTCTTGCAAGTGTCGAGAATCCCCTAGCCAAGTGAAGAACAAGATCAAGTTATTTCCAAGGTTAAGTTCCCTAACTAAGTTCTAAGCCTAGTAAACTCTCCAAAAACAGTGGTCACGGTTTTGGACCAAAAACTATCTTGAAACCTTAAGCTTGTTATGAACTTTATGAAAGAAGACCATGAAAGAAATATGGATACAAGCTTGTAGATGATACGTGTGTGTGATTGTGACTTGAAGGAGTGGCGTGGAAAAGGTGAAGGTTCGCTGAAACTTAAGGGTTGTTTTGTGCAAAGATTAAGGTAAGATTTTTTCTTCCTCTTAAAGTATTTGGAAGTTAAATGATGTTATAGCTAAGGGATGAACTTGTGTTAAGTAAAATGGAGAATAAGAAGTGTATATGACAGTTTGGCATGTTAGCCGATTTTGAGACTGTTTTGTTGTATTGGATTCGTTGGATATTGTCGTGCTGTTTTAAGGGTTGTTTTATACGTGTATATGCTGGAAATTTAGTCACTGTTTATGCATGTTTAGATGTGGTAATTGCTAACGTATGTCCTAAAGGAATGAGGGTGTAGAAAAGTGTAGAAAGGCTTCATATCTTACCCTCATTGTTGTTGGAATATGGATTGTTTTCATGGACTGTTTTAGTAAGGATTAAGAGGCTGATTTACGTGAGAAATAGGTGTGTGAATCACCCTGGTTAACTGTTTGGTTGTTCCCTTAATTGGTGCTTGGTTGTTGATGAAATTGGCCTTATTGAAAGGTGGAAAATTACGTATAAATAGGGGAAGTGCTGCCTAAATTGTTATAAGAAAAGAGAGCCATTACTTAGTATATGTCTTACACTAGTATCATGGAGTTGATAGACGTGTTATTGTTATTATAGGTTGAAGTACCTATTTAGGACGTATTCTACTTATCATGTTGGTTAGTCGTCAATAAGGTATGTGAACCTCTTCCTTCTTTCTTGTGGCATATTCTACGTATGAACCATAACTGTGGTATTGTTTCGAAAGTTATTCTACTCTTAGAAGTTAAGGGGTATTCATGTTATTGATTCTGTGCTAAAAGCATGTCTAAATTATTCCTAAGTCCTTACCAAGTCTTATGGGAGATGTTGGTAAGAGTTTTTAGTAAGAATTGGTGTCGAGTTTATCTTGCTAAGTTACAACACTAATAAGTATTAAGCGTTGAGACTGATTTTGGTAAACGTATTAAAACAAGCCATGCAGCGTATTAAAACAAGTCATTGCAGCGTTAAATGAAAAAGGTATCGACAATCAATTATATTGAAATGATTAGAAGTCCATCTGCATAGAAACTAAGATATAACCAGTTCGTTTTACATTTTCTAGTTCACAGCTGATTAGATAAGATCATTATAAATATATAACCTACTAACGGCTCATAAAATGAATTAATTTGGCAATACGGATCGGTTATCACCATGCAAACGTTTCCATAATGTTAGCAAGATGAGCGAGACGAATTTAGATTATCGAGTTAATACAGACGACAAACGGTATGTGAACTATCATTCCTTCTTTTGGCATGTTTATTTGGAGTAAGTGTACGGTGGACGTACATAGTTTTATTGGATCTTAATCCTAAAATGATACTTGATATGATAAGTGCCTTGAATTTCCAAATGAGGATTTAAAATGAAAGGTATGAGAGTGCCTTGGTGTTTTCTATAAAATGTATGTACGGTGAATGTACATAGTACTTTTGGGTTTAAGTCCCTAATGATACATGACATGACTCTTTTTATAAAATGAAGGTACGGTGGACGTACATAGTACTTTTGGGTTCAAGTCCCTAATATTACATGACATGATAGTGCTTTGGTTTTTCTAATATTACATGATATGATAGTGCTTAGGTTTTTCTAATATTACATGATATGATAGTACCTTGGTTTTCTGAAATGAAAGTTCATTTTAAAGAGATTATATGGAGAGTCAAAGTGGTGATTTAAATTGTTTATGGTTGCTCATGATAGCTATTCGTGCAAGTGTTATTTCATCACTTCGCCGAGTCCCACAATTGGGCCGGCAATGTTATATTCGATTTCATGGACATGTATCCATGATGCGAGTACGAGATACTCATGTGGGTATAAGACTCATACGGGTTCGATTCCTATGTATTATGACTCCACGAACAAGATTCGTGATGCGAGTACGAGATACTCATGCGGGTATAAAGACCCATGCGGGTTCGATTCCCATGTATTATGACTCCACGGACAAGATCTGTGATGCGAGTACGAGATACTCATGCGGGTATAAAGACCCATGACGGTTCGATTCCCATGTACTATGATTCCATGGACATGTATCCATGATGCGAGTATGAGATACTCATGTGGGTATAAAGACCCATGCTGGTTCGATTCCCATGTACTATGATTCCATGGACATGTATCCATGATGCGAGTACGAGATACTCATGCGGGTATAAAGACTCATACGGGTTCGATTCCCATGTACTATGATTCCATGGACATGTATCCATGATGCGAGTACGAGATACTCATGCGGGTATAAAAACCCATGCAGGTTCGATTCCCATGTACTATGATTCCATGGACATGTATCCATGATGCGAGTACGAGATACTCATGCGGGTATAAAGACCCATGCGGGTTCGATTCCCATGTATTATGATTACATGGACAGGTATTCATGATTATGATAATTGCACCGAGTCCCTCACTAAAGGGCCGAGTAACGTTATGAGAGATACGTTACATGGACAGATATTCATGATTATGATAACTGCACCGAGTCCCTCACTAAAGGGCCAGGATATGTTATATGTAAACCGATACGGTGACTATCATTTTAAAAAGGGCACGGTTGGCTCTCCCTTTTAAAAAGGTACAGTTATCTCTATTTTATATGACACAGTTGGATCTGGTATTCAATTTTCATACTTGTCTCTGTCATCTTTTGTACATTTATGATTTTATTTACTGTACTTTATATTTACATACTTGGTACCTTGTTGTACTGACCCCCTTTGGGGGGATGCGTTCATGCTCGTAGACATAGGTACTCAATTTGTGGATCCGCGAGCTTAAGATCATTGGTCAGCGTTTTGGGATAGCTCCATTGTTCTGAAGCTTGTCATTTTGGTACAGGTCTTCCATTATGGCTTATGTATGTCAGGGGGTATGGCGGAGCCTTGTCCCGTCATAGTTACTGTATACTCTTAGAGGTCTGTAGTCATGTGTGGGTTGGATATGTACAGTTGTAGCTCGTTTTGGTTCTATGTAAAGTGGCGGCCTTGTCGGCTTTCCTGTTGTATTATACGAATTTGATATTAAAGTTCAGGGGACAAGATCCCTTTGTTTTGAGATTATAAGTTTGTCTTAAGCTTCCGCTGGTTATATGTAATGTGTGAGTATAAGGGTATCCGGGTAGGGCACCAGTCGCGGCCCGTCGGTTCGGGTCGTGACACCTTCTTCCTTGGGCATAAACTTTATAGAATGAGTGTACGGTGGACATACGTATTTTAAATGAATCTAGATTTCATATGGTACATTAGGTGGTAGTGACTTGATTTTAAAAGTATAGTTGACTTGTTTTGAAAAGTTTAAGTAACTTGTTTTTAAAAAGTGAAAATGCATTGATGCTACAAGTGTTAGTGTCTTGGGGTTTTATAAATGAAAGGATGTACGGCGGACGTACATGGTGCTATTGGGTTCAAGTCCCTAATATTACATGATATGATTATTTTTATAAAAAAATATGTACGGCGGACGTACATGGTGCTATTGAGTTCAAGTCCCTAATGTTACATGACATGATAATGCCATGGGTTTTTCTAAAATGAGAGTTCATTCTATTTATTTCATTGAGAGTCAAAGATGATTTAACTTGCATATGGTTTATCATGATAGCTATTCGTGCAAGTGTTATATTTTCACATCACCGCGTCCCTCACTAGAGGACCGACAACTTTATATATATGTTCCATCGACATGCTTCCGTGATGCGAGTATATGTACTCATGCGGATCTAAGGACTCATGCGGGTGAAACAATCCCATGAATATTCCGTGGACTAGCTCTCTATGATGCGGGTATCGAGTATAGATACTCATTGCGGGTCTAAAAGATCCATGCGGGTTCGAGTCCCATACGGGTGAAATAGTCTCATAAATAGGATATGCATAATGATCCTGAGGGCAGACGTCCCTGATTTTGACATGACTTTTATATTTTTAAATGGTACACTTGATTTCATATTTTGAAATGGTATTTTGAAAAGATACAATTGACTCTCATTACTCTCATTTTTCATAAGGCGTAGTTATACTAGTAATTTGATTATCATACTTGTCTCCTGTTATCTTTTGGAATGTTATGATCTCATTTACAGTACTTATTGTTTCACATACTTGGTACGTCTTTCGTACTGACCCCCTTTCCTCGGGGGGCTGCGTTTCATGCCGCAGGTGTAGGTACACAGTTTGGTGATCCTCGCTCTTAGGATCTCTACTCAGTTTTTGGGAAAGCTCCATTATTTCGGAGGCTTGTCATTTTGGTACGGACCCTTGTATTGTAGGCTTATGTACATTCAGGGGTACGGCGGGGCCCTGTCCCGTCATAGTTTACTGTCCAAACTCTTAGAGGTCTGTATTCATATGTGGGCTGGACTTGCGGGAGTTGTATATATTGTTGGCCAGTTGTACTACTGTATCGTCGGGATGTTCCCGTTTATATATATATAACGACAACCTCGTCGGCTTGCCTTGTTGCTACATATACAGTTTTCTATATGTTATCTGGCCTATGTGTTATATGGGATGTGAGGGTATAAGAGGGGGGTGCCCAGGTAGGACACCAATCGCGGGCCTGGGGTTTGGGTCGTGACATATAGTTTATGAGGCGGTAGATATGTTTTCAGGTTGTGTGATAGGTTGAGATGTGCCCGAGTACAGAGGGAGTCCTGCCAAAATTTTTCGAAAGGAATCAGAACTTAACGTCTTTAGGCTAAGATATTCCAACATTCAAGGATGAATGTTCTTAAGGGGGAAAGATGATACACCCCGTACTTTGTATATCATTTTGATCACGTATTATCTAAAATAAGCTTAGTGAGGTTGGTATCATTTCACAAGGTTAACAAAGTTTTAGATGGGTGTTAAGTTTGTTTCATAAGTGTTCGGGCTAAACGAATCGAAGAAAGTAAGTTCATGGAAATTCGGGAAGAAATATGAAGATTTCTGGATAGAGTTTTGGCCCAAATCTTTGGGGGTATATATCTTAGTATATAAGGAGATATGGATCTTATAAAATATCAAACTTCAATTTCAGTGAGTCTACTTTCCAACGCAACAAATTGTTCGTCAATCAGAGTACTGTACAAAATGTTATGTACGTTTTAAGAAACTGCAGTTCAGCAAAAGTAGAATGCAGTTTGCGGCACCGCATTTAGGTCGCATTTTGGACATTTTTGGGCTGTTCACTGCCCAAATATGTGAGGGACTTGCGGCGCAGCATATGGTGTTTTGCGTTCGCAAGTTCCACCGCAAACTTGAAGTGGTGGGGTGGTTCTATGACTTTATAACTCAACCAAGGCCTCATTTTCCACTTCCAACACTCCAAATCACACCTCCCATCTTCCTAAATCTTTTGAAAATCTCCCTAAGGTTTTATATACCTATACTAAGTAAAATCACTCTCCTCCTACCTTAGAAGTGAGGTAGAAATAGTAGAACGACCTAGTTGGACTTGTTCTGAATGTGCACCTTTTTACTCGATTAAGTATGTTTTCCCTCCTTTTCTATGAAATGGATTATACATAAGCCTTAGCTAAGTTATATGGGGAGATAGTACAAGATAAACACTTGAAGGAGTTGTAATTATTGTTATAACTTGTGGAGTTGCTTGTTAAGGTTGCTCTGGTAGATATAAGGGTGGATATGGTTATATAGGTGCTTGGTTGTATGTTGGATGTATAGATCTTGATTGATGTAATTTGAAAAAGGTGAGAGGGTTGGGAGAAATGTTGTCCAAATTAGTCTAGAATAAGCTTGCCGCTCTTTTTATGTCGAAATCTAACTTCATAATTAAAAAATTGTTTATGATTATTGTTATAGATTGAGTGAGCAACCAACGGTATCTTGAAGCTTGCAAAGTAGGACGTTAAAGGTATGTTAAGGATCATTCCTTCTTTTCTTGGCATGATTGTTGATATGTCAATGTACTATGAAACATCCGCTATGAGATATGTTGTTTTTTACTCTTGAAAGGATTTCATCATCCTTGATAGTCCTGGTTAACTTTTTGAAGGCTAGAGATAGTGTGTGTTGTCTTGTTAGTTCCTGTAAAAAGGTGAAAATTGATGGGTCATCATAATGATAGTCCTCGAACGTTAAGTAAGAAGGTAACGATCATAAGTATTACGATAAGTTCATAAATATAGAATATTAGCATTGCTTTTCATCTATTGGTCCATACAATATGGTATGAATCCTCTTTGTGGGAAATCTCATCATAATGTACCCATCTATATAGGAGTCGGTAATGTCATACCCAACGGCTGTGGTGTGCATGTATAAATGCATGCTCGACCGACTATAGCGCGACTCAATAAGAAAATAGATACAAATATATAAGTGCAATGCAAGACAAACCTCAAGGGACACCATGAACAAATTTGAAGTGACCTATGGTCGTTATCCTTCCACTATCATTATTGTCGATACATTCATCAACTTTCAACCAATTAACAAGAGATACATAGAATACGGAAAATACTCCTGATATAGGATCATAAGGGATAGAGAAAGAGACATGGATATTTTAACTCAACAAGGAAAGTGTCGCCTTAGGAAAGCATTTGTATCAAAAGTCATGCCAAAAGAACGGATAAGCCTTACATACCTTATGTCGATAGTTCACAAGCTCCCGAATGCTCTACGAATAATAGTCTACATTAAACGATTGATTGGACTTAAAATCGACTTAATAGCTAAAGGTAATCTTCACTTAGAAATTTTGTCAAACAACTTAAGTGCATAGAGTTCTTGTGTTTCTCTACGATGGAAACCTATGTAGATCAACACCACAATAGTCCAAATACACTCTCCTTAATCCCACAACAATACAAGAAGTTTGATTGTAAACTTCATCATAAACTCCGTGTAAAACAGGATAACCATCTAAACAACTTCTAGTTTCAAAGCTTATAAGCTTGGTTTATGAAGACTCTCAAACAACTTACTCCAAAACATCCATATAATCATAAGAATAGATAAAGTAAGATGAAACTTACCTTTACATACAAGAACTCCCTCACAACAGAGGTTACTTCACCTCCAAGGATTCTACGGAATCGACACAACAAGGATAAAGACGATACCATGATAACTACGGGATTCACCATGTTAAATTTGCTTGTTTTGCCTTAGATTTAGGTCTATAATTATAGTAGACCTTTGAGAGAGCATATAAAAGGTTCTAGGGTCTGTAAAAGGTATAAAATGAAGCTCCAAGTTTAGATGATTAATTTATATACGAAAAAGAAGTTTCCACCACCAAGATGTACGACCAAATATATGGTTCCTACATTAATGTACGGTCCATACATTTGGACTGTATGTCTTAGGCAGGAATCTTGAAAATTTCAGAAACTAGGTACGGCCCCACATGTCACAATGTATGGTCCATATATTGTAGGGTACATTTTGGAAAGTTGCAAAATTTTATCAAAACGTATTTTCTCGATTCGTTTAACTTTTATACATCCTGGTACTTCTATAAATAAATTTTAAACCATCATTATCCTTTTGTAAGGTCTTATATCTTCTCGGGATACCGGTGTTATTCGACTGTATGACTAGACGTAAAAGTACGAGGTGTAATACTCCATTTTCTCCCGAAGTATTGTCGAGTCAGGGTCATTTTATATTCTTTTTGGTATTCTCGGTATGCTGGGTGAACTGTCCCAACTTATTTGTTATGTCGATGTTCCCTTTTAGAGGTTTTATAGACATGTCATGTGTTGTACAACTTGTTTAGTACGGCCTTGTGAGTCTGGATATTGGTTAGACATTATGTTGGCCTTGTCGGCCTTAGTATGTATATATGCATAGGTTGGGTTCTTCTGTTTGCAGGATATTATGTCATGTTATTTTTATAAATATCATTTTGAGACCTTGTCGGTCCAGACGGGTATACGTTCGCGTGATGATATTCAGGTGGTACACTTGGATCGTCCAAGCGTTGGGATGTGACATCATAGACCTTCGATATGGTGGGTGGACCACCTTGTAACTCAAAATACATTGGGAGAAAAGCTCAGTTTGATCTTACCCAAATTTCAGCAAATTTATGAACGTAACTTGCGATGACCTTTGCCAACTTTTGTTTTAGATCTTGCTTGACTTCAAAGCTTAACATACGACTATTATACGATTCAAATACCTCATAACAAGACTTTCTTATCATATTAAACACTCTTAGTCTCACCCTGAAAGTACGGGCTAATACAATCCGCTTTCCTTCGGCTAACTTCGTCGAAAAGTATTTTTTTATTCGTTTAACCCCGAACTTATGAAGCTTACTTAACACTTGCTTAAACTCATTTTCATCCGAATATGAAATTTTAGCCTTATCGGACTTCCGTTACTTTATTCACGATGCATACTAATGCGAAAGTATTACGAGTCTATAAGAGAGAAGATCTTTTAAAAGGAAAGAGAATTATTAATATATTTATTTTATCGGTTGGCTGTACAACGCCAAATATTCAGAAAGAAATTTATATTTGAACTATCAGATGCCAAAATGTAAAATATGGACTGTTTTGTGCCAAATTTTAACCTATGTTATATTACCATGCAAAATTTTCTTTAATGAAAATGATAATAATTTAGAGTAAAGACTTCGGAAGTCATGCCATAAACTATGAGTCTATGAGCCTTGTGTCCTAGTTTGGATCCACTGATCCTCTCTAGTCTCCTTCAAACGCCCCTACACATTTACATCGTGTACACTTGTTGCTCTTAACTTTTCCTTCTTTCCTATAATTATTTCACTTTCTACGTAGTTTTTATTTTCTATTTCAAATAATCAACGGAATTTTGACACAATGAGTTGATAATTTGATGGAGCTGCGGTAAAATTTAAAAAATACTGGAGTTTTCTTTCAATTTGTTTTAATAGCTTTCTTTAACATAAATTTTAAATCTAATCTTCCGAAACTATATTTATATGATAAACACAAATTACTTTGATCTTTTAAGGAAAGTACGAAGTTTTGTTTGAATGTAATCTAAATCTTTATTTTAGCAAATTAAAATAGGGAAACTATATGTAAGATGATATTAATCTCTCTTGGGAGTCTTCTTATTAATATCAAATATATATAGTGTACAATATTCATCCCTTATACAACAGGAATCCTAATCCTAATCACAAGAGGAATTCTATTCTTACCATAATTATATTTACACAATATATGGAATATATTCTAATTATGGGGTAGGGATGACTATACACTTTTACACACACCCTCAGTCAGAACGGGAGGAGGCCGGACGCTGAGACTGGATCTGAAGTCAAGAAACAACTGTATGGGAAGTCTTTTGGTAAATATATATGCATACTGATATGATGAGGGAACATGTAACACTCTGACATGGCCTAGCGCAACTCCCATGAACGAAATGTATGTCCATATCAACGTGCTTGGTTCGCTGATATTGAACCGGGTTGTGAGAAAGGTAGATTGAAGAGATGTTATCAAAATACATAATAGAAGCTTGGCGCAAAGGACACTGAAGTTCTAACAGTAAATTTCTGAGCCAACAAATCTCAGCTACCACATTTGCAACGCCTATGTACTCAGCATCGACACTGGAGCGGGATAGGGTGACCTGTCGCTTGGCAGACCATGAAATCAGATTATCCCCTAAAAAACACAAAAGCCGGAGGTGGAGCGTCGCGTGTCCGGACACCCTGCCAAATCTACATCCGTATATGAAAGCAACTTGTTTGGTGCAGAGGGGTATAGGTGCAAACCATAATCAAGTGTGCCCTTAATGTATCAGATGATACGCTTAAGGGCAGTGAAATGAGACTCCCTGGGGGCATGCATGAATAAGCATACCTGCTGAACAGCATAAGCAATGTCTGGTCTTGTAAATGTGAGATACTGAAGTGCACCAGCAAGGCTCCTATATAGAGTAAGATCGGAGACTGAAGCACCATCCATAGCACCGAGCTTAGATTTTGAATCAACTGGAGTAGACATAACTTTGCAATTCGCCATCTTAGCCCTGTACACAATCTCCTCTGCATACTTACGCTGACATAAGAACATGTGGTTGGCAGACCTGGTCACTGATATCCCCAAGAAATAACTCAGCTTTCTTAAATCAGTCATTGTAAATTCGGTCTTAAGCAAGACAATAATCTCATTTTCAACCCATGAGGAGGCAGTAAGAACAATATCATCCACGTAAAGTAATAAGTAAGCAATGCTACTACCTCGATGAAAATGAAGAGTGATGTATCACTCTTGCTATATACAAACCCAATCTGCAAGATATACCTGACAAAGCGATTATACCACACACGGAGGGCCTGTTTCAGGCCATATAGTGACTTACGGAGACGACACATATAGTGAGGGACTGTAGGATGGGTGAATGATCGGTGTATTTTATATACACTTTTTGAGTCGTTTTTAGGGAATCTTTTGTCCCTTTTTGTACAAATATGTGTCGTCTTAGGATAGATTTTCTTTCTTTTGAGTCAAATTGGTTAAAATGACTACTTGGCGGAAAAGGAGTGAAAAGAGGGCAAAAGTGGAGGTTCCAGAGCTTAAAAGACGAGAAAGTGGTGAACCAGACACGGACGGGCGCCAGCGCGCCTCGCCAACAGTCCAGCGCCCGGCGCCGATATCCGAGGGTCTCGAGTTCCAGTACGCGCGCTCCTGCAGCGAGTTGCGAGCCGCGCGCCTCAATATCGAGAGGTTTCAGATTTCGCGCGCGGCGCGAGCGAGGCCGCGACGCCGACGCGGGAAAAATCAGGTTTTGACGATTTTATGGGCCAGGCCTGAAGGAAAACCTTAAGGGCGGTTTTGAAGCTATAAAAAGAGAACCCTAGCGTTTCAAGGGTTCTCTTGCACAAACACAAGACTTCTTGGAGTTGAAGATTGGAGACCATTACTTAGTAATTTTCTTTTCTTTTCTTTACTTTACTTTTAGTTTATGTTGGATATTGAATTAGTTCTTGTCATGTCAATGGCTAGGAACTAACTCCATTATAGGGCTTTCCATGTCAATTCACTTGAACCTTATGTTATGAATTGATGCATGTTTATGGTTGTTCTTCTTATTGTTGAGATTTACCCAATAGTTGCTTTGAATGCTTGGTAATTAATTGATCACTAATTATCATTATTTATATGATTTATAATCAAACTTCGAAAGGAGGAGGTTGTGACTATGCTGTAAGTTGGGTAGACATAGGTCGGATTGGGGATGAGAATACCTCAATTACTTGTGTAGCGTTAATAGGGGTTTAAATACCTAATTTCACGCGAGTTGCGTGACGATTAACAAGGTTTTTGTTCTTAATCCTCCTATAGAGTCATCCTTATCACCGAAAGGTAGAAAGGAGCGCTACTGGGGTTGAGTGTTTATATAGCCTTAACGGGAGTATAAAACGAATTAGTAAACCTGCTATCTCTAAAAAAAGAAGAACCATAATTCATTGCATTAATAAGTAATATAAACGGATAGTTGAGGAGACTTGGAAGCCCTATTTCCATCACTACTGAAGTAAAAACATAGTTAATTAGTATTTATAATTGTTAGTTATAATCAACAAACTCAAATATCGGTTACCAAATAGATAACAAAGGATAGATAATTGGTACTTGAACACTAATCCTTGAGGACGATATTCGGTCTTACCTATACTATATTACTTGTCACGATAACGTGCACTTGCGTTAAAGTGTGTGCATTAAATCGCGCATCAATTTTTTGGCGCCGTTGCCGGGGATTAGGCATAGCTAAATATCAATTTTATCTATTCTTAATTTCTAATTTGGTTTATTTTTGTTTTTATTTATTATTATTTTTTATTTATTTTTTGTGAAAACAAGTGTGCCGTGATCCGTTGTTTGTTTTGATTCATCTCAGGGATCCTGAAGACATGGATTACTACTGTCAATATGATAAAGCTCCAACCATACAGGAAGAGAGGGAGGAGTTACGAGAAGCCATACTCAGTTTCACTAGGTATCAAACTCAGTTCATGGACGAAACGAGAATGGCCATGAAGAAGTTGGAAACGCAAATAGGAGAACTCGCGGTCATGTTGAACAGCGAAATGCAAGAAAAGCAATCTGCACCTGTGGGAGGCAATATGAAAGCACAATGTCAGGCGATTGACCTGAAGAATGCCGAATCAGTGGATATGGAAAGTTCGCAGCAGCAGCGCCCGCGCCGATGAGGCGCGCGGCCAAGACTGGGACAGTCGAAGTTTGAGTGCCGCGGAGGCGGGAGTGACGCGGCGCCAAAATCAAGCGAAAAGTTGGTGGAAGGCTGTGAACGCACCCATGTGAAGATACCATATCCCGGAGGCTAAAAACATGTGCTCTTGACAAGCAATTCTCTAAATTTGTGGAAATTCTCAAACAATTGCAACTCAATATCCCGTTTGCTGAAGCACTAGAGCAGATGCCGAGCTATGTAAAGTTCATGAAGGATATTCTTAGCAAAAAGAGGAGGATAGAGGACTACGAAACATTGGTGTTGACTGAAGAATGTAGTGCCATCCTACAGAGAAAACTACCTCAGAAATTACAAGATCCAGGGAGTTTCACCATCCCATGCACCATTGGAAAGTTTGAATGTCAGAAAGCCTTTGTGTGATGCGGGCGAGCATAAATCTGATGCCTTATCTAGTTTTCTGCAAACTTGGAATGGGAGAAGTCAAACCTACAAACATCACCTTGAAGTTAGCTGACCGCTCCATAGTTCATCCTAGAGGAGTCATCGAAGATGTATTGGTGAAGGTGGACAAGTTCATCTTTCCCGCTGATTTCGTTATCTTAGACATAAAAGATAACGACATAATCCCCATCATACTTGGCAGACCCTTCTTAGCCACAGGACAGACTCTCATCGATGTTCACAAAGGTGAGTTGAAGCTTCGGGTAGATGAAGAAGAGGTGATTTTCAATGTTTTTTGGGCAGCAACTTTTCCAGATGCCAATGATAACTGCTCAGCCATTGATCTTATCGAAGATGCAGTGTCAGCCAAAGGGTTCAGACATGATGATACGCTTGAAGAAGTACTGACCAAATGGGATAATAATAGTAGAAATGATCCAGGGCTGATGGAGTATGCAAATTGGATGAATGTTTATGAGAAATGGGATAAGAGGAGGTATGAAGAGCTTGGGCAGATGCCAGAAAGATCAATACCATCCACAGAGAAGGCTCCAGAGTTAGAGTTAAAACCCTACCCAATCATTTACAATACCAATACCTAGGTGAAAATAAAACCTTACCAGTGATCATTTCACGCCACCTATCCACCGAAGAGATTGATAAACTACTAAGAGTGTTGAGGGATCACAAGCGTGCCATTGGATGGACATTAACAGACATAAAAGGGATAAGTCCGTCAACCGTAATGCATAAGATCCGTCTAGATGAGGAGAGCAGACCATCCATCGAAGCACAAAGGCGACTAAACCCAAACATGAAAGAGGTAGTTAGAAAGGAAATCCTGAAATGGCTCGATGCAGGAGTAATTTACCCTATATCGGCGGTAGCGGGTGAGTCGATGCAGTGGTTCACAAAAAGGGTGGAATAACAGTGGTGACCAACGAAAGGAACGAACTCATTCCTTCTAGAACAATTACTGGATGGAGAATCTGCATTGATGTCACGACCCGACCCCGGATCCGTGACCGGTGCCTTGACCCGCACCGCGTGACACAACATCGAGAAAACCAATGAATATAAACTCAAAATAAAACAACCATAATGGTATAAATAGTCTAGCCCAAAATGGCTATCCCAAAAGTACATCAAATTGAACAGCTATATCCTTAAACAACCCAAGTTATGACAAGACTACAGGCCTCTAAGAATAAGTAACACTATGACGGGACAGGGCCCCGTCATGCCCCTGAATGTACAAAATATCACACCACCGGGGAGAACCATACCAAAAGCCGAGCTCAAGAAATGGAGCTCGACACATGAGTAAGAGATCCTAGGAATGAGGATCTACCACCCTTACTGCGCAGATAACGCATGGCGGCCCAGGGGTCGACACAACGTACCAAGTATGTAAAATCGAAAATATCAGAGTAATATCACAAGTCAAAGATAAGTGAGTCATAGATAAAAATCAATTTCTCAGACCGTGCCTTACTAACAATGAGAGTAACAAGTATAAAACTTATAGCATAAAAATAGGAGGCTCACGATTAAAGCAGGTACCTCGCCTGTAGTATCGCGTAAGCGCCCTACTCGGGACTATTTCACCCGCACGGGTCCTGTGGACCCGCATGAGGTCATCCGCCTCGCCATGGGACTATTTCACCCGCACGGGACTATTTCACCCGCATGGATCCCGTGGATCCGCATGATACCATCGCCGCATCGCACGGGACTATTTCACCCGCACGGATCCCGCGTCCGATCCGCACGAGCGCAAGCGCCGCACTCGCATCATGGGTAGCAAATCCATGGCATAGCTAATAACCCGGGGTTTACCCCGTAATAATACAAATATATAACATAGCTCATCCGACTATCATACATAACATAAGCACTACCAGCCTATCATATCATACATAAGCACTACCGGCCTATCATATCATACACAAACACTACCGGCTTATCATAACATAAGCAAGTTAAGAAATCCCCTAACTTCTTATTAACATTATTAATATATCCTCTCATTTTAGTATCCTAAGGCACTAACATGTCTTTTAATAGAAAATCCTGGAATTCAACCCAAGTACCATGTACTTCTAACTTTTTAAGAAAAACTCTTTTTATACAAAGATTCCAAGATACTAATCACCATAGTATCAAGTTACAATTTCTTTTCAAAACAAGTCACATTTCCTTTTAGAAATATAATAGGCTTCTAAATCAAGTGACTTCATTTCCTTTAAAACCTTAGGCAACCAATGCCTAAAATCAATCCACCTTCCATAGTTTCGAATCCTTTACGTACTTGTTTTAATTAGAGTAAACCATTCTTTGTGAACCTTTCCAAAAACTAATATAACCAACTTCCCATAAAGTCATTATATTAGCGTTATACCTTTGTCAAATACATTTTCCTTAAATCCAAAGGACTTATACTTTTGAAATGAAACAAGTATCATATACTTTAAAACAAGTGTAGATTATCAAATATTGTACGTATACCGTACTACATAGATACAACTACTCATGCTCAAGAGATAGGAAAGCTCTACATACCTCCTTAGTCAATCCACTTGCTAAGTCCAACTACCGCAAGTAATATGTCAACCTATAATAACCATAGTGTGTTTATTAACCTCTAATTTCAATGTAGAAATTCCAAATTCAAGTTATCAATTCCTAAGGAAAATTGGGCAGCATTTCCTTTGTTTCTACTCACTTTGCCACCTTTTCAAAGGCCGATTTTTCAACATTCAAACGCCTTATTAAGGCCCAACAACCAAACCAACACAAAAGAGATTACACACCTAATCTTAGGTGTGTAAAATTCTGCCCCATAAGTTATAATAGTACACTTAACAATTCTAAGGTGGTTTTTAGGCTACAACATGCTCATAATATTTCTTTAGCCAAATCCTTCATATTCAACCCACATTTCTAGCATGCAATGACTCTAAGAGCATTATTTACCACCATAAGTATCTTCTTCATAACACGCAACTCTATAAACTAATAATAGAGGAAGAATCATTACCTTAGAGCCTTAGCCAAATTTTATCCAACAATTTGCTAGCCTTTCTACCAAGAATACCACCACCACCACCTTCACAAGCTAGCCACAAGCTTCCTTCTTGTCTTTTAATTTTTCAGATTTTTCTTAAGGCTAGAATCCTCTTGGATTTTTAGAGAGAAGGAGGAGCTTGAAATATTTAGAGAGAAGGAAGAGGTTTTTCAAAGAGAGAGATGACAAATGACCAAGTCTTTAAGACTTGGTCAATATATTGCATGTAAAAATCAGATGGGGGGGGACACTTGTCCCCCACTCAGGCCCTTTCAAAATAAAAATCTGACTTTTCCTAAGTTTTTCCGCCTGATTTCCCGCCTCGGCCCTGCTTCCCGGCGCCGCAACTCCTGCGAACCCTCGGATCTTCCGGCCACACTGCTTCCTGGCGCGCTGAAACTTCAGACGCCGAGTTTTCGTGCGCGACCTACGATTACTCGCTTCAGGCCATGGCCACTGAGACCCTGACCGAGGTCCCGCCTAACCACGGTATAACATTCTCCCCCCCTTAGAAACATTCGTCCCGAATGTTCCCTCTAGGCTTACTCAAATTACAATATCGGCATAGACTCAAATAAAGACGCTTCACACGGCCACAACAAAACTCAAGCATAAATACTAAATTTAAAGACCAACACTTTAGAACGTGGGTTACCTGGAGGTATAGGGAATAAGTGAGGATATTTCTTCATCATGTCATCCTCTGCTTCCCACGTCATCTCCTCTCTGTTCACATTCCGCCATAGGACCTTGACGGAAGCCACGTCTTTCGTCCGAAGTCGTCTAACCTGACGATCGAGTATCGCTATGGGGCTCTCCTCATACGATAACTCCTCTGTTACCTGAACCTCATGAATCGGATGTACTCTAGATGGGTCTCCAATACATTTCCGCAACATAGACACGTGAAACACTGGATGTACTGCCTCTAGATCGGACGGCAGATCCAACTCATAAGCAACCTTGCCTACCCTCCGGACAATCTGGTAAGGCCCAATGTACCTTGGGCTAAGCTTCCCCTTCTTTCCAAATCTCATCACGCCCTTCATGGGCGATACCTTTAGAAAGACCCAATCGCCTAACTCAAATTCCAAGTGTCGACGCCGATGATCTGCATACGACTTCTGCCGACTCTGAGCTGCCAACAACCGCTCCTGGATAAGCTTCACCTTATCCACTGCCTGCTGAACTAAGTCTGGCCCGACCAACTGGACTTCTCCCACCTCGAACCAGCCTATAGGTGATCTGCACTTCCTCCCGTATAAGGCCTCATAAGGCGCCATCCAATCCGGAATGGTAGCATTGTTGTAAGCAAACTCCACAAGAGGCAAATGATCCTCCCATACCCACGAAATCAATAACACAAGCCCGCAAAGATATCCTCGTGTGCGGATAGTGCGCTCGGCCGTCCCGATGCGAGGATGAAATGCCGTCTTGAGACTCACCTGTGTCCCTAATCCCTTCGAAAGGACCTCCGAGTTAGCCGAGAACCGGGCCTCTATTCGATATAATCGACACCGACACCGTGCGCCTCACAATCTCTCTAATATATAATCGGCATAGTCTCACCGAGAACGTCGTTCGACGGAAGAAAATGGGTGATTTCGCGACCGTCGACAATCACCCAAATGGAATCATGCTTCCTCCGAGTGGTAGGTAGTCCCGTAATAAAATCCATATTTATTACCTCCCACTTCCAAGTCGAATATCAATATCTCGCAATGACTCACCGCTTCGTGCTCAATCTTAACTCACGACAATTCGCATCGTACACGAACTCCGCAACGTCCCTCTTTAGGCCATCCCACCAATACACGCATCTGAGGTCACGATACATTTTAGTCGATCCCGGATGAATAGAATAACGAGAACTGTGTGCCTCCCTCAGAATCTGATGACGAAGTCCTGTCACATCGGGAACACACAACCGACCCTCGAATCTTAGCACCTCATCAGGCGCTACCTCAAACAGACTCCTCTCTTTCTGAACAGCGGCATCTCTGTACCGTACCAAAATCGGATCCTCATACTTGTTATACCCCGTATTTCCAGAGTATATACGTAAGGACGTACGTGCGACAATTTGAGACTTAAAGTTAGGCATGTTTCGAAATTTTGTGCACAACACCCGATTAAAGTCGTTTTTCGACGAAACGTTTTACTAAGCTTACGAAGGGAAAATTCCGGCTATGTCGTTTTGTATTTTTGCGGATTTTTTCGAGCGACGGAACATTTTTGGACCAACGGGAGGGTGACATTGGACGGTAAAGAGGGCCACGGCTAGGAGGGTTTTGAGGCCCTTTTCATGGGTCTTTGTTTTGTGAGGGATTTAAGGAGTAGGTTAGGGTGCACTTGTGCCAATCTTGGCCATCCACTTGCCCCCCACATGGCTTGATCTTGTCCGTTGGTGTCCCTATAAATACCCCCTTGCTTGAAGGTTTTTCTTCATCCCTCATTTCATTCTAAGTCTTGAAATCTCCCTCCCCTCTTCTTGTTGTGCCGTCCAAAGCCTCTCCCCCCCTTCCCCTTTGAGTGGCCTTGTGGCCGAGAGGGGTACCCTCCCCCCTTGGTAGTGCTCTAGAGGTACCCACTAGCCTAGTTGTTTAGAAATATACCCTCCTTGTAGTATTGAAACACTCCTCCCAGTATGGGTATAATGCCCACAATCCCTTAGCCTTTACCTTGTAGTATTCCAAAAGTTACCTCTATACGTAGAACCCGGAAATACTACCTTTTGTCCTTTTAGTCTCAAACCGAAACCCTAAGGAAATCTTCATAGTTGGTTGAAGTATTTAAGTAGAAGTTGGTTAGAACTTCTAAGGGTTGTTTGGAGCGGATTGGAGCGCTGAGTGGGAGCTAAACCTTTCTCAGGATCGACATTATACCTTGTATAATTTTGGGCTTATCGAGGTAAATATTCTTGTCCCCTTGTTTTAATTGGAAATTACATGTTGTAGGATATATAGTTGAAGTATACTATATATATAGAACTGAACATAGCTTTGCGGCAATGTCTTTTGACTTAAGCCCGAATATAAAGAAGAGAACTGAACTGTAATTACATAGGGCTGTATGACAGTAGACTTGTGGTATTACTATGTAGTAGAATTGTATACGTCCGGTTAGACGTATAAACCCCATGGTTGGCTGGGTAGCCGGCGTCGATAGAGGAGGAGCTTTACGCTGTTGCGGGAGGTTCTTGAATTTTCTGTAGAATATGGAACCATGCGGTTAAAAGTTAATAGACGTTTGTGGCCTTATAGGTGGAAGTACTACGAGTAGCGTATTCTACTTGAAGAGTGGAAAAGGCTAGTCGGGTTACAGTACTGTGGAGCGTTTTGCTTATTGTCGATAATCGTCGCGAGGTATGTGAACCTCTTCCTATCCTTCTAGCATGATGCTTTGTAAACTATGTAATGCGGTGAGACGTACATGTGCTAAATGAGTTGGTTGGTTTAAAACATAGGGTGTTATAATAGCTTTATGGGAAGTTAGTTATAACGACTATATGTAAGTAAAAGATTGGTTTATTGATTGTAGAAGTTAAGAGACTTGATCTTGAAAGATAAGAGACTTAACTTGTTTTACTTGGTAATTAACATTTTGTTAAAAGTGTTGTGAAACCTCATTCGCGAGTAATGAGTACTTGGTTTTAAAAAGAATAATGTTTTATTGATTTCGGAAATGAGAATAAGTGTCGAACAAACCACGTAGCTAATAAAGGAAAGTGTATTGACAAATAACAAATTGTTATTAAAACCAAGAGAAACCTCCATCCGCATAAGCTAAGATAAGACAAAATTGTATTACATTTCCTAGATCATGGTCAGTAACAAGATTGTTGTAAACAAGAATAAACGGCTCACGTACAAGACATATGTTACTCAATTGTTTTAAAAGAGATTAAGACTATGAGTTATGAAACCTTTCTAAAATAAGAAACTTGAGCATTTGAAATTAGGCAAACTTGAACGTTTGGAAAAGAATAATGTTGTTACTTGATTTTACAAAGGGAAGTATTTTGGTTTACTTAAAAAGATAGTCACTCTATTTTATGCTACGGGTATTATGTGACTTTTGTGAAAGAAACGGATCCTTTAAAAAGAGTTAATGTACGTAGTACTTTAGGGTTAAAACCCAGACTTTGATACAAATGGAAGTACCTTGAGTTGTGTATAACTTGCCTATGCTTGTTGTTGTGTAACTCGCCTATGCTTGTCGTGATAGCATTTGTTGTGCAAATGTTGATATCAGGTGACTTCTTGAGAAAGAGTAGATCTTTTATAAAAGTCTAGAAGTATGGTAATTTGCTTGAGCTTGTTGGTGATAGCCTGGTTGTGCGATATATTGTTATTGTGGTTACATGGACATGTCTACACCGATGCAGAATTCCGGGGGCATGTGGCCATGGGGCATTGTTATTATTGTTGCATCATGGACATGTCTACACCGTCTGCAGTCGGGGCACGCGCGTGATGCGAACATGATTGATGTTGTGGGCGTGAGACCCATAGTTATATTTGAGTGATGACTTGAGGGCGTGAGTCCCTGACTTGACATGACTGCTTTTATGTTGTGAACTGTAGTTTTGTTATCATACATGTTTCCTGTTTTTATATAGTATTATGATTTCATTTACTGATTTCTGATTCACATACTTGGTACTGCCAGATCGACTTTCGGGCTGCGTTCATGCCGCAGTAGAGTACATCGGTAGTGGATCCTCGCTCATGGATCACGATTCAGTATTAGGAAGCTCCGTTTCTCGGAGGCTTATTCTTTGGTATGTGTTCCACTGAGTTGTAGGTTCTTGTACATTCGAGGTATGGCGGGCCCTGTCCGTCATGGTTGTAAATCTTAAGTGCAATCTGTATTGTGGCGAGGTTGTAAAAGGATTAAAGCTGTCGGGTTTTATGTATATATCTGAAGGCAACTGTTTTTGGTTGCTTTGTTTATGATCATATATCTTGTTTCATGTTTATGTTTTATTTTCGGGTTTTCTCGATGTTGTATCACTAGGGTGCGGGGTAAGGCACGATCATGGGCCCGGATCGGTCGTGACAAAAGTGGTATCGTGAGCGATTAATCCTCGGAAAGTGTCTCTGACCGTGTCTAGTAGAGTCTTGATTATCGATGTGTTGTGCACCACATCTATAATCGTGAGGCTATAGGACATTTAGGATTGGTTTCCATTCTTCTCATTACGAGATCGTGCCTTAGAGGCATGTTGTAAGTTGGACCCTCCGGCGTATCTCGTTTTACCGTTATGCCTCGCGCCAAGGCAACCAGAGCCCGGGCAAGGCAAAGCGAGGGAGGCGCTAGTGAGATCTGAGGAGTACGAGGGCGCAGCGGTCGATACTAAGATTGTGCTTGACGGCGAGTTTTGCGCCGCCCCCAAAGCGAGTTTAGAGCGCGGCAGAATGCTCACGAGACCACGATGCACTGAGCCTCGATCCAGCGGCTGGAGCGGGTTAAGTTGAGAGATGGCCGATTCTTGGCCGAGGATCGTGGCGAACGTGAGATAAGTGGATCAGCGTGATTCGATTCGATGCGATGGTTCACCCCGAGATAGTTTGAGGCTACGGGACTTTACGAGTTAGCCCGCGAGTTTTATGGGTGAGGCACGAGGATGATCCGCAGGAGTTCATCCGGCGATTCTGACCGTCATGAGTGATCGAGCTTCGGAGACCGAGTCGGTGGTCTTAGGTTCGTCGGTGCGTGATCTGCATGATCGGGTTTGGTCATGGGAGTTGTCGGGAGAGCATGCGCTTCCAGCGATATGGGACGAGTTCTCGAGGCATTCCTCACTCACTTCTTGCCTCGCATGAGAAGGGCACGGGTAGACAAATTTATGATGCTTAGACAGAGGCGTGCGGTTCGAGTACAAGCGTGGAGTTTGACTTCGTTGGCTCGGTATGTCCCGCTTTAGTGGCAACCATGGAGGATAGAGTGCACCGCCACGTCACCGGGCTAGATGATTACTTACAGAGGCTTGTTCGGGTGTAGCTCTTGATCGGGCATGGACATTGCCCGCATGCAGCTCATGCTGAGATGTGAGGCACGGAGAGGTCGGAATGACTGGATCAGCGAAGAGGCCGGGACATCGAGTCTTTGGCGACTTTCGAGGCGGACCGCCTCCAGCGGCGAGCTAGTTTTGTACCTCCGCGGTCAGCAGTGGTCCTCCACAACCTTCAGAGCATCGAGTATTCGGGAGCGGTCGGGCTCGAGTTCGTTTCGAGGAAGTAAGGGTGTTGGCGAGATCACTACCCTACCGGTGTAGTCGATGTGGTAGACCGCATTTGGGAGTGTCGTGGTGCGGGGAGCTTGTTATTTTGCGGCCACCGGGCCATTTTGCGAGGAACTGTCCGACCAAGGGTACGGATATTACGACTCGACCTTCAGGATCGATGGTGGTTCATCACCCTATAGTTATGCCACTGCATAGCGGGCTATGATTAGAGTGACGATGGATGCAGTATATCCTTAACCTCTAGAGTTTTGGTATGCTTGTTATGATGATCTCATTATTGTGTGCTATGCGGATAGCGGGGTGTTAATTGTGAGTTAGAAACCGTGGTTAGTTGGAAGGATAAGTATGTGGGGCATGGTAAGTATGAACCTTAGACTATGTCACGATTGAGACCTTAGAGGTAAGGTCGTCTTGAGTAAAAGATTTATTTCATGTTTGACCACTTATCGAGTAAGTAGTGCGTGGGAATTATTTGTGTGATAAGTCGATGGGTAGTGTGAGATGGAAGTGGTAGCTTTCATGACTTGATGAGGTAAGATTGTTGCGTTTCGAGGAGCACGTGTTGGCGCGATTGGGTCGGGTTGATGGTCGCTCGCAGTGCGACCCGCGGCCCGGTTTTAGGTAAGTCGTTTAGGTAGTCCCGCGGTGGTAGGTCACGAGGTGCTAGGCGGTTTAGGTGAGCATCGTATGAGATCGTCGATCTGTGCGGCGAGAGGGCTTTCGTGAAGGCCGGGAATGGCCTTAAAGAAGATTGAGGTTAGTAAGATGACCAAGTTTGGAGGTAGTGACTCCACAGTTTTGAGAACTGAAGGGATGACTGAAGTATGGCACGTCCTGAGAGACACTAGAACCTCAGGGATCGCATGCAGTTCGGTACCATTTGTTGGGTCGCCGGAGTGACACTAGAACCTCGCGGCAAAGTGACAAAAGTGGTATCGCACGACGAGTAAGGAAGGAAGAGAACGTGTGTTATTTCGCATTGGCCAAAGGTGGCGTTGGCAACTTGTTAGAGGAATTTCATCGATATCCGTCTTGAGAAGGAACATTCGGGACGAATGTTTCTAAGGAGGGGAGAATGTTATACCCCGTATTTCCAGAGTATATACGTAAGGACGTACGTGCGACAATTTGAGACTTAAAGTTAGGCATGTTTCGAAATTTTGTGCACAACACCCGATTAAAGTCGTTTTTCGACGAAACGTTTTACTAAGCTTACGAAGGGAAAATTCCGGCTATGTCGTTTTGTATTTTTGCGGATTTTTCCGAGCGGAACATTTTTGGACCAACGGGAGGGTGACACTTGTCACCCTCATTGGACGGTAAAGAGGGCCACGGCTAGGAGGGTTTTGAGGCCCTTTTCATGGGTCTTTGTTTTGTGAGGGATTTAAGGAGTAGGTTAGGGTGCACTTGTGCCAATCTTGGCCATCCACTTGCCCCACACATGGCTTGATCTTGTCCGTTGGTGTCCCTATAAATACCCCCTTGCTTGAAGGTTTTCTTCATCCTCATTTCATTCTAAGTCTTGAAATCTCCCTCCTCTTCTTGTTGTGCCGTCAAGCCTCTCCCCTTCCCCTTTGGTGGCCTTGTGGCCGAGAGAAGTACCCTCACATGGTAGTGCTCTAGCCAGAGGTACCCACTAGCCTAGTTGTTTAGAAATATACCCCTCCTTGTAGTATTGAAATACTCATCCAAGTATTGTTATAATGCCCAAAATACCTTAGCCTTTACCTTGTAGTATTCCAAAGTTACCTCTATCGTAGAACCCGAAATACTACCTTTTGTCCTTTTAGTCTCAAACCGAAACCCTAAGGAAATCTTCGGAGTTGGTTGAAGTATTTAAGTAGAAGTTGGTTAGAACTTCTAAGGGTTGTTTGGAGCGGATTGGGCCGCGGAGTAGGAGCTAAACCTTGCTCGGGATCGACATTATAACTTGGATAATTTTGGGCTTATCGAGGTAAATATTCTTGTCCTTGTTGTAATTGGAAATTACATGTTGTAGGATATATAGTTGAAGTATACTATATATATAGAATGAACATAACTTTGCGTGATGTCTTTTGACTTAAGCCGAATATAAAGAAGAAGCGACTGTAATTACATAGGGCTGTATGTGATGAAGACTTGTGGTATTCTGTGTAGTAGAATTGTATCGTCAGGTTAGGCGTATAAACCCCACACTGGTTGGCTTGGTAGTCGGCCTCGATAGAGGAGGAGATTTCTGTTGCGGGAGAGTCTTTAATTTTACGTAGAATATGGAACCATGCGGTTAAAAGTTAATAGACGTTTGTGGCCTTATAGGTGGAAGTACTACGAGTAGCGTATTCTACTTGAAGAGTGGAAAAGGCTAGTCGGGTTCTGATCTTGTGGGCGTTTTGCTTATTATCGATAATCGTCGCGAGGTATGTGAACCTCTTCCTATCCTTCTAGCATGATGCTTTGTAAACTATGTAGTACGGTGAGACGTGTGCTAAATGAGTTGGTTGGTTTAAAACATAGGGTGTTATAATAGCTTTATGGGAAGTTAGTTATAACGACTATATGTAAGTAAAAGATTGGTTTATTGATTGTAGAAGTTAAGAGACTTGATCTTGAAAGATAAGAGACTTAACTTGTTTTACTTGGTAATTAACATTTTGTTAAAAGTGTTGTGAAACCTCATTCGCGAGTAATGAGTACTTGGTTTTAAAAAGAATAATGTTTTATTGATTTCGGAAATGAGAATAAGTGTCGAACAAACCACATCAGCGCTAATAAAGGAAAGTGTATTGACAAATAACAAATTGTTATTAAAACCAGTAGAAACCTCCATCTGCATAGAAGCTAAGATAAGACAAAATTGTATTACATTTCCTAGATCATGGCTGTTGTAACAAGATTGTTGTAAACAAGAATAAACGGCTCACGTACAAGACATATGTTACTCAATTGTTTTAAAAGAGATTAAGACTATGAGTTATGAAACCTTTCTAAAATAAGAAACTTGAGCATTTGAAATTAGGCAAACTTGAACGTTTGGAAAATAATGTTGTTACTTGATTTTACAAAGGGAAGTATTTTGGTTTACTTAAAAGATAGTCACTCTATTTTATGCTACGGGTATTATGTGACTTTTGTGAAAAAGCAGATCCTTTAAAAGAGTTAATGTCGTAGTACTTTAGGGTTAAAACCGGACTTTGATACAAATGGAAGTACCTTGAGTTGTGTATAACTTGCCTATGCTTGTTGTTGTGTAACTACCTATCTTTGTCGTGATAGCCTTTGTTGTGCAAATGTTGATATCGGGTGACTTCTTGAAAGAGTAGATCTTTTATAAAAGTCTAGAAGTATGGTAATTTGCTTGAGCTTGTTGGTGATAGCTTTGGTTGTGCGATATATTGTTATTGTGGTTACATGGACATGTCTACACGATCTGGTCGTGGGCATGTGGCCATGCGGCAGGGTTGATTACCTGATATATTATTATTGTGGTTACATGGACATGTCTACACCGATGCAGAATTCCGGGGGCGTGTGGCCATGCGGCGGGGTTGATCACCCAGTATTATTGTTGTTAATGTCACATGGACGTGTCTACCGTCTGCAATCGGGGCATGTGGCCGTGGGGCATTGTTATTATTGTTGCATCATGGACATGTCTACACCGTCTGCAATTCGGGGCATGCGGCCGTGATCTGAACATGATTGATGTTGTGGGCGTGAGACCCGTAGTTATATTTGAGTGATGACTTGAGGCGTGAGTCACGACTTGGCATATTTGCTTTTATGTTGTGAATCGTAGTTTTGTTATCATACATGTTTCTGTTTTATATATATTATGATTTCATTTACAGTATTTTCTGATTTCACATACTTGGTACTGTTATCGACCTCCTTGAGGCTGCGTTCATCTGCATGGTAGGAGTACCCGGTAGTGGATCCTCGCTCATAGGATCACGATTCGGCGTATTAGGAAGCTCGTTTCTCCGAGGCTTATTCTTTGGTATGTGTTCCACTGAGTTGTAGGTTCTTGTACATTCGAGTATGGCGGGGCCTGTCGTCATGGTTGTTGTAAATCTTAAGTGCATGTATCTGTTGTGGGCGGGGTTGTAAAAGGATTAAAGCTGTTCGGGTTTTATGTATATATCTGAAGCTATTTTTAGTTGCTTTGTTTATGATCATATATCTTGTTTCATGTTTATGTTTTATTTTCCGCTGGTTTTCTCTGATGTTGTATCACTAGGGTGCCCGGGGTAAGGCACCAGTCACGGGCCCGGGATCGGGTCGTGACAATACTGTCGCCTCTTCACCTCCTCGACGATGGAAGACTCGGCAACCTCTCGAACCCGAATTCCGTCTGTGAGAATCAACCAAAGCGAACCCCGAGGCTCGTGGCGATGTAACTCTCGGACCATATCCGCTTTTCTCTGGTGAACAGCAGACGGACTACCCATCGATCTGCGACTAAGGCGTACGCAACTACATTGGCCTTCCCTGGGTGGTATAGAATATCAACATCGTAATCCTTAAGTAGCTCCAACCACCGTCTCTGCCGCAAGTTCAGTTCCCTCTGGCTGAAGATGTACTGGAGACTCTTGTGGTCAGTGTAAATGTCCACGTGAACTCCATATAAATAATGCCTCCAGATCTTGAGGCATGAATCACGGTGCCAACTCAGTCGTGTGTGGGATAGTTCTTCTCATGCTTCCTAAGTCGAGATCATAAGCTATAACCTTGCCGTCTTTGCATCAGACGCACTCCAAACACTGACGCGTCACAATAAACCACATATCCATCTAAACCCTCTGGAAGAGTAAGCTGAGGCGATCGTCAACCTCTCCTTTAACAATGGAAACTTTCCTCACAAGTATCCGTCACCGGAACATAGGTCTTACAGTCGACAGTCAAAATCTTTGAAATAAACAAACTTTTCCACAAACCTCAGATAATAGCTGCGAGGCCCAAAGCTGCGCACCTCCGTCGGTGTAGTGGAGTGCAGGGCGAGTCTTGATTGCCTCAATCTTAGTTGTATCAACCCGAATACCATCGACCGATAACATGCCCTAAGAAAGCCAGAAGCTAACGAACTCGCGTTTCGAGAACTTGGCATCTGTTGCCGGTCTCGGAGGACTCCCGTCTGGTCGCCGAATGATGCGTATGTTCTGCTGCGTGCGTGAATACACCAAGATATCATCAATAAACACTATAACGAACATATCGAGAATGGCACGAACACCTATTCATCAAATCCATGAATCTGCTTTGGGGCGTTAGTGGCCGAAAAGACATCACCACTGAACTCATAGTGCCCATATCGGGTCTGAATGCGATCTTTGGGATGTCTATTTCTCTAACTACTTTTTGATGATAACGAACCGCGAGTCTATCTTGGAAAAACACTTTGCACCTGCAATGGTCAAACAAATCGTCAATCTGGGGAGGATACACATTCTTGATAGTAACCTTGTTAATTTTATGTAATCAATACATCTGTGCGTCCGTCCTTCTTCTTTACAAATAACACTTGGCGCCCGAGGAGAAACACTGGCCTAATAAAGCCTTATCCGGCCAAATCTTTGGTGATCCTTGATTCCTTCAACTTCGGTCGGTGCCATCCTATGGCGGAATAGATATCGGTCGAGTGTGCGGTGCCAATCGATGCAAAACTCAATCTCCTCTCGGGAGGATGCGGAGCTTCGTGCGGGAATACGTGCGGAAACTCTCTAACAACCGGCGGCGAAGGTCGGTATCTCGACCTCGATGCTCGAATACGAACCAAATGGTAGATATACCCGCCGTACCATCTTCCAGCCTTGAGGTAAGAAATAAACCTACCCGCCGGCGATGCGATATTCCCCTTCCACTCGATAACGGCTCACGAAGCGGAACCGGACTAACCTCTCTCTGCGGTCCACGTTGGCATAGCAAGGCGTTAGCCAATCCATACCGTAATCACATCGAAGTGCGTCATGTCCAACTCTATCAAGTCGGTAGAGTCGGCGACCGTTTATAATCATGGGCAAGCCTTATATACGCTCGGCTACCAGAAGCACCTAAGGCGTAGCCTCAAAGGATTCTATGGACTCGGGCTCTATCACTATTCTACCGGCATATGAGGAGATATATAGGACAAGGTAGAACACGGATCTATCAAAGCATAAACATCACAGCAAGAGACCAACAATGTACCTGTGACGACATCATGTGACGCCTCCTGGTCCTGGCGGCTGGACATAGCATAAATGCTGTTCTGAGGACCGCTGGAACTGGAACCCCTGCCACGACCCTGCGCGGCTGTTGGCCGTGAACACCACGCCTCGGGCGCCCAACCACTGAAGATGAAGAGCCCGAATCTGAACCCGTCGGCTGAGCCATGGCACTCCCGCGGCCTCTGGACGTACAATCTCTCTTCAAATGGCCTGCGTCAAGAGTAACAAGCTCACGGAGAATACGACACCCCATAATGGCAATCACCACATCGACCACACGAGACATAGGGGCCTCGTCATTGGAACTCGGTCCTCCAAAACCGAAGCCACAGAACCTGTCGCTGTTCTGAATACTCATGCGTCCGAAGATGGTGGAGGAGCGCTACGGACGGGTGGTGCAAATCTGATCTGCTTTGGGGTTGTCTACCTAAACCTACCGGAGGACCTGCTGTCACGGCCTCTTCTGGCGATACTGTCGATCCGTCGGCCCTGCGTTCCTCGCACCCAGTGCATGTGCTGCGTGCGGGCAATGTCCGTGCGGTGAAGAGCCACCCGTGAAACTCTCGGCCAAGTGATCATCGAGTCTGTGACATAGCGGTGCACCACTGTCCTCCATATGCGCTACCAGGGCACATACCTAGCCAATGAATCAAACTCCATGTTGTATTCGGACCGTCGCCCGTTACATCTCGGCGTCAAAAACCTGTCGGCGAGCCCTCGCCATCTGCGGAGGCAAGAAATGGCCAAATGCGCCTCGAGAACTTCGTCCCAAACAGCTGAGCGCATGCTCCCAGGGCAGTTCCATGAATCATACGATCCAGCTGCGGTGTCCGCGGCGGTGCGAACCTAGTACCACCGACTTCGGTCTCGCCCGATCACCCTCATGATCGCTGCAACTGTCGGATGAACTCCTGAGTAGCATCCTCAGGCCTCGACCAATAAAACTCTGGTGCGGCTCAAAAAGTCCCTCAGTCTCAAGCTAGCGGCTCATGTCTTTGAACTACGTCTGCAATGGAGCTGCTGTCTCCGACTATCCTCGTATGCAGCCTGATCTGGCGAAATGGCGGGCCGTCTCGCGTAGCCCATATCCTGCCCCATTCTTTGGGCCGGAGGCTCGGGTACCATGCGGTCTCGATGGCGCTGCTGCTGCCTCGGACTCTGCGGGGTTGGCGACATGGTAGAACTTCGCCCGTCAAAACACCTCATCGGTAGGGTGGGCTGTGCCTGGTAACCTCGGTGCCCTACTAGTAGTTCCCTCCACTGCCTTGCCCTTATGGGCCGCGGTGCTGCGTGGAGGCATAAGCGATACACAAAGTTTACGTCGGAGAAATTCAACCTATAACACGGCTACAGTGCACGATCTTAGAGTGAAAGAAATGAAACCAATCCTAAATATCCTGTAGCCTCACGATTATAGATGTGGTGCCACACCGATAATCAAGACTACTAGATACGGCTGTAGACCACTTTCCGAGGATTAAGCGCTCGATACCACTTTTGTCACGACCCGACCCGGATCCGTGACGGTGCGTTGACCGGCACCGCGTGACACAACATCAGAGAAAACCAGCGGAACATAAACTCAAAATAAAACAACCATAATGGTATAAATAGTCTAGCCCAAAATGGCTATCCCAAAAGTACATCAAATTGAACAGCTATATCCTTAAACAACCCAAGTTATGACAAGACTACGGCCTACAGAATAAGTAACACTATGGACGGACGGGGTCGTTATGCCCTGAATGTACAAAATATCACAACACCGGAGAACCGTACCAAAAGTCGAGCTTAGAAGAAATGGAGCTCGACACACAGTATGAGATCCTAGGAATGAGGATCTACCACCTTTTACCTTACATGCGGCGTGAGCGGCCAGGAAGGGTCGATTACCGACGTGCAGTATGTAAAGCGGAAAATCGTAGTAATATCACAAGTCAAAGATAAGCTGGAGTCATAGATAAAAATCAATTTCCTTGCACTGTGCCTTACTAACAATGAGAGTAACAAGTATAAAACTTATAGCATAAAAATAGGAGGCTCGCGATCAAAGCGGGTACCTGCGCGTAGTATCGTTAAGCGATCCTACTCGCGGGACTATTTCACCGCGTGGGTCTGTGGACCAGCGTGAGTCATCCGCCGTCGTGGGACTATTTCACCCGCGTGGGACTATTTCACCCGCATGGATCCTGTGGATCCGCATGATACCATCGCCGTACTCGCGTGGGACTATTTCACCCGCATGGATCACGTGGTCGGATCGCGTGAGTGCAAGTGTCGCTCGCGTCATGGGTAGCAAATCCATGGCATATATAATAACGGGGTTTACCAGTAATAATACAAATATATAACATAGCTCATCCGCTATCATACATAACATAAGCATTACCTGGCCTATCATATCATACATAAGCACTCTGCCTATCATATCATACACAACACTAGAACATCATAACATAAGCAAGTTAAGAAATCCCTAACTTCTTATTAACATTATTAATATATCCTCTCATTTTAGTATCTAAGGCACTAACATGTCTTTTAATAGAAAATCAGAATTCAACCCAGTACCGTATGTAACTTTTTAAGAAAAACTCTTTTTATACAAAGATTCCAGGATACTAATCACCATAGTATCAAGTTACAATTTCTTTTCAAAACAAGTCACATTTCCTTTTAGAAATATAATAGGCTTCTAAATCAAGTGACTTCATTTCCTTTAAAACCTAAGGCAACCGATGCCTAAAAATCAATCCACCTACCATAGTTTCAAATCCTTTACCGTACTTGTTTTAGTTAGAGTAAACCATTCTTTGTGAACCTTTCCAAAAACTAATATAACCAACTTCCCATAAAGTCATTATATTAGCGTTATACCTTTGTCAAATACATTTTTCTTAAATCCAAAGGACTTATACTTTTGAAATGAAACAAGCGTCATATACTTTAAAACAAGTGTAGATTATCAAATCTTGTCATTATCGTACTACATAGATACAACTACTCATGCTCAAGAGATAGGAAAGCTCTACATACCTCCTTGGTCAATCCACTTTCTAAGTCCAACTACATGAGTAATATATCAACCTATAATAACCATAGTGTGTTTATTAACCTCTAATTTCAATGTAGAAATTCCAAATTCAAGTTATCAATTCCTAAGGACAATTGGGCCGCATTTCCTTTGTTTCTACTCACTTTGCCACCTTTTCAAAGGCCGCTTTTCAACATTCAAACGCCTTATTAAGGCCCAATAACCAAACCAACACAAAGGGATTACACACCTAATCTTGGGTGTGTAAAATTCTGCCCCATAAGTTATAATAGTACACTTAACAATTCTAAGGTGGTTTTAGGCTACAACATGCTCATAATATTTCTTTAGCCAAATCCTTCATATTCAACCCACATTTCTAGCATGCAATGACTCTAAGAGCATTATTTACCACCATAAGTATCTTCTTCATAACATGCAACTCTATAAACTAATAATAGAGGAAGAATCATTACCTTAGAGCCTTAGCCAAATTTTATCCAACAATTTGCTAGCCTTTCTACCAAGAATACCACCACCACTTGCAAGCTAGCCACAAGCTTCCTTCTTGTCTTTTAATTTTTGATTTTCTTAGGGCTAGAATCCTCTTGGATTTTTAGAGAGAAGGAGGAGCTTGAAATATTTAGAGAGAAGGAAGAGGTTTTTCAAAGAGAGAGATGACAAATGACCAAGTCTTTAAGACTTGGTCAATATATTGCATGTAAAAATCAGATGGGGGGGGGACACTTGTCCCCCACTCAGGCCCTTTCAAAATAAAAATCGACTTTTCCTATGTTTTTCGCTGATTTCCGCCTCGGCGCGCTTCCTGGCGCGCTGAAACTTCAGCGACCCGCCGGGTTTTCGGCGCGCGGCCGACCGGCGCGCGGCCCTACAATTATCTGCCCTGGCGCCGCGGCCCTGCCTCCGGCGCCGCGGTGCTGAGACCCCTGACCGAGGTCCCGGCCCTAACCATGGGGTATAACAATTGACTATCGCAAGTTGAACAAGGCAACCAGAAAAGATCACTTCCCGTTGCCATTTCTAGATCAAATGTTGGATAGACTTGCAGGGCACAACTACTACTGCTTTTTGGATGGGTACTCGAGGTATCACGGTGCAATAGCGCCAGAAGATCAGGAAAAGACAACATTCACTTGTCCTTTTGGTATATTTGCATTCAGAAGGATGTCATTCGGATTTTGCAATGCACCTGCAACCTTTCAGAGTTGTATGATGACAATTTTCTCAGACATGTTGGAGAGGACTATAGAGATCTTTATGGATGATTTTTCGGTCTTTGGAGCATCGTTCGATGAATGTTTGAGGCACTTAGAAGCAGTGTTAAGCCGGTGTGAAGAATCTAACCTTGTGCTAAACTGGGAGAAGTGTCATTTAATGGTAACAGAAGGGATTGTCCTAGGACACAAAATATCAAACCAATGTATCGAGGTAGACAAAGCAAATATTTCAGTAATCGAAAATCTCCCACCTCCAGTATCAACAAATTGAGAAGTTTCTTGGGCATGCGAGTTTCTATAGAAGATTCATCAAGGATTTTCAAAGGTTTCAAAACCTCTGTCACATTACTAATGGCGGGGTTGCCTTTGACTTCAATAAGGAATGCTTGTCCGCTTTTGGACACTCGAGAGAAGCATTTCAGCACCCATAGTCATTGCACCAAGCGGGAGCTCCCGTTTGAACTAATGTGCGATCTGGCGATTATCTGATAGGAAGCGTGCTTGGACAGAGAATCGACAAGGTATTTAGATCCATTTACTATGCTAGTAAAACTCTAAATGGCATTGATTAAGTGCAGCGACTACGGAAAAGGAATTACTAGCAATAGTGTATCATTTGAGAAATTCGGGCCATACTTGATTGGAAATAAGGTGATAGTATACGGACCATTCTGCCATAAAGTACTTGATGACAAAGAAGGATGCAAAACCTCGCCTCATTCGATGGGTCTTGCTACTACAAGAATTCGACGTGGAAATTCGCGACAAGAAAGGGACAAAGAATTCAGTTGCAGACCACTTGTCAAGGCGGAGAACAGAGAGCGAACACGAGGATGTGCGGATAAATGATCACTTTCCAGGCGAACAACTATTTCAAGTAAGTGCAAATTTTAATTTACCTTGATGCGATTTTGTGAATTTTCTTGCGGTAAGGTAATACCCCGAATTGACAAGGCAAAGTTAAGAGGTTTTACTCAAGTAAAGCACTACTATTGGGAAGAGCCTATGTTATACAAACAACATGCCGATCAAGTCATCAGCGATGTATACGGAGGAGGAGATGCACCGAGTTCTCACTCGTTGCCACACTTTATCATGTGGTGGACACTTTGGGGCATCAAGAACAACGGCAAAATGCTATGGCGGGTTCTATTAGCAACACTTTTAAGGATACCCATGCCTTTGTGAAGAGATGTGATAGTTGTCGAGAAGAGCAGGAACATTTCAAGGCGAAGCGAAATGCCTTCGCGAGGATATTGGAAGTGGAACTATTTGATGTGTGGGAATCGATTTCATGGGTCCATTCCGCGTCCTTTGGAAATCAATATATCCTTACGGCGGTGGACTACGTGTCAAATGGGTAAGCGATAGCCACAGAAAACAGCGACAACCTTTGTTCAAAGATTCCTTGAAAGAATATTTTCACAAGGTTGACTCGAGGCCATCATCGATGTGAAGGAAGTCACTTTGCAACAAGCGGTGAATTCATTACTTTCGGTATGGAGTCTACCACGCGCACCTGACGCCTACCACCTCGCCAGCGAATGGGCAGCGAAGTGTCAAATAGGGAAGTGAAGAGTATCTTTGGAAAAGGCGGTGAATGGCTCGAAAGGATTGGTCTATCAAACTGGATGGCCGTGGCCATGCTGAGCGACATTCAAAACACGATAGGAATGTCACCATATAAGTTAGTTTTTGGTAAGGCATGTCATTTGCCAGTAGAGTTGGAACATAGAGCGTATTGGGCAATGAAGAAGCTAAACATGGATGCCAAGCGGCGAGGCGAAGAGGTTACTCTGGTGGCGAGTTGGATGAATTCAGGCATAACGCCTATGAGAATGCAAAGATCTACAAGGAACGAACGAAAGTATGGCACGATAAGAGGTTGATACCAAAATACTTCAAAGAAGGACAACAAGTGCTTTTATTCAACTCAAGGTTAAAATTGTTTCTAGGCAAGTTGAAATCACGTTGGACAGGACCATACACGGTGGTAAGAGTATTCCCATATGGTGCAGTTGAAATAAAAGGGAGAGAGGGAGCCTCATTCAAGGTAAATGGACAGAGGCTAAAACCATATTTGATCAATGAAATGGAATATATGAACTTAGTAATCTCTCTCTCCCTAGAATGATAAGGAACTTGCGTCCGGCTAAAAGACGTTAAAGACAACGCTAGTTGGGAGGCAACCCAAGGTATTTCAATTTATTTACTTTAATGCAGTTAATCTTTACTTAGAACAGTCTCACGGAGGTAGTGTTATGTGTTGTGATGGCGGTGCAGGCGAGAACTTAGAGGCGGCGAAGATAAGCCACGGATTCCCAAAAAAAAAATCGGCGGAGCGCGGCGGAAGCGGACAGCGGCGCCAAAAGATCGAAGAAGTCGAGTTTGGCGCGCGCGGCACCATTTGCAGGGTCGCGGCGCCACAGCGGAAAAATCCAAATTTTTGGACAACGCCCTGTCCGACGGCCCTTTCTCCAAATCAAAAATCCTGAGCCCTTCCCTCCAACGGGATCCTATGGTGGATGCATTATCCCCCGCCACCGCCACCATTTTAAACCAAGTTTGTAAGTGTCTTGTTTATTTTATTTTCTTTGAGTCTACACACATTGGGGACAATGTGTGATTTAAGTTTGGGGGGGTGTCTTATTTGTGTCTTATTGTTATAGTAATGTTGAGTCTTTTTGATTGTTTTTGTGTATTTTTGAGTCATATTTTTTTTCTTTTTGAGTCATAATTGTCTGTCAAAGATCATGCATGTTGTAGTTACTAGAAACACCTAGTGAAATAAGGTGGAATAATGTAATGGAATTAGAAGCAACTATCTAAACACTTAGGTTAGATATGCCAAAAACTCACAAAAATCTGTCTATTTGGAGTTTCTTGCTTGAATTGTGCATGATAAATGATTAAAACCTATGTGTTATGATTGCTTGCTATTTGAGGAGAAATAGTTAGGATATGCATGTTAGGGAGATGACTCAGGCGTTTCTTTGTTAGCCAATTCTTACCACTCTTTTCTATCCCTGACATTAAAAATATCCCTAGTCAGCCCCATTGAGCTTAAAAATTGAAATTTTTCTTTGACACCCTATATTCCCACACTTGTGCCATAAGTAAAAATGTGAAATAGTTGGAATAGAGTGTGTTAAAAAAAAAGAGACAAAAAGAGCAAACAAGATTGATGCACCCCAATTAAAAAGTAATAAGAAATAGGCGAAAGCCTAAGTTTGGGGGTTCTTGCTATTATGATACACTTCACGCTCTCAAAAAAAAAGAGGGGAAAAATAGATTTGAAGTGAAGGAAAGAATCAAAAGAAAAGGGAAACACTGAAAAGCTAAAAAGCTTATGGTACACAAAAATGAGCCTAAATGCCTATTTTTACCTACCCGTGCCTAAGCCTACATTACAACCCTTAAAAGTCCTGAAGATCTCTTAGGTGCATATCCATGATTAGTGGAGAATAGCAAGTAAAAATGTCATAAGATTTTTGAAATTAACATGCATGATTCAGTATTTTGACTTCCATTAAGCATGATAAAAATAAGTTTGCGAAATATCTAGCTTAATGTGTTTAGAATGCTAAAATTTCATGCTATATGCTCCTGCATATTATTCTGCTAATCTTCATGTTTTTCTAAGTAACACCAATGCAGCAAAGTGATCAATGTCATTGAGTCCTTTATTTTTCGTTTCCTTGAGTCTTTATTTCTTTCTTTTTATCTTTGCTCGAGGGCGAGCAAAGGTTAATGTTATACCCCGTATTTCCGGAGTATGTACGTGAGGGCGTACGTTTATAATTTGAGCCTTAAAGTTTGGCTAGGTTCGAAATTTGGGCACTGAAGTCTTAGAAAGAGTCGTTTTTTGAAATGTTTTACTAAACTTACGAAGGGAAAAATACGGCTATGTCATTTTTAATTTTTGCGGATTTTTAGAAGGCGAAACATTTTGGACCAGCGGGAGGGTGACATGTGTCACCCTCACATTGGAACAAGTGGGGCGACAATGGTGGGCGAAAAAGGGTCGAGGAGTTGGTAGGATATTTGTGCAAGTTGTTGTGGTAGATGGATAAGGTGCGCAGCCTTAAATCTAGCCTACACTTGCACTTACACTTGGATGAATCTTGGCCATTGGTTGGCCATTTCTTGACCTATAAATACCCACTAAGTGATGAACTTCTTCATCCAAATCTTTTCAAGTCTCAAATACTCCTCTCCTCTTGCTTGTCTCGTCCAAACACCACCCCTCTCCCCTCTTGTAGGCCTCGGCGAACCCTCCCCCTTTGTGGTAGCCTGGCAGAAACACCCACTGCCTAAATTGTTTCAGATAATACCCCTTTTTGTGGTATAGAAATACTCTCATAGTATTGTTGTAATGCCCTAATACCTTGTAGTATTCCCAAGGTTACACTTATACAAAAGCCCAGAAAATACTATATACTTTCTTTAGCCACTAAACGAAACCCTAAGGAAAACCTTCATAGTCGGTTGAAGTGTTAAGTAGAAGTTGCGTCGAACTTCTAAGGGTTGATTGGAGTGGTTGGAGCACTCGGAGTAGGAGCTTAACGTTGCTCAGGAGCGACTTTATACTTGGATAATTTTGGGCTCATCGAGGTAAATACTACTGTCCTTCTATTGTAATTGGAAATTTCATACTGTAGTAGTATATAAATGAATATAAGATTCATAGAAGAGACTTGAACTGTAATAGAAGGATATTACTGAGAAAAGTTGAGCGAAATCACTTGAAGAATATAAGTAGAAGTTAAAGCGTACTTACATAGGACTATATCTCTGATGGTGATAACCTTTATTGGTTGAATGTTTTGCAAGTAGCGTGTGCTACTTAGAAGGTGGACAAGTCTAGCGGGTTATAGCGTGGGCGTTTTGCTTATAGTCGATAATCGTCGCGGTATGTGATTCTTCCTATACTCTTGAGCATGAAGTATTTTAAAAGAATACATATAGTACGGTGAGCGTCGTGTGGCAATGTCTTTTGACTTAAGCCTGAATAATATGTATATATTATATGGTAGATGCGTGTGCTAGCGAATATAGTTATGCAATGTCTTTTGACTTAAGCTGAATAATAAGAACCTTGAAATATTTTAAAGGAATATAGATATGATGCGGTAGGCGTGCGTGTATTAAGCGAATGTAGCGTTACGGCAATGTCTTTTCACTTAAGCCTGAATAATAAAGAGTCTTAAAGTATTTCAAAAGACTTAAGGAACCTTTTTGAAAGAAGGGTAATACTTGGTTTTGAAACATAAAGAGTTATACTAGCTTTATGGGAGGTTAGGTATAACGTCTTAAGAGATAAAAAGAATGGTTTCTTGATTTTTAGAAGTTAAGAGACTTAATCTGAAAAGATAAGAGACTTGACTTAATTGTTTTGATATGAAGTTTGTTAACAATGTGAAACCTCGTTCGTGAGTAATGAGTGCGTGGTTTTAAAAGGAATAATGTCTTCTTGATTTGAAAATCGAATGTGTATCGACAAACCACTGCGGCGTTAATAAAGGAAAATGTATTGAATAATGAAGTATTATTAAAACCGATGAAACCTCATCTGCATGAAGCTAAGATGAGACAAAATGATATTACATTTTCTAGATCATGGCTGCTTAATAAGATTGATTATGAACAAGAATAACCTACTTGCCTATGGCATATGTTACTCAATTGTTTTAAAGAGATTAAGACATTGAACTAGGAAACTTTTCTAAAAAGAGACTTGCGTAATTGAAATTAGGCAAAGCTGGAACTTTAGGAAAAGAAAGGGCATTGTGTTGTCTTAAAATGGTTTAAAACATAAAGTGTTATAACAAGCTTTATGGGAAGTTGGTTATAACGACTTTATAAAAACAAAGAAGGGTTTTATCATTGGTTCTAATGTAGTAGCTGGACTTTAAAGAGAAGTGTTTTGGTCTAAAAAGAAGGCATGGTATTGCTTTAAATGGGTTTTAAAAAGGAAAGTATGGAAGTTGTTTTGGTTTACTTAAAAGATGTAAGTCACTCTATTTTTATACTACGGGTATCGGGTGACTTTTATAAAAGGAATAGGATCTCTTTAAAAGGAATTTAACGTACGTAGTACTTTAGGGTTAAAACCCGGACTTTGGCATAAAATGAAAGTACTTTGAGTTGTGTGAAACTTGCTTATGCTTGTTGTTGTGAAACTTGCCTATGCTTGTTGTTGTGAAACTTGCCTATGCTTGTTGTGATAGCCTTTGTTGTGCAAGAATTGTGTTTCTATACTACCGCGTCTCGATGGAGTCGGTTGACTTGTTGAGAACTTACTTGGGCGTGCGGCGGTGGAGAAATTCCGCAGATGCGTTCATTGATAGTGCTACTTTGCTAAGCGCTTTGGACATCTTGACCGATCGTAGCGCTGCGGGTATCTTCCATTTTGATTGCCGCCTTGTTGTTTCCTTTTGGACATCTTGACGCGATCGTAGCGCGCGGGTATGCTTCCGTTGGAAGGTTGTCTTATTGTTTCCACTGGACATCTTGACACGATCGTAAGCGCGCGGGTATCTTTCATTTGGAATGTTGTCTTAGTGTTTCCCTTTGGACATACCGACACGATCGTGGCGCTGCGGGTATGCTCCCATTTGGATTGATGTCTTGCTGCTATCATATCATAGGCTGCGGTGAGGAAGGAATTCCACGCACAGTGATGATTTGGAGGCGTGAGTCCACGACTTGATATATTTATTTATATGTTGTATCTTGTAGTTTGGTTATCATACATGTCTCTGCTTTATATAGCGCTATGATTTCATTCTGATATTTCTGATTTCACATACTTAGTACTGTTATCTTGACCTCCGAGATTTGCGTTAAATCTGCGGTAGAAATCGTCATTTGTCGATCCGCGTTTAGGATCTCATTTCAGCGTATTGGGAAGCTCGTTCCTTGAGGCTTATCTTTGGTATGTTACCACAGTGCAGAGTTCTTGTGCATTCGGGGTATGGCGGGGCCTGTCGTCATAGTTGTTGTATAAATCTTAAGTGCATAGCATTGTTGTGGCGGGGTTGTAAGGATTATGCTTGTTCAAATGTCTATATATATATGTTGAAAGGCAACCATTTTGGTTGGCCTATTTTCTTTATCTTGACCCATGTCTATTTAAATGTTTAAATTTTTATTTCCGCTGGTTTTTCTCTGATGTTGTATCACTAGGGTGCCCGGGGTAAGGCACCAGTCACGGGCGAGTTGGTCGTGACAAAAGTGGTATCAGAGCAGTTAATCCTCGGAAAGTGTCTACTGATCGTGTCTAGTAGAGTCTTGATTATCGATGTGTTGTGCACCACATCTATGTCGAGGAGGCTGAGGCGTTTAGGATTAGTTTCTATTCTTCTCGTTACGAGATCGTGCCTTAGGTGTGTGATAAGTTGGACCCTACGGCGTCTTCATTTTACGATTATGCCTCCGCGTAAAAGCAACCGGGCCCGAAGGGCAAAGCGTGAAGGAGGCTGCGAGAAGAGCATCGGCGAGACCGCGATACGAGCCTCGATTCATGATTTGGAAGCGAGAGAGATGAGTTACTGAGTGAGCGCGATTAATGGCGAGTTGTGGCGAACTTGAGATAGGCTAGGCAGCGGTTCGATGCACGATGGTTCACCCGGTCGAGATAGTTCGAGGCTACGGGATTTTACGAGTTGTAAGCGCGAGTTTCTGGTGAGGCACGAGGATGATCGCGAGGAGTTCATCAAGCGATTCTGACGGATCGTGAGTGATCGAGGCATCGGAGACCGAGTCGGTGGTCTAGGTTCGCATCGGTGCGTGATACCATGATCGGCCCGGTTTGATTCGTGGGGCTGTCGGGAGAGAATGCACTTCCGGCTATATGGGGCGAGTTCTGAGGCATTTCTTGCACATTTCTTGCCTCCCGGATGAGAGGGCTCGGTAAGCAGATTTTTGGTGTTGCGGAAGAGCAGGCGTGCGGTTGAGTACAACGTGGAGTTTGACTCATTGGCGATCGTCCCGCATTAGTGGCTAGTATGGAGGATCGGGTGCCGATATATTCTGAGGCTCGATGATTACCTAGCGAGAGTTGTTGGTGTAGCTCTTGGCGGGCATGGACATTGCCGCGTGCGAGCTTATGCACTTGGAGGTGAGGCGGAGAAATCGGCGGAATAACCAAGGTCGGCGAAGAGGCGAGAACAGCGAGGTCCTTTGGTGACTTCGAGGCGGACCGCCTCGGCGTGAACTAGTTATGCGCCTCGCGATGCAAGTGGTCCTCGCGATCTTGAGCATCAGTATTGAGGCGGTCGGGGCTCGAGGTTCAGATTTACCGGGAGAAGCGGGGTGTTAGCGGTGAAGCCACCCTACCTCGTTGTGACATTGTGGTAGACTCGCGGTGGGAGTGTCGTGCTAGTCAGAGTTTGTTTTACATGCGGCAGCGTGGCCATTTTGGGAGCTGTCAGGCCGGGGTAGCTGGTAGGATAACCTGACTACGAGATCGATTGCGGGTTCTTCACCTTCCGGCTAGGCGGGATGTTCATGCCGTGAGCCACGGTAAGTCGCGGTGGAAGTTCCCGATTTTAGCGGTCCTTTGAACCGCCTACTTTCAGTATATCCTTAACCTACAGAGACTTGTATGTATTGATGATATGATAATGTGTTAAGTGTTATGTTCGGATAGCTTTGTGCTAAAATGTGATTTAGAAACACAGTTAGTGAAAAGGGTAAGCACAGGGTGAGAAAATGATGAACCTTAGAATATTACATTGAGACCTTAGATGTAAAGTAAATGCTTGAGTACAAGTTTTTGCGAGTGATCCTTGTCGAGCGTATAGGTATCGTGGAGTAATTGTGGGAAAAATTTCCTTGGGTAGTGTTAAATGGAAGTGGTAGGTCATGACCAGTATAGGTAAGATTGTTAGGATCGGGAACAAGAGCGTGATGCGTTAAGTGGGTCGGGTTGGGGCCGTGTTGAGGGCCAACCGCGGCTGTTCGGTGGGGTCAGCTGGGTAGTCGCGGTGGTAGTCACGAGGTGCTAGGCCCAGTTTAGGCGACCATCGTATGAGTTACGTGGATATGTTCGACTGAGCGGATCGTGAAGGCGGGAATGGTCTTAAGGAGGTTGAGGCTTGTAGATGACCAAGTTCGGAGGTGGTGACTCCAAAGTTTTGGGGACTAAGCGATGGCGAAGTGTGGTGCGTATACTAGAAGAGTTCAAGTGTTAGAAGGGCCTGAGTAAGGAAGGAAGAGAGCGTGTGTTATTTCGTGGCGGGCGTGGCGTTGGCAACTTGTTAGAAGATCTTAAATCGTTATCCGTCTTGAGAAGGAACATTCGGGAATGAATGTTTCTAAGGAGGAGAATGTTATACCCGTATTTAGGAGTAATATGCGTGAGGCGTCGTTTATAATTTGAGCCTTAAAGTTTGGCTAGGTTGAAATTTGGGCACAAGTGCGAAATGAGTCGTTTTTAAACGAAATGTTTTACTAAACTTACGAAGGAAAAATACGGCTATGTCATTTTTAATTTTTGCGGATTTTTCAGAGGCGAAACATTTTGGACCAGCGGGAGGGTGACGTGTGTCACCCTCACATTGGAACAAGTGGGCGGCAATGGTGGGCGAAAAGGGTCGAGGAGTTGGTAGGATATTTGTGCAAGTTGTTGTGGTAGATGGATAAGGTGCACTTGGCTTAAATCTAGCCCTACACTTGCCTTACACTTGGATGAATCTTGGCCATTGGTTGGCCATTTCTTGACCTATAAATACCCATAAGTGATGAACTTCTTCATCCTAAAATCTTTTCCAAGTCTCAAATACTCCTCTCCTCTTGCTTGTCTCGTCAAACACCACCCTCTCCCCTCTTGTAGGCCTCGTGAACCCTCCCCTTTGTGGTAGCCTAGCAGAAACACCCACTAGCCTAAATTGTTTTCGTATAATACCCTTTTTGTGGTATAGAAATACTCTCTAGTATTGTTGTAATGCCCAAATACCTTGTAGTATTCCCAAGGTTACACTTATACAAAAGCCAGAAAATACTATATACTTTCTTTAGCCACTAAATGAAACCCTGAGGAAAACCTTCATAGTCGGTTGAAGTGTTAAGTAGAAGTTGCGTAGAACTTCTAAGGGTTGATTGGAGCGGATTGGAGCACTCGGAGTAGGAGCTTAACGTTGCTCGGGAAGCGACTTTATACTTGGATAATTTTGGGCTCATCGAGGTAAATACTCTTGTCCTTCTATTGTAATTGGAAATTACATCGTAGTAGTATATAAATGAATATAAGATTCATAAGAAGAGATTTGAAGCGTAATAGAAGGTATTACAGAAAAGTTGAGCGAAATCACTTGAGAAGAATATAAGTAGAAGTTAAAGCGTACTTACATGAATGTATCTCTGATGGTGATAACCTTTATTGGTTGAATGTTTTGCAAGTAGCATGTGCTACTTAGAAGGTGGACAAGGCTAGCGGGTTATAGCGTGGGCGTTTTGCTTATAGTCGATAATCGTCGCGAGGTATGTGATTCTTCCTATACTCTTGAGCATGAAGTATTTTAAAAGAATACATATAGTCGGTGAGCGTGCGTGTGCAATGTCTTTTGACTTAAGCTGAATAATATGTATATATTATATGGTAGATGTGCGTGTGCTAGCGAATATAGTTATGCAATGATGTCTTTTGACTTAAGCTGAATAATAAGAACCTTGAAATATTTTAAAAGGAATATAGATATGATGCGGTAGGCGTCGTGTATTAAGCGAATGTAGCGTTACGGCAATGTCTTTTCACTTAAGCCTGAATAATAAAGAGTCTTAAAGTATTTCAAAAGAATTAAGGAACCTTTTTGAAAGAAAGGTAATACTTGGTTTTGAAACATAAAGAGTTATACTAGCTTTATGGGAGGTTAGGTATAACGTCTTAAGAGATAAAAAGAATGGTTTCTTGATTTTTAGAAGTTAAGAGACTTAATCGAAAGGATAAGAGACTTGACTTAATTGTTTTGATATGAAGTTTGTTAACAATGTGAAACCTCGTTCGTGAGTAATGAGTGCGTGGTTTTAAAAGGAATAATGTCTTCTTGATTTGAAAATCAGAATGTGTATCGACAAACCAACTGCGGCGTTAATAAAGGAAAATGTATTGAATAATGAAGTATTATTAAAACCAGTAGAAACCTCCATCTGCATAGAAGCTAAGATGAGACAAAATGATATTACATTTTCTAGATCATGGCTGCTTAATAAGATTGATTATGAACAAGAATAACCTACTCGCCTATGGCATATGTTACTCAATTGTTTTAAAGAGATTAAGATATTGAACTAGGAAACTTTTCTAAAAAGAGACTTGCGTAATTGAAATTAGGCAAACTGGAACTTTAGGGAAAAGAAGGGCATTGTGTTGTCTTAAAATGGTTTAAAACATAAAGTGTTATAACAAGCTTTATGGGAAGTTGGTTATAACGACTTTATAAAAACAAAAGAAGGGTTTTATCATTGGTTCTAATGTGGTAACTGAACTTTAAAAAGAGAAGTGTTTTGGTCTAAAAAGAAGGCATGGTATTGCCTTAAATGGGTTTTAAAAAGGAAAGTATGGAAGTTGTTTTGGTTTACTTAAAAGATGTAAGTCACTCTATTTTTATACTACGGGTATCGGGTGACTTTTATAAAAGGAATAGGATCTCTTTAAAAGGAATTTAACGTACGTAGTACTTTAGGGTTAAAACCCGGACTTTGGCATAAAATGAAAGTACTTTGAGTTGTGTGAAACTTGCTTATGCTTGTTGTTGTAAACTTGCCTATGCTTGTTGTTGTGAAACTTGTCTATGCTTGTTGTGATAGCCTTTGTTGTGCAAGAATTGTGTTTCTATACTCTGGCGTCTCGATGGAGAGTCGGTTGACTTGTTGAGAACTTACTTGGGCGTCTTGGCGGTGTGGCGGAGAAATTCCGCAGATGCGTTCGCGGTGATAGTGCTACTTTTGCTAAGCGCTTTGGACATACTGACACGATGCGTAGCGCACGGGTATGCTTCCATTTTGATTGCCGCCTTGTTGTTTCCTTTTTGGACATACTGACACGATGCGTAGCGCACGGGTATGCTTCCATTTGGAAGGTTGTCTTATTGTTTCCCTTTGGACATACTGACACGATGCGTAGCGCACGGGTATGCTTTCATTTGGAATGTTGTCTTAGTGTTTCCCTTTGGACATACTGACACGATGCGTAGCGCACGGGTATGCTCCCATTTGGATTGATGTCTTGCTGCTATCATATCATAGACTGCCGTGATGAGGAAGAATTCCACGACACAGTGATGATTTGGAGCGTGAGTCCACGACTTGATATATTTATTTATATGTTGTATCTTGTAGTTTGGTTATCATACATGTCTCACTTTATATAGTGCTATGATTTCATTTCTGATATTTCTGATTTCACATACTTGGTACTGTTATCTTGACCTCGCTTGAAAGTGCGTTCATCTGCATGAGTAGAAATCATCGGTTGTCGATCCGCGTTTAGGATCTCATTTCAGCATATTGGGAAGCTCAGTTCCTTGGAGGCTTATCTTTGGTATGTTACCACTGAGTGCAGAGGTTCTTGTGCATTCGGGGTATGGCGGGGCCTGTCCGTCATAGTTGTTGTATAAATCTTAAGTCAGTAGCATTGTTGTGGCGGGGTTGTAAGGATTATAGCATTCAAATGTCTATATATATATGTTGAAAGGTAACCATTTGGTTGGCTTTATTTTCTTTATCTTGACCCGTATCTATTTAAATGTTTAAATTTTTATTTCAGGTTTTTCTCGATGTTGTATCACTAGGGTGCAGGTAAGGCACGATCCACGGGCAGGTTGGTCGTGTGTGATTAAGTTTGGGGGTATTTGATCGGTGTATTTTATATACACTTTTTGAGTCATTTTTAGGGAATCTTTTGTCCCTTTTTGTACAAATACGTATCGTCTTAAGATAGATTTTCTTTCTTTTGAGTCAAATTGGTTAAAATGGCTACTTGGCGAAAAAGGAGTGAAAAGAGGGCAAAAGTGGAGGTTCCAGAGCTTAAAAGATGAGAAAGTGGCGAACCAGGCACGGACACGGGCGGTGGCGACGCCTCAATATCGAGAGGTTTTGAACTTCGGCCGCGGCTGATGAAGAAGGCGCGCGGGATAAATCAGGTTTTGACGATTTTATGGGCCAGGCCTGAAGGAAAACCTTAAGGGCGGTTTTGAAGCTATAAAAAGAGAACCCTAGGTAGTTTTCAAGGGTTCCCTTTCTTGCACAAACACAAGACTTCTTGGAGTTGAAGATTGGAGACCATTACTTAGTAATTTTCTTTTCTTTTCTTTACTTTACTTTTAGTTTATGTTGGATATTGAATTAGTTCTTGTCATGTCAATGGCTAGGAACTAACTCCATTATAGGGCTTTCCATGTCAATTCACTTGAACCTTATGTTATGAATTGATGCATGTTAATGGTTGTTCTTCTTATTGTTGAGATTTACCCAATAGTTGCTTTGAATGCTTGGTAATTAATTGATCACTAATTATCATTATTTATATGATTTCTAATCAAACTTCGAAAGGAGGAGCTTGTGACTATGTTGTAAGTTGGGTAGACATAGGTCGGATTGGGGATGAAAATACCTCAATTACTTGTGTAGCGTTAATAGGGGTTTAAATACCTAATTTCACGCGAGTTGCGTGACGATTAACAAGGTTTTTGTTCTTAATCCTCCTATAGAGTCATCCTTATCACCGAAAGGTAGAAAGGAGCGCTACTGGGGTTGAGTGTTTATATAGCCTTAACGGGAGTATAAAATGAATTAGTAAACCTGCTATCTCTAAAAGAAGAAGAACCATAATTCATTGCATTAATAAGTAATATAAGCGGATAGTTGAGGAGACTTGGAAGCCCTATTTCCATCACTACTGAAGTAAAAACATAGTTAATTAGTATTTATAATTGTTAGTTATAATCAACAAACTCAAATATCGGTTACCAAATAGATAACAAAGGATAGATAATTGGTACTTGAACACTAATCCTTGAGGACGATATTCGGTCTTACCTAGACTATATTACTTGTCACGATAATGTGCACTTGCGTTAAAGTGTGTGCATTAAATCGCGCATCAGTGAACCCAGGAGGCTGATGCATGTAGATTGTCTCTCTTAGGTCCCCATGTAAAAATACATTCTGCACATCAAGTTGATGTATCGACCAATGTCTGCCCATAGCTATGCTCAAAACTGTGCGAATGGTAGCCAATTTGACAATCGGACTGAACGTATCACCATAATCAATTCCCTCATGTTGATTTGTGTCATTAGTCACAAGACGTGTCTTATACCTCTCAAGATCCCCATTGTCTCTAAATTTGTGACGAAATAGCCACATACACCGAACAACATTCACCCCCTCAGGTCTAGGTACTAGATCCCACGTGTGCTGATTAGTCAAAGCATTAAATTCCTCAGACATAGCCGCATTTCAATTAGGGTCTTGTTTGGTTAATGGAAATTTGAGAGATGGTTTGGACAGACAAGTTAAATTAGACTTTGGGTTTGAAGATTCCGTGTTTGGCATGAGTTCCCATTTGGTGAGTAGGGACAGTGGGTGGCTGAGGCAGCTGGGTGGTGGGGTCCGAGACGGATGGTAGGGTCGGACATGGATAGGGTGGAGGTGAAGCCGTCGGAGGCACCGCGACGCTGAAGCTGATGATAAATCACTGGGCAGATAAGGCGATTTTGCAGTGGAGCTATGATCTAGTTGACTGAGAATGATGGGAGAGATGGTAGACTCGTCAAGAAATGATTAATCCGGTTTTTGGAATTTTTGAAGATTCAAAAACGGGAATGTGGTCTCATCGAATGTGGCGTGACGAGAGATGTGGATCTGATGAGTGGACAAGTCATAGCATAGATAGCCCCTATGGTTCGGCGGGAAGCCTAGGTAGACACATGGAGTGGACCGAGGAGCTAGTTTGTGAGGGGAAGTAGATACAAGGTTAGGATAGCATAGACAACCGAATATCCGGAGATGATCATAAGATGGGACTCTATGATAGAGGATTCGGTATGGGTCATATTGTGAAAGGTGTTAGTTGGGAGAATATTGAGAACGTATTCTGACATTTTAGCAGCATATACCCAGAAGGACGGAGGGAGTGAGGCATGAATCAATAGAGTGCGAATCATATTGTTAATGATGCAGATGATTCTTTCAACTTTACCGTTTTGTGGGGAGGTGTGAGGGTAGGAGAATCGAAAAACTATGTCATTATTAGTACAAAAACTGGTGAAACATAGAGTTGTTGAATTCACGACCATTATCGTACTGAGATGATTTAATACCTTTTTCAAATTGTGTTTGAATGAACATTCGAAACTCAAAAAATTTGGCAAACACTTCCTATTTAAATTTGAGAGGATATAACCAAACATAATGACAAAAATCATCAAGTAGACAAGATAATATTTATGACCGAGAGAACTAGAAATAGGTGATGTCCATAAATCGGCATGTATAATATCAAATGGTGCAAAGGTAACACTAGAAGATGATTTAAATGGAAGACGAGTATGTTTGTCCAAAGAACAAGAAACACAGTTTTGGGCAAGCTTCCCATTATTACAAGTAATGAAATTATTGTCTCTAAGAAAATTAAAAACTGGGGCTCCTGGATGACCAAGTCTATTATACCATGTTGATGAAGAAATAGCCGCTAGAGAGATGGGAGAGCGAGATCCGGCAGCGGAGGTAGAAGAGAATGGATAGAGATCCCCCGTGCTATTGCATCTCGTAAGATGTGTCCCCGTATACAGATCTGTAAGAACGATGGATTAAACTTATAGAATACATGCATGTCATTATAAGTTGAAGAAATAGAGCAAAAGGAATTGAGCAGTGACCGTGCATTAGGGACTGTTTTGGGCAAAAATTAAGGTAAGACTTCTTCTTCTTATGGTATAATTGGAGTTACATGATGTTGTAGTTTAAGAAATGAAGTTGTAATAAGAGAAACTTGGAAATAAGACAATGCATGTGACTGTTTTGGTGAGGTAAAGCCGATTTGGGACTGTTTTGTATACATTGGGTTTGATTGTTGTTGCTATTATTATTGTCACTAATTGCATGTTGAAATTGAAAAAAAAATCTTGATATTTAAAGTTGTAATTGGTTATATGAAAGTGTTGAAACATGAAATTGGAGTTTAAGAAGTCATAAGAAGAGTTGTGGAATTATGTTGTTGTGGCCGAGACCTTCCCAAAATCGGGGGTGTGATTGTGTCGAATTTAGGAGTTGTTTTGTTGAAGTTAAAATGCTGAAATTATAAGCTATGAACATGCATACACATTGTTGTAATTATGGATATATGTCCTAAAGGAATTAAGGTTTAAAAAGGTGGAACATTGCACTCTCGTTGTAGTTGGAATACCCCTCGTTGTTGATAGAATGTGGACTATTTTTTATGGACTGTTTTAGCATGGATTAAGGGGCTGAAATTAACATGCGAAATAGGTATATTAATCACCTTGGTTGTTGTTTTGGTTGTACTCCATGAATGAAAGGAGAAAGAATGTATAATGGTGATGTATATCGGATATATGGGACTGTTTTGATATATCCTTGAGTTGTGTCTTGTTATTAGTATTGTTGGTCTTGTTTGTAAGTTGTGGATATGTGTATAAGTAGGGGAAATACTGCCCAAATTTTTATTTGAATAGAGAGTCATCATTTGGTATATAACTTACGCTAGTAATCATAGAATTGACGGACGTATTACCATTATTATAAGTTGAAGTGCTAGACGAGACATATTTTAATTATTGAGTTGTTATAGACGACAAGAGGTATGCGAAACTATCCTTTCTTCTTTTTGGCATGATTTATATAAAATGAGTGTACGGAGGACGTACATGATTCTATTGAATCCTAATTCCTAATGATATGTGATATAATAGTTTCCTTGATTTTACAAGTGATAGTTCATTCTATTTATTCCATTGGAGTCAAATGATGATTTAAATTGCATATGATTAATCACTCATGATATTCTATTCGTGCTTAATGTGACTATAACATTTCACCGAGTCCCTTGCTAGAGGGCCGGGTATGGTATGCATATATATAATGATTTTACCGAGTCCCAGAATGGGACGGGTACGATATATGTGGACAGGCATCCACGGATATGATTATTCAGCGAGTCCCACGATGGGCCGGGTAAGGTATGTGTGCAGCGGATAGGCATCCGCGGATATGATATATGTGGACATGCATCCACGGATATGACTTTATTCACTGAGACCCTCACTAGGGGGTCGGGTACAGTATATGTGGACAGGCATCCATGGATGTGATTTTACCGAGTCCCATAATCGGGTCGGGTACGATATTTTATATGGACATACATGACTCTCATTTATATGTATATGATTTCATTCATCGAGTCTCAGAATAGGCCGGATACATTATTTTTATATGGACAAGTTTGACTCTCAGTTCATAAGACACAGTTACATTGATTTATTGATTATTATACTTGCCTCATGTTATCTTTTGACCAGTTATGATCTTCTTTATAGTACTTTATGTTTTACATACTCGGTACATTTGTTCGTCTCGACCCCGCTTTCCTCGAAATTTGCGTTTCATGCCATAAATGAGATATTCAGTTTGGTGATCCTCCAGTCTGATTCCTGTTCAGCTATTTGGAGAGATCCATTGATTCGGAGCCAAGTCATTTTGGGTACATGCCCCTTTTGTTATAGACTTATGTATATTCAAGGGTACGGCGGGGCCCTGTGCCGTCATGTGTCACTATCATACTCTTAGAAGTCTGTAGACAGGTGGGAGTGGTAGATGTGTTTTGGACTTGTGTGGATTGTATATGTGTTTTGGTCAGTTGTACGGTTGTGATGCGTTTTGGATATCCCTATGTACAGTGGCGTCCTTGTCGGCTTGTCTGTCTTGATATGTTTGATTAGCTGTGACTCCTCAGGAGACAAGTTTATTACAGATTTCTATGTTTCCCTTAGTATGAGTCTGATTATATATGACATGTTCTTAAACGAGTGTCCAATTAGGGCACTCACTCGCGGCCCATCGGGTTGGGTCATGACAAGATCCTTCATAGTAAAACCAAAAGGGTCAAAGTCAACAGAGACAGAGTTATTACGAGTAAATTTGCGGACATAAATTAGGTTCTTAATGATGTGTGGGGCGTATAGGACATTTTTAAGGGAGAAAGGCAGATGGTGAGGTGGTGTGTAGGATGTACCATAGCCCTATATTAGTGTTACACCCCGTATTTACAGGACATGTTTTAAGAACGTACATGAGAACTCATAAGCGTCAAGATTTGAGACTTGTAAAAATTTAGCGGAATTAGGAATTGTCGGAAAACGTATTATTGTGACGAATGGGAGGGCGACACGTGTCACCCCCCCCCTTAGAATGCCTTGGACGAAATGATCATGGACAAAAGGGTCATTTGACCCTTGTTAGGAAGACAAGTCTTGCTAGCCTTAGAGCTTGACAACATTGACCAAGTCAAAGACCCCACTTTAGTCTTGATATTTGTTAAGACCTCATCCAAACCACCCATTTGTTTAGATCTTAATCCTCCATTACACTATATAATACTAGTAGTGCAAGACAAGCTTAACACTTAGCCAAAATTTCACACAATTTGAAGAACACAAAGAGCCTAGCTCTCGGGTTCACATGAAGGAAGAAAGAAAAAATTTCGTTTCTTGTTCTTTAAGCCCACACTTTAAACCAAGGTTCCTAAGTGTAGTTTAAGCATATCTCAATAGAAAAATCTCGGAAAAGGATAGTTTTCGGGTTAGTCGCAAAGTGAAAACCTAGTGGCTTTCTAGGTTTTGGATTGAAGGTTTGAAGGAAAGTTGTTGGTATTGTTCTAAGGGTCTCAAGTAGCGGATTGAAGTGTCTTGAAGAGTCTCTAAGTTGCTAGGGAGCGACTTCGGATTTGGAATTGGATTAAGAATCGTTGAGGTATAATCTTGTTCTTTGAAAGTATTACAAGATTATTTGTTTTGTTGTTAGCTTTACTTGTTGCTAGCATGAAGTATGTGTTGAAGTTTATAAGGATTATAGATCGATTGTAGTCTTGGAAATTCGAAATGAAATGTAGGCCATGTTAAGATGGATTACAATTTGATCGTTATTAGAGGTCTGTAGTCACATATTTGTGGGTCAGTTTGTAAAGAAATGAGGCAACTGCTTCGGTTGTATATATTTATGTCCAGGAAGGTAGCCCTATCGGCTAACCTGTTGTTTTACGTATGTTGTTTTATTTTATAAGTTTCATGTATGTTCCAGTGATTATCTACGATGTATACTGTAAGGGTGCCGGGTAGGGCACGATCGCGATCGAGGGTCGGTCGTGACAAAAGTGGTATCGAAGCGATTAGTCTCGGAAAGTGTCTGACCGTGTCTAGTAGAGTCTTGATTATCGGTGTGTTGTGCACATCTATAATCGAGGAGGTGCGAGACATTTAGGATTGGTTTCCATTCTTCTCTTTCTAGGATCGTGCGGTAGAAATGTCTTATTAGGTTGAATCCTCTGACCTATTCTTATGAAACGATTATGCCTCCCGGAGGCGACCGGGGCCCGAAGGGCAAAGCGGCGGGAGCGCTAGAGGTACCGAAGGTTACCAGACTCGCACGCACTATGCACGAGGTAGTAGCGGGCGTCGAGTTCAGCCACGGCGGTATTAGAGGCCGAAGCGGCGGTAGCTCGAGAGGTTCCGTGCCGGGCCTCGATCCATGACGGCGAGCGAGTTTAGAGATTATGGAGAAGCGGTCGGGCTATTGGATCGACATAGTGGTAGGCGGCGCCGAGCGGAGTAGCTAACCCTGGCGACGATTTGCGGATCCGGATTTTCAGGTTGTCATCCGCGAGTTTTATGGTTCGAGTGCGAGAGGATCGCGCAGAGTTCGTTCGGCCTCTGACGGACTATGCGAGTTCTTAAGGCTTGGAGGCAGTGCATTATACTAGCCTCTTCTGGGTTCTGCGATATTGCGTTGAACTGGTTTGAGTCATGGAGTCTTGTGACGAGAGGATGATGCTCTTCCGGTGTTTGGGAGGAGTTCACAGAGGCCTTTATGGATCACTTTTGCCTCACGAGATAAGGAGGGCCGCGTAGATAGATTTTTGACCTTGAGGCGAGAATGGGAGGACTATCGGGAGTATAGCACTGAGTTTGACTCATGGCGAGCATCGCACACCATTGTAGCTAACATGGCGGATAGAGTTCATCGTTATGTGATGAGGCTGAACCGTCATATGATTCTGCATGCTTGGGGTGGCTCTTCACCGGTATGGACATTGCTAGGATGCGAGCCTATGCGCGAGATAGAGGATAGAGAGAGGAGGATCAATTTGACTCGAGCGGCCCGAGGGCGAGACATCGAGTCTCAGAGCGATTTTAGGCGGGCGGTCGGCGGCCAGACTAGGTCTACATTGCGGCCCGGCAAAGTGCTCCTCCACGATTTCCGGCGGAGGGTTTCTGACCGGGAATGCGAGGGCGGTCAGTCTCTAGAGCTTGAATCCTCGGAGATGGGGTTCGACGATCGAGCCACCTTTGCCTCGTCGCCCGATGTGGTAGGTTACATTACAGGGTATGTCGGCGATGCGGTGCTTGTTTTTCTTGTGGTCTTAGGCCATATGTTAAGAGAATGTCCTTATAGAGGGGGTCCTGGTGGGACAACACAATCTACTGGATCAGTTGCGGGTTCTTCATCTTCAATAGTTAGGAAGGATGTTCATGCACCGACAGGCCGTGGTAGAGGTCGTGGTGGGAGTTCCCAGCTTTAGCGGTCCTTTGAACCGCCTATATGGTTTCAGGTATGTCCTTGACCCTTTAGAAACTTGTATGCATGATAAAGTTGTGGTATGTTTAAGTTTTATGAACAGATTATATTGAGACTATGTATATGTTAGAAGGAGTTGGAAGTACGAAAAGATAATCTCTTTTGGGGCTTATGATGGACGGATAAGCATGTGCGAGGTACTAGGGCCATGTGTGGCATTATTAGTATGTCGTGTTTGTGAAAGGAAATTATGTCGCCAATTATAAGTTTGACTCCGAAAGAACATTCGGGGACGAATGTTTCTAAGTGGGTAAGAATGTTACACCGTATTCTGAGGACATGTTTTAGAACGTGCGTGAGAACTCATAAGCGTCAAGATTTGAGACTTGTAAAAATTTAGCGGAATTAGGAATTGTCGGAAAGCGTATTATTGTGGCGAATGGGAGGCGACACGTGTCACCCCCTTAGAATGCCTTGGGACGAAATGATCATGGACAAAGTGGTTTGAACCTTGTTAGGAAGACAAGTCTTGCTAGCCTTAGAGCTTGACAACATTGACCAAGTCAAAGACCCCACTTTAGTCTTGATATTTGTTAAGACCTCATCCAAACCACCCATTTGTTTATATCTTAATCCTCCATTACACTATATAATACTAGTAGTGCAAGACAAGCTTAACACTTAGCCAAAATTTCACACAATTTGAAGAACACAAAGAGCCTAGC